>JBBDGP010001290.1:1200000-1875212 GCA_037952835.1 Lithobates septentrionalis | reverse complement strand
CCTCCCTGTTCTCCCGCGGCGGCCCGGTGAGGTCCCTGGTGGAGGGTTTGGTCTCGGACACGGGACCGCCCCCTCCTCTTGCACAGGTCTTGGTTGGGGACGTCGTCCCCGTGGCCAGATGGCCTGTGCGCATGCGTACGCGCGCGATTTCTTCGTGCGCGCGCCATGTGGAAACCTCTGACCCTGTGACGTCACGCGCCAGCGTCCCACTGGAGCGCGGCGCAGCGTCGCAGGGTTGGGAGCTACAAATGGCAGGCTAGCCCTGCTATCTTGACGGTCGGTTCATCACTCCTAGGTCTCCATACCCATATCAGCCTGGCGCAAGTCTGAGGTCAGTACCTTTCTACCTTTTACTCAAGTCCCGTACCTCTGGGCACTAGTATCGATCATTTTACATACCATTTTTTCCTCTGTAGTTGCCCTAGGCTGAGTTGAACGTGCTGTGATCTGTGCTCACCCATCGCTCACAGCCTCAATTATCTTTTATCCATTCCACCATGGCACTTGCTCTGGCAGGGCGCCTCCCATGGATATCCATCCACGTCTACACCAACATCAGGTACCTCCACCCCCTGTTCACTTAACCTCCACTGTTACATCCTTTCCTGCGCCCCCCCCCCCCTTCCTCTCCCCCTCCCTGCCTTCCTCCCCCTTATCCTCTGTCTTGTGTTTCCCTCCCTTTCTTCCCCTCTTTCCCCCCCCCCCCCTTTTCTTCCCCCTCCCCTCCTCCTATTGGCCCTTCCTTCCCTCTTCCCCCCCCCCCCCCTCCCTCGGCCTTCCTACCTTCCCACCTCCCCTTCCCTCCCTCCGTCCCCACCTTTCCCTCCCCTCCCCCCCCTTTCGCCCCTGGCCCCTCTCTTTCCTTCTCACCTCCCCACTGGCTTAATTTAAGCACCACCATGCCTCTTGGCCTTATCACCTATCTTCACCTTTCAGTCACATACCTTTCCTTTTATTTTCACACACTTAAGGTCCAATTATGTCAATTCATATCCTTCACTAGTCACTCCCCTTATTTCCACCTTTTAGCACCACCCCCCATTTTTTCTTCCTCCTTTTTTCAATTATTACTTAATTCCCCACCAATTCTTTACCCTCTACCCCTGTACGTGGTAATTCAGGTTAATTTCACTACCTTATTAATTTTACCCTTTGCTTATCACCCCCGTCAATTCGTTAGCTCCCCCAGGTCGCCGTGGGAGAACACCCTAGGGCGGTGGGGCCGCGCGCCTGGGACCTGTTGGGATATGGGTAAGCGGACTCGCTCCCCCCTCCCCCCCCTAGAACATTGCATTACCCTTAGTTAACATTGATGCTAGATTATAATTATGTTGATTATGTATTTTGGTAATTTTATTGTACATCCTTTATTTGCTAGGTTGAGACTGTTGTACCCAAAATCATCTCTAGATTCCCTCCTGACGAAGCGGTTTATGTCCGCGAAACTAGTCGAGGATATGATTTCTGAGATTTTGTGTTGTACTGTATACCAATGACTCTACTGGTGATATACCTGTACTTTTCCTATGTTTTATTGTATTACCATTGTTGTGTCTCCTGCATCAATAAAAACAAGTCTAATTTTTATTACTGTTTTTATATTTCATATTAATACCTCTGTTTATCGTACCGTAATAGTCCCAACATGCCCCCAATTTTTGGTCGCCTGACTGGGGATCAGGCTTCCAATCCTTTGATTACTCATTTCTGGATGAAGGTACACCTATACATTTTTGTTACTCTATTACCCATCATAGAGGCCACTGCACTAATCGTATACATTGGGTGGATAACACACCCGGCACCATGTCGAGTGGGATACTGGGGTGGGCTGTTATAGGGGATGGGCCATTTCGTTGCCCTCCACCCTACAGACCCCAGCTGTCCCCACCCTTCATTTTTAATCGGCCTCTTTTACATGCAAGGTTATCCTTTGATATTACTACTACGGCTAATTGCCAGCCCCGTTGCAACCCTCCGAGACAGACGCCCATTAGGTCGGCCAGACACTTTTACTTGGCTACCCGCTCCCTTATCCACATGTTGTTACCCACTCATGTGGCTCTGTCTCAGGCCCTCCTTACTTATATGCAATTGTGCTATTAGGTATTTATGGGTCTATGCCTCGGAGGGGTTATTGCACCGGTTCAGCTAGGGTATTTACCAATCCTTAGCTTACCTATTTAAGTTTTTCAACTTGTTCTACCATTTTATTATTTCTTTTTCACTTTGTTTTAACCCCCTTATTGTTTCTTTTACCCATCTTGTATTGTGACTCTGCTTTCCCTTTCCCGGGCTCCGCCCAGGGTGCCGGCGCGGGCCCCTCCTCCCTGTTCTCCCGCGGCGGCCCGGTGAGGTCCCTGGTGGAGGGTTTGGTCTCGGACACGGGACCGCCCCCTCCTCTTGCACAGGTCTTGGTTGGGGACGTCGTCCCCGTGGCCAGATGGCCTGTGCGCATGCGTACGCGCGCGATTTCTTCGTGCGCGCGCCATGTGGAACCTCTGACCCTGTGACGTCACGCGCCAGCGTCCCACTGGAGCGCGGCGCAGCGTCGCAGGGTTGGGAGCTACAAATGGCAGGCTAGCCCTGCTATCTTGACGGTCGGTTCATCACTCCTAGGTCTCCATACCCATATCAGCCTGGCGCAAGTCTGAGGTCAGTACCTTTCTACCTTTTACTCAAGTCCCGTACCTCTGGGCACTAGTATCGATCATTTTACATACCATTTTTTCCTCTGTAGTTGCCCTAGGCTGAGTTGAACGTGCTGTGATCTGTGCTCACCCATCGCTCACAGCCTCAATTATCTTTTATCCATTCCACCATGGCACTTGCTCTGGCAGGGCGCCTCCCATGGATATCCATCCACGTCTACACCAACATCAGGTACCTCCACCCCCTGTTCACTTAACCTCCACTGTTACATCCTTTCCTGCGCCCCCCCCCCCCCCTTCCTCTCCCCTTCCCTGCCTTCCTCCCCCTTATCCTCTGTCTTGTGTTTCCCTCCCTTTCTTCCCCTCCTTTCCCCCCCCCCCCCTTTTCTTCCCCCTCCCCTCCTCCTATTGGCCCTTCCTTCCCTCTTCCCCCCCCCCCCCTCCCTCGGCCTTCCTACCTTCCCACCTCCCCTTCCCTCCCTCCGTCCCCACCTTTCCCTCCCCTCCCCCCCCTTTTCGCCCCTGGCCCCTCTCTTTCCTTCTCACCTCCCCACTGGCTTAATTTAAGCACCACCATGCCTCTTGGCCTTATCACCTATCTTCACCTTTCAGTCACATACCTTTCCTTTTATTTTCACACACTTAAGGTCCAATTATGTCAATTCATATCCTTCACTAGTCACTCCCCTTATTTCCACCTTTTAGCACCACCCCCCATTTTTTCTTCCTCCTTTTTTCAATTATTACTTAATTCCCCACCAATTCTTTACCTCTACCCCTGTACGTGGTAATTCAGGTTATTTCACTACCTTATTAATTTTACCCTTTGCTTATCACCCCCGTCAATTCGTTAGCTCCCCCAGGTCGCCATGGGAGAACACCCTAGGGCGGTGGGGCCGCGCGCCTGGGACCTGTTGGGATATGGGTAAGCGGACTCGCTCCCCCCTCCCCCCCCCTAGAACATTGCATTACCCTTAGTTAACATTGATGCTAGATTATAATTATGTTGATTATGTATTTTGGTAATTTTATTGTACATCCTTTATTTGCTAGGTTGAGACTGTTGTACCCAAAATCATCTCTAGATTCCCTCCTGACGAAGCGGTTTATGTCCGCGAAACTAGTCGAGGATATGATTTCTGAGATTTTGTGTTGTACTGTATACCAATGACTCTACTGGTGATATACCTGTACTTTTCCTATGTTTTATTGTATTACCATTGTTGTGTCTCCTGCATCAATAAAAACAAGTCTAATTTTTATTACTGTTTTTATATTTCATATTAATACCTCTGTTTATCGTACCGTAATAGTCCAACATGCCCCCAATTTTTGGTCGCCTGACTGGGGATCAGGCTTCCAATCCTTGGATCCTTTCAATCTTGGGGAACTCTACAGTCCCTTCTCCCAGGAGTGGGCCCAAAATTGTGGAAGCAATCTGCCTCAGATCTTCTCCTTTGGTTTCTGGAATGGAGCGGAGTCTTAAATTCTGTCTTCTGTCTCGGTTTTCTTGGTCCTCGATCTTATAGAGAATTTTCTTCTGATTTTGTCTAGAAATCTTCAATTGCTCTTTGAGACTCCTCAACTCCAGATCTAGTTCATCCGTTTTTTCTCCGTTATTTCTACCCTTTCCAAGAGGCTTCCCCGATCTGTTCTCACCAGGCCTATTTCAGATTTTATTGCATTCTCCATCTTTTGGAGCATGTCACTCAGTTCCCCTTTGGAAAACATCTGGACACTTGTTCTTCTATCTTCCTCCCGGCTCATTTCCATCTCACCTTCCATTAAGGAGTTCTCTCTTGATTGCGCCTTCTTCTCTTCCCCTTTGTTTGGGGTTCCCCCTTTCCTCTCTATCTTCGATCCTCCTTGGGCCTCTAGATCTCCCCCTTTTGGGCTAGCTCCTTGGGACATGTATTGTTTTATAGTGCAGCCAGCGGTCTTATCCTTCCGGGTTTTAGGGACTTCCCCTTTTCCTGACTTAGCTGCTGCTTTATTCATCATTCCCCTCTTTCTTGCTCCTCTCATTTGTATCCCCAGCTTTTAAATCAGCCTACTCCCTCCTTCTGTGGGACAAACCACAAGAGAGGGGAAAAACAAAAGGACGAGGAAGGGGAAGAGAAAAAAAAAAAACGGGAGGTGGTATATTTAGCCCCGAGAGGTCCCTTGAGCGTAGAGGGCCCAAGTCACCGACCGGCCTGTCTCTTCTCTTTCCGGCAGTTGTACTGGGACAGGGGATAGCGGTTAATGTGTCCAGAAATAGAAATCTCACCTCTCAGCTCCCCTAGTAAAGGTAACCACCCTCCGTCCCTCCTCGCTTTTTTATTAACCCATCCAGGTGTATGCCCTTTTACAGTCCTCCAATAAATGTAGACCATTCAAATTGTAAATTTTCCTACACGCTTTACTTTACTGCGGTGATATATAAGCAGGAATCACTTGCTCCGTATATTCCTCTCCCCTTCAACACACCTCTCCAATGTATACAGTGCACTTTTCAACATGTCCCTTCTTTAGCGTTTTAGTTGTTTACAAAGTTCCTTTATTTAAATCCACAGTAACAAGGTATAGGTATTTCTTAACCCTCACCTGCCCTCCTCGAGTCACCTCCTTCTTGCCTCGTATCCCTGCTATGTCAGTATGCACCATGAGGGGGTGGGAAGACAGAAAAGAAGGAATACTTGTACTTTACCAGATTCCTGGTCTCTCGATACTCTTGCTGATTACTCTCCGTTTACCGGGATCCTCGCTCTAGAGAGGTGCAGGGACCGGGGCAGGGGCGGGGGGGTGGAGACAAGCCCGATCCCCCGCGTTCGCCGTCAGCCACTTTTCAGCTCGGCCACTTTCCCTTCTTCCTCACTCGGCAGGGCGTGTGGCGTGCAGGGGCGCGCTCTCCTCCTCCTCTCAGGCCTGCTCAACAGCGGTATCCGGGGAACTTCCTTGCTGTCCTGCAGCCGTGCGTGGTCCTTCTGACACGGCTCACCATTCTGGGGGGGGGGGGGCGCGAACAGCGGGGATCCTGGGAGAGCCTGTGTTGGTAAAATCCCATTCTCTCACTGATCAGTCAACTCCGGTCATGTTGATTAGAAGACAGATTTATTACAAATGTACCGGTACATTTGGATGAGCTCTATACACAGCAAGTAGATTCAACAGAGGTCACACAGGAATCCTTTTACACATGTCATTTTATAACAGTATTTGGCAAGCTACCATTGGCTAAGGCACACTGGTGACTCATGGTGCATCGTCAGCTTTATTGTCAAAAACAGTGTCCTTTACACAATATGCCCTAATATGGTAAACTTTTGCTAGTTCTTTAAATATTGTTGTAGGTGTTGGTCGGAACTAAGCAGATTGCATAAACAATAAGTCAGCGCCATTTTAGCTAGAAAAAAGCATATAAGGAACAAGGCAAATGTTGATATCAACATCAACCCTCCTCTGATATCTATATTTGCTTCCTCAATTTATTACTTCAATGCAGGTCCGTTCCACAACTGGGTTTTCAGACCTTAGCAAGTCCTTGACCTTGGCAAGTCCAGTCCATTTCCCAAACCAACCTTCAAGCCAATATGTGAATGGATCATCAGTACCTGAGTTTTCCGCTAATTCATTCGATAAAGCTGTCAATCCTTTGAGGGCTCTAGTCACGGTTCCTCCAAGAGCTGTAATGTTAGAAATAAAAGGTGCACCACATACCACCAAACATTTTACAGACCCCTCCTCTCTCTGCTAGGATCATATCTAATGCCATCCTATTCTGCCATGCCGTCAGAGAGGTAGGAGCTAATTGCTCTGTCAATCTCTTAACTGCATCCCTGGTGTAGTTTACAAACCTTTGTTGGTTTTATATATATATATATATATATATATATATATATATATATATAGTTAATCCAGTCATCATTTTTTTTTTTTTACTGTCACCCACCAGAGAAGAGACTCAAATCCAGCTGCCACTTGATTCCTAGCTTTGAACTTGCTCGGCACTCCACGCGGAACCCCAATCTCATCTATATAGATCTGGGGGTCAAAAGACCCCGCAGGAGAGGTGTACCTTCTGCTCCTCGGGTGACCCGTCTTCCAAGGGGACTCTGACAGTAAGCGCAGAGGCATTGCCAGCTATACCAGGGCACAATCCCCTCGGGAATTGGCTGGGATGCTCGCTCTGAGCCTCTTGTCTTCACATAACCACCAGACGTCTGCCCTCTGGGTGTTGTGCTCAACCCAGTTGTCACCCTCTCCCTTTGCAATTTTGTTAATCCTCTCCATGCAGTAGTCATCCGGTAAAGACCCCAAATCTGTGCCACTCTCATTCCCTGGAAGTGCAAAACAAGTAAAGTTGCCAGGGTATGCCGTGACAGCAGGGGGTATCTGAGGTCTCTGAACCTGGGGAAACAATAAACTTAATGTGTGACAGGGAGTGTTGGTGTTAGGTTTGTATGTTTTTTGATATAGCTTTAGCATACACTCTAAACCATCTGGATCTGTATTGTTATTTAAGGGAAAAGGCACTGTTAGCAGTATAGATTAACCATTCAAGCCATTCATTCTTATCCTGGTATCCTGTTTCTAATGTTATAGCTTCTTCCACTGTGAGATTGGTGAATCTCACTGTGGATCCTAATACCTCTACTTTAAATCGGTCCTCATTATCTAATTCTTTCTTCTTGTTTGTCTCATTCTTTGGTTTGACTTCAAGAAAGAATTTTCCCAAAGGGTCAGTTCCTGATATCCAAGCTCCAACACGGTATAACCTCTGATCCTCTAGTTTTAGGTCCTTCAGGGAAATCAATAATATATTGCAATTCTTTGATTCTGTACAGGGAGAGTGGGCCACTTTAGTTATGGTTAATCTATTCTTTAAATCTCCTGCTGCTGGGATCTCATATCCCCACTCCTGGGCTGCAGTTGTCCACATGCCTGAATCCCAAGTAGTACACCCGGTAGTTCCAGCCAGGTAGCACACGTATTTATCTGCCCAGGTCAGTTTACTTGCTTCTACCTTATCTCCACAATCTGTCATCTGGCAGAAATCCCCCTGTATAGTACTGGTGGTTCCCTCAACAAAGGTGAGGTTCAATCCTCTTCCTGTCTCTTCCCAATTGATTGGTTCCACTATCCTCCCGTGTCTCCTACCTCCCCGTATAGAGGCCTCTCCTAGAGTCACCAATGCTCCCACGAGGAACAAAATCCCTACCATCCTATCTGA
This sequence comes from Lithobates septentrionalis, assembly GCA_037952835.1. Lineage (NCBI taxonomy): Eukaryota > Metazoa > Chordata > Amphibia > Anura > Ranidae > Lithobates > Lithobates septentrionalis. The sequence continues at coordinate 1,867,349 of JBBDGP010001290.1, read as the reverse complement.
AGTGAGGGGGGCCTAGATAGGGCCTTTTCTTCACCAAGGTTGAGACAAGCAGACCTTTTATCTGCCTCCCTTTGTAGTTGGACTTTCCCCCTCCTTCAGTCTTTCTGTCCCTACTCTGCCTATATTTACATTTTTACAGTGGGATTGGTGAATCCAGATACTCCTTTCAGCAATTCTTACTGCAGTGGGAGTAGTAAGGAGTACTTGATATGGCCCATCCCACTTAGGGGAGCGCCAATGCTTCTTTTTGATCACCTTGATGAGCACCCGATTTGTACTTTGTCTTCTCCTATGGGCTCTGCTTCTGGAATGGAACACTCTTGGTTAATTTGTTTCTGTTTTAATAACCTTGACATGTATTCTTCTAAGGTTCATCCCCCTTCCTCTGTGTGGGTTTCATTTGGTAATAAAGGTAGTTTATAAGGTCTACCATACATAATTTCAAATTAACTCAGCCCCTCTTTAGTGAGGGTGATGTGCATGCTTAAAATAGCTAGTGGGAGACAGTACATCCAATTTTTCCCTGTCTCCTCCATAGCCTTTTTTAGCTTGCTCTTTAATATGCCATTATGTCTTTCTACGAGCCCTGCTGACTGAGGGTGATATGCACAGTCGTTTTTTTACTTCTATACCCATCACTTCTGTTAGGTGTTTTATAGTCTGATTTACAAAATGTGGACCATTATCGCTATAAATCTTCTCTGGTATCCCAAATCATGAAATGATATCTTTTAGTAAGGCTTTGGATACTGTTAAGGCGTCAGCACTTCCTGTGGGGAATATCTCTACACATATGGTCAATGCATCAATGATTTCCAAACAATATTTCTTCCTTGCAAATGTGTTGGAATGGATATTGCGGTGTGGGGAACTTCCCTTTCCGTGGTCTTATGCCTCCCTGAGCATTGTGTCTTGCACATATGCATTGAGAACAAAAAGTTTTTTTTTTTAGTAGTTTGTGAAACCATAGGCTGTACATACCTTATTTAACATCTCAGTCATCCCCCTGTTTGACACATGAGTTACTCCATGTGTCAATACTGCTGAATACCTAAATAAGGATTTTGACAATACCAGCTTTCCTTCAGGTGATGTGTAGATGTTATCTATTATTGTGCAACCTTTTGTTTTCCGATATTGTTTCTCCCCAGGGGATATATTCTGCTGTATATCAGTAAGGACTGTATGATCTATCTCTATGATTTCCTGTTCTGTCATGTGTCACTTCTGCATATCCAGTTACACTTGTGCCATCTGGATTTTTCGTACTGGAGCCATCAACAAAAAGTGTCATGTCAGGGTTAAATAACGGTACTTTCCAATATTGTTAAGTGAGGTTGTCTCAAAAGTATTGTCATACAGGAAAGGTGTCGTGCTGGGCTCAAATGTATGAACCAACGGGGCGCAGTCAGTATTGAATACCCAGAAATCCACGTTCTACAAAAATTTGTCATGCCCAAAAAAAACATCATTTGTTTCTGGCTTCGGCACCTGGTGGAGGGCTCAAATTCTTTCCTCATCCAGGTGTCGACCTTCTTTTGAAATATTATACCCTAAGTATTTGACCTGCTGTTACCACAACTGGAGTTTAGTTTTATTTACCTTATGCCCTTGGTATAACTGCCTGGTTAGCAGCTTGTAAATCCTGTACCATTCTATTGCAGGGGCTATACCCTCCTCTGATTCCTTCTTAAGGGGGTATCTCCTTCATCACCTTGCACAAAAACCTTTACTTTCACATTTTTTCCATCAGTTTCAAATACTTCTCAGAATGATTAACATATTGCAAAACATCTAAAACTGATGCAGTTCAGTAAGTAACCAAGTTTTTAACAATGTAATCCTTATGATCCTGTTTTAATCCATTAACAAAAGCTATCCTTAGCTGTTGTTGATATGCACTATTCACATCCTCAGCTTTGGGGAGCCCAGAGAACACTTTAAAAACTTCTCGTAGTTTATTTAGATAATCACTGACACTTTCCTTGTCTTCCTTTAGTCATATTAATCTTTTGTCAGTCAGTTCGTTATACCCATCGGAGATTGCATCTCTGATAGAAGGCAGTCAATCTGTCTGTCAAATCTTTGCTATCAAGGGCCAGTGGTTTCCCTCTTTGTTGAGGGGGCACTGTGGCTACACAGGGGTCCCAATTTCACTTTACTGATGCCCAATCTGATCCTAGAACCCTCCTTAAGGCCCTTTCCACTCCGACCCCATTTAGCCTATAACTGTTCCTCAGACCTTTCATATTTTCAATGATTTCTGGAGCCCCAAACTTAGGATGTTTAATATGCTCGGTAGCTTTCTGCACGTCACTCTCAGTCCATGGTTTAAAAACAGTCATAGTTAGGGGCTGACCGTTTTGTCTGTCTCTTTGTCCATTAGGGGCAGTTGGGCTTGGCATTTCTCTTTTTTGTTCTCCTTATTCCGCCATTTCTAATCTTTTACTTCTTTTTTTTTTTTTTTTTGCATTGGGTCCTAACAATTTAAGCTTATCCACCAACTCCTGACACCCTTTCACAGTTATGCCCTGTACACACGGTCGGACTTTGTTCGGACATTCCGACAACAAAATCCTAGGATTTTTTCCGACGGATGTTGGCTCAAACTTGTCTTGCATACACATGGTCACACAAAGTTGTCGGAAAATCCGATCGTTCTGAACGCGGTGGCGTAAAACACGTACCTCGGGACTATAAACGGGGCAGTGGCCAATAGCTTTCATCTCTTTATTTATTCTGAGCATGCGTGGCACTTTGTCCGTCGGATTTGTGTACACACGATCGGAATTTCCGACAACGGATTTTGTTGTCGGAAAATTTTATCTCCTGCTCTCCAACTTTGTGTGTCGGAAAATCCGATGGAAAATGTCCGATGGAGCCCACACACGGTCGGAATTTCCGACAACACGCTCCGATCGGACATTTTCCATCGGAAAATCCGACCTTATGTACGGGGCATTAGTTTACCATTGAATCCCAACTTCCTTTCCCACTTAGCACAATATTTAACAGATTTTGGTTATTTGCTATGCATAGATTTCTTATCTCCTTCTAATGGGGAAACTATTCCCCATGTCTCTATTTTTTTTTCCTTGAGTTTAGAATACAAGACTGGTTAATCTACTCTCGAACTTTGCCAAAATCTATATAAAACAGCAAACAAAGTCTAAACTCTCCAAACAGGAAATGAACATATATATATATATATATATATATATATATATACACATACACATATAAAATAACTTATACCTTTACCTTATTTACTACAAAGTACAGTTGGTCAAAACAAACAGTATTCTTAACGTTCTGATCAGAATTATTTTTATTTTTTTTTATTTTTTTACACACACTCACACAAAAAGAGGAAGTGCACTTAGGTGTCCGTGAGGGGGGGGGGGGAGTGAGTGAGTCCAGTTTTTTTTTTTAACCACAAGTTTGCAGCCAGATAGATCATAAAGCAGGCCTTTTATCAATCTGTAAACTACCAGACTAGCAACCCTTGGATCACAGTAAAGCAAAAATATAAGACTCCCCACACAAAGTTAACAGTAATGTTAAACATGAGGGGGAAAGAGCGAGAGTTAGTCTCATGATTTAACAAATGCAGCAAAAGGAACAGTGCAGGAAATATTGCTCTCTAGAGAAAAAGAGCCCAACCACCACTCAGTTAGAAGAAAACCTGAAATGGCCACTGTGACTCTCTGTAATCTATCCATATTACGTGTAGTCACTATTCACAACAATTATCGCTTCTGTTCTGCCCTCACAATGTGTTCAAAGTACAAGGCTTGGCAGACAGCTAACAGCTTCCCAATAAAGACTCAGGAGGAAGGGCTAATAGTTGTAATCTTTACTGAGAATACGTTTTTTGTAAAACTGCAAAACACAAATTATAAAAATATGCATTAGCATTTAACATTACATCACAAATGCAAATAGTAACAGGCATGCTACAATACTGTTAATGCACTAGCTAGCACAAATGAGGCCTAGCTGAATGAACTCCCTGACAGAAACATCCTACCAAACAAACAGATGAAATGTATTTGAATTAGTAGAACATATACTAATTAATTGAAAACTAATGACAGCCTACTTACAGACTTATGCTTCCAAGGCCAGTATTAAGAAATAGTGGAGGTCTTTATCATGCTTCCTTCACTGTAGAAAGATTATCTGCTGGACAGGAAGTGGGTGTAATATACTACACTTCCTGTTAATAATGGATGCCAAATTAAAGCAACAGTACGATCAGTAAATATATACCTTATAATGATCAGAACACTCCCCACCTGGCATAATGAACATTATACCACTATGTTTCATTTTTAAGAAGTAAAACAACTTCAGAGATAGGTCTAAAGTACACCTTAGGGGTGCCCTGTCTCATGACTTTAACTTTGACCTTTCTAACCTTACTATCATTACTAGGTACAGTCTCGACAATGAGTCCAACTGGCCATTTGTTTCGGTGGACCTGAGCGTCTTTTAGTAGGACAACATCTCCAACTTGCAGGTTAGGCTTGTCAGCTTGCCATTTTCTGCGTGACTGGAGCATCACCAGGTACTCTTGTTTCCGTCTATTCCAGAAGATGTCTGCAAGACTCTGAACTTGCTTCCATTGCTTGGTGTAAAGACTATCGGCATTTCTGGACACTGGAACTAAACGTCGAGCGTTCATGATAGCCATGACTTCAGCCATAAGTGTGATGAGAACTTCATGTTGAATACATCTAATGATGATTTTGGCTTGCATAAGATGATTGCTATTACACTTGTCAGTGTTTGTAGCTCTATAGAAGGATTTGGCTAGGTGAATAAGCTTTCTTATAGCTTGAACGAGTGACTTCCAGCTGGAGAATCTTTCAAACCTGTGTGCGCCAAGGTTACCTCTAGTAGTTATGGTACTAAACGCTGTTACTTGTGCACGTACTTCTTTGTCGTTATCTGGTTCTACAAGTTCAAATGTCTCAAACTGAGTGGTCTCTTCGATTTCTGATCTAGTCAAAAAAGATGGTCCTGAAAACCAGTTAGTGTGCTTAAGGGCAGCCGCTAGAACCGGTCTAGTCCCATGATCGGCTGAATTTTTATCCGTACTGATGTAGTGCCACTGTTCTGGCCGTGTGGACTTTCTGATGCGTATCACTCTGTTTGACACGTACATGTAGAATCTTCTTGAAGCATTGTGAATATATCCTAACATAATCTTGCTGTCTGTGTAAAACTTCACTGCATGAATTTCAATGTCAAGTTCTGCAACGATCAAGTCTGCCATCTCCACTGCTAAGACAGCAGCACAAAGCTCCAAACGTGGAGCTAGTTTGGACTTTCCCATGATAAACCCAGCATAACTTTGTCCTTCAAAGTCCATTACTCTAAGGTAGGCTACAGCTGCTATAGCCATAGTGGATGCGTCTGAGAATACACACAATTCTCTTTGCTTTGTGGCAGACAAAGAAACAGGGACATATGACCTTTGGATGATAAGTTGTTCAAGCTCTATTAATGAGTCCTTCCATAACTTCCACTGCATTTCTTTCTCCTTAGGTAGAGGCGTATCCCATTCACTTTGTTCACGTTCAGTAGTAATTTCTCTCATAAAAGCCTTGCCTTGCATGGTTATGGGGGCTACCAATCCTAGGGGGTCGTAAAGGCTGTTGACCGTGGACAAGACACCTCTTCTCGTGAATGGCTTCTCTTCTCTGGATACTCTAAATGTAAAGCTGTCGGTTTTGAGATCCCAACTGAGCCCTAAACTTCTTTGAAGGGGCAGTGAATCTGTTCCTAGATCCAGGTCCTTGAGGTCTTTTGCACGGTCCTCTGAGGGAAACGCTTCCATGACTTTGCTGCTATTGGATGCTATTTTGTGTAACCTTACGTTAGATTCTGCTAACATCTCTCTTGTTCTTTTCAGGATGTCGATTGCCTCTTCGTTGCTAGAGAAAGAAGCGAGTCCATCGTCTACATAAAAATTTCTCATGACAAACTGTTTAGCATCTGTTCCATGCTCTTCTTCACCTTCCTGTGTTGCTCGTCTCAGGTTGTAGATAGCTACAGCTGGGGAGGGGCTGTTCCCGAACACATGTACTTTCATCCTGTATTCTATAACATCTTTGTTAAAGTCATTGTTTACATACCACAGGAACCTCAGGTAGTCTCTGTGATCTTTGCGGACAAGGAAACAGTAGAACATTTGTTGTACATCTGCTGTTACTGCAACGCGTTCTTTTCGGAACCTGATGAGGACTCCAAGGAGTGTATTATTCAGGTCAGGTCCACTGAGGAGGACATCGTTTAGGGAAAGGCCTTCATACTTTGCACTGGAGTCAAATACTACTCGTATCTGTCCTGGTTTCTTAGGATGATACACTCCAAATATTGGTAAGTACCAACATTCTTGTTTTTCTTCCAATGGTGGTGCTATTTCAGCTTGACCACTGTCGAAGATCTTTTGCATGAAATCATGGAAGTGTTCCTTCATATCTGCCTTTCTGTCTAGAGTGCGTCGCAATGAGGTGAGACGCTTTACTGCTTGTCCTTTGTTGTTAGGAAGGTGACGTCGGGGTGAACGTAAAGGTAGTGGAGCTACCCAGCTGTTTGACTCATCTATAAAGACTTCTCTGTCCATGATCTCAAGGAAGAGGCTATCTTCAACAGATGGTGCTGGTTTGTCATCATCTCGCGTTCTTTCAGACACTTTGCATCCTAGCTCATCTGTATCTTCAGATGAGGTTTTGGCCTCCATGTAACTCTGAACTTTCTGCTGTTGTATTGGGTTGACTAGTCTCTCTTTAATCTGTATCCTGTTGGTACAGGGACTAAGACATGATGTGCGGCCATTTTGCAACATGTTTGTTTTGTAGACATTCACTTTTGCCGGCTTGTGAGCTCCATCCAGACATACATCACCAATGATGACCCATCCAAGGTCAAGACGCTGTGCAAATGGTGCATTGTGTGGCCCATTGTATTGCTCTCTGACCTTGTGCACTCTCAGTATGTCTCTTCCAAGTAGAAGGATAATTGCAGCACCTGGGTCCAGTACTGGAATCTTGTCTGATATTTGCATCAGATGAGGGTAGTAACATGCAATTTCAGGTGTGGGTATCTCTGATCTATCATCTGGTATCATATCACATTCTATGAGAGTGGGCAGAGCCAGCTGCGTTTTCCCATCTAATGACTCGATGATGTAGTTGTTTGCTCTTCTCCCTGATGTCTCCACAACTCCTGAACATGTCTTCAAAGTATACGGAGTTGGACTTCCTCTGTCCCCGAAGAGGTCAAAGAACTCTGTTCTTGCCAAAGATCTGTTACTTTGTTCATCCAAGACTGCATACATTCTGATTGCCTTCTCTCTGAGGGCTGCAGGATACACCTTGACTAAACATATCTTGGAGCATGATCTAGAGCTAAATGTGTTTGTGTAGATCTCAGTGCACTTTGAGGTTATTGCTGGTAATGCACTCTCATTTTGCTCCCCACCATGATCTTCTTGGGTTACCGGATTCCCTGTTTTCCATGGTGTTGGTCCTGGGTGTAAAGCAGACAGATGGTTGTCATTATTGCATTCTTTGCATCGAATTGTCTTCACACAGTCTTTAGCAACATGTTGAGTTGAACCACAGCATCTGAAACAAATGCGCTTGTCCTTAAGATAAGATTTGCGCTCCTCTATTGTCTTGCATCTGAAACTGCGACATTTTCTCAGTGGATGAGGCTTGTTATGTAGTGGACACTGTTTATCTGGGTCCTCAATTTGCATTCCTGAGCTTTTATCCTGGTTGGCCTCAAACTCAGTCGGTACTTCTGTCTTCCGTACAGACACTGTTGCTCTGCGTTCTTTATTGTGCACTGAAGGTTGTTTCTCTGTCTTTACAGAACTGGAGCCTCCCATGTTCAAAAAGGCGAAGCTTGGGTCATTGCGTATTTTAGCTTGATTCACAATGAATTTGGCGAAGAAGGAGAAAGGTGGAAATGCTACCTGATGATCTTCCTTGTATTTTGATGCTTGCGTGATCCATCTTTCTTGTAAGCTGTAAGGAAGCTTCTCGATTACCGGTTTCACTCCACGTGCTGTATCCAAATATGAGAGGCCTGTCAGGTATCCACCAGCCTTTGCCGCCTCCAGCTCTAAAAGTATGTCCCCAAGCTCTCTCAGCTTCTGATTGTCTTTGTTTGTTATTTTTGGATAATTTTCAATTTTCTTCAGAAGTGCATCTTCAATTACTTCAGGTGACCCATAGCAGTCTTCCAATCTCTGCCATAACATTGTAAGCCCTGCTGTCGCATCATGAACATGTACTGACCTGATTCTTTTGGCTTGCTCAGTGGACTCTGGTCCGAGCCATTTGGAGAGTAGATCAAGCTTTTCCCTGTCTTTCATATTTAATTCTTGGGTGCTGCTTAGAAAAGATGACTTCCAGGCCCAATAGTTTTCTGGACGATCATCAAACTTCAGGAGACCAGAGCTCACCATTTCACGGCGTATCAAGTATTTTGTCACATCTGTGACTTCTGCTGCCTCAGGTGGGCATTTTCTGGGAACAAACACAGGGCATGTCTGTGGCTGGTAAGACGGTTGGGATGTTTGGTTAAACCCACTATAGTCATGTGGTTGTTCTCGTTTACTGCAAGTCTTTCTGCTATAGGCCGGATTTTTATTTTCCCGTGGAGGGATTATGTCACCATTCGTTTGATTTCCTGAAGGACCAACAGATTGGTCTCTGAGTATGTAACTACTTGGCTTGTTATAGTAAAGTTCTGGTTCAGTCTTGTAGCATCGAGCTATGTCAAAGTTGCCTGCTGCTAGCGGGACCCTGGATGATTCTAATGCATCATTAGACTGTTGAACAGTGTCCATGTTTGCGTGCAATTGTACATACTCACAAGTGCGTTGGATTGCACTGAGTGGTGTCATCTGGGTATCTATCACCGAGTGCTCTCTGTGCTGTTCTGCAGCTCTCATGAGCACCTCGGCTTCAGCTAAGGCTGCTGAAGCTGTTTTTTCTTGCTTGATAATATGTAAAGATGCTTTCACCTCTGCTTTTCTTCTAAGTGCTTCAGCTTTACTTTTAGCTTTAATCATATGATGGTCTTCATCTATGCAGCCCTGTTCTCTTATCATTTCAGCTTCACGTATTGCATAGGAAGCCAGTGCACGCGCGGCTTCTGCTTTTGCATGGGCCCTGGCTGCTGCAGCACTGGTGGATGACAGGTTAGAGCAGCTTGAATGTCTAGAGCTAGTGCGCTTGGACCTGGCAGATTCAGCACTAGCTGATGTCTGATCCGACTGACTAGAGACTCTGGAGCTTGTGCAGCGTGACCTGTTGGTTGGCATATTGTGTATGCTTTCCTCTGCATGTGTATGCTGAGGGATGACTGGTGTAGTATCCTTGTCTGTGTGCTGCATGATGAAACAGATTACTTCTTTGTAATGTCTGTGGCTGTAGAGGTTAGCTGATGATGAGCAGAATGCATCCACTCTTCTTTAGACTAGGCCCGCTGTGTTAAAAGTCTTTTTACTGTTCTGCCCTCACAATGTGTTCAAAGTACAAGGCTTGGCAGACAGCTAACAGCTTCCCAATAAAGACTCAGGAGGAAGGGCTAATAATTGTAATCTTTACTGAGAATACGTTTTTTGTAAAACTGCAAAACACAAATTATAAAAATATGCATTAGCATTTAACATTACATCACAAATGCAAATAGTAACAGGCATGCTACAATACTGTTAAGGCACTAGCTAGCACAAATGAGGCCTAGCTGAATGAACTCCCTGACAGAAACATCCTACCAAACAAACAGATGAAATGTATTTGAATTAGTAGAACATATACTAATTAATTGAAAACTAATTACAGCCTACTTACAGACTTATGCTTCCAAGGCCAGTATTAAGAAATAGTGGAGGTCTTTATCATGCTTCCTTCACTGTAGAAAGATTATCTGCTGGACAGGAAGTGGGTGTAATATACTACACTTCCTGTTAATAATGGATGCCAAATTAAAGCAACAGTACGATCAGTAAATATATACCTTATAATGATCAGAACAGCTTCCTCCAGCTGACACGCTCTCCTCTCTCCCTCCGTGATGAGCGTTACGTCATCACGCCCTCCCCCAACACACCATGTATTATAAATATGCCGGCATCCATCTCTTACCTGAGCCTGTGGTCGCAGACACTCACCTGTTGTGGTGTCAATTTCCACCACATCCTCCTCCTCCTGCTCTGCTTGGCTTGGGTGGATTTCCCCTTCTTCCAGAGGTGGGGGGTCTGTGGTCTCCTCGGATGAGGGGTGTCCTCCAAGTCTTTTCTCCCCTATGTAAAAAAAATAGGTATACTTAGCACACAGATATTTGATGGCAGAAATAGGAATATGAAACTTTGCTTGGAAGTGGGGTACAATTGTCTATTTTGGCAGAGTTCCAAGATGTAGATTTTTTTATTGTCCTTTGTCAAGCTTCAATACTTTACCTGTTTTGTACAAGCTTCACAGATGGAGACACCCCTATAATATACACTGGAGCACCTGTGTGGGCCCCCTAATAAAAAGGGTGTTCTTGTGTCCCACACTAGAGCTCCAGAGTCCAGATGTGAAAACTGCTGAGTGTCCTCTCCTTAAACAGAATCTAGTTACATTCTAGTTACAAACCCATCTACACAACCAAATTATTTCCAGACAAGTAGGCCATGAAAAACGTGGGCAAATGCATATGGCCAAAACAATGGTGTTTTCTAGGCCGAACAATGTTTTATACGAACGAATAATGTGCCCATGAACATGATAGTTGCCATTTTAAACTGGATAACAGTTAAGAAAAGCACATGGAGCAGCACGAATGTAATAAACATAAAAAATTGGAACACAGGACAACTACTTACTTTTTTGCAGCACTCTCCGGATCTTTCTATACTGCTCGTGCTCTCTTAATTTGAGGTCCGACCACCGTTTCCTGACCTGTCTTTCGATCGTTGTACCCCGAAATTCTGGTGCAGACTCTTGACCACTTTCGCCATGATCTTGGCCTTTCTGACATTGGGGTTGGGGTAATAGTCGGCCCTCTTCAGGATGTCCACCATCTCCAACATCTCCCCAAAGGACATATTTGAGGCCTTAAATCGTCTTCTTCTGGATCGTGACGTTTCTGGCTCCGGGCTTTCCTCCCCTCCTCCTCGTTGCTGTAATTAGCATGCACCTGCTGTGTCTCCGCCATGTTCTCTTCCCCCACTGCGCCAAACGAGAAGGGGCGGGGAATAGAATAGAAAGAACGTCAGGGGCGGGCGGAGTTTCAAGCATGAGCAGTGTGTATAAAGCGTAACACGCGTGCGTAGTACGTACGATCTGTGAGCGGAGGAAGGAGTATCGAAGGTGTCGATCATGATAACGAAGGTAAGATCTAAACTTGGGCCTATACTGCTTCTAGATTGAGGTCTATATTGTAACAAGATTAGGAGAGTTTTGCCTGACATTAGGGTTTGTCTCGTGTTGTGTCTTGCAGATAAAATGGATGGCTTCAATGACCACAACTTCCTCCCCCTGTTCATAGACAAGTACAGGGAGCTGCCCTGTCTGTGGCAGGTTAAACATCCACATTATAATAATAAACAAAAGAAGCAGACAGCGCTGGAGAAACTGCTGGAGTTGGTGAAGCCGGTGGTCCCCACAGCAACCACCCCCTATTTAAAAGCCAAAATTGGTGGCCTGAGAAGTACTTATCTAAGGGAGCGCAAGAAGGTCACGGATTCCCAGAGATCCGGAGCTGCAGCAGATGACGTTTATGTTCCCAGGCTGTGGTACTATGAGAGACTGTGATTTCTGTCAGACCAGACTGGAGTCAGGGAATCACTCTCAACCCTTCCTTTCACTCTTCCTTCCACCCCAGCTGAGGCTTCCGATGTCCAACCTGGGATTTCCAGCCAGGAAGAAGTGGAGGAGCCCAGCTGGAGCCAGGTATAGCATTCTTCTACACATTTCTGGTCAATAAATAAATGATGTTTGCTTGATGTTATTATTGATCACTAATTGCTGATTTAATAAAAGCGTTTACATATCAATAGATAGTATTGGGCAAAAATAATTGGGACAAGAATGAAAAATGCTGGGCTCAGAATGATAGTCTTTTATATTTGTTAACATTCAATTTGCAACAGTCATGAGATGAAAATTGTGCGTGATTGATGAAGATAAAATTAAAACTATCTCCTATTTCATACACAGGAAGAGCTCAGCCAGGAGGAGGCTCTGTAATGTGGCACACAGGAGGAGGCTGTGGAATGTGGCAGCCAGGAGGAGGCAGGGGTTAGTGCCAGCCAGGAGGAGGCGGGGCTAAGTGGCAGCCAGGAGGAGGCAGGGGTTAGTGGCAGCCAGGAGGAGGCAGGGCTAAGTGGCAGCCAGGAGAAGCCTGGGACCAGTAGGAGCCTGACACAATCACAGGTCCCTCCCCTCCGCCTTCCAAACAAAAGACCCAGGAAGGGGAGTCACGTGAAGGATTTAGCTCTCAGGCTCATTCAGGAGGCTTCTGCGGTCCTCAGTGCCACCCCCACTCCTGAAGAGGCCTTTGCCTGCATGGCTACCACCAAACTGCAGGGCATGCAGGAGAGCCAACGCCAGCTGTGTGAGGACCTTCTTTATAAAGTCTTAACTAAGGGGGTGAGGGGCGAAATCACACCCAATACCCACCTGAGTGAGTTGGAACATCCTCCTCCTCTTGCCACAACTCCCCCACCACAGCCACAGCGTGGAAGGAAGCGTGGAAGGAAGACCAGAGAGTGATGACCCTGGGTTCAGTCTGGTCTGACAAAAGATGCAGGCTCTTCTATGACCACAGCCTGGGAACACAGATGTCATCTGCTGCTTTCAGGATCTCTGGGACTTCTGGACCAGACTGCACTCCCTTATATATGGACTCCTTAGGCCACCAATTTTGCTGTCAAATAATTGATGTGTGCCCTGGGGGTCAAAGGCTTCACCGATTTCTGCTGTTTCTCCAGTGTTGTCTCCCTCTTTGTTTGGTTATGAGCCCTTAATAAAGGGTTTTTTTTTTCAATTAGACTCGCCTATGTGTGTGATCCTTCAAAAAGGACAATTTGTTTGTGAGGAGGCAGGTACATTTCAAAATACAATGTGAAATTAACAAGAGACACCAACACCAAGCAATCTCCTTGAGATTAAATAATACAGTACAAGATAATAATGGTGTTGTGGTAACTTGACACACACAACACACACAAAATATTCTGGATGTTAAATAACTAAAAAAAAAAATAAAAACAAGATCAGCCTTGAAAAAATACAACCCAAAAAAAATAAAAAAAATCACATCAGGCTTGAAAAAAAAAACCACAAAAAAAATGATATAGATTTTTTGTCAGATGTGACAAATCATAATATATTGAGGGAATCACGATAAATAAGAAAGAAAGAAGTTTGTGAGAACTCTGTGTGAATATCAGCAGCAAAACTATTTCATTCTTCCAGCATTATAAAGAAGAAGAGAGTGTGCTGTATTAAACAATTTTAAAGATTGCAGCCTGACAAAAGTGCTCTATCCATTCCGAACGCTAATTTTAGCAGACCGAGCTGTTCCGTCTCGGAATTTCTTCTGAGCATGCATGGCACTTTGTGCGTCGGAATTGATGCAATCGGATTTTGTTGTCGGAAAATTTTAGAGCCTGCTCTAAAAATTTGTGTGTCGGAAAATCTGATGGAAAAAGTCAGATGGAGCCCACACACGGTCGGAATTTCCGACAACACGCTCCGATCGCACATTTTCCACCAGAAAATCCGACCGTGTGTACGGGGCATAACGTCTAAATAATGTAGCTGCCTGCGGTAGTGATAGGATCAGGAAAACACCACCAACCTTCTACAGGTAGCTTTAGCTGAACACTGTGCAGAGGTCGCACTACACTAACGTGTAAATAATGTAGCTGCCTGCGGTAGTGATAGGATCAGGAAAACACCACCAACCTTCTACAGGTAGCTTTAGTTGAACACTGTGCAGAGGTCGCACTACACTAACTTGTAGCTTTAGCTGAACACGGTTCAGAGGACGCACTACACTAACTTGTAGCTTTAGCTGAACACTGTGCAGAGGTCGCACTGCACTAACTTTTAGCTTTAGCTGAACACTGTGAGAAGGACGCACTACACTAACTTGTAGCTTTAGCTGAACACTGCACTACACTAACTTGTAGCTTTAGCTGAACACTGTGAGGAGGACGCACTACACTAACTTGTAGCTTTAGCTGAACACTGTGCACTACACTAACTTGTAGCTTTAGCTGAACACTGTTCAGAGGACGCACTACACTAACTTGTAGCTTTAGCTGAACACTGTGCAGGGGTCGCACTACACTAAATTGTAGCTTTAGCTGAACACTGTGAGGAGGACGCACTACACTAACTTGTAGCTTTAGCTGAACACTGTGCACTACACTAACTTGTAGCTTTAGCTGAACACTGTTCAGAGGATGCACTACACTAAATTGTAGCTTTAGCTGAACACTGTGCAGAGGTCGCACTACACTAACTTGTAGCTTTAGCTGAACACTGTGCAGAGGTCGCACTACACTAACTTGTAGCTTTAGCTGAGCACTGTGCACTACACTAACTTGTAGCTTTAGATGAACACTGTGAGGAAGACGCACTACACTAACTGTAAATAGTCTAGCTGCCTGACTGTGGTACTAATAGAATCAGAAGAGCACCAGCAATTTTCTTCAGGTAGCTATAAATACTGTAACACAAGCCTGCCTGTCAGTAGGAAGATAATAACAGGAAAGGATCTAGCTAAACTGAATACAGTGTGTGTATATATATATATATATATATATATATATATATATATATATATATATATATATATATATATGTAGGAAGGCCAGTATGGTGGCCTGAATTTATGGGAGGAGCCCGGGAGTATTTAAGCAGCACCGCTCACCTGTGGTGCTTGTCGGTTTCCTGTGCGCGATATACGTCACTAAGCCGACTATTCGACATACCAGCGTCCGCAAGTTCTTGCCTCGCAGTTCCCGTATTCGATACTCCGTACTCAAAACTTTCGAAGTCCGCGTTTTCGTTATAGTTGTACCACGCGTCTGGCTTGGCTGTCGCAGGTAAGGTCCCGTCGGACTTTTCGTTTTCATATCATGTCACTAAACCGTGAGTTCTAAATTTCGTTTCACCCGCATCGCACAAACTGCAATGTATATCGCTCGTACTTTCGATATGTCACAATTCGATAGCACAGCGACGCTGACGCCGCTTCATTTCTAGCATGTCGGTATTACTAAACAGCCATAGCCAGTCGCAAATTGCAAATTATCAAACCCATTTCAAAAACTCATTCAGACATTTCAAATCATTTCTCTTTTCTGAAAACATTTCAGGAAACTCATTTCGGACATTTCAAATCATTTCTCATTTCTGAAAACATTTCTAAACTCATTTCTGACATTTCAAATCATTTCTCATTTCAGTCACCTACCGCGCTCCGATTTGAATCCAATCGCACCAAAAAGGTGCGCCGATTCATTCCGGTGTGCCCCAGTTATTACGGCCTCATTTCTATACATGCTCCAGAGTTATGTTATTGTCAGTCAATTGTACCTCTGTCATGGTTATCATTTCATTCCACGTATCACGATCCGACATGAATTTAGTCGCATGAAAAATGCACCGATTCGTCTCGGCGTGCCCCAGGATTGGCCTCATTTCTATACATGCTCCAGAGTTACGTTTATCAGTCAATTGTATCTCTGTCATGGTTATCATTTCATTCCATGTATCACGTCCCGACATGAATTCAGTCGCATGAAAAATGCACCGATTCGTCTCGGCGTGCCCCAGGATTGGCCTCATTTCTATACATGCTCCAGAGTTACGTTTATCAGTCAATTGTATCTCTGTCATGGTTATCATTTCATTCCATGTATCACGTTCCGACATGAATCCAGTCGCATGGAAAATGCACCGATTCGTCTCGGCGTGCCCCAGGATTGGCCTCATTTCTATACATGCTCCAGAGTTACGTTTATCAATCAATTGTATCTCTGTCATGGTTATCATTTCATTTCCATGTATCACGTTCCGACATAAATTTAGTCGCATGAAAATGCACCGATTCATCTCGGCGTGCCCCAGGATTGGCCTCATTTCTATACATGCTCCAGAGTTACGTTTATCAATCAATTGTATCTCTGTCATGGTTATCATTTCATTCCCACGTATCACGTTCCGACAGGAATTCAGTCGCATGAAAATGCACCGATTCGTCTCGGCGTGCCCAGGATTGGCCACATTTCTGATACATGCTCCAGAAATCCGGATCATAGCTGAATCGCAGACACCAGGGATTGACCCGTATCTCTGTCATGCAATTTCTATCATTTCACTCCCACAACGCATCACCGTTTCGAAACCAGTCGCATCCGAGGCGCACCGCTTCATCACGGCATGCATCACTGGTTCCGATCACATTTCATACCTACACCAGAGCTCGGTTAGTTGCCAGTCGCTAACACGGCACAACCAATTCGAGCCTCGGTCAAAACAATCATTTCTCTCATTTCATTTAATACTGCACTCCTACTCGAATCCAGATGCATCAAACAAGCACCGATTCGTCCCAGGAGCACCAATATTTCAGTTGCCTCATTTCAATACATGCTCCAGAGTCCGGTCCACGGTCGAACAAATCGTGACACGACCAGGCCGCACCTCTGTCATGCAGTTCATTCATTTCACAATCAAGGCAAACATTTCGAACTATTTTATTGTCACAAATTGCAAGCACCATACAAATCATTGCTCCAAGTTACTTAGCAATCCCTTCACGAATTGTCACCTTTCATCTTCCTCAGGTCAGTCAAAGTTCAGTAGGTCCACCCTGCACCAGGTTGGACGATATTCCCCCAGGTAAAAAAAAAAAAAAAAAAAAAAAAAGGGGGGGAAAGGGAGAATAAGTCGGGTAAGTATGACTCAGCGGATCAAAGAAAAACTTGAAATTCATCTCACCCCCAATAGGTTACAGTCAACCAGGAAATAAAGCTCGAGATCCTCACCAGAGCAACCATGTCCCAGGCCGGCAGTGAAGACTTCACGGCCCCTCTATCACCTACTCCGGTTTCAGAAAGCGGCAGCGTGCAATCCCTCAGGGGATGGACTATCCCCAAACTGACGGCAGAGCTCAGACGCAGAGGTGTCCCCTTCCCCGCCACAGCGAGGAAAGGCGAGCTCTTCAAACTCCTCTTCCCCCCATCAGCAGCAGGACCCAGTACCCAACAGGCATCCCTCCAGTCCATATCATCGGCCATTTCGCAGTTACACACGATGGTGTCATCTCTATCCACCTCAGTGGCAGACGTCCAAGCCAGGGTGGCACTTCTGGAGGCCGGACCGGCCACGGCTGTCCCCGACCCAACGGCAATTCAGACCTTGACACCTCTTCCTACAGGTACCTCAGGCTCAAGCGCCATTGTCTACCCCTCCCATCTGGTCCCAACCAGTATCAGGAAGGACATTTTAGACGGCAAGGACGTCAACCTGGCCTCTCTCCTGATCTCCGTGCATGATTTAGCAGAAAATAAGGCCTACTCCTGGGGTGACATATCGGTGGTCCTTAAAGCCAAAGACCCCAGGCTGAGCCGCAAGCTATCAGTCCCCGAATTTACCCTGGCCTTTGGCATGCTCAGAGATGTCCTGTGCTCAGCCACCCCTAGCAGGCGGGAAGAGCTGGACTTATACCTCCATACTGTGGTAGACTTGGGCCACAAGTATGGAGGTTTCGCATTCTACGATTATCATCGTTCCTTCTCAGCCAAGGCCGCCGCCAGATTCGCACAATACCAGGTCACCACAGATTGGAGTCTCATGGACACAGAGCTCTTCTGCCGCCACTTTGCCGGCTTACGCTCACCTCTGTGTGCAATTTGCCAGTCTTCCACCCACACTGCCACCTGGTGTGCCAATACGGCGATCAGACGGCCCTTCGAGTTCCCCTCTACCTCAGGTACAGTACAGGGCCAGTCAATCCCTGAACCAACGCCTCAGGTGGACAAACTCGGACGCCCAGTCCGAACCGTGGGAGGGGCAGCCATCTGTAACAACTACAACTATGGGTCCTGCAACTTCAGCCAATGCCGTCTACTTCACATCTGCACTATATGCCAAAGAGCACACCCTAGGAATTTGTGTGAAGTCAAGCAACACAAGAGGGCCTGACTAAGCCGAATCAACATCTTATGGCTAGGACTGTATCTCACTTCACACCCCACCCCTTCCCTGGCCACCTACCTTATCCAAGGCTTCACAGTAGGCTTTCACACCGGCCTCATCGCACTGCCCCATAGTACTCACGAATGCGCCAATCTTCGTTCGGCAGCCATCGACGAACAGGCCATAGATCAGCTCTTACAGGCAGAGGTAGATCGAGACTACGTAATAGGCCCTTTCACTTGCCCCCCTTTCAGCACATGGAGAGTCAGCCCTATTGGGCTTGTCAAGGGCAAATTCTCTAATAAATTGCGTTTGGTGTACGACTTGTCTGCGCCTCATTCTTCGCACATACCCAGTCTCAATTCCCTGATCCCCTCCGCAGAGTTTTCCCTAAAATATTCCTCCGTTGACATGGCAATACAAGCCATCATCAAAGCAGGCACAGGTGCCTGGCTCTCCAAAGCCGACATATCGGATGCCTTCAAACTCCTGCCCATCCACCCATCCCTTTGGTGCTGGCATGGCATCAAATGGAAGGAAGCATATTATTTTGCTACGAAACTCACCTTCGGTTCGAAGAGTAGCCCGTGGCTCTTCGACACATTCGCACAGTCCCTCGTTTGGATACTATTACACAAGGGCCAATGCCATGAAGTCATCCATTACCTAGATGACTTCCTACTGATAGAACCGCCCAACAAAACCCCAGCAGATCTCGACAAACTTAGAGTTATTTTTGGAAACCTCAACGTTCCTATCGCCGAGCACAAAGTCGATGGTCCAGCAAACATCATCACCTTTCTCGGGGTCAGCTTGGATACCTGCGCAATGCAGGCCAGTCTCCCCCCCGACAAATTAACACGCATTAGGGCAGTCCTTCACGAGTTTACACACACCAAGGGCTGTACCAAAAAACAGTTGCAGTCTCTCCTGGGTATGCTCAACTTCGCTATGCGAATTATCCCACAAGGCCGCACATTTGTATCACGCCTGCTGAAATTTCTGTCAGAAACTCAAGACCCTGATCAGATTTTGAAATTAGACTCCGCAGCTATAGCGGACCTATCAATGTGGGAGGAATTCTTGTCCGCCTGGAATGGCATATCTCTATTTATACCTACGGTTTCGATCCATTCACCCCAGGTAGTGACTGACGCTGCAGCCTCCACAGGTTTCGCAGCAATTTTTGGCCATCATTGGTTTTCAGGACCCTGGCCTCAACAGATACTGTTGATACCCGGCTTTTCCCAAACATCTGCCCTCTTTGAGCTTTATCCCATAGTGGCAGCCGCACAACTCTGGGGCCACCACTGGACAGGACAAACCGTAGTCTTCACCACCGATAACCAGGCCACGGCAGACATCATCAACAGAGGCAGGTCCAAGTCCCTAGCAGTCATGTCCTTCCTGCGCAGGTTGGTACAACTGTCTTTACAACACCAGTTCAACATACACAGTGAATTCATTCCCGGCAGATACAACTCAGCAGCTGACGCACTATCACGTTTCAACTATTCCTCCTTTTTCAAACAGGTTCCCGATGCCGATCCAATGTCGGCCCCTATCCCCGTCTGGTCACAACTGACCCTGGACTAATGCAACATCTACACGGAGCTACGCAACTCATAAATAATTCCCTCTCCCGCAACACACTCAAAGCCTACCAGACAGCTTGGAAAGCTTTTAATAAATTCCTCACGCCCAGCCGCAAAGAACCAACAGATATCAAACAGGTACTGGCCTTCACGGCACACTGCCACACGCAGCTAGCCTTATCCTACAACACCATCCGGTTATACCTAGCCGGCATTCAACATTTCATGGCGCTTGAAGACCCGACGAAATCGTCACTGTTCTCATCTCACGCTATACGAGCCATCCTAAGGGGAATACAGAGACAACAACCAGTCATCAGCACTAAGCGCTTGCCCATTACGGGGCCCATCTTTAGGGACATGTCAAATATTCTGGCTACTTCGCCATTCGGCCTGCTCCCCAGCACGGTCTTACAAGCAGCCATATATTTAGCTTACTATGGGTTCTTGCGGCCTGGCGAATTCACCTCTAACAAACCCACAGACCAAGTACTATGCAGACGACACTTGCTTCGACACCAAGACCACTTTATCCTACACCTCGAGGTCTCTAAAACCCAGCAAACGGGCTCGGGAGTAAACATCCACCTCTACAGAACCAACAACAGCTGGTGTCCAGTCGCTGTACTCAACCGACTCCTATCTCTCCTGCCTGAGCAACCAGACAGCAGTCCCCTTCTACCATTTCCAGTCAAACCCTTAAACGCCTCTCAGTTTGTGAGCCACATAAGGATACTTCTCCGCAATCTTCACCTTAACCCCAGTCAGTATTCCGGACACTCTTTCCGCATCGGAGCAGCCTCCGCGGCGTCCCGCCACGGGGTGCCAGATCACATCATCAAAAGACTAGGCAGGTGGAAATCAGCCTGCTTCGCCCGGTACATCCCCAATCCACAAACTGAGATGGCACAGGCATTCTCCAAATTGGCTCAATAAGTAACTGAAAACCAATAAAAATTATAACCCTACCTGAATGTTTTTGCCCCCTTATTTTGGCATACCGGCCATGAGACCAAGGCACACTTTCAGGTCCATTTCATATGGTAAGTCCACACTTTTAGGTCTATTTCCGATGGTAAGTCTTATCTGTACTATAAGTGTTTTCTATGTCCATATCGGACATAGGGCTCCGACCATAAGTAGGAAGGCCAGTATGGTGGCCTGAATTTATGGGAGGAGCCCGGGGGTATTTAAGCAGCACCGCTCACCTGTGGTGCTTGTCGGTTTCCTGTGCGCGATACCCACCCTCCCATCCCCATTTCATAGCATTTCTCAACTATTCATTTCATTCATTTCTCTTACAGAATAATCATTTCATAAACCAGGGTATGCCCCCTTATTTTGGCATACCGGCCATGAGACCAAGGCACACTTTCAGGTCCATTTCATATGGTAAGTCCACACTTTTAGGTCTATTTCCGATGGTAAGTCTTATCTTTACTATAAGTGTTTTCTATGTCCATATCGGACATAGGGCTCCGACCATAAATATATATATATATATATATATACAACACCTTGGGATACATATATATACACAATACACTGTAAGTGCAGCTAACTGACTGACTGTCCTGCCTAATCTATCTAACTTACATCAAATGACACTGTCTCTCTGTCTCTGTCTCTCAACGCAGGAACACACTACACAGGGCCGCCGTGCAGGCAGCCTTATATAGTGTGGGGCGTGTACTAAACCCCCTGAGCCATAATTGGCCAAAGCCACCCTGGCTTTGGCCAATTACAGCTCTCTCTACAGACGGCGCTGTGATTGGCCAAGCATGTGGGTCATAGTGCATGCTTGGCCAATCATCAGCCAGCAATGCACTGCGATGCCGCAGTGAATTATGGGCCGTGACGCGCTACACGAATTTGGCGCGAACGGCCCATATCGTTCGCAATTCGGCGAACAGGCGAATAGCCGATGTTCAAGTCGAACATGGATTCGACTCGAACACGAAGCTTATCCCTAGAGAAGAGGTGCCAGAAGGTTGGCAGCAGTGGCAGCATTAGTGAGTATAACAGAGAAAAGTGTTTAGCCTTAGCTAAATGTGTACAAAATAAACATATTGATTTTTATCAGTTACATCTGCAGTGGGTTTTTGGTAATCCTCTTTGGTCGAGGTCCAATTTTTTTTTGTTAATAGGCAGCTTCTCAGTCACAAGTATGCCCCACTGCATTGAAGATCCTCTTTGGCATGACAAATGCAGCATGGCAGACTAGTACATATTGGGCCACAGTAATATGTTGTATGATTGCTTGTTAGCATTTTACAGTCCTGCTGTTCCTGTTTGCTTGACCAGTGCAGGGAAAGCCTAACAAGTAAAACAGAAAAAAATGAAAAAGTTAACTTAAAAAAATGAAATATATATATATACAGTGCCTTGCAAAAGTATTCGGCCCCCTTGAACTTTTCAACCTTTTGCCACATTTCAGGCTTCAAACATAAAGATATAAAATTTTTATTTTTTGTGAAGAATCACCAACAAGTGGGACACAATTGTGAAGTGGAACGAAATCTATTGGATATTTTAAACTTTTTTAGCAATTAAAAAACTGAAAAGTGGTGCGTGCAAAATTATTCGGCCCCTTTACTTTCAGTGCAGCAAACTCACTCCAGAAGTTCAGCGAGGATCTCTGAATGATCCAATGTTGTCCTAAATGACTGATGGTGATAAATAGAATCCACCTGTGTGTAATCAAGTCTCTGTATAAATGCACCTGCTTTGTGATAGTCTCAGGGTTCTGTTGAAAGCGCAGAGAGCATCATGAAGACCAAGGAACACACCAGGCAGGTCCGTAATACTGTTGTGGAGAAGTTTAAAGCCGGATTTGGATACAAAAAGATTTCCCAAGCTTTAAACATCCCAAGGAGCACTGTGCAAGCGATCATTTTGAAATGGAAGGAGTATCAGACCACTGCAAATCTACCAAGACCTGGCTGTCCCTCTAAACTTTCAGCTCAGACAAGGAGAAGACTGATCAGAGATGCAGCCAAGAGGCCCATGATCACTCTGGATGAACTGCAGAGCTGCTGAGGTGGGAGAGTCTGTCCATAGGACAACAATCAGTCGTACACTGCACAAATCTGGCCTTTATGGAAGAGTGGCAAGAAGAAAGCCATTTCTCAAAGATATCCATAAAAAGTCTCGTCTAAAGTTTGCCACAAGCCACCTGGGAGACACACCAAACATGTGGAAGAAGGTGCTCTGGTCCGATGAAACCAAAATCGAACTTTTTGGCCACAGTGCAAAACGATATGTTTGGCGTAAAAGCAACACAGCTCATCACACTCAACACACCATCCCCACTGTCAAACATGGTGGTGGCAGCATCATGGTTTGGGCCTGCTTTTCTTCAGCAGGGACAGGGAAGATGGTTAAAATTGAGGGGAAGATGGATGCAGCCAAATACAGGACCATTCTGGATGAAAACCTATTGGAGTCTGCAAAAGACCTGAAACTGGGACGGAGATTTATCTTCCAACAAGACAATGATCCCAAACATACAGCAAAATCTACAAAGGAATGGTTCACAAATAAACGTATCCACGTGTTAGAATGGCCAAGTCAAAGTCCAGACCTGAATCCAATCTAGAATCTGTGGAAAGAGCTGAAAACTGCTGTTCAAAAACGCTCTACATCCAACCTCACTGAGCTCGAGCTGTTTTGCAAGGAAGAATGGGCAAGAATTTCAGTCTCTCGATGTGCAAAACTGATAGAGACATACCCCAAGCGACTTGCAGCTGTAATCGCAGCAAAAGGTGGCTCTACAAAGTATTAACGCAAGGGGGCCGAATAATTTTGCACGCCCCCCTTTTCATTTTTTTATTAGTTAAAAAAGTTTCAACAATCCAATAGATTTCGTTCCACTTCACAATTGTGTCCCACTTGTTGGTGATTCTTCACAAAAAATAAAAATTTTATATCTTTATGTTTGAAGCCTGAAATGTGGCAAAAGGTTGAAAAGTTCAAGGGGGCCGAATACTTTCGCAAGGCACTGTATATATATATATATATATATATATATATATATATATTAATAAGCAAACCTGTATCATGAATTACTATGTTCTAGGAGAAGGGGGATATATTCTCCAGCTGGAGTGCCAATATATAGGCGCTGAGCATATAAGGTTTTTTTTTTTTTTCATCTGGACCAGCAGGTAGAGGATGGGGTGTTGGTACAGTGCCATGAAAAAGTATTCACACCCTTTGGAAATTTTCACATTTTGTCATGTTACAACCAAAAACTTAAATGTATTTTATGTGATAGACTAACACAAAGTGGCGCATAATTGTGAAGTGGAAGGAAAATAATAAACGGTTTTCAATTTTTTTTACAAATAAATATCTGAAAAGTGTGGCATGCATTTGTATTCAGCCCCCCGAGTCAATACTTTGTAGAACCACCTTTAGCTGCAATTACAGCTGCAAGACTTTTGAGGTATGTCTCTACCAGCTTTGCACATCTAGTGAGTGACATTTTTGCCCATTCTTCTTTGCAAAATAGCTCAACCTCTGTCAGATTGGATGGAGAGCATCTGTGAATAATATTTTTCAGTACCTGAAAAAGTCTGGCCACAGATTCTCAATTGGATTTAGGTCTGGACTTTGACTGGGCCATTCTAAGACATGAATATACTTTGATACTTTTGCAGACTTTAACAGATTTTCTTTTAAGATTGCCCTATATTTGACTCCATCCATCTTCCCATCAACTCTGACCAGCTTCCCTGTCCCTGCTGAACAAAAGCATCCCCACAACATGATGCTGCCACCACCATGTTTCATGGTGGGGATAGTGTGTTCAGGTTGATGTGCAGTGTTAGTTTTCCACCACACACTTGTAGGCCAAAAGTTCAATTTTGGTCTCATCTGACTGGAGCACCTTCCCGCAGGCTGCAAATGGGAGTTCTTATGGCTTTTTTTCAACAATGACTTTCTTCTTGCCACTCTTCCATAAAGGCCAGATTTGTGGAGAGTACAACTAATAGTTGTCCTGTGGACAGATTCTCCCACCTGAACTGCAAATCTCTGCAGCTCCTCCAGAGTTACCATGGCCCTCTTGGCTGCTTCCCTAATTAAAGCTCTCCTTGCCCAGCTTGTCAATTTAGGTGGACGGCCATATCTTGGTAGGTTTGCTGTTGTGCCATACTCTTTCCATTTTCAGATGATGGATTGAACAGTGCTCTGTGAGTAGTTCAAAGATTGGGATTATTTTTTATAACCTAACCCTGCTTTAAACTTCTCCACAACCTAATCCCTGACCTGTCTAGTGTGTTCCTTGGCCTTGATGATGCTGTTTGTTCACTAAGGTTCTCTAAAAAACCTCTAAGTGCTTTACAGAACAGCTGTATTTATATTAAGATTAAATTACACACAGGTGGATTCTATTTACTAATTAGGTGACTTCTGAAGGCAATTGGTTCCACTAGATTTTAGTTAGGGGTATCAGTGTAAAGGGGGCTGAATATTAATGCACGCCACACTTTTCACATATTTATTTGTAAAAAAAATTGAAAACCATTTATCATTTTCCTTTTACTTCACAATTATGTGCCACTTTGTGTTGGTCTATCACATAAAATCCAAAGAAAATAAATTGACGTTTTTTGTTGTAACGTGACAAAATGTGGAGAATTTCAAGGGGTGCGAATACTTTTTCAAGGCACTGTGTATACTAGTTTCAAGGCTTCAATATTGCATGCTTAAGAGGAAGAGCATTGCATGCTGGAGGAAGGAAGCTGTGTTCACTAATTCTTTACCATGTCTTATTCAGTAGACACTATTCTCCCCATGTTTTCCCAACTCCTCAAAACCTTTCCTTAAGCCATAATCACATAGAAGGAGGGGGAGGTGGGGGAACAAGTAGAGATGAAGGATAAGGAGTAGAGGGAGGAGGAGGTGGCAATGGAGGAGGGAGAAAAAGAGGAAAGGTTGGAGTAAGGGTAAGAGAAGAGCAATGTTTGTCTTAGCACCTAATAATTTCATGCAGCAGCACCTCTATCTCTAATTTTAGGCTTGCCTGTTTTTTTGGGGGTTTTTTTTTGGACAGTCATGATTTGGGGAAGGGTGAGTAGCCTATGGCTACAGGTTTTCCCTCTGCAGCTATGCTTCAAGTGCCTTGAATATAGTTAAATAAATAAATATAAAAAAAATAAAACCTCGCTGCAAAGCAGAGCTTGAAAATGTGCCTGGTCTCTGCTGTGTGCATATCAACCACTGCATTAATTATAAAAATAAATAACAAAATCATTAACATTATAAAAAAATACATATTAAAAACAAAAATTAACAAAAGTAAAAAAAAAAATTGTGGTTGTGAATCTGCCATTCTGGAGCAGCCCAAGCTAGGAAATTTCTACTAGATTATATGGGAGGGGTTGCAGCACAAAAGAGTTTGAACAAACTGAGACACAGGCCACTGGAATTAGAGGTAGTTATAGGGGTTGATTTACTAAAGGCAAATTCACTTTGCACTCCAAGTACACTGAAAGTGCACTTGGAAGTGCAGTCGCTGTAGATCTGAGGGGAAGATCTGAAATGAGGGGAAGCTCTGCTGATTTTATCATCCAATCACGTGCAAGCTAAAATGCTTTCTTTTATTTTCCTTGCATGTCCCCCTCAGATCTACAGTGACTGCACCTCCAAGTGCACTTGCAGTGCACTTGGAGTGCAAAGTGGATTTGCCTTTAGTGTGTAGCTTTTTTTGCAGCTCTAGATGACAGCTGGTGTCTGCTCACGTCTGGAGCTGCTCTATACAGATAGCGTACTAAATTTGTGACACCAACAAACAAAGTTCTCCCACAAGGTCCTGCAAGCCAATATCCATGTTCACATGGAAGGAGACTTCTGGGTTTAATGACCCCCTTTTACTGTACCAGTCTATTTGAGCAATACGTGTCACAGAGGGGCCTATACACCTTGTACCCTTATCTGAGCTATAAACCCTCCCCGAGTTTTAGTTCAAATGCAATAACTATGTGTACCGTAGTTTATATGGAATGGACAGGGCAATGTGGTATGGCTTTTAAGTTGTTTTTTTTTTTTTTGTTTTTTTATTGTCTGTGGCTTTGTCTATGTATAATAAAGCTGTGTTTGCATGGTGCATTGGCTGAGTATTAATACATAATTTTCAGACCCTACTTTGGTATAAGGGAGACTTAGGTTAGGAGACTGAGTCTAAACTAGATTTTATTCTAATGTTTGTTTGGAGGTAAAACCTGCCCTGTCTCTCCCTTTTATATTGAAGCCTAACCAAGCTTGTTACATACAGTCCAGCCACTGAAAAAATGTTTGTGTCTATTGTATCTCAGAGAATACTTTCTAATTTTTATTGAATGATAAATTCTGTCTTGTCTCTTTCTATTTTTTGCCTATTCAAGAGCTCTCATACTGTCCTGACACTAGCCAATTTCTACCAAGCACATAATTTAAGTCAACATTTTAAATATTTTGGGAATAACTGGGGGATGCATGCATGGTCGAGGGTTCAGGAAATGTAGGGATGTGGTTTTAAAATATTTTTATGCACTCTGTTTTGACATTTTATTATTCTTTAGTACAGTGTGGTACTTCAAAAAAACCTAACACACTATATTATTAAATTGCTTTGCCATTTGCTAATCTGTACAAATGGGCTTTAGTAATCTATCCTATAGCTTTAACATATGTTGTGGCTATTAATTCCACCAGTCAATACAGGCCTGCCACCACTTGATAAAAAAAATCAGGTGTCACAGAGAAAATTACCTAAAAAAAAATCAGATTGGGCCACCACTGCTGTATTTGAGCCAAGGTAAAGTTACACATGTAAAAAATACAGAATGTTATGGCTAAGAGCACTGACTGGTGCGTTGGAAGATGTCCCCCTGTCAGGACACAATAGCTCAGTGGGGGAGATTGCTGTGCTAACATTAGATTGTTAGTACAGTGGCTCCTCTCAAACTCTTCCTTTTTTTTTTTTTTTGTTCAGCCCGCTGGGTTTAATGGAAAAAAAAACTGCTAGTGTGTACTAGGCTTAAAGCAATCGGATATTCCCTGGACCAAAAATGTCTTTTTATTACCTATAAATTTTACTATCCAGTTATATTTTGTGCATTTAGGAATGCATCCAGCTCTTTTTTTAAAAAAAATCTACTGATCTGGCCAGCACTAGTCCTCAGGGACTTGATTCCACAGTTCAAAAGCTCTACTATGAAGAAACCTTTTCATATGTAAAGAGTGCCCTCTAGTCCTTTGTAAGGACCTGTTTGTGGAGGTATAAGCCTGCACCTTCATGGACATAACTCTGGCTCCACTTCATTGTTTCTTTGTTCCATTTAGATTTAACTCTTGATTATAGCAGGAACCAATCCCCCCTTTTTAAAAAAAATAAAGAACCAGTGACATGGTGAATGTGGAGAAAACGTGAGAAAAGGGTGTGCGACATATTGTGTGGTGAGAGAGGAAGGGGGCAAAGTGATGAAGAGAGAAGGAGGTGCAATGCGGTGTGTGCTAAGAGTAAGCGAGTGTAATACAGCGAGTGGTTAAAGAAAGGGGGTGTGATGCAGCTGCATCTGAAAGAAGGGGGCGACATTGTGGATAGTGAGAGAAGGGGGGTGACATAGTAAATGGTTAGAATAGGAGGGGGTGACATGGTGGGTGGTGGTTTCTCCCCCCTTATGTGTCCTGTCACTCGGTCAGCAGTTTATCTCAGTATGTATTATCTTTCTTCTTACCTCTGCATCGTGATCTCCTCTATGGTATTCTGTTATCCTCTATGCTCTGGGCATCAAATTTGCCTTCCCCCAGAAACCTTGCTAAAATTTTTCTTCCCTGCAAAACACTTTGTGAAAAGTCTGATGTAGAAGAATGATTACTGTGTCAGGTACTGGAATGCAGAGAGCATTTTATACACCAACACTCCACTGCCACTTTGCCCTCTCCCAGGCTTTCTCCACCTGTACTTTTTCTGTGGGGTAGTGCTATGTCCTCAATCCAGCAAGCTAGTATATGCAAGCAGCCGAAGTAGACTGGGGAGACCAGAGCCTGAGCCTCTTACAGTTCCTGTGTGTGACAGACCTAGCCGGGACAGAGGATTTTGGAGGGGACTGAATGCTAGCCTCTTGCCGACCGATTATGGGCCCTGGCATTTGGGGGAACAGTGCTCTTTGTGAGCTGTATGCCTGGGGACCCTTGAGGTGGCGTTACTTTAGATTCGGGCCCATGTCCCCCAAGACACACAGACTCTGGGGACCCTGGATATGCCATATTAGAAATAGTGACTGATTCATACTGTTGGGACACATACTGTGAGGAGATACTGATGTCAATTCCAGCCACCTATCTCTGTCTGTTGTCTTCTATAATGTAAATTAATCTAGTGTGGCTTCTCTTTCAGCCATTGTTGTCTGGGCTAATTAACCTTGCAATTGTATGAAGGAGTCCTGTATTGATACTAATGTGTGAAGCTCGGTGACAACAAGTCATACAATGCCCAGGAGGGCACGGAGTCACATCGGCTTCTTGAAGGGGTTAGCTAATTAGTTCATGTTAATTCTGTTTCTGGTCACAGGTGTATTGTTAGAGTAATATGAGCAGGAGGAGGGACCTCCTCTTTAACTGTATATAAAAGCTTGCAATTTTGGTTCTAATAAAGAGTCATTCCTGCTTGAACCTCAAGACAGAGCCTTGTCTCGTACTTGGGGGAGAATTATTTGTATGGGTTCCTTGTTCGGCTGATGGAAGTGTTCGGTAGCTGCCTTTGTGTTTGGGTATGGAATGTCCTAAACGACTTTAACCCCTTTAGTCATTACACTGTAGAATTAAGGTATGATCTAAACAAATAATAGTTAGCACTCCAAACAGCTAACTTTTTGAGTTTCATATATTTATGAAAGAAAGCATTGTTTAAAGACATAAAAGTACTTCAGAGTAGGGATGGTCCGGATGTTCGAGTCAAACATAAGTTTGACTCGAACATTAGGTGTTCGTTTGCTCCCAAACAAACTGAACATATGGGGCATTCGTGGCAAATTTGAGCACCGCAGAGTGCCCCATAATGCACTGCAAAATCGCAGTGCATTGATGGATGCTGATTGGCCAAAGCATGCACCTGACCTGCATGCTTTGGCCAATCATAGCTCACTCTGCTTTGAGAGCCATGATTGGCCAAAGGCAAGGTACCTTTAGCCAATCATGGCTCAGGGGGCTAAGTCCACATCCCACACTATATAAGGCTGCTTACACTGCAGTTGTATGTAGTGTGATGTGGAGATTGAGAGAATTAGAGCTAGATAACAGGTTAGTTAATGACAGTTAAATATATATATATATATATATATATATATATACTTTTTTATATATATATATATATATATATATATATATATATATATATATATATATATATATATATATATATATATATATATATATATATATATATATATATATATGTATATATATATAGTGTAGTCAGTGTAGACTATATATGTGTGGCCAGTGTATTTAATATGTATTGATCAGGGTCATTTGGGTAGTTTCTGTTGTCATTATGATTTAAAAAGAGTAAACACAGTTCATTGTTAATAAATGGCTTCAGCCAAACACCAACCATGAGTGAAAGAAAAGTTTTTGTATTATCATTCATATTCTCTGAAAAATGGCCAAGAATTAATAAACTCTGCCAGGGTATGTAAACTTATTAGCACAACTGTATACAGTATCTCACAAAAGTGAGTACACCCCTCACATTTTTGAAAATATTTTATCATATCTTTTCATGTGACAACACTGAAGAAATGACACTTTGCTACAATGTAAAGTAGTGAGTGTACAGCTTGTATAACAGTGTAAATTTGCTATCCCCTCAAAATAACTCAACACACAGCCATTATTTGTCTAGGATGCCCCACAGATGCCCAATAGGGTTTAGGTATGGAGACATGCTTGGCCAGTCCATCACCTTTACCCTCAGCTTTTATAGCAAGGCAGTGGTCATCTTGGATGTGTGTTGGATATGTATATATATATATATATATATATATATATATATATATATATATATATATATATATATATACACACACACACAGTGCCTTGCAAAAGTATCCCCCCCCTTGGCATTTTTCGTATTTGGTTGCCTCACAACCTGTAATTAACATGGAGTGTTTGAGAATTTGCATCTAACAATTTAATTTACAGGACATGCCCACAACTTTGCAGATGTTTGTTTTTTGTTTTTTGTTTTTTTTTTATTGTAAAGCAAACAACAAATAGGAGAAAATAACGGAAAAAGTCAATGTGCATAACTATTCACCCCCCTAAAATAAATACTTTGTGGAGCCACCTTTTGTGGCTATCACAGCTCCAAGTCGCTTTGGATAAGTCTCTATGAGCTTGCCACATCTTACCACTGGGATTTTTGCCCATTCCTCCTTGCAAAACTGCTCCAGCTCCTTCAGGTTGGATGGTTTGCGCTTGTGAACGGCAATCTTTAAGTCTGACCACAGATTTTCTATTGGATTGAGGTCTGGGCTTTGATTAGGCCATTCCAACACATTTACATGTTTCCCCTTAAACCACTCAAGTGTTGCTTTAGCAGTGTGTTTGGGGTCGTTGTCCTGCTGGAAGGTGAACCTCAGTCCTAGCCTCAAATCACACACAGAGTGGTACAGGTTTTGCTCAAGAATACCCCTGTATTTAGCACCATCCATCTTTTCCTCAACTCTGACTAGTTTCCCAGTCCTGACTGCTGAAAAACATCCCCACAGCATGATGTTGCCACCACCATGTTTCACTGTGGGGATGGTGTTCTTTTGGTGATGTGATGTGATGTGATGTGTTGGGTTTGTGCCAGACATAGCGTTTTCTTTGATGGCCAAAAAGTTAAATTTTAGTCCCATTAGACCAGAGCCTTTTCACAAACTCAAACATGCCATTTTGTTATTTGCTGAAAGCAATGGTTTTCTTCTGGCCACTCTGCCATAAAGCCCAAGTCTATGGAGCATACGGCTAATTGTCATTCTATGTACAGATACTTCAGTCTCTGCTGCGGAATTCTGCAGCTCCTTCAGGGTTACCTTAGGTCTCTGTGCTGCCTCTCTGATTAATGCCCTCATTACCCGGTCTGTGAGTTTTGGTGTGTGGCTGTCTCTTGGCAGGTTTGCTGTTGTGCAATGTTCTTTCCGTTTGGTTATGATAGATTTGATGGTGCTCCTAGGGATCATCAAAGTTTTGGATATTTTTTTAAAACCTAACCCTGACTTGTGCTTCTCATCAACATTGTCCCTTACTTGTTTGGAGAGCTCCTTGGTCTTCATGGCAGTGCTTGGCTAATGGTGCCCCTTGCTTAGGTGTTGCAGCTTCTGAGGTCTTTAAAAAAGCAGTGTATATGTAATGACAGATCATGTGACACTTAGATTGCACACAGGTGGACATCATTTAACTAATTACGTGACTTATGAAGGTAATTGTTTACACCAGAGCTTTTCGTGGACTTTTTCGTTCAAATAATTTTTATTTTGTAAATAAAGAGTCATACAGATCAAAAACAAAAATAACATATATACCGTATACTTATTTATCAAATACAGACTTTTAAAATGAGATGAAGACATCTATCTTTCCCAAACGGGGACAGATACAAGAAAGAAATAAATTAAGTCTGTGTTGATATACTATGTAGAAGCATGATAGGGCTTAAAAGAGTCTAGGTAGGGGGTAGTATCCGTGAGACAAGCCAAAGAGAGGTGGATCTAAACTTATACCTTGGGCTTACCGACAAACCACCCCAATGGGATCACACTGTGGATTTGCCTGGCAGTCCCGGGACAAAGGCTCCCGCCTCTTCGCCTCATCCTTCATCCATCCCCTAACTGTGTCTCTAGCCCCCTTCTTTCTGCAACCTGACTATGGTGCTTGCGCACAAGCAGCCTGGCCGATGCCATGCCTATCAACATAGTGCATACCAGTAAGTCTGCTTCAAAAGAAAAGAAAAAAATAAAACATTAAAAAAAAAGGAAGACTGCCTACTAAAGGACAAAATTCTATCAAGACTTGTCCTAAGTCATCCTATAGTGGAGACAAGAGAGTCTCAGGTAAAAAAAGAGGAAAAGGTGTTAAAAGGGTGTAGTAAATAAGGGGGGGGGGGAACTTTGCAGGAGGCTCCAACTATCTAAGGAGCTTGTGGTGTGACCGGAAACAAGGGAACATTACAGTATTTGGCCCATGGCTCCCAGATAGCAAAGAAAATATCACTTTTGTCATTTATTTTTGCTACGATTTGTTCCTGTGCCATAATCCACGACACCTTCCTCTTAAAACCCTTAAACGAGATGCTAGGTTTCTTCCAGGACTTTTCTAGAGAAACTTTAGCTCCTAAGAGGATAAAGAACACTAACTTCTGGGAAGATTTAGGAACAGTCCTGATCCCTCCATTGAGCAAAGCAATGGAGGGGTCAGGAGTGATTGTTTGCTGCAAAACAGTACTGATTGTGCGGAAAACTTTTCCCCAAAATGATCTGATTCGAGGGCAGGACCACCATATGTGTATCATGGTTCCTTCCAACTCGCAGCCCCTGAAACATAGGGGGGATGACCCAGGAAAAATGACAGAGATGCGAGCAGGTACATAATACCACCGTGTTATTACTTTAGCACTGGCTTCTATTAAGGAGATGTTTTGTATACCTTTGAAGGATCTTTCAAACCTGAAAAAACAGTCCTGCAACGTCCAGGAGTTGTCTAAGTCCTCCTCCCAGGCCCGAGCATATCCAGGCTTATCTGATGAGGATTTTAAGGCGGTGTAAATTAGGGATATTCCTCCCCTCTGGACTTCAGTATTGGAGCACCAATGTTCAAAGGGAGTCAGAAAAGGGTTTTCTTGGTTGTGATACCAAATTGAGTGTAGGTAATGGCTGATTTGGGAGAATCTGAAGATCTCAGATTCTGGCATGTCTAATTCATTCTGACAATGGGTCAGCGTGATTGGACCTTTGGGGGAGAGGAAGTGACCAATCCTATATAAGCCTTTATCCGTCCACCATTTAAAGGCCTTAATTACCATTCCCGGCTGGAACTCTGGGTTGTGAAATAGGTGAGCTAGCGGTCTGATAGGTGAAATTAGGTTACGATGTAAAAAGAGATTCGTGCACAAGTCTATAGAATGGGAGAGGGTGGGGGACAAAATTGCTAGTCTAGCCTTAGGATCACACCAGAGAAGGTAGTCTATAGTGTTACGTGGGGTGGCCCATCTTTCAATTGAAAGCCAACTTGGCTTAGGGCCTCTCACGAGGGCCATCGATATTTGGGAAAGTTGGGCCGCCTGATAATAATGCCATAAGCCCGGAAGACCGAGACCTCCCTGACTTTTTAAACGGTAAAGTATACTGGAAGGGCATCTGTACCCCCTTCGACCCCAGATAAAGCGGACAATCTCAGATTGGAATTTGAGAAGGGTCCTTTTCTTAATCGGGATAGGGAGGGAGCGAAAAAGATATAAAAGGCGTGGGAGAAGGGTCATTTTGACGGCATGAATTCTGCCCAACCAGGATAGACCACATCCCGCCCACTTATCTAAGTCTTCTCTACATTTACGAAACATAGGGGGGTAATTTGCACTGAACAGCCCTTGAATGTCTGAAGTTATTTTGATGCCTAAATAGGGAATTTCCGTGGGCGCCCAGGGGAAAGAAAAATTAGTGGAGAGCTGAGTGAGTAGATTCTGTGGGACTGAAATGTTCAACGCGATGGATTTGGACATGTTGACCCTTAGGCCCGAAACTGTGCTAAAGTCTTTGAGAATCTTATAGATCAAAGGGGTGGAGATGAGAGGGGAAGCGATATAGAGGAGAAGATCATCCGCATAAAGCGCACATTTATGTTCCTTGTCGCCGCATTGTACCCCCTTGACATCTGGGTTTAATCTGATTGCTACAGCCAGTGACTCAATTGCTATCGCGAAAAGGAGAGGGGAGAGTGGGCAGCCCTGTCTGGTCCCCCTGCCAATAGGGAACTGTTCTGAGTATCTCCCCATGAGATGAACCTGGGCAGATGGAGTCGAGTAAAGGGACTTAATGTAGTTCAGGAAGAAGGGGCCAAATCCCCATCTTTGTAATATATCAGATAAGTATTCCCAGTCGACAGAGTCAAAAGCCTTATGTAAGTCTATGGAGAGGAGAAAGCCCCTCTGTTTGGGGCCCCCGTCCCAGCCAGACCTGAGCAGGGAAATTACATCTATTGTTCTGCGTATTTGATCTGGTCCCTGTCTGCCAGGGATGAAGCCCACCTGATCGTTATGAATATATTTAGATATGAAGCACGCCATCCTATTCGCTAGAATTTTAGTCAGAATTTTGATATCATTGTTAATAAGTGAAATAGGCCTGTAGTTACCAAGCTCACTTGAATCCTTCCCCGGCTTTGGGATAACCAAGATAAATGAAGAATTAAGATCAGGTCCCAGGAGGGCTCCATCCCTGAGGGAGTTGAAAAATCTAGTTAGGTGTGGTGCCAGATTGGGAGCAAATTTTTTATAATATCCGGTGGAGAAGCCATCCGGACCCGGGGCGGAACCGGTTTTAAGAAAACTGATCGTGTCCAACACCTCCTCTACTGAAATTGTGTCATCTAGTAGTTCCCTATGTTCTTTAGATAAAGATGGAAGAGGCAAATCTCTCAGGAAACGATCTCATTGTGGTTGTGAAGGGGACTCAGAGGGTTTATACAGGTTAGCATAAAATTGTGAGAAAGCTTCCATAATTTTTGTAGGGTTTTGTGTCAGGTCTCCAGTTGGTGTCTTGATTTTGGGGAACGCTAAAGAGCGTTGTTTGGGGTTGAGTTTGGCTGCTGGTCTAGAACCCATCCAGTCCGTTTGATAATAAAATTTAGCTCCGTCCATCTTAACTGTTTTTCAACAGCTGAGGTCAGAGCTAGGTTAAGAGTGGTCCTAGATTTGTCAAGGGTCTCTAAGGAGTCAGAGGTGGGTAGTCTCTTGTGCTCCTTGGCTGCGGCCCTGTATTCTGATGTGAGTTTGGGAATGTCAGCTTTGTGATCCGCTCTGAGATGCGAGGATAAGCTAATAATGTGTCCCCTAATAACCGATTTTTGGGCTGCCCATACGGTGGAGGGGGAAACTTCTGCCGTCTGGTTAGTTTGAAAGTAGTCTTTTATGGCCGCAGCTATATCCAGACAATTTATAGGATCATTAAGGAGGGACTCCTGTAATCTCCAGCAAGGCGGGCCCTTAGTGGGGCCTACTTTTTGGGCCACTACCAAGACCATGGCGTGGTCTGACAGCGGGGAATCAACAATCCAAGAGCTACGGACAAGTGGGATGGTGCGCGCACGGGTAAAGATGTGGTCTATCCTAGCGAATGAGTTGTGGGGAGCCGAAAAGTGAGTGTAATCTTTTTTATGTGGATTCGCTTCCCTCCAAATATCGACCAGACCTTCATCAAATAGGGGAGCTGCTATTCTGGTGCTCTGTTTGGATGGGCGTTTAGATTTAGATTTCCCGTTGGCAAGTCTATCAAGTGCGGAGTCGAAGGCGGTGTTCGAGTCCCCTCCTATAAATATAGTACCTTTGAGGTGAGCTTGTAGTTTTTTAAGCAACAGGTCAAAGAACTTTCTTTGTCCTCTGTTAGGCACGTAATACGACATGAACGTGTATAGTTCGCCATCAATGTGGCCCGAAACTAATAGGAAGCGCCCCTGGGGATCAACTATCTTCTCTGGTTGAGAAACATTCAGATGTTTGGCGAAGCAAATGGCCACCCCCTTGGTTTTGTTTTCTGCTGAGGCCAAGAAGAATTGGGGATAGTGCTGGTGAAGAAAAGACGGTTTGTAACTCGCTGGGAAATGCGTATCTTGTAGGAGCAGGACGTCAGTGTGCATAGAGTGGTAGGACTGAAAGATCTTTCTACCTTTAATTGGGGAATTTAAGCCTTGGGTGTTGTGTGATATAATTCTAAGAGGAAGTTTCCGATCTTTAAAGCTAGCCATAGTCCAGAGGGGAGGAAGCTATTATCCCATACCGCGGCTTACCTACTCCTGATGAGCGGAAATAGTTTAGAACCCTCGCTTGAGAAGCATGATGTCCACTAGAGCCTGGGATGAGGAGCCAGAGAAGTTCCTTGATTCCGGAAGAACCCATACGGGAGAACATAAGGAAAGAAAGGGAGGGGGGGGAGAGAGCAAAGAGAGGAAAAAAGAGAAGTGCGATTAAAGATGTGCAATGTGAAAAGAATAACAATAAAATGTTCAACATATCTGATAAATGTACTGAGGAAGTTGGGAACACCAACCCCGCCCAGCCCAAAGAGTAGGAAGGACTGTCGTTCCTACCCTTGCGGCCACTGGGGCCTGAGCCTCCCTTAAACAGGGAGGTCAATGTAGATCCCAGGGGAACCAACGGAACTCCTGGGATCTAGTAACAGCGCACTGGGACCTCCTCGGCCCCAGTTCCTCGCAACAAACTAACCGAAGACCACAGTCGGGTCTATTAAAAACAAATGACAGAGCGTATAGTAAGAGTAAATACTCTATGTAAACTAACCATTAATAACATGTATTACAGAAAAAACCTTCATTCAAGAGTATAAACATGCCCCCCTCTTTATAAAACAGAAGGCTGAGCCTGTCGTTGCCCGGGAGAGGGTGGGAATCCCCAGATCAGGGCCAACCCCCCCGGGGAACCCCGGGGGCACGGCATTTCCATCAGGGTACCCTCTGTGGAGAACCCCCCACCCCCCTGGACCCGTTGAAAAAGAAACATAATAACCATAACCATTCCCTGTGTGAATAATGATCAATACATCTTCATGGGGAACAAAAGGAAAAGAAGGGCCCTAAAAAGGGGGAACAAAAGAGAACAAAAACGTTCTTCAAAGGGTCCAAATTCAGGCGCCAGTCACCCCTGGTGGATCTTTGATCCAAGTAAGAAGGATAAAGAGTCACGTGGGGAAATTTTCTTTCGACCTCTTGGTGCTTTGTTTAAGCCAGGATGGTTTAAGAGGGCTTGCTGGAGGGGGTCTTTTAGTGGAGGATGAGATACCCCTGCTTGATTGTGTAGCCGAAGGATCTTGCGGGATGAGGCCCAGCTGGAGAAGAAGCCGTTCGCCTGCCGCGAAGGTGGAGAAGCTGCAATTTCTGCTCTTATACAAGAAGTTTAGCCTCAACGGGAAGGACCACCTGTAGGCAATCTCTTTCTCTTGCAGGAGCTGCAGTAGAGGTTTCAGAGCCCTCCTCTTCTGTACCGTATAGGGGGACAGATCTGCAAAGATCTGAATTTTATGGCCACGGACAGATAAGTCATTCAAATTTCTGGCTTTCCGCATGACTTCCTCCTTCACAGAGTAGTAGTGGGGCTTAACTATTATGTCCCTTGGGAGTCCATCTTTATGGGGAGGTTGCAGAGCTCTGTGGGCCCTATCAAGCTCTAAACGGTGCTCCGGGATCTCAGGAATAAGATCTTTAATGAGGACTTTGATGACAGAATGAACCTCTTTTTCCACTTCCGGGACCCCCTTACTCTGAAGTTATATCGCCTCGATCTGTTCTCCAGATCATCAATATTTGCAAAAGCTGTCTCAAGTTGATCCTGCATGTCTTGCAGTCTTGCAGTATTCTGATTGATCCTAGCCCCAGCTTGATCTGCTTTTTTCTCCATAATGTCTAGTCTGAGCCCAAACTGCTGCATGTCAGCATGTATGGAGGATGTAATTTGAGCTGCGTTTTGTGCCAGGCTTTTGGAGAGCAGCTGAGCAAAGGCCTCCCTCATGGAGGGAAAGTCAGTGGGGATGGGTGAGGCTTCCTGGGCTTCGCTGACAGACAGCAAAAGGCCTGTATGTGGGTCCATCATGGGAGTGAATGGAAGGCCTGCTTGCAGGCTGAATAGGAGGGATTCAGTGGATGCAGGTGAATGGGCCTGCGGCAGAGGGAAGTCCCCTATACCTGGCGATTGCGGTGGGGCACAATCTTGGTCAGCAATGGAATCCTCTGCTGCTGCAGCCGCGCTGTGTCTCGGAGGAGTGGCGGCCATCTTGGCATAGCTGATCGGCCCAGACGCGGCCGTCATCTGGCTCGATAGGCTTCTTCTGGCGGACCCCGCCAGCATCGGTCGGTTCCTGGGGGTGTCGCGCACCCGGGGGTGCCGTTATCTAGCTTCGTTTGACGCTCTGTCAGCGCTGGAGGAACGAAAGGGGCCGGGGTGGAGTGGAGCTTCAGAGGCTAGCGGCAATCTTGGAAGCTACCGCGCATGTGCTCCATTTCATGGGCTTTATAACAAAGGGGTGAATACATATGCACATGCCAATTATCAGTTTTTTATTTCTGAAACATAGTTTTATGTATATATTTTTCTAATTTTACTTCACCAACTTACACTATTGTGTTCTGATCCATCACATTTAAGTCAGATTAAGTCAGATTAAAAAAAAAAAAAAAAATTTAACTAAAGGCTGTAATGTAACAAAATAGGTAAAAAGCCAAGGGGGTGAATACTTTTGCAAGGCACAATATATACACTGAGCAAAATTATAAACGCAACACTTTTGTGTTTGCCCCTATTTATCATGAGCTGAACTCAAAAACTTTTTCTATGTACATAAAAGGCCTATTTCTCTCAAATATTGTTTACAAATCTGTCTA
Source organism: Lithobates septentrionalis (assembly GCA_037952835.1). Lineage (NCBI taxonomy): Eukaryota > Metazoa > Chordata > Amphibia > Anura > Ranidae > Lithobates > Lithobates septentrionalis. The sequence goes on along the minus strand of JBBDGP010001290.1, from coordinate 1,827,889 downwards.
AATCTGTCTTAATGAGCACTTCTCCTTTGCCGAGATAATCCATCCACCTCACAGGTGTGGCATATCAAGATACTGATTAGACAGCATGATTATTGCACAGGTGTGCCTTAGGCTGGCCACAATAAAAAGCCACTCTAAAATGTGCAGTTTTACTGTATTGGAGGGTCGGGGGGTCCGAAAACCAGTCAGTGGGGGTGATTTACTAAGACTAATGCGCTGCGCCGGTTCACACCTCAATTGTTGCACCCGAAAAATCATTGATTGAACATGCAAACCGTGCATGCAGATGCGCAAAACGATAATAAATATGTAAACTGAAACTGGTGCTAGGGTAACTGCAGTTTTCTCATTGATAATAGCCCACCCTCAATACATTTGGTTAATTTTGTCTCGTTGGATGTGTTTTGTTAAGCAATTAGTAAGCAATTAGTAGGTGTTCTCAATGAATTAACCCTTTTCTCATTCATATTACTTCTAATATATCTTTGAAATTTGTTTTTTTTTCTATTTTTACCCAAATCTTTCAATATATTACAAAGAACAGAAAAGTGTTTTCAGATCATGATCTTTAAAGGTGACCATACACTGCCATCAGTTAGATTTAAAAAAAAAATAGATTAAGTGCTAGAGCCTGTTTGATTTCCAATAATTTGAATTAATTGTTCAAGTGCGTCATCCTCTTACCTATTTTGCTGAAATATTGAGTTGTACAAAGATTGGCCAATCAGATTGAATAGCGCATGACCATCTTAAGTACCAAATTTGAAATGTAGATGTGCCATGACCCACTTGTATTTTCCTATTGATATTTCTTGTGCATTATACAAGGCACATGAGAAACCACCTTTTTTCAAGACATGCTAGGGAAAATCAGGAATCTTCAAGCAACGGCTCTCCAGTTGTTGTGGGACTATACATCACATGAGGCATTGTAAAACTCTGACACTCACAGACATGACTAGGCATGATGGAATTGTAGTTCCAGAACAACTGGAGGGCCTTAGTTTGAAGACCCCTGTGCTAGACCATTTTTATGCCTCCAGAATTGGGAGTGTGGCATCTACCCAACCTCTCTATGCTGGTGGACACAAGAACCTACATCAATATATATAAACAAGAGAAAGTGACCAGTCGCATAACTAAATATCAATGGCATGCTTCCATCCCGGGTTCATATATAAAAGAAAAAGAGGGGCAAGTGGGACTTTAAATGAAGCATGTCAATTGAAAGTAGTATAAATACAGACATAATCGCATGAATTGATATATAAGCATATTTAGCAGTAACAATCAAGGAAACTCAGTAGTGTAAACAAATCAATGGACATACATATATGCAATTCATAACAGAAATACATGAATTAAAATCGCCAATCAAAATCACAAAATCGCATGAAATGAGAAAACTCGATAAAAAATTGATAAATGTCAGGGATATGATTTAGGCTTGATGGGGCATCCTTAGTTTGCGAACCCGACGCGTTTCTTGGCTTCTTGCCAGTCATCAGGGGTGGGATGCATAATTTAAAAAATAGCCCAAAAGTCAAGAAGAGTCACCAGCAATGGGATCTGTTAGGGTGTGAGATATAACCGTCTCAACCGGGGTTGAGGCAGGGCACCGACCATCCTTCCAAAGTGATTGCACAGTGCTTCGCTAGGAAGGGACCGCTCTGTTAAGCAGCCACTATTCAACACATGGATTTTCCCATTTACAACTCATTGACCAGTATATTGAGGGCTCAGGAATCAGTCGGCTGTGGTCTCTCCTGGCCCACCCTCCAATCACTTTGGAAGGATGGTCGTGCCCTGCCTCAACCCCGGTTGAGACGGTTATATCTCACACCCTAACAGATCCCATTGCTGGTGACTCTTCTTGACTTTTGGGCTATTTTTTAAATTATGCATCCCACCCCTGATGACTGGCAAGAAGCCAAGAAACGCGTCGGGTTCGCAAACTAAGGATGCCCCATCAAGCCTAAATCATATCCCTGACATTTATCAATTTTTTATCGAGTTTTCTCATTTCATGCGATTTTGTGATTTTGATTGGCGATTTTAATTCATGTATTTCTGTTATGAATTGCATATATGTATGTCCATTGATTTGTTTACACTACTGAGTTTCCTTGATTGTTACTGCTAAATATGCTTATATATCAATTCATGCGATTATGTCTGTATTTATACTACTTTATTGGTACTGTATGCATCAAAATCATGGACTTGACTATAAATTAAATCCAATCATTTTACCTACTCGCATGTATTCATTATTATACTTTCAATTGACATGCTTCATTTAAAGTCCCACTTGCCCCTCTTTTTCTTCTACATCAATATATATATATTTGGGCAGAAAAGTGGTGTAGGGATGAGCACTTTCACCTAGCAGCAAAAAGGGTCACTGGTTTGAATCCCGCCCACGACACTATCTACCTGGAGTTTACATGTTCTTCCTGTGCCTGCATGTGTTTCATCCCACACTTTAAAAACATGCTGGTAGGTAAATTGGATCCTGTCTAAATTGGCCCTAATATGTCTGAATGTGTGTTAGGGACCCACACAAACACCACCCCATGTTAAAAAATATATTTTTTTTTTCTTAATTGGCAAATAAGGAACATTTCTTCCTCAGAGAACAGTGAGCAGGGCATGGTGGTGGTGGGAAGAAATTAGCAGCAGTACAACAACTTCCTGTAGGGGCATGATGTCATTCCTGTGTGCTGTCCGCCACAGGCACATACCTATGCGCACACAGCACTCGTGCATCTCGCATAGACAGCGGTCGCGCATCTAGCTGCAGGAAACCACATTTTGATGTAAATTAATAGTAAAGCAGATGCAGATTTCCAGGACTGGACTAACAAATGTATCTAGTAAAAGGCAACTGGTGTTTTATATTAAAAAGGTCTAAATGGGCTATTGACATGCATCACAGTTGAACTTAGGAATGTATTTTTGCAAAGTTAAACTAAATAAAATCCTTTCTTATTTTTGCTTGGGGCTAGAGTGCAGAGGGATTAGAAGTCTTGTCAGTTTTTGGGGATGTCTGTACCCCTGATAGGGTGAAGACACCTCCTAAATTTTGCCACTTTCTCCTTCAAATGTATTCACTTCCTGTCACATAGCCAAACAGGTGAGGGTAAAACCCTACCAATGTCTTTCCTTGGGGACACACAAGTCATTCTAAATAGTTTCCCCATTAGGTAAATTGCACTCTAGCATTTTGCGCTGTACACCCCAAATGATTAGGTATCTTGGACTCTGGGGTTTATTTTACTAAAGGCAAATCCACTTTGCACTACAAGTGCACTTGGAAGTGCAGTTGCTGGAGATCTGAGGGGGACATGCAAGCAAAATAAAAAACAGCATCTTTGCTTCGACATGATTGGATGAGAAAATCATAAGTGCTCCCCCTCAGATTTACAGTGAGTACACTTGTATTGCAGAGTGGATTTGCCTTTAATAAACCCCAAAATACCAAATAATGTGGGGTGTACACAACAAAGTGCTAGAGTGCAATTTGCCTAATGGGGGACACTAGTTAGATTGACCTGTGTGTCCCCAAGGAAAGACATTGGTAGGGTTTTACCCTCATTTCCTGTTTGGCTATGTGACAGGAAGTGAAGCCAATTTTAAGAAAAGGGACACAAAGCCCAACCCAAAAAAGAAAAGCAGGGGTTCTAACTCTCACTTGGTTTCCCTCAAATGCCCCCAATTAGAATAGGATTGTCTGGAGCTCTATTTTAGCTCCGTGCTCTAAATCAGTGGTTCTCAACCCTGTCCTCAAGTACCCCCAACAGGCCATGATTGCAGGCTTTCCTTTATCTTGCTCAGGTGCTTTAAATCACAGTCAATGGCTTTGTATTTTGGGCAGCTATTTTAGCTAAGATAAATTCCCAAAACATGTCCTGTAGAGGGTACTTGAGGACTGACGCTGAGAACCACTGCGCTAAAATGGAAAATTGAATACTTACCTCTCTGTAAATTTCCTTTCCTGGTGACTATCCATGGCAGCATATGCACAATCCATGCATATGCTACCATAAAGGCAACATGAAAGTAGCTTTCTTTATCGTACATCACGGGACACAGAGCCACAGTAATAACTGTATGGGTTATATGGAACCTTCAGTTGATGGACACTGGCACACCCTAAACAGGAAGTTCAATTCCCCATATAACCCCTCCCCTTACCAGGAGTACCTCAGTTGTTTTGCCAGTGTCCTAGGTGTTGTTCACGAGTAAAGATGTTCTGTGCCGAGCTCCGCTGGAATATTCCTTGCTGGGGCAAGCTATGCAACCGGATCCATTCAAAGTGTCTTTTCCAGGCCGAATTGAATAGTACCTGGGCCTCGTGTCCAAAGAAATGAGGTTTTGCCTGTAACGCTTTTCCTTTTAGAGAGCTGGACCCCGGGATCCAGTATTTGTTTTTTTCAGCCATATTCCTGGTGGGGTGCTTTACAAGCCCAGGGCTGTGGATCCCACGATAAAAAGGGGGCCCCAGCCCCTGAAGGTTTTTTAATGGACCACACCGTGAGTGGTGAAGATTGAGTCTGCTATCACAGAACCCTGCAGCTGGATAAGGTAAGGGAGATTCCTAAGGAATTTTTCAAATTCTTGTGGGTTTTCTCCTTTAACCACTTCAGCCCCGGAAGGATTTACCCCCTTCCTGACCAGAGCTCTTTTTACAATTTGGCACTGCGTCGTTTTAACTGCTAATTGCGCGGTCATGCAATGCTGTACCCAAACGAAATTTGCGTCCTTTTCTTCCCACAAATAGAGCTTTCTTTTGATGGTATTTGATCACCTCTGCCGTTTTTATTTTTTGCGCTATACACGGAAAAAGACCGAAAATTTTGAAAAAAAATGATATTTTCTACTTTTTGTTCTAAAAAAACTCCAATAAACTCAATTTTAGTCATACATTTAGGCCAAAATGTATTAGGCCACATGTCTTTGGTAAAAAAAATGTCAATAAGTGTATATTTATTGGTTTGCGCAAAAGTTATAGCGCCTACAAACTAGGGTACATTTTCTGGAATTTACACAGCCTTTAATTTATGACTGCCTATGTCGTTTCTTGAGGTGCTAAAATGGCAGGGCAGTACAAAACCCCCACAAATGACCCCATTTTGGAAAGTAGACACCCCAAGGAAATTGCTGAGAGGCATGTTGAGCCCATTGAATATTCATTTTTTTTGTCCCAAGTGATTGAATAATGACTAAAAAAAAAAAAAAAAAAAAAAAAATTACAAAAAGTTGTCACTAAATGATATATTGCTCACACAGGCCATGGGCATATGTGGAATTGCACCCCAAAATACATTTAGCTGCTTCTCCTGAGTATGGGGATACCACATGTGTGGGACTTTTTGGGAGCCTAGCCGCGTACGGGGCCGCGAAAACCAATCACTGCCTTCAGGATTTCTAAGGACGTACATTTTTGATTTTACTCCTCACTACCTATCACAGTTTTGAAGGCCATAAAATGCCCAGATGGCATAAAACTCCCCCAAATGACCCCATTTTGGAAAGTAGACACCCCAAGCTATTTGCTGAGAGGCATGGTGAGTATTTTGCAGCTCTCATTTGTTTTTGAAAATAAAGAAAGACGAGAAAAAAATTTTTTTTTTCTTTTTTCCATTTTCAAAACTTTGTGACAAAAAGTGAGGTCTGCAAAATACTCACCGTACCTCTCAGCAAATAGCTTGGGGTGTTTACTTTCCAAAATGGGGTCATTTGGGGGGGGGGGGGTTTTGCCACCTGGGCATTCCATGGCCTCCGAAACTGTGATAGGCAGTGAACAGTGAAATCAAAAATTTACGGCCTTTGAAAGCCTGAAGGCGGTGCTTGGGTTTCGGGGTCCCGTACGTGGCTAGGCTCCCAAAAAGTCTCACACATGTGGTATCCCCGTACTCAGGAGAAGCAACAGAATGTATTTTGGGGTGTAATTTCACATATTCCCATGGCATGTTTGAGCAATATATCATTTAGTGACAACTTTGCGCAAAAAAAATAAAAAAAATAAAAAATTGTCTCTTTCCCGCAACTTGTGTCACAATATAAAATATTCCATGGACTCGACATGCCTCTCAGCAAATAGCTTGGGGTGTCTACTTTCCAAAATGGGGTCATTTGGAGGGGTTTTGAACTGTCCTGGCATTTTATGCACAACATTTAGAAGCTTATATCACACATCACCCACTCTTCTAACCACTTGAAGACAAAGCCCTTTCTGACACTTTTTGATTACATAAAAAAATAATTTTTTTTTGCAAGAAAATTACTTTGAACCCCCAAACATTATATATTTTTTTAAAGCAAATGCCCTACAGATTAAAATGGTGGGTGTTTCATTTTTTTTTTTCACACAGTATTTGCGCAGCGATTTTTCAAACGCATTTTTTGGGGAAAAAACACACTTTTTTAAATTTTAATGCACTAAAACACACTATATTGCCCAAATGTTTGATGAAATAAAAAAGATGATCTTAGGCTGAGTACATGGATACCAAACATGACATGCTTTAAAATTGCGCACAAACTTGCAGTGGCGACAAACTAAATACATTTTTAAAAGCCTTTAAAAGCCTTTACAGGTTACCACTTTAGATTTACAGAGGAGGTCTATTGCTAAAATTACTGCCCTCGATCTGACGTTCGCGGTGATACCTCACATGCATGGTGCAATTGCTGTTTACATTTGACGCCAGACCGACGCTTGCGTTCGCCTTAGCGCGAGAGCAGGGGGGACAGGGGTGCTTTTTTTTTTTTCTTTATTATTCTTATTTTTTTTTATCTTATTTTTAAACTGTTCCTTTCATTTTTTTTTTTTTTTAATCATTTTTATTGTTATCTCAGGGAATGTAAATATCCCCTATCATAGCAATAGGTAGTGACAGGTACTCTTTTTTGAAAAAATTGGGGTCTATTAGACCCTAGATTTCTCCTCTGCCCTCAAAGCATCAGACCACACCAAGATCGGTGTGATAAAATGCTTTCCCAATTTCCCAATGGCGCTGTTTACATCCGGCGAAATCTAAGTCATAAAATGCTCGTAGCTTCCGGTTTCTTAGGCCATAGAGATGTTTGGAGCCACTCTGGTCTCCGATCAGCTCTATGGTCAGCTGGCTGAATCACCGGCTGCATTTTCAGGTTCCCTGTTGAGACAGGAGAGCCAGAGAAAAACACGGAAGACGTTGGGGGGGAGGCATTCCCTCCCACGGCTTGTAAAAGCAGTCTAGAGGCTAATTAGCCGCTAGGATTGCTTTTACATGAAAGCCGACTGCTGGCTGAAAAGAATGATACCAAGATGATACCTAAACCTGCAGGCATCATTCTGGTATAACCACTCAAAGTCGTGAATGGCGTACCTGAAGACAAAAAAATGGTTAACAATAAAGCACAGTAAACGGTAAAGTATAAAAAATTGCATACCTGAAAAGCAAACATGATAAAACATAATAACAATAACAATAACAATAACAATAAAACATTGCAGAATAGAATACAGTAAAAAAGAGCAGAACAATAGAGAGAATAGAGAGAGAGAGAACAATAAAACAACTATTTTTTTTTATTTTATATTTTTGTATGTGTTTTTTTTTACACTTTTTTTTGTAACTGTAACTTTTATAACGGTAACCGGTTCCAGGTTCGGGTCTCTCAAAATGTGATGGCATCTTGGGAGACCCTGTGAAAGTGCGCCTAGTCTGTGCAACGCTGTACCCTACGCTAATACTCAACTAGTGAATGGTAGCGTTCAAAACATTCACCAATGCAAAGACCAGGATTGTCAGGACAGGAGGGACAATAATAGCGGGTGTCACGCCTATATTCGCGCTTGCTGCAGACACAACATCTTTTTTGGGGGGGTTCCTTGGGTAGGGGTACTCGGGAGGACATAAAGAAAATGCCTCTCATGCAGCCGACTGCATTTGGTTGGGGATGTGAATGGGGGAAGTACGGGCGCTGCAGAAGCGGTGGGTTCCCAATTAGGATTGGCGAATGCAGCAGGAAGGGCACTATGGGCACGACGGGCCTGTGTTTGTCTTTTTGGTGGCAGCAGGACACTACTTGTGCTTGCCACCTCACCAGCTTGAACTGCACTTATGGGACTCGCCACGTCACCAAGTGTTACTGCAGTGCTGGTTTGACTACGACCGGGGTGTACTAGGCCGCTGGTGCTTGCCAGTTCACCAAAACGCTACCAAAAAAACTGTTAGCGATCGCAGGATCAGGCCTGACTCTTTAGTTTAGTGTTTTGTAAGTGACAGTGGGGCAAAACGCAGGTGCTAGCAGGTATCTGGGCTGATCCCGCTAACACTGCGTTTTTGGGAACCCTAAACTGCTGGGGACGCTAGTATAGATCTGATCGGATCAGATATTGATCCGATCAGATACTATACCACTAAGGGAGGTGTACGGTGCGTGCGTGGGTGTTAGCGGTACTGGCGCTAACCTGACGCTGCCTGGGGCTGGTGCTTGCCAGTTCACCAAAACGCTACCAAGAAAACTGTTAGCGATCGCAGGGATCAGGCCTGACTCTGAACGCTTCAGTTATGCGTTTAGAGTTTTGTAAGTGACAGTGATCGATCGATACTGCACTTGGGTGGGCTGGGCGGAGGGGCAAAACGCAGGTGCTTGCAGGTATCTGGGCTGATCCCGCTAACACTCCGTTTTTGGGAACCCTAAACTGCTGGGGACGCTAGTATAGATCTGATTGGATCAGATATTGATCCGTACAGATACTATACCACTAAGGGAGGCGCATGCTGCATGCGTGGGTGTTAGCGGTACTGGCTCTAATCTGACGCTGCCTGGGGCGACGCATATCACCGCCGGGCGATCAGGGGGCTAAACCTTTATTCGGTAATAAACGGCGGGTGCCCTGACACTATAAAAAATAAACAAACTAACCAGCGTCACCCGTAACAGTTATATGGTGATCAGTGGTGAAAGGGTTAACTAGGGGGCAATCAAGGGGTTAAAACATTTATTAGGTAGTATATGGGGGTCCCTGTCGCTATAAAACGCTGACGGCGAACCTAAATATTTACGTCCCTAACTAGCGTCACCAGCGACACTAATACAGCGATCAGAAAAATGATCGCTTAGTGACACTGGTGACAGGGGGTGATCAAGGGGTTAAAACTTTATTAGGGGGGGTTAGTGGGGTACCCTAGACCTAAAGGGGGGTAATACTAACTGTCCCAACACAGTAACTGTCACAAACTGACACTATGCAGTAATCAGGAAAAAAAAAAAAAAAAAAACCTGCTTGGTGTCAGTTTGTGACGGGGGGGGGGGGTGATTGGGGGGGGATCGGGGGGTGATCGGGGGGGGGGGGGGATCGGGGTGTTTTGTATGCCTGGCATGTTCTACTGTGTTGTGTTGTGTTTGTGCACTTACATTCCAGTCTTCTCTCCTCGGCCCGGAACGGAAAATACCGAGCCGAGGAGAGATGACATCATTTCCTCTGCCTCTGTGTACAATACAGAGGCAGGGAAATGATCCCATTGGCTGGGAGCGATCGCGAGGGGGGGGCCACGAATGGATGGCCTCCCCCTCACCTCCGATCGCCGGGGAAGATTTGCCGACCGCCGCAGGCACCGGGGGGGGGGGGGTCCGATCGGACCCCCCACCCGCGGGCAGGCAGGGACGTACAGGTAAGCCCTTTTGCCTGCCCGTGCCGCCCTGTCGACTTACATCTGTGTGCGGCGGTCGGCAAGTGGTTAAGTAAATGTTGTCATGCCTATAGTCACCACCGGGGGCTGTCAAGAGCATGTACCTGTTCCATGCTTGTCAGTCTCACTCTGTGTAACAAGCTGCACGCTTCCTCTGGTCCAACCTTCAGGTAAAGACGTAGGAAGGGGGGTTTTCTCCTAGCAACGTCCCCCCACCTGGATAGCTTTACTCCAGGCAGAGGGAGCATGGCACAGTCAGCGTGTGCCACTCCGCTCTCGCCACCATTCCCATCAGCAGCTCTCCTCCTCTCCTCCACCCCAGTCCTCCTCCATGCGATCTGGTCAGGATCAGAGCCCGCTCGGGAGGGAAAATGATTTCTATTTTGAAATAGATGAGGGGGGTGAGGTGAGTGGTCAGAGGAAGGGGGGGGCTTAGCGGCGTTGCCGTTTTTCAGCGTCCACAACGCGAGCTGTATAGCTATAAAATGCACCTTTTTTTCAGGTGCATACAGCTGAAGGAGGGACACAGAGCGGACAGATGGCATGTGAGTGTAGGTGACACAGACATTCTAAGGCACATTTACTTAAGCATCAGGCTGAGCTTAATAGCAGCGGCAGTTGCTAGACTATTACTGAGCAGTGGGTGCATTTTTTTGGTAGTACCTCTGCATTTGTGCTTAGCTCCATGACCAGAGGGGGTGATACAAATACCACAAATACCAAGGGTACAAAAGGGTCGCCCTCAGGCCCTAAGGACCCTCCCTCTGCAACACCAGCCCCCCCTGAAAGATCTAGGGAGGCTGGTCAGAGTGAGCCATTGGGGTCATCAAGGGCTACAATTGCTTCCGACACTTCAGCCCCTGTCTATATAACTGAGCAGGTTTTCTCCTCAGCTATGAATGGATTGAAGGAAAGATTTGTGGCTTTAATCACATCTTCACAAAGTGGAAGAAAACACATTAGGTCATTAGGTCACGCCTTGCCAGCGGGAGGACCGAGGCCCGTTCTTGGTTACGCTATCCAGCGTTCCCATATCCTACAGCCCCGGGATCCCGCTGCGGACTATGTGGGCGGTGCGCCGTTCACCTAGTCACAGTCTGCGGGTCGGCCGCAGCCGTCATGCAGCCGCGCTGCATCCTGGGGCTTGTAGTCGATCGGGTCCTCGGCTCTCTGGGCATGCACACAGGCGTCCACACGTCCGCATCGTGTTGGTGACGTCACACGCCAACACGATGGCGGACAGATAAAGCCGGCTCATCTGTCAGTCTTGCTGCCAGAGCCGGAGGGTAGGACTCTACGTTTGCAGTGTGTGTGACTGGTAAGTGTTTTACCAAACACTACACTACTTTTTTGTTCCACTATTCTTAGCCAAGGCTTCCATTACTCCCTGTCAAGCTGGTCCTTTATCCTTTAAAAGTAAAGCTTGCTGGATTTATCATCCTTTTTTATCTTTTCATTATCCCTTCTTTCTTTATCTTTATGTATAATTTGGTGAGACTAAGTTCCTGGTATTATCTACTTTTTTTTTTTTAGATAACCTTTATTTTTTCTATCCATTATCTGGCTCTTTACCTTATTTTTCAATTATTTGGATAATTATTTCCCTTATACATATATTTTTTATCCACTCCATCTCTTCATTTCCTTTAGTTTATTTAGATACTGTATATTTTTTATTTAATAGCCACCAGAATATGTCCCTGCAATCATCATCAGCAGGTGTTCTGAAGTGTTCCTCCCATCAATATGTTCTGGTAACTAACAGTTTAAAAGTAAGTACTATTTGATCTCATTTGATCTTCCTGGCTACCCTCCTTTCTTGATTGAGCCAGAATTTGTTTTTGTCAGTTCCCCCTTACCAATAGTTACGCATATAAAAACCATATGTATATATGTATTCTTTTTACATATATATGTATTTTCTTTTATTTTCAGTTTTATCTTTCTGTCCTCTGTGACTGCACCGATATGGCCGTGTCAGGGTTTCAGTGCTAGTTGATGGTTGTGCGGTGATTGACCTGAGAGAGGGTCACTGTGGGGTAAGCACCTTTTTGTGCTATGTCCAGTGGACACTGTGCTCTTTCCTGTTTTTTTCTGTATATTTTTGTATTTTTGAAAAGCATGATTATTATGTATCTCCATTTTTTGTCGCTTATATCTTTATGTCTCTATCTTCAGAACTGTAGAGTGTTGGATGATATTAATTCTCGGCCTGCATATCCCTTGAGAAAGCAATTCAGCGAAACATGTCGGGCTAGTATGCGGTCATATCATCTGAAAAATTATATTTGTGCTCTGTGTGACCACCGTAACTGTATAAACACTGCGATATCTGTGAAATATGTGTGTTTTATATGTTTTTTAACCTTGAATGTACATTAAAAATTATATTCTTATCTATTATTTTTCTTTTCTGTGGATCATTCTGCACCGTTAAAATCCCTTGCACTTCCCTACTGTTATTTATATTTTCTTCAGGGATGTGGTGCCAACCATTTTGGGTGTTTCACCATTAATCGGGACCAAATTTTTGTAACATTAGGTCCCCTTCTACCACCCAGGATCCTCAAACAGAGGAACAGTGGGAGGGGGGAGATGAATCCCCCTCAGGGGACCGTGAAGAGGCTGATGTTTCCTCTTCCGAGGGATCAAGTGGAGAAGGACCTTCTTCTTCAGCTTCACATGCTGAGAAGTTGCTGGTGCATTCTCTTAGGGAAAACGGTCCGCTCCACATTTAAGCTACCCTTAACGGAGTCGGTTGAAGAGCCGACTTCCTGTTTGGGCTCACTAAAATCTCCTCAAGCCTTGCAGATAAGCACCTTTTTCCTCCTAAAAAGTTTTCAACACTTTATCCTATGGAGGAAACATTTACTAAGATGTGGAGTATACCAGCAATTGACGCTGCTATATCCTCTGTGAATAAAAGTTTGACTTGTCTGGTTGACAATGCGCAAATGCTTAGGGATCCAACTGATAAAAAATTGGAATTCCTGTTAAAAAACATTTTCTCCTTGGCAGGTTCAGTGGCTCAACCTGCAGTGGCGGCAATTGGGGTATGTCAGTCCTTAAGAGACCATTTGAAACAGGTGCTCAAGGTGTTCCCTGAACAGCAGGCCCAGGAGTTAGCTGAGCTGCCAGCGACTTTGTGTTTTGCAATTGATGCAATCAGAGATTATATTCTTCAAACCTCTTGCCTTACGCTTGGGTTGGTACATATGCGTAGAATCTTTTGGTTGAAAAGTTAGTCAGCCGAAGCGCCATGCAAAAAGCTTCTGGCTGGTTTTCCTTTCCAAGGTGAAAAGCTGTTTGGGGAGGATTTGGACAAATATATCCAAAAAATATCAAGTGGGAAAAGTATCCTTTTGCCAGTTAAGAAAAAGAGTAAACATCCCTCATTCAAACTGGCTCTTTCTCCAGTGCTGGGGGCATCAGCCTCCAAGCAGTCGCGACAGCCTCCACCTTCAGGTTTAAGAGGGAATCCTCAGGATCAACCCCAGGGACAAAAGAAGTCCTGGGGGGGAAACCCACAAGACAGAATGCTAAAGCCTCTTTATGAAGGGGCGCCCCCGCTCGCTCAAGTGGGGGGAAGGCTTCTGCAGTTCTCAAAGGTGGCAGGAAGAATTTCAGGACAGATGGGTGGTCTCCACAATAGCTCTAGGTTACAAACTAGAGTTCCGAGAATTCCCGTCTCCTCGTTTCCTCAGGTCAAATGTCCCCCAAAGATCCAGAGAAAAAGAAGTCTGTCTTTCTAGCGTTAGACCTACTTTTGTCACAAAAAGTGATCATGGTGGTCCCATGGAAGAGCAGGGGTTGGGCTTTTATTCAAACCTTTTCACGGTACCAAAACCAAACGGGGATATCAGACCCATTCTAGGTCTCAAAGATCTAAACCAGTTCCTGAAAATTTGCTCTTTTCGCATGGAATCAATCCGATCAGTAGTCTCCATCCTACAAGGGGGAGAACTTCTGGCATCAATCGACATCAAGGATGCATACCTGCATGTCCCTATTTTCCCCGCTCACCAGAAGTATATGTGTTTTGAAGTAGAAAAACTTCATTTTCAGTTTGTAGCCTTGCCTTTCGGTCTAGCTACTGCACCTCGGGTGTTTACAAAACTTCTGGCCCTTCCTCTAGCCAGATTAAGGACTCAAGGTATAACAATAATAGCATACCTGGACGACCTGCTCTTAATAGACCAGTCAGTAGTCCGCTTGGACCAAAGCATGGTCACCAGTCAACTACCTGGAATACCTAGGTTGGGTCCTCAACCTAGAGAAATATTCTTTAAAGCCAGTAAGAAGATTAGAAAACTTGGGTCTGGTCATAGATACAGCCCAGGCAGAGATCTGTGCCATAAAGGAGCTGATTTAGGTGGTCAGGGCAAAGAAGGGTCCTTCCATGAGGTTGTTGGGGAAGATGGTGGCTTCATTCAAAGCAGTTCCCTAGGCTCAGTTTCATTTGAGACTGCTGCAAAACAGTATCCTATCAACCTGGAACAAGAAGATTCAAGCACTAGATTTTCCGATGCTTTTGTCACCAAAAGTGCCTCAGTTGGTGGAGGATATCCGAGAATCTGCAGAAGGGGAAATCCTTCTTACCGGTTACCTGGAATGTGGTAACAACAGATGCCAGCCTTTCAGGTTGGGGAGCAGTCCTGGAAGAAGCGTCTGTCCAGGGGAAATGGTCCAGAACCTAAAGGACCTTGCCCATCAACATTCTAGAGATTCGGGCAGCGCGTCTAACCCCTAAGGGTCTAGACATTCAGGTTGCAGAATTCCACTGTCAGGATTAAATCTGACAATGCCACAGCAGTGGCTTATATCAATCACCAAGGGGGCACCAGAAGTCAGACATCCCAGGGAGAGGTAAACCATATCCTAACGTGGGCAGAAAAACATGTGCCGTGCATATTGGCAATCTTCATTCCAGGGGTAGAGAACTGGCAGGCAGACTACTTAAGTCGCTAGCAGTTGTTCCCGGGGAATGATCCCTTCACCCCAACATCTTCCTGGCTATATGCCAAATATGGTGGATCCCGGATGTAGATCTGTTTGCGTCCAGGTTCAACAACAAAGTTGACAACTTTGTGTCAAGAACAAGGGATCCACTCGGATGCGGAACAGATGCGTTGTGACCCCGTGGGATCAGTTCTCACTGATTTATGCATTCCCTCCTATTCTGCTGCTACCTCGACTTCTTCGCAGGATCAAGCAGGAAAGGAAGTCGGTAGTTCTTGTGGCCCCAGCATGGCCCAGAAGATCTTGGTATGCAGAAAAAGTAAAGATGGTCCCTACCACCACATCCAGACCTGCTATTGCAGGGACCAGTGTTGCATCCTACTTTACAAATGCTAAATTTAACAGTTTGGCTATTGAAACCCACATTCTGAAGAATCATGGGCTTTCAGGCTCAGTGATACCTACCTTGATTAATGCAAGGAAGCCAGCTTCCAGAGTCATTTATTATAGAGTCTGGAAGGTATATGTTTCCTGGTGTGAATCCAGGGGTTGGCATCCTAGGAAGTATGCCATAAGTAGAATTCTTTACCTTTCTGCAAATGGGGCTAGAGATGAAACTGGCCTTGAGTACTATCAAGGGCCAGGTCTCGGCCTTATCAGTATTGTTTCAACATCCGCTTGCTTCGCAATCTTTGATCCAAAGCTTTATACAGGGGGTAACGCGGCTTAATCCACTGGTTAGAGCACCCCTGAATCCTTGGGACTTGAATTTAGTTCTGTCGGCATTACATAAACAGCTTTTGAGCCGATACGACATATTCCTTTGGTCCTTTCGATAAGGAAGCTAGTTTTTCTGGTAGCCATTTCTTCTGCAAGACGGGTATCAGAGTTGGCAGCTCTTTCTTGTAAAGAGCCGTATTTAATCGTTCACAAGGATAGAGTAGTATTGCGTCCTCATCCTAGCTTTCTGCCAAAGGTGCTTTCAGGTTTTCACCTAAACCAAGATATTGTTTTACCTTCATTTTTCCTGGAAACCTGTTCTAAGGAAGAACAGTCACTACATTCTTTGCATGTAGTGAGAACAGTCAAAATCTATTTGATGGTGACTGCTCAGATTAGGAAAACAGATGTTTTGTTCATGTTGCCTGAAGGAAAGGACAGGCAGCATCGAAATCCACTATTGCCAAATGGATTCGGCGAGTAATATTCTAGCTTATGGTCTTGAAGAAGAAGGTTCCACCTTTTCAAATCAAAGCGCCACTTCACCAGGGCTGTTAGTGCTTCGTGGGAAGTGCATCACCAAGCCTCCATGGCTCAAATCTGCAAGGCCGCAACTTGGTCTTCAGTCCATACATTCACCAGATTCTATCAGGTGGATGTAAGAAGGCATGAGGATATCGCCTTTGGGCGCAGTGTGCTGTAGGTAGCAGTATAGGTCCTCAGGTATAATTGCACCCTACTTTTGTTTGTGTTCCCTCCCCTCAGGTGGCATTGCTCTAGAACATCCCATACAGTTATTACTGTGGCTCTGTGTCCGGTGATGTACGATAAAGATAATAGGATTTTTATAACAGCTTACCTGTAAAATCCTTTTCTTGGAGTACATCAGGGGACACAGAGGCCCCTCCCCTCTTTCTGGTTACACGTGTATTGCTTTGCTACAAAATTGAGGTACTCCAGGTAAGGGGAGGGGTTATATGGGGAATTGAACTTCCTGTTTAGGATGTGCCAGTGTCCATCACCTGAAGGTGCCATATAACCCATATAGTTATTACTGTGGCTCTGTGTCCTGTGATGTACTCCAAGAAAAGGATGTTACAGGTAAGCTGTTATAAAAATCCTATTTTTAGGCAAATCACACCTTTTTTTGTTTTGCCATGCCAATCATCCTAGTTAAGCTGCACCTGAGAAATCTGTTGCAAGTAACAAAACACGTAAAACATAAAAATTTGCTACAAATTTTATTGGTCAACAAAACAGGACTTGGAAAAGAGTAAGGGAAGCAAAAAACACATGTATGTTAATTTGAGGCATTAACAGAATATGGTTTTTGAGGTCTAATCATTTTGCATTGGAACTTAACAGGAGTTAAAAGGACTGCACCCACAAATGGATATCTTTTAAGGATTTAAACATTAGTCACAACATCTTAAGAAAGATTTTGCAAAATAATGCAGCACAGACAATTAAATCAAAGTGAACAACCTACAAACGACACACGTTGACAACATCAAAAATATTTCAGAGAAAAATGTCCCCCACCCAAAAAAATACAATAAAGTAAAAAAAAAAAGACTTGCTCAAAAACACATCTGTTTTGCAAAGACATAACAAACAAAATACAAAGAGAAAATACATGTGTTACAAACTCAATAAGGACACGCAAATGTACTCTCTTGCCAGCCACACACACAATCTTGCCTCTTTTCAGGACAAGGTAAAGAATGCTATCTGCAAGCTTTATATAACATAGGTTTGTGTGCTAATGAGGCAATTGAAAATATATGCACAGTCCATGAAACACACAAAATGCAAGTTCACCCAATGTAGAGACTGAACTTCAAAGTGGGTACACCTGTTAAGGGTGTCCTTAAATTACTAACCAAAAAACACTCTCGGAGCATGACCAAAAACATCCAAGTGTTGTTCACACACAAAAAGCACAAAAAAAATCCAAAGTCCCTGAGCATGTCTAGACCAACCCAAATGCAGCTTGTACAAAATAAGCCACCCCCTGTCCAAAATTAAGCACATCATCCAGCATGTCCTTATTCAAGGTTAAGAAAAAATAAGGTGGAAAAAAGTACTGGACTGCATCAAAAATGCACCAAAAATGCACTGGAACGCATCTGGAACGCGCATGCAGAAAAGCATCTGGAACGCATCTGGACTGCGTTTCTATGGAGTGAACTAGGGCTAAAGCTAGTAACTTGGGGGGGGGGGGGGGTACTCTGCCTGTAAAGTGCTGCATCTATAGCATGTATCCAAAATGCTGCTTCAAAGAAGAACTGTTTTAGAGAAAACTTACAAAGCGACATTGCAGCTGTAAGATTCTAACCCAAAACAAAAAATACCCTGCCCCCCAATACATACAAGGCCATTTAGGTCTATAAAGACTTAAAATAAGAACCCTCACGTGAAAAATACCACCCCAAAATAAAAAAAATATTGTGCCCCTCCCACACACTAACAAACCCCTAGCCAAACACACAACAAGCCAGCCCATGAAAGGGGGGTGTATGCTTGGAGGCAGGGGGGCACCCCAAAAGTCAACCACCTTGTTCCCATACTAGATAGATAAAAGGGGATTTTGCAAGCCACAATGGTATATTGCTTCAAATGTGGAAATCACCTAGCTGCCCGCGCAGAACACGTTTCATATGCCATGCAATACAATGTATACAAAAGATACGCTGCGCTAAGGTGAAAATATCAATCTGGTGATTATAAATGCATATGAGGTATACTGAAAATACCACATAAGCGGCTTATCCAGCCACAGCAAGGCACAAAGGATATATATAAAAAAACAAGTGATTTTAAAGTGCAATGTCTAAATAATATACTAGATGTATACCATTACAATGAAAGTAGCGCTTACTAAACTACTAACTGTTTATATAACGAATGAGAAAAATCATTTATATAATCTGAAATTTACCGTGTAAAAAATATATGAATATATCACAGTGATAAGTGCAACAATACAACAAAGTGCCACACAATGAGAGTGAATATCAAATCCAAGATGTGAAACGTGATTAATAAAGTCCAATTTATGAAAGAAATGCACATAAAGTCCATAAAAAACAGTTCATAAAAAATCCAACATGTGTGCATTAATCTAAGTGCTTAGTGCTCAGAATTCCATGCTCAAGTGCCATCCAGTGACCCCCAGGGGACAGCCGCTCACCTCGGAGCGTGCAACTCAGCTGTGAGACTGAGTCTAAACACGCTTATGAGCCATCCCACGGTTCAGTGATGAAATCCAGATACACAGTTTTCAGCAGCAACTCCACAGTTTGGAATAAAGGAAAAGAAAAACTGGATAGTGTGATATCGTTTATAAATATTTATTAGGATAAAAGCTCCCCACATCAGGTTACTCACATTTGCAAGGTGCACGAGTGCACAAATCTGATAACAGTCTTCAAAGTTTGCCTCAAAGTTTGCCTGTCAGGAGGGATAAGCTGTGCATCACATCTCAGTGGAGTGAAAGGCTCCGTTCTCCGTCCTGGCCCCTCCCCTATGCGTGTTCGACACAGGGTCACGTGTCTTTATCAGGGGAATTTGATTGGACAGACGCTCCACAGCCTAAATTTAGTCATCCGCGGCCATTTTGCTGCGGATTTGCAGACACTCTAGTGCCAGGCTCCATGTGTTATTGCTCAGTGTATTGAACCACGCAGCAGACAGCAACAAGCATCTGCGAAACTAGGATTTATAGCTGTGTATATGGGGAACGAGTTAATAAAGTCCAACTCATGACCCAAAGGAAATATCCACATATATAGAAATATATAAACAGCCAATGTGATGTTTGTGCAGGACGGAGACCAATGTTCAGCTGTTCAGCACATATTATCCCAAACATACAAAATATACCAGTGCTACTGTATGACCTATGACAAGGCAATCTAACAGTAAATATCCACAATCAATGTGGGGAATGTTATTCCTGCGCTACCAATCAGTGCTGGTGTAGGTGGCTTAGAATTGGGAGAAGCAGCTTGCACCGAGTGGGGTTCAGCCTTAAACCCTGGTGAAATAGCAACTAAGAATGGTGGGGGTTGGTGCTGCGCTAATCCTGAGGTGAACTAAAATAGCTGGGTGTACTGGGTGTGGGCTTCTGTCTGCATTATAATATGGGGTGAGAATTCAACCCCCCGACGAGAAATGTGGCACTGGGTAGACGTCCTAGTGATGGGTGCCAAAAGAAAACAATAAAAACGCATGTATATATATATATCTAA
The DNA here is from genome assembly GCA_037952835.1 of Lithobates septentrionalis. NCBI lineage: Eukaryota > Metazoa > Chordata > Amphibia > Anura > Ranidae > Lithobates > Lithobates septentrionalis. The sequence continues at coordinate 1,808,268 of JBBDGP010001290.1, read as the reverse complement.
TTGGAACCCAACCCAAAAGTATATGTGTGGTACTGTGTAACACAATAAGGTGAAGCAATAGAGTATGTGTTGAAATAAATGAATCAGTACAGGGGGTCCCCGGGTTACAAACAAGTTAGGGACTTTAGGTTTGTTCTTAAGTTGAATCTGTTTGTAAGTCGGAACAGGTACATTTTTTAAGTGTAGCTCCAGCCAAAAAAATCAATTTTTAAGTTTTGTAGATAGCATAGGGAAGGGTTATCACCCCTGTAACATTTGTTTTGCTGTCTGTGCCCCTGTTCAGAAGATTTCACCTCACTTTCTGTCCCAATGACAATTGGATTTTGAAAATTTGGGGTTATTAGGGAAATAAGGATAGGTGATAAAGCATCCGTGGAGACAACTTTTTCCCATATTAACTCTTACAGGAGTGAATTTCCCTTCCTAGGGGTAGATTTCATCTCACTTCCTGTTGTCTCCCTCCGTTTGTAAGTAGGAGTCGTTTGTAAGTCGGATGTTTGTAAGTAGGGGACCCCCTGTAATAATATAATAATAACAAATACATTACTCAAATATGCTGGTGATTACCTCTAAAACACTAAAATCAATATAAAATGCTGTGAATATAAATCCGGAAATAACTATAGTATAAACAATCGTGGTTCAAAGATGTGACTAAAAACTTAAATATCAGAAAGCAAAAATAAATAGTTTTTTTTAAAAAACATACAATGTTATAATGAATAGCCAAAGTGATCTATATAATAGTGCATCATGCAGTGAGTGTCCAACTGTCCACAGGGAGTGCTTAAAATTCAAATAATAAAGTTCAAATAAAAGTGAATTCGTGCAGCAAAAGGCAACTTCAATGCTTCCTTGGTGTTATAAAGCAATCACGATGTGCAAATGATAGCTGGGTTTAAATAGCTTCAGAAGAGTGGTGACTGTGAGGTGTATAATAGAATTATCACCATGCAGCGATCCTCTAATGGTGGGTAATGGCCTCTTACCTCACTATACTGAGGTTACAGCATAGAGCAGCAAACGCTATTGGTATCTCCTGTGCAGGGGGGTCCTAGGTGCTGTGCTGTCATTAATCAGACCTCAGATCCATAGGAGAGCAACACGGTAAAGTGGAGAGAATAAAGTCCCATATAGTGTAGTATTTCAAAGTTAAAATCAGGCTTTATTCAACTTAAACATCATACAGGGTACTCACAAAGTAAACAGTAAACGGTACAATGCATCCAGACGAGCGGCGAACTCGTACCGCTTACTGTTTACTGTGTGAGTACCCTGTATGATATTTAAGTTGAATAAAGCCTGATTTTAACTTTGAAATACTACACTATATGGGACTTTATTCTCTCCACTTTACCATGTTGCTCTCCTTTTTTTTACAGTTTTTTTTTACATAATTTTAACAAGGTTCATGTCACATGTTGGTAACATAACATGCTAACATGACCTGTGTGCAAATCTCCTTAAAAAAATACATAAAGATGAACCAGTGTAAAAAAAAAATCTCAAGTTTAGAGGTGCGCCCGTTCAACCCATTCAATTGCATTTGCGTTGCTTGACATTTACTAAGATTTTGGCCACGCAGTGAACAAACACATTTGAACAAGCGCAAGAGCCATTTTCTCATGTGCAGTGCTTAAATTGATCTCACGCAGGTCTAAACGTATTTGCAAGCACAGCAGGCTTGCTCAGAAAAAGTTACTTTCTCATTCTATTTTGTATATATTTGTTACTTGGACAGTTGTTACTACACTTCCTCACATCACCCCATAATATTGGCACCTCCATCTCCTGTTACTATTGAATTGAAGATGCGGTGCGCCATGTCCATAGTGGCGCACAGATTTCATTCTCCCACGCGCCGAGATCGCTATAGTAAATGGGGATTAGCACTCTGTTACCGGCGCAAACGTTAAATATAAAAATGTGCTATGCGCCTCTACTGATGGCGCACGACTTTCATAACTCAGCCCCATTATCTGGTGTGCCAATGATCACCATTTGCCTTATGCAGTGCAGAACATCACCTTCGATTAGAATTGATCAGGTTGTTGATTGTGGCCTGTGGAATGTTGGTCCATTCCTCTTCAATGGCTGTGCGAAGTTACTGGATATTGGCAGGAACTGGAACACACTGTCTTATACGTCAATCAAGAGCATCCCATACATGCTCAAAGGGTGTCATGTCTGGTGAGTATGCTGGTCATGCAATAACTGGGATGTTTTCAGCTTCCAGGAATTTTGTATAGATCCTTACAACATGGGGCCGTGCATTATCATGCTACAACATGAGGTGATGGTCGTGGATGAATGGCACAACAATGGGCCTCAGGATCTCGTCACGGTATCTCTGTGCATTCAAAATGGCATCAATAAAATGCACCTGTGTTCGTTGTCCATAGCATACCACTTGTGGGCCACTCGATCCACAACATTGACATCAACAAACTGCTCACCCACACAATGCCATACACGCTGTCTGCCATCTGCCCTGTACAGTGAAGACCGGGATTCATCCGTGAAGAGAACACCTCTCCAAAGTGCCAGACACCATTGAATGTGAGCATTTGCCCACTCAAGTATGTTAGAATGATGAACTGTAGTCAGGTCAAGACCCCGATGAGGACGACGAGCATGCAGATAAGCTTCCCTGAGACGGTTTGTGACAGTTTGTGCAGAAATTCTTTGGTTATGCAAACTCAATTGTTGCAGCAGCTGTCTCACCGGGGTCTCGACCTGACTGCAGTTCATCGTCGTAACCAACTTGAGTGGGCAAATGCTCACATTCAATGACGTCTGTCACTTTGGAGAGGTGTTCTCTTCACGGATGAATCCAGTTTTCACTGTACAGGGCAGATGGCAGACAGCATGTATGGCACCATGTGGGTGAGCGGTTTGCTGATGTCAACGTTGTGGATCAAGTGGCCCATGGTGGCAGTGGGGTTATGGTATGGACAGGCATATGCTATGGACAATGAACACAGGTGCATTTTATTGATGGCATTTTGAATGCACAGAGATACCATATAGAGATCCTGAGGCCCATTGTTGTTCCATTCATCCACGACCATCACCTCATGTTGCAGCATGATAATGCACGGCCCAATGTTGCAAGGATCTGTACACAATTCCTGGAATACTTAAAAGAGGGCGCACCATTAGAGACCCCTTTTTTGGGACGGCGGTCACCCAGCCCTGGTGATAGTTTAGGTTAGCAGGTATTTGTAGTGTGCTGTGCCTTTAAATGCATACCTGAGTTGCAGGTGGTCCAATCAGATCCCAGGGAAGGTTCTGGTATTCCTGGGAGAAGTGATAAAAGGGGCTGCTGAGGGTCTGTACTTCCTCTTGCAGCAGCTGGACCTGGAAGAGAAGAAACTGCAGCCTGACCTGGAGAGCAAGGACTTACTGACTTTCCTTTTCAGCAGTTCTCTTTCTTGTCATTTGTGAGCAGTGCGATGGAAGACCTTGTGAGGGCTTTTGTAGAGAGAGCAGAGAGCCAGGGCGGAGAGGAATGGATGCGCCGCTGCCTGGCGCTGTCTGTCACAGAAGACGCTCAGCAGAACGCAGAGGTGAGAGAGGCTCAGCCAGTCCAGCCCTCTCCTCAGAGAAGAGCAAGACGGAGCGTCCCTCCGGAGCGTCTGGTGGCCGGAGGAGGAGAAGAACAAGCCGCTGGGCGGGCGCGTGCAGAAGAGAGGGGAAGCATGGCGGCGGTGCCCGGGAGACGGTCGGGACAGAAGAGGCGGACCTGCACTCAGTCGCCAGCCAGGAGGAGGGGAAGAGGACACTCGGCGCCACAAGAAGAACGACAGGAGAGGACAGAGCTGCCGGTGTCTGCTGCAGGCTCACAAGCAACAGCTACTCCTCAGCGGTCGGCTCCTCAGAGTGACCTGGTCCCAGGTGCACTGTTTCACAGCCTACAGCCAAGCATGAGTGTCCCAGCAGCGGAGGTGTCATCAGCTGGGCAGGGTGAGTTACAGAAATCCACTGTAAATGATATCTTGGGTTACCTGTCAGCTATCTCTCATGCTCTCTCTGCTGCTGCTTTTGCCTCTCCTATTCTTCCTCCTTCTCTGGCTGTCTCCCCCTCTGGGTCTGCCTCTGCTAGCTTTATTTCTGCACCTGTAAATGTCCCTGCTCCTGTGTCATTTAGTCAGTCAGGCAGTACACACATTGGGGATGCACACATGCCCACTCCTGTTAGGGATATCTTGTCAGTCCCTGAAGCGTGTTTAACCGCTTCCTGACCGCCGGCTGTCTATTGACGGCCAGGCGGCGCAGCTCTCGTTGCGGGCGGGCGTCATATGACGGCCTCGCATTCCCAGGCCACCAGGGGGCGCGCGCGCGCCGCCGGCGGCGATCGCGCGCGCCCGCCGTGTCACTAGGCACCCGGTGCGCGTGCCCGGCGGCCGCGATGTCCGCCGGGCACCCGCGATTACCGGTAACACAGCAGGACCGTGGATCTGTGTGTGTAAACACACAGATCCACGGTCCTGTCAGAGGAGAGGAGACCGATGGTATGTTCCCAGCACAGCGGAACACCGATCGGTCTCCTCCTCTAGTGAGTCCCCGCCCCCTACAGTTAGAATCACTCCCTAGCAACACAGTTAACCCCTCGATCACCACCTAGTGTTAACTCCTTCCCTGCCTGTCACATTTATACAGTAATCAATGCATTTTTATAGCATGGTTCGCTGTATAAATGTGAATGGTCCCAAATATGTGTCAAAAGTGTCCGATGTGTCCGCCGCAATATCGCAGTCACAATAAAAATCGCAGATCGCCGCCATTACTAGTAAAAAAATAAAAAAAATAAAAATGTTATAAATCTATCCCCTATTTTGTAGACGCTATAACTTTTGCGCAAACCAATCTATATACGCTTATTGCGATTTTTTTTACCAAAAATATGTAGAAGAATACATATCAGCCTAAACTGAGAAAAAATTTGTTTTAAAGAAAAAAAAATTGGATATTTATTATCGCAAAAGATAAAAATTATTGTGTTTTTTTTAAACTTCTCACTCTTCTTTTGTTTATAGCGCAAAAAATAAAAACCGCAGAGGTGATCAAATACCACTAAAAGAAAGCTCTATTTGTGGGGAAAAAATGATAACAATTTCATTTGGGTACAGTGTTGTATGACCGCGCAATTGTCATTTAAAGTGTGACAGCGCTGAAAGCTGAAAAATGGCTTGGGCAGGAAGGGGGCGAAAATGCACTGTATTGAGGTGGTTAAAAGGGGTTATGCCTTGTGAAATTTCTCCTTTGGGGTACCATCTCCCTTCGGCGGTTAAAGAAAAAATCTGGCGGGGAGATTTTGTGGAAGTTTTATCTCTTCTTCCCACTGCAAAAGAATTTAATTTGAAATCAGATAAAAAAGGGGAGCAGGAGGAAGATAGGCGCAGAACGGTGCCACGATCGTTTAATAATTGGTTACAGGCATTTTTTGTTTTTGCGAGTGTTCTGGTCGAGAAGCACCCGGAATTGAGCGGGGGTTTGTTCCAGCACTTGGACCATGTCTTGGAGGCTTACAAGAATTTTGGAGGTCTGGGCTGGTACGCTTATGACGAGTCTTTTCGCCAGAAGCTAGCGGTCCACCCATCTTTAAGATGGGGAATGAAAGACGTGGGCCTATGGCTTAATTTAATCTTGCCTCAGAGAGCGCCTAGTATGCGGCAGTTCCCTTCCAATCCGGGTACTCAGGTTTCGCCAGGGTATCGCAGGGGTTGGTGTTTTTCATTCAACGAGAGTCAGTGTCGTTTTAATACTTCTTGTAAGTTTAGACATGAGTGCTCTTTTTGTGCGGGGCCCCATCCTGTGGTGAAATGTTTTAAGAAAACAGCGGTGGGGGTCCCGTCTCAGCGCGATATTTTTCCCAAGAGCCTGCACGCCAGTGAGGCTGGAAAACATGCGCCCTTGGCTGGATCTATACCCAAGCAGGGCGAAAGCGCTTTTACTAATTGAAGGATTTTCTTTTGATTTTCCTCTTCCTTCTTTTACTGGCTCTGGTTGTACTATTGTGGATAATCTGAAGTCAGTTAGGCAGTTTCCTGAAGTAGTGAGGGAAAAAGTTTCTAAAGAAATTGCAGAAGGTCGCATGGCTGGCCCATTTAAATTTCCCCCTTTTAGCGATTTTCAAATTTCACCGCTAGGTGTGGTCCCCAAGAGGGAACCAAATTCATTTCGTTTAATACAGCATCTTTCTTTTCCGAAAGGGGGCTCGTTGAATGACGAAATTGACGATTCGCTGTGTTCAGTCGCTTTTGATGAAGCAGTGGGCAAAATTAAAGCATGCGGCCGGGGGGCATTGTCGGCAAAAGCGGATGTGAAGTCGGCTTTCAGGCTCTTACCCATTGCCCCGACAGCTTTCAGTTCTTTGGGTTTTTATTTTGACGGGTTTTATTTTTTTTGACAAATGTCTTCCTATGGGATGTTCTTTTTCTTGTACATATTTTGCACACTACCTAGATGATTTTTTGTTTATGGGCTCGGCAAATTCGGACATCTGTTCTCGTCTTCTGCAGTTATTTGTAGTTGTTACGAACAATTTTGGGGTTCCTCTAGCTGCCGAGAAAACTTGTTATCCTGCGACTTCCATGGAGTTTTTAGGTATTTTGATCAATACCGAGGTGGAAGAATTTAGTTTGCCGCAGGCTAAGGTAGACAAGATGAGGAACCTTATTGCAGTATTTTTGAGAAGACGTAAGGTGTTATTAAAGGAGATGCAGTCATTATTGGGTCTCCTGGCTTTTGCTGGAAAAATCATGCCGGTGGGGAGGATTTTTTCTAGGAGGTTGTACATGGCAACTGCAGGTTTAAAATCTCCTTTTGCTCACATCCGTTTAACGGCTTCCCTCAAAGATGATTTGGTAGTGTGGGCTGAATTTTTGGCGACATTTAATGGCCGTTCCTTTTTTCAATCAGATTTTATCTTTGCTCCTGATTTTCGTCTGTTCACGGACGCGGCAGGCTCCAAGGGTTTTGCGGCAATTTGGGGATCGCATTGGAGCTGTGGGGCTTGGCCGGAGGCATGGATTCGAATGAAGGCTACTAGGAACGTCGTGCTGTTAGAGCTTTTTCCAGTTTTAGTGGCTGTGGCACTTTGGGGAGAGTTTTTTTGCCAACCGGCGGATTCTGGTAGAAACAGACAATAAGGGGGTCCTCTTCGCTGTTAACTGTCTTTCTTCCAGCTCTCTCTGGGTGGTCAAGATTTTGCGGCATTTGGTCTTCTTATGTTTAAAATTTAACATTTGGATCAAGGCGAAGTACACGCCGGGGGTTTTGAATAATCTGGCTGACTCTCTTTCCCGTTTCCAGATGCAGCGTTTTCGGGAGCTGCTCCCAGGGGCGGACGCGGAAGGAACGCAATGCCCGGCGTACTTGTGGGAGCTAATTTAGCGAGAGTGATGGATGCCGTTAAATGCTCAGTTTCTTCCCGTACGTGGGCAGACTGCTCCACGGCTTGGAGGAAGTGGATGCTATTCGCTGGAAATGCGGGTTTTGATTGGGAGTCTCCCGAGGAGCAGGCTGTTTTGGCCTTTTTGGCTTTTCTAATGGAAGGCCAGCCCTCTTATGGTTCTTTGGCTAAGACCTTGGCGGGAGTATCATTTTTCTTCAGGATGAGGGGTCTCCCGTCCTGCTCGAGTTTTTTCCTGGTAAAGCAGGCCTTGAAAGGCTACCGAAGATCAACTTTTGTCCCGGATGACAGGCGTCCTATTGGTTTATCTCTGCTTAGACGCTTGTGCGATGCCACGATGGGGGTATGTTTTAGCGGCTATGAAGCTTTGCTGTTGTGTTGTTTTATTTTGGTGCCTTTCGGGTTTCTGACCTGCTTCCTGGATCCAAGCTAAGCTCCTTGGGTTTGTGGTCGGACCATGTGCTAGTTGACCACGGTCGCGTACAGGTTTTTCTGAGACGGTCGAAAACTGATCAGCTGGGGCGGAGGGAATGGGTGACAGTGGCGGCATGGAGTGACGCCTCAGTTTGTCCGGTGGCGTTAGTTACAGGTTTCCTCGCCGCATGTCCAGCGGGGGGCGACTCATTTTCTCAGTCATTGGGACCAGTCTCCTTTAACCAGGTACCAATTTGCTTATGTTTTGAAACGCTGTCTTGGGAAATTGGGTTTACAAGATTTCAAGTTTTCCTCACATTCATTCAGAATAGGGGCAGCGTCTGATGCTGCTGAAAAGGGGTTGCCAGCCAAAACCATAATGGGTTTGGGAAGGTGGAGGTCAAACTGTTTTAAGAGATATATCAGACCTAACTTGTCACTTTAATTTTCCAGGTTTTCAGCATTGTGTTTGGATTCTGGGCCACTCATACATATATTGGGCTCGGAAACGTGCGGCCCAACGCAGGTATTCTGTCAACCTATCGTTACTGCCGGAATCCTTCAATCTGTATTGGAAAGGAATAAGAGGTTTGCGGTGGCAACATTTATTTTTTCATTTGTCACAGTTACTTCAGGTTTGGCCACCGCCTTCAATTTTGATAGTCCATCTAGGAGGCAATGATTTGGGTTCAGTTCGTACTTTACACCTTTTATTTATGATTAAACAAGATCTGTATAGGTTCCATTTGACTTCCCCGGGTACGATCATTGTATTTTCAGAAATTGTTCCCCGTCTCGCTTGGCTGTCTTCCCCGTTTTCCAAAGTAATGGAGAAGATGAGGAAGACGGTCAATCGGGCGTTGGCAAAGTTTATGCCACTTTTGGGGGGATTTTCTTATAGGCACGTGGATCTGGAAGGGGGCATCCCAGGTCTTTATAGGCAGGATGGGGGTCCACCTTTCAGATGTAGGTGCAGATATCTTTAATCTCGGCCTGCAAAGCAGCATTGAGAGGGCCGCGTATTTGGGGTAGGCCGGCCTAGTTGCACAAGTTCGGCTGGTGGGGACGTATTTCTTTGTAAATAAGGTTGAGTAGCCCGTGTTCTGAAAACTGGGCAAAGGTTTTGCTGTTAAATATTTAATTTCATTTTGAAAATTGGAATTATTATGTTTATTTATATGAATTTTTGTAACCAATAAAATTACCGCGGCCATTTTTTGCCATATATGATGTTTGAGTGTTTTTTCTTATCAATAAGTTTTATGGTGGTACCTGGGGAACTAAGGTTAGGGGCAAGGTGTGGCCTGCTGTCCCATACTTAAAAGGGGGCGCACCATTAGAGCCCCCTTTTTTGGGATGGCGGTCACCCAGCCCTGGTGATAGTTTAGGTTAGCAGGTATTTGTAGTGTGCTGTGCCTTTAAATGCATACCTGAGTTGCAGGTGGTCCAATCAGATCCCAGGGAAGGTTCTGGTATTCCTGGGAGAAGTGATAAAAGGGGCTGCTGAGGTTCTGTACTTCCTCTTGCAGCAGCTGGACCTGGAAGAGAAGAAACTCCCTCCCTCCCTCCCCGTCGCGGTGTATTTTATGTGGTTGGGTCACCCCGGATTCCGGGGGGGACGTATTTCTTTGTAAATAAGGTTGAGTAGCCCGTGTTCTGAAAACTGGGCAAAGGTTTTGCTGTTAAATATTTAATTTCATTTTGAAAATTGGAATTATTATGTTTATTTATATGAATTTTTGTAACCAATAAAATTACCGCGGCCATTTTTTGCCATATATGATGTTTGAGTGTTTTTTCTTATCAATAAGTTTTATGGTGGTACCTGGGGAACTAAGGTTAGGGGCAAGGTGTGGCCTGCTGTCCCAATAACTTTGCACAGCATTGAAGAGGAATTGACCAACATTCCATAGGCCACAATCAACAACGTGATCAACTCTATGCAAAGGAGATGTGCTGCACTGCGTGAGGCAAATAGTGGTCACACCAGATACTGACTGGTTATTGGACCCCCCCCCGACCCCTCCAACCCCCTCCCCAGTACAATAAAACTACATATTTTAGAGTGGCCTTTTATGGTGACCAGCCTAAGGCACACGTATGCAATAATCATGCTATCTAATCAGCATCTTGATATGCCACACCTGTGTGGTGGATGGACTATCTCGGAAAAGGAGAAGTGCTCACTAAAACAGATTTAGACAGATTTGTGAACAATATTTGGGAGAAATAGGCCTTTTGTGTACATAAAAAAAGTTCTAGATCTTTGAGTTCAGCTCATGATAAATAGGGGCAAACAAAAAAGTGTTGCATTTATAATTTTGCTCAGTGTATATACACTCTGCATTCAGTGCAGAATACATACAGTGCAGGCAGTCTAGTATGTGTGTGTGTGTATATATATATATATATATATAAAAATATGTATGTATATATAATATATATATATATATATATATATATATAAAAATATGTATGTATATATATATATATATATATATATGTATATATATATATATATATATATATATATATATATATATATATATATATATATATATATATATATGTATATATATATATAAATATAAATATAAATATATATATATGTATATATATATTGCATTCAGTGTAGAATACATATACAGTGCAGGCAGTGTACACAGTATATAATACAGTGCGTGGAGTTTCTAATACACTTCAGGTGGTGTACACAGTATATAATACAGTGCATTTCGGTGTATGGAACATAGTACAGTGCAGGTGGTGTACACAGTATATAATACAGTTTGTAATATAGATAAAACTCATTGAAAAAAAGAGCATGGGTTCCCCCCCTCCCCCGGTCCATTACCAGGCCCTTTGGGTCTGGTATGAATATTAAGGGGAACCTCGAACCAAAAATTAAGAAAAAAATTGTGTGGGGGTCCCCCCAAAATCCATACCAGGGCCTTCAGGTCTGGAATAGAAATTAAATGGAACCCTGTGCCAAAAAAATGGCGTGGGGTCCCCCCCCAAAATCCATACCAGATCCTTTGGGTCTGGTATAGATTTTAAGGGGTACTCCACGGCAAAAAAAAACAACGTGGGGTCCACCCAAATCCATACCAGGCCCTTTGGGTCTGGCATAGATGTCAAGGGGAACTCCACACCAAAATTTAAAAAAATATTGCAGTGGGTTTCCCCCAAATTCCATACCAGACCCTTATCTAAGCAAGCAGCCTGGCAGGCCAGGAAAGGGGGATGAGCGAGCGCCCCCCTCCTGAACCATATCAGGCCGCTTGCCCTCAACATGGGGAGGGTGCTTTGGGGTCTCGTCCCAACAACCCTGGCCATTGGTTGTCGGGGTCTGTGGGCGGGGGACTTATCAGAATCTGGAAGCCCCCTTTAACAAGCCCCCCCGGATCCCTCCCATGTGAATAGATAGGGGTACATTGTACCCCTACCCATTCACCAAAAAAAGTGTCAAAAAGTAAAAACCACAATATACAGTTTTTGACAACTCCTTTATTAAAAAGAAAAAAAAAGAGTGTCCCACGATTTCCATTCATCTTCAATCACGCCACCTAACGGACCTAAAAAATAGAAGAAAAAAAAGCTCCGCCTCTTGGCTGTGACATCTGTTATATAGGTAAGGGTGGGGCCACATGGTGATGTAACCAAGTGACCCCGCCCCTTCTGATGTCATGTGATGTCAGAGGGGAGCAGGGTCATCCGTTTACATCAGCGGGTTGCCCCGCCCTTGCCTATATAAGAGCTGTCAAAGGGAAAAGACAGCAGTCGCTGAGAGGCCTCCTATGAAGGCAGAGTTTTTTCCACTGAAGATGGATGGACACTTTTTTCTTTTTAAGAAAGGGAAATGTCAAAAACTGTCTATTGTGGTTTTTACTTTTTGACACTTTTTTTGGTGAATGGGTAGGGGTACAATACCTGATACCCATTCACATGGGGGGGTCATCTGGGGGCCCCCCACCCGCAGACCCCAACAACCACCGGGCAAGGGTTGTCGGGAAGAGGCCCTTGTCCCCATCAACATGGGGACAAGGTGCTTTGGGGGGACCCCAAAGCACCCTCCCCGTGTTGAGGGCATGTGGCCTGGTATGGTTCAGGGGGGGTGCTCGCTTGCCACCCTATCCTGTCCTCCAGGCTGCGTGCTCAGATAAGGGTCTTATGGATTTTGGGAGGACCCCACGCCAATTTTTTTCCTTGATTTTTTCATCTATATTGCCAGGAGCCGACAATATATTACAGCCGTGAGCAATTTTCAATTACATTTTTTTCCTTTTGAAATGTCATTTTGCTATGGCACTGTAATACACAGCACACAGATGCGCCACTTTAGAGGCAGAATAAGGAGACTCCCCAGGCACGATATTCAAAGGAATATTTAATTTGCGTTGTTTAACTTTAAGCATTATTAAAATCACTGCTCCTGAAAAAATTGGTAATTTAAAAAACTTTTTTTGCATTGATACATGTCCCCTGGGGCAGTACCCGGGTCCCCATACACTTTTTTTGGCAATAACTTGCATATAAGCCTTCAAAATTAGCACTTTTGATTCTTCATGTTCAAATCCCATAAACTTTAATGGGGTTCGCATGTTCGCACAAATTTTTTGCCTGTCCGCATGTTCTGGTGCTTCAAATTTTCAGCTTTCAGCGCTGTAGCTGTTTAAATGACAATTGCACGGTCATGCTACACTGTACCCAAACATCATTTTTATCACTTTTTTCCCCACAAATAGAGCTTTATTTTGGTGGTATTTGATCACCTCTGCGTTTTTTATTTGTTGCTAAACAAATAAAAAAAGACCGAAAATTTTGAAAAAAAAAGTTTTTCTTTTGTTTCTGTTATAAAATGGTGTAAATAAGTATGTTTTCTCCTTCATTGATGGGCACTGATAAGGCGGCACTGACGGCACCAATAAGGCGGCACCGATGAGGTGGCACTGATGGCCACTGACAATGGGCACTGATAGGCTGCACTGATGGCCACTGGTAGGCGGCACTGATGGGTGGCACTGATATGCAGCAATGATGGGCATTGATAGGTGGCACTGATGGGCACTCATGGGTGGCACTGGTGGGCACTGATAGGCAACACCGATGGGCACTGAAAGGCTGCACTGATTGGTACTTATGGGTGGCACTGATAGGCAGCACTGCTGGGCACGGATACGTGGCACTGATATGCATCACTGATGGTACTGGAAGGCATTGGGGATGGGCACTGATTGGCAGCTGCCTGGGCACTGATTGGCATTTCCCTGGAGGTCTAGGGTGGCATACCTGGTGATCCAGGGTGGTGCCAATCCCTGGTGGTCCTGGCGGCATCCTGGTGGTCCTGGGTGGGCATCCGAGGGGGGGCTGTTCTGATAAACAATGTACACAGACCCCCCTGTCAGGAGAGCAGCTGATCGGCTCTCCTCTACTCGCGTCTGTCAGACACGAGTGAGGAAAAGCCGATCAATGGCTCTTCCTGTTTACATCGTGATCAGCCGTGATTGGACATGGCTGATCATGGGGTAAAGAGCCTTCGTCAGAGGCTTTTTACCGAGATCGGTGTAGCGGTGTGTCTGACTGACACACCGCACCAATGATCACTGCAATACACTCCCCCATGGGTGCGCGAGAGCAGTCGTTCTGGGAGGCCTTCATATGATGTCCACCCAGAACGAGAGCTGCGCCACCCAGCCATCATTTGACGGCCGGCGGGCGGGAAGCGGTTAAGGATGATGAATTACATTTATATTTACTTAAAAAGGATAGCGCTATATCTTTTTTAGTTTATTAATTGTGCCTGTAATTTTTTTTTTGTTTTAATGTTCTTTATTAACAAAATATAATACAATACACATATACCAATGCAGGCTCTTTTACAACAACATATAAATTAATAACTAGTGAGCTCTGCAGTGGATAACTATAAAAACAGTTTTCATTACCTTTTCACCCCTTTCTTTCCTTATTCCCCACCCCATCCCTCCCCTATATTACATCTACCCATCCCCCGTCCACTCTCGACCCGCCCAAAAATACCCTCCCCCCACCCCACCCAGGCAGCGAGCTTAACAGGGAGTGTTTTAGGACTGACTAGTATTTTATCCCTAATCCATTTCCTCACGACACCATACCTCTATGTTCCCATATTCTCACCTACATAAGATAACATTTGAGTTCCTCTGCATCTCAAAGGGAAACACCCATCCAGTCTAGCCATGGTCTCCAAATCTTTACAAATTTATCGTAACCGCCCCTTCTAATAAACGTTGTTTTTTCCGTCCACACCAATTTATTCATCACTTCAATCCACTCCTCCGGAGTTGGAGGTGTGGCAGAGAGCCAGGCCTGGGCTATCAATTTCCTTGCCTGGTAGAGGCACCTCCCTACAGCGATCTTAATATTATTACACCCTATGTTCTCCCCTGTCAGGCCAAGAATACATACCCTGGCCTCCAGGGCTAAATTAATTTTCCACCTAGTTTCTATGATCTTTACTATCGCTCCCCAGTATCTTACTAATTTTGGGCACCGCCACATCATGTGGATAAGGTCTCCTGTATCCAGACACCTGGGGCATTTATCAACTAGTCTGTTACCAAATTTATGTAATCTTTTTGGGGTATAATAATGTGTAGCAGGAGATGCGAAGCCTGCTGCGACGGAGAGACAGACACCAGCGGACCAGACTTCAAGATCTTCTTCCACTGGTGGTCTGCAATCTCCCCCACATCTGCCTCCCACCTCGCCCTAACTCCCATGGTCATCTGTGGGGCTAGTAGTTTTTCAGTCAGTTGCCCATATGCCTTTGCTATCAGGCCTTTAGTGCTGTTTGTTCTGGCAATACTTTCGAGAAGAGGGACCTTACACCATACAGGCAGGCAATTCTTGAATTGACTGTCCAAGGCATGCCTAACCTGTAGGTAGCAGTAGAATGTTTCTTTTGGGATTCCATATTCACTCCTAAGCTCAGTACAGGGGGTCCCCGACTTACAAACATCCGACTTACGAACGACCCCTACTTACGAACGGGGCCCGAATGACGTCACTGCTGGCCGAATCTTCCTCTCCTGAGCCTTTCCTCCGTTCCTGGCTTGGCTGCGGGTCCCCTTCGTCCTCCTGCCTGCCCATCCACAGGCCTGGTATGGTCCGGTGGCTTGCCAGGCCGCTGAAACTGCCCGTCGTGGCCGAGGCCTTGTGCGGCCTACGAAGCCTCCACGATCCCCGGTCTTTCTTACGCCGCTGCCCCGCGATGGTGCACCGCGGCCGGCCGCCCGGCCGGCCGGCCTGCCTGGCCTCTGATGGCTGCTTTCACCATCCATCTCCCTGCTGTGCCATACAGTGTACCTCTCTGCTGTCTCCTGTCGCTGCTGCCATGAAAATAGTGAGAGGGGAGAGCTGTGCTCAGCTGCGATCCTGGACTCCTGTTTTGGAAGTGACATGGTCAATAAAGAGAATCTGTCACCTCCAATTGCTATCACACAGGGAATTGTTTCCTCCTGTGTGATAGCAATAAAGTTAAGTGAAAAAAAATTGATAAAAAAAATAAAAATAAGAAATACAGTAATAATTAAATTAATAAAATAAAAAAATAATTAAAAAATGTAAAGAATAAGAAAAATAATATTAAAAATAAGAAAATTATACAAAAATAAAAAAAAAGTAAACGACAAGCTACAAATAAATACAAATAAAAAAAAGTGATTAAAAAGTAAAAAAATAAAAGAAACAAAACATATTTGAACTAACCATGCCGCCCCTGCCATCCGGTTGCCTTTCTCTGTTGATTTGGGTTTACATCCTGTCTCTGAGACTAGATTTGCACTTAAAAAAGGTACTGTTCCGACTTACAAACAAATTCGACTTAAGAACAAACCTACAGTCCCTATCCTGTTCGTAACCCGGGGACCCCCTGTAAAGGATTTTAGCATTTTATTGTCTTCGTATAACTGAGCCAGCCTACTTATTCTGTGATATTCCCAAATCCTATTTTTTTCCAAGGCCACCAATTCACGCAAGAATTTGTTGTGCCATATAGGAGAAAATTCAGTAAGTCCTCTATAGCCCATAATCCGCTTAGTCATCTGCAAACTTTATTAACTAATCTGTATGTTGGAGGCCCGTCCTGTAGTGAACCGGCCTCCAGTGCCTCTATCAGGGATTTATGCGAACTATCCTGTAACATAATTTTTCCACTAGGGTCCCTCCAATCCTGAGTCTCACATCCCCCTATATGCTGCAACTGAGCAGCAAGGAAATAGTTGTATGGTTGGCCCCCTTCCCTGGTAGGGCGCTGTAGCGTTTGCAAGCTGATCCTTGCCTGCCCTTTCCTCCAAATTAGTTCTCTAAATAAGGTATTTATTTTTTAAAAACATTTTTTCCCAATCCAGACCGGGGAGTTATGGAGTACGTACAGAAGTTGTGGCATCCATACCATTTTGACTAGGTTAGTTTTACCTGCCATAGATAGAGGGAGTTTACCCCCAGATGTCACTTTTCCTTTTAAATTTTTCCAGCAAAGGGACTAGGTTATCTTCAATATATTGGTAGGGATCACTAGACACCACTATACCCAAATACCTCATTTTCTCTGTTACCCTTACCCGAGACGTACAGCCAGTCGTGGCATTAATAGTTGAGTCTATTGGTAAAAGCATAGATTTACCCCAATTAACTACAAGTCCCGATAATTTCCCAAACCTTTCCACAAGTTGGATCACTTTTTCTAATGATAGCCCCGTGTCCCCCAAGAACAGTAGCACATCATCTGCGTATAGCGCTATCTTATCTTATCTTCCCCGTTGCTTCTCTTAAATCCTTACACTCCGGCCGATGTTCTAACTACCTCCGCTAACGGCTCCATGGCTAGGGCGAACAGCAGGGGTGACAATGGACAGTATATGGGAGTATAATATTTTCACCCATCTTATAAGAGTGGGACCAAACCCGAGTCTCTCCAGTACCCACCAGAGGTAATCCCATTCCATGCTGTCGAATGCCTTGGCAATATCCAAGGACAATATCGCCCTGGGGGCATTTCCCCCTGCCGGGGACTGGAGGCTCAAGTACATCCGTCTAATATTTACGCTAGCGGACCTATTAGGAATAAATCCTGACTGGTCCGGGTGTACCAAGCCCGAAATACATTTATTTAGCCTAATTGCCATTATTTTTGCCAGAATCTTAATGTCAGAGCAGAGCAGTGAAATTGGTCTATATGAAGATACGTCAAGATGGTCTTTCCCCTCTTTCGGTATCAATATTATGTTGGCCTCTAGCATCCTTCTGTAAGTGCCCAGTTCAGTGTTTTCAGGAGCAATGGGAGCATCACTGCCCCGAAGTGCTTATAGACTTCCACTGGTAATCCGTCCGGGCCTGGGGATTTTTGATTAGGCATGTCTGCTACTGCTTGTTTTAGTTCTTCGAGGGTTATAGGGGATTCAATATCCAGGAGAGTCGGCAGATAAACATTCTCCAGAAAGCTTTCCATTTCATTTAATTCTAAACTACGCTGTGACTTATATAAATCCTTATAATAATTAAAAATAATTAAAAAATGTTTCCTTGACTTTCAGAGGGTCAGATGAGGTTTCTCCACTAGTGGTCCTAATCATAGGCAGTGATGAGGAGGGAGAGTTGGTGTTGACCAACAATGTCAACATTCGACCAACTCTTTCCCCCTCTCCAAAACACTTCTGGAACAGTCTCCTATTCTCGGCATTTCTAATTGTATCAATCTTATACTCCTGTTGCTTTTTTAACCATATCTCCTGATTTTCCAAGCTTGGGTCCCCCATATATTGCCTCTCCAGTTTCAGTACCTCTTCTCTAATCCGTTCGCTCTCTACCTTTGAGTGTTTCTTGACCCGTGACACCTGCTGTATAAGCACCCCCCCTAAGAAATGCCTTTAGGGAGTCCCAGACCACCCCCTCCGACGCTGTGCCCTGATTATTTCTAATGTACTCTTCTAATTTTACAGAGATATCTTCCGGTCCCCCTATAATCTCCAACCACACCGGATTTAACGCCCAAGCCCTCTGTATGTGTCTATTGTGGACTTTTATCTTCAGCGTCAGAGGGGAGTGATCCGAGATCCCCCTCAGCTGGTATTCTATCTTGTCTATGAGGGACTGCGCCGCCCCATTACCTATCGCTAGATCGATTCTAGAGAGTGTGCGGTGTGACCCCGAGAAACAGGAGTACCGCCGGGCCTCTGGGTTCCGGGCTCTCCAGAGGTCGCATCACCCAACCTCCTCCAGGAACTGAGCTAGCCACCCCCAGACACTCCTGATGGCCTGGACCCAGGCGGGAACCTGTCCAGGCAACTATCAAGGACCATATTAAAGTTGCCCACTATTATAATCGGGGCGTCAGCTTTATCCTCCACATACTCCAACAAACAATACAAAATTTCCAACTTAAAAGGTGGAGGGATGTAAAGATTAGCTATAATGAATGGGTAGCCCTCTATAAGACAATATAAAAACACATAGCAACCCAGTGAGTCGATCTTGACATCCCTGCAGGAGAACGTCACCTCTTTTTTAACCAATATGCTAACCCCCCTTGAATAAGATGAATATACTGAGTGGAACTGAGCTTGAAATTTCCTATTCCTGATTGATAGTTTGGTCTCGTTGGTCAGGTGGGTCTCCTGGAGGCACATCAATCCCGAGCCATGGGACTCCAACTCGGCAAATACAGTGGCTCTCTTAATGGAATCGCCCATGCCGCTGATGTACCATGAGCTTACACCTACAATACTGGGCATCATTAGCAAAAAAAAATGAACGTTATTAATAAAAATAAAGAAATACCACCCCTACAATCAGGTGGCCAAAAGAAAATAAAATGTTCTAAATGACCGAGGGTGCTCCTATCCTTTCTACCGTACTCACCCTGTCTAAAGTGTCTATCTTTTGGTATGCCTTTCCCTATCACACTCATCTCCTCCTCTAGCTCCATTGCTGACCTTACTCTATATTTCTTAACTGTGCGTGGGTATCTCAACAAACTGTATTTCCTTTTGACCTTTTCACTCCCCAATTTTTGGTCTAGTGCAACGTGACTCTTTTTTATTATTTGAACCCCCTGTGCTCCTCTACCCTCCTGTAATCCCCCCCTCCTCCCCCCAAACCTATCTTGGCCCGCCCTGAGGGCATGCTTTGTGACCATTCTAACCCCAACTCTGTGCTCATTCCAACACTCCCTCCCCCCATCCAAACACCCCCCCCATCTCCTCCCTCCCTCCCCCAATCCCCGCCCCTCCCCCCCGCCCTAGTTTCATGCGTCAGTGTTCTAATAAAGAGAAAAACATCCTCAACCTTCCACCCTTTACCAACTCTCATTAACACTTTCATCGGTCCCCTCCCCCCCTTCGGCCTCCGCTGCGAGGAAAGAGAAAAAAAAAGTCATAAAAAATTAGCATTAATTTTCACTCAATGCGATCCAGCTCTAAAAGTTCCTCTTATTATCTTCAAGCCACTTTGTGGCCTTATCTACGGTATCAAAAAATTGTGTCCCCCCTAAGGCTTCGATGCGCAGTCCCGCCGGGTACAATAGCGCATATGGTATTTTAAGAGTTCGCAGATTGCGCTTAATGTCCACAAATCCAGCCCTCTTCTTCTGTAACTCAGGAGAGTAGTCTGGGTATAATGAAACTCGGGCTCCATTGTAAAAAATGTCTCTCTTCTCTCTAGATTTCTGCATTAATATCACCTTATCTTTGTAATTAAATAATTTCATGATCATGGGTGTAGGGCGAGTACTTGATGTGGTTACCCTAGTAGGTACTCTATGCGCCCTTTCAATAGAGAAAAAAGGCGAGAATGTCTCAGCTCCAAAAACCTCCCTCAAAGATCCTTCCAGGAAATTTTCAGGGCGGGGACCCTCACTTTTATCTGGGAGGCCCAGTACCCTCACACTCTGTCTCCGTAATCTATTCTCAATTTCATCCATTTTAGACTTGTAAGTATCCAACTGGGTTTGCATTACTTTAAATTGTTGTTGCATTGGGTACAAAACATCCTCAGCTTGGCTTAACCTCGCCTCCAAAATGGAGGCCCTTTCCGCAGCTTTTTGTAGTTCCTGACTCATGGAGCGTAGCTCTTCTTTAAGACCCCTTAGCTGGTCATTTAGGCTAGTCAATGAACCCCTGCAAAAATTAACTGCGTTTAACCCCTCTTTTAATGTGGGCTCAGGTTCACTTGGTTCGTTGGGGGCAAGAGTAACTTCTGGCATATTTGCCAATGGAGTCTTCTCGGGGCTTTTTTTATTCGCCCCTTTAGCAGGAATAATGGTGTGGATGAGGTTTTACCTATACTTTTCCTATCCCCTGTGCCTCCCAGCTGAGATGGATGGGTACCCTTGGCTGGGGAATGCAGGGGGGTGTGCGCATACTTTTCTAATTTGGCTGCTGCTGCCATTGCAGACGTCGCCTGGTTCCCCTTTTCTTTAAGTGATCGAGTAGCTTGGGCTACTGAACTTTCCTGAGTGTGTTGGGCCTGTTCCTCCCCCTTTTTCCTAGTCATATTACAAAAGTCACAACAGTACCAGTATTGCAGTAAAGATATAAGGCTGGTGTGAGGGGTACCAGAGAAATAGCGAAAGTTCCTTTAACAGGGCAAGGTGTCACCACACATCAGTCATCTGCTCTCCTTAAATTTCTCTAAACGATATCCAAGTCCTCCACTTATTCTGTACCATACAGCGTAAAAAGACAAGGGTAAAAATAAAGCTGACAAGTTACCAGACACACCGCTGTATCCTCCTAGTGGTATAATGCAGCTATCCGGCGGCCTGGGCCAAGCCTACTCACGGTAGATCTCTCACTGGTCTGGAACCGACCCAAAACATCCGTCACTTGGGCGTCTGATTAGCCTGATGCCGCTGTTGGCGCTTCCCTCTGTGAGACTCTCTCGCGAGAGTGCAGGGCCGTTGCCGAGCAACCCGCCGGCACGTGCAGCCTAAGGCGCTGCCACTCAGAGCCAGCCGTCAGTCTCCTCCGGTGCCGGTCTGCCTCTCCCACTCCACCGCACGATGCCGGCTTGTTCACCTCCAGAGTCCCGACAGGTGGTAAGCTATGCAAAGAGAAATACCAAGCAGAGCAGGGGCTGTAATAAGCGGGAAAGGGGTAACCCACTGCGTGGCGCTTATTGAAGGTAGCAGCGAAGGGCCGAAGCGAGGAGGAAGCTCACACACCTCCGCTCACCGACACATCCGGTTACGCCCCCCTCAGTCTGTAATTTACTAGCATGTAATTGTAATCCCTATAGGTTTAATTGCAGGCATGGTGGTTGCTATTATTTTATGTAATATAAATATACATATACACTGAGCAAAATTATAAACATACTTTTGTGTTTGCCCCTATTTATCATGAGCTGAACGCAAAGATCTATGACTTTTTCTATGTACACAAAAGGCCTATTTCTCTCAAATATTGTTCACAAATCTGTCTAATCCCAGGTTCACACTGAGATGCGGGAATGAAGCCGTGCGAGTTCAGCTGAACTCGAACGATTTCCCCCCCGCATGTCAGTCCCGATTTCGGCTGTGATTTCACAGACATCTGTGTAGGTTTCAGATGTCAATGGAAATCGCACACCGAAATCACAAAAAGTAGTACAGAAACTACTTTTTGAAATTGGTGTGGCGCCACAAATGCAGCGGCTCACCGATTAGGATGGTGCCATTGCCGGAAATTTGACATGTCAAATCGCATGTCGAATCACACCAGTGTGAACCAGGGATAAATCTGTGTTAGTGAGAACTTCTCCTTTGCCAAGATAATCCATCCACCTTACAGGTGTGGCATATCAAGATGCTGCTTAGACAGCATGATTATTGCACAGGTGTGCCTTAGGATGGCCACAATAAAAGGCCACTCTAAAATGTGCAGTTTTATCACACATCACACAGCACAACGCCACAGATGTTGCAAGTTTTGAGGGAGCATGCAATTGGCATACTGACTGCAGGAATGTCCACCAGAGCTGTTGCCCTTGAATTGAATGTTCATTTCTCTACCATAAGCCATCTCCAAAGGCGTTTCAGAAAATTTGGCCCTCATCCCTCGGTGCTCCCACACAGAAACGAACACGCATATGTAAATTGTATTCGAACCACACATGTGCAATAATTCTAGTGCTAGACCTATCCTATAACTCTAAACAGGTTACCTGTTTAAAGCTTTGCCTATGGACATTTTTAAGTACCGTCGTTTATCGCCATTACACAAGCGTGCACAATATTAAAGCATGACATGTTGGGTATCTATTTACTCAGCGTAGCATCAGCTTTCACATTTTACAAAAACAAATGGGGTATATATTGTGCTTTGTTTTTGTTTTTTTATTAATTACATTTGTTTTTGTTTTTTAAATGTGTTTGCAGATCCACTGCGCAAATACTGTGTGGCATAAAAAATTGCAACGTTCGCCCCTAGGGTCTCTGCAAAAAAAGAATGTATAATATTTGAGGGTTATAGATAATTTTCTAGCAAAAAATACTGATTTAAACTTGTAAACAAAAAGTGCCTGAAAAAGCCTGGTCTTAAAGTGGTTAATATAGTTGTATTTGTATGCACAACTGCTACTTACTACTGATCTGTGTTTGTAAACACAGTAGCCATCTCTCAGTTTGAGCAATCAACTTCATCATCCACAAGTACCTCAGCAAAGAGGGTAGTGGAGGTCAGCATCAAGACAAAAAAAAGACAGTGTGATGACAGATACCTATCATGTGGTTTATGGGGGATTTATCATGCCCTCTCGCTATGTGTCTGATATGTGGTATGAAATTATCAAATGAAGCAATGGTTCCAAGCAAACTTAAAAAACACAACAAATCATCTATCACTAGCCAGCAAGGGACCAGAATATTTCATTTGTTTGAAAAGTCAACACAAACAACAAAAGCAAGTCATGATGAAGAATATGAAAGTGTCAGAGAAAACACTAGAGGCTAGCTTTTTAGTGGCCAAGATAGTAGCTAAAGCTAAATACTAGCCACACACAATTGCGTAAACAATTATTTTGCCAGCATGCACACATACCTCCCAGCTGTCCCTGATTTCGAGGGACTGTCCCTGATTTGGAGCAATGTCCCTCTGTCTCTCATTCCTCCTCATTTGTCCCTCATTTTGGTCTGATCTATATAGTTGTATATAAAATGCACTTTTTATCTTTCAAAATGTGTTTCCCAGTGTTAAACCTTTCATCTAATTTCTAAATTGCTGTATTTGTACATTTTAAAAGCCAATATAAAGGAATAGTAGTGTTAAAAAAAGCACGTTTGGACTTGATTAACCTTTTTTGGGGGGTTAATTCTCCTTTAAGGGGGTGTGGCAGGGGGCGTGTCCTATGCCTACATACATTTGCTAGTAGGTGTCCCTCATTCCCATCTCAAAATGTTGGAAGGTATGTGCACAGCAATTGTCAACAAAATGCTAGGCCCACAAGCAGCAAAAGAAATTGCAAAAGTTCCATTGTGTGACAGTATGATTGTAAGGTGAATCAGTGACATGTCTGCAGATATTAAAAACCTGTTTTTTGAAAAAATCTGATTTACTGGGAAATTTTTCTTACAAGTTGATGAATCCACTGACATAAGTGGGCATGCTCAGCTCTTGGCAAATGTTTGATTCGTGTACGGGGACCACATTAAAAAGACTTGTTTTTTTGCAAACCGATACCTGAGAAAACAAGTGGAGAGGAGATTTATCGTGTGACAACTGAGTAACTTAAACAGGGTGGATTAAGCTGGAAGAACGTTATCAGTGTCTGCACTGATGGTGCTTCTGCCATGATGGGTAGTGCCAGGGGCTTCATCAGCAGAGTCACAGTTTAGAACTTGAGTTTTAAAAACACTCACTGCTTTCTTTACAGGGAGGCACTAGTTGCAAAGACCCTGCTAAAATACTGGATGGAGCAGTGAACACTGTTATTTTTATTTAAAAAAAAGGAGCCTTTACAATCACTTTAACTCATATACTCAGTCCTTTAACCTGTGAAAGTCAGCAGACTGCGGTGTATAACAACAAGCCATGGTGTTCTGCTTCGATTTCAGCACACAGAATTGAAAATAGACGTGTCTTTAAGGGCCGCACCTTGATAGATTACCAATAATAAACATGTTATACTTACCTGCTCTATGCAGTTGGTTTTGCACAGAGCAGCCCGGATCCTCTCTTCTCGGGTCCCTCTTTGCTGCTCCTAGCCCCTCTCTCCTTTGAGTGCCTTTCAGCAAGCAGCTTGCTACAGGGGGCACCAAAGCCGAGTCAGAGCTCCATGTATCCATTCAGACACGGAGCCCTGACCCTCTCTCCCCTGATTAGCTGACTGACTTTGATTGACAGCAGTGGGAGCCAATGGCACCGCTGCTCTGTCTCAGACAATCAGAAGGAGTGTCCTGGATGGCTGGGGAGATCGTGGACATTGCAGGAGAGAGAAGATGCTCAGGTAGGTAATAAGGGGGGTGCTGGGGGGGCTGCTACACACAGAAGGCTTTTTTATCTTAAAATAAGATAAAAAACCTTCTGCCTTTACAACTTCTTTAAGAGAAAAAATCAAAACATTTCTAATGGGACAGAATTCTGCATATGCAGAATTGATGGAAGACACACAATAAGCGACACGTGCATACCTGGACAATACTTTGAACATCTCAATGAACTGAGTGCTAAAATGCAAGGTAAAGAAGAAAATCTTCTCACTTCATCTGACAAATTACATGACTTCAGATCCAAGCTGACACTCTGGCGCTTCGGCAGTCTTGAGATGTTTCCCCTCAAATGGCAGCACACTTACTTCTCAGTAGAGATGGGCCAAAGGACCCCCTGTTCAGTTCGAACCACAAATGTTGAACATCACAAAAGTTTGAAACTGAACAATAAATCCCATTGGGAAACTGGAAAAATCAAAAGGGCCCATTTTGAAGGCTTATATGCAAGTTATTTGGCATACAAAAGGTTATTACCCTGGGGACATGATCTTTTTTACAACCTTTTTTTTCATTGATACATTTTTAAATGAGCAGTGATTTACTGATGCTTAAAGTGAAACAATAAAAATGAAAAATTCCTTTAAATATAGTGTCTGGGAGGTCCCCTTAGTCTGCCTGTAAAGTAGCACATCTGTACCATGCATAGAACCTGCTGCAGCAAAAATGGTATTTTAAGCCAAAAAAAAGACAAATTGGTTCTTGAGTGTAAATTGTGCCCATGAAACCTATACCAAATAATGTAATGACTTGTCTACAACTGACTGAGCGACCATCTGACCATGAACAAACTTCTTGATCCCCTTCAGTCCGGATTTTGCCCTCAACACTCCACGGAAACTGCTCTCCTTAAACTCACAAATGACCTACTACCTGCTAAAACCAACGTACACTTTTATGTACTACTTATCCTGGACCTCTCTGCTGCCTTTGACACAGTGGACCACCCCCTCCTCAAAAAAAACTCAATTTCTTTGGTCTCCGTGACTGTACTCTTAACTGGTTCTCATCCTACCTATCCCACCACTCCTTCAGTGTTACTTACAACTCTACTTCCTCCTCTCCTCTTCCTTTCTTCATCAGGGCTCCCCAAGGTTCTGTTCTTGGACCTCTCCTTTTCTCAATCTACACCACCTCCCTGGGTCAGTTGATTGCCCCCATGGCTTTCAATGTCATCTCTATGCTGGTAACACCCAAATCTATCTCTCCACCCCCCAGATCTTTTCATCTGTGTCTTCATGTCTCACTAACTTACTACCAGACATATTAGCCTAGATGTCACATCACTTCCTCAAACTCAACCTATCCAAAACCGAGCTCATGATATTTCCTCTCCCAGGTGCCACTTACCCTGATTTCTCTGTCAATATCAACGGCTCAACTATCAACTTGTCCCCCCACACCAGGGTCCTAAGTGTAATCCTGGACTCTGAACTAACCTTTCGGCCCCACATCCTATCGCTATCCAAAATTTTCCGCCTCAACCTCCACAACATCTCCAAGATATGCCCCTTCCTAACCAATGTCACCACAAAGCTTCTAATCCACTCCCTGGTCATCTTTCGCCTCGACTACTGCAACTCCCTCCTCACTGGCTTATCTCTAAATAGGCTATCCCCACTTCAGTCCATCATGAACGCTGCTGCCAGGCTCATTCACCTCACAAACCGCTCAGCGTCTGCTATACCTCTCTGTCAATCCCTCCATAGGCTGACATTCAACAAACAAATTAAATTCAAGATACTAATAATAACTTACAAAGCCATCCAAAACCTGGCCCCCAGCTACATCCCTAATTTCATCTCAAAATACCAACCTAATCCTTCTCTTCGCTCCTCCCAAGACCTCCTGCTCTCTAACTCCCTTGTCACCTCATCCCATGCTCGCCTTCAGGACTTTTCCAGAGCCTCTCCCATCCTCTGGAATGCTCTACCCCAATCTGTCTGATTTTCTCCTACTTTGTCCACTTTCAGATGATCCCTGAAAACTCATCTCTTTAGAGAAGCCTATCCAGCCCCACCTAACAACTGTTCATTTACTTTCTCCATCAGCACATCCTCCACAGTTAGCACCTCTTGTATCTCTTGACCTCCCCCCTTAGATTGTAAGCTCTAAGGAGCAGGGCCCTCTGATTCCTACTGTATTAAAGTGTATTGTATTTGTACTGTCTACCCTCAAGTTGTAAAGTGCTGCGTAAACTGTTGGCACTATATAAATCCTGTATAATAATAATAACGTATTCCCGGTAAAATCAACACCCAAAAAGCTAAGCAGCCTAGACAGTTTTGTACAGATTAGATTTCCTCAAAACACTTAATGGGCAACATTGTCATCAGCGGCTTGATAGCTGTTGCTAATCCAGGAATGATACATTTTGATAATTGTCAATAGAGTCTGTGGACAGACAAGCTCTTTTATTTACCGTAATTCTCTGGCAGCAATGAAAGCCCATTCAGAAAGCATGCTGGATGCAAGGCAGCCCAGCAGTTCAATTGCATACTGTGCAAGTTCTGGCCAGAGGTCTATTTTCATGACCCAGTAACCTAGTGGCTCGTCAACTGGAAAGCTCTCCATGTCTGTTTTCACCCCTTGATAATCTCCCACCATATGATGCAGAGGCTGCCGATGGAATATGGAAGCTGACAGCCCTGGGCGCCGAGGACTAAAAAAAATTTGAAATGCATCACTGAAGCTGCCCTCTTCTCCACCACTCCTCTCTTGACCAACAGAAGCCCTAAACTAGCTTTTCCATGAGAGTGTAACCTACCAGAGTCAGGAAGGGCATTACATAAACGCCTCTTTAAGGTGTCCTCAATATAATTCATCCTCTGCTCCCTCTGTGGGGACTGGATGAGTTCAGAGACTTTCCCCTTATAACAGTGGTCAAGGAGGGTTGCCAACCAACAGTGATCCTTTGCTTTAATTCCACAAATTCTTGGGTCCTTTAGCAGGCTTTGAAGAATGATGGAGGCCATGCACCGCAAAATTGTTGAGGCATGAGAAGCAGACTCCTTGTGGTCACTGAGGATTACAGTATCTGGAACTGCCTCCTCCCAGCCACGTACCACTCCCAAGAGTTCAGAGAACGGAAAACCATCTCTTAAGGTTTGACGTATGTCTTCCTCTGCTACTAAGGTGAGGAGAAGTGGGGAGGAGCAGAATTGTGTCCCTTTTGTGTGGCTTTCGGGTGCTCTTGTCAACAGGCTGAGTGGTGGGAGGTTAAATGCCTTGTCAAGCATGTGGTACCCAAATCGCTGGTGTTTTTGCCATGCTTGATCTGCTTGAGGCAAAGTTTGCAATTTGTGTGTGTGAACTGCGCCAACTATTATAAAAATGAATAAACATATTTACCACCACTTATGTTTATGATCATATGCCTAAATACTATTAGTGATAAAATATCCTCACCTGTGTATTTTTTAATGCAACTAATGCTCAACAATTTAGTGTACCCACAGTTACTGTGGTCTGTGCCTTGCAAACCAAAAATAGTGTGAATATGCGTGCTTGTACACCAATCCAACCAATAAAGATTCTTTTATAAAAAATCAAAAAAATATATGATATAAATGAAAATAAGTGTGCTGGTGGGCCTAAAATTCAAACCATACATCAAATGACAAAATGAAAGCAAACGATTGAAAATATGAATAGTTACTACTATAAAGATGAAAAAATGTGGAAATTATTAATAGATTTGTTCAGTGAAAAAAAGTCCTGTGTTAAACAGTTCCCATAGAAAATAAATTCCAGGTGAGTAGCCTCAGTAAGTGCTCAACCCACTCCTGCAGCTTTATTCCTTAATCGTGCAGCTAAATTCCACCATTATGTGATTCCACCACCACCTTGTAGATTGGCTACTCACCAGAAACAGGTGATTAATCGCCTTTGATTCATTATTTGGATAACCACGCCACACAATGGATCAGTCTGCAACCTCTTCAGAAAAGGTATATGAGATTTAAGTATCTCCTGTATAGCCAGTCCTCATGGAAAAT
Source organism: Lithobates septentrionalis (assembly GCA_037952835.1). Taxonomy (NCBI): domain Eukaryota; kingdom Metazoa; phylum Chordata; class Amphibia; order Anura; family Ranidae; genus Lithobates; species Lithobates septentrionalis. The sequence goes on along the minus strand of JBBDGP010001290.1, from coordinate 1,779,938 downwards.
AAATGGCCAACATATGTTTCCTCCTTGGTATGCGTACCAAGCCTCGCTTTCGTTAGGAAGCAAATTACGTCAAAATGTCCCAGCAGCCTCTACGCATTTTGCAAGCATTGATTGCGTCATCAGGAAGCTGCTGGGGTGATGTTCTATATTTTATTTATACTTCTGATTGTCCTCCCTATCATTGCACTCCGATGTTAGGATTAGACTATTCCCGTCCACCGTAAGCGGTGAATCCACCATTTTTTGTAGTGGCCAGATATGCCCATTTCCACTTGTATACTTTGGTATAGTCTGTTTGTTATTATGTGCAGGGGGTATCATAATCTTAGGGGGTAATTGTCAAACTAGAAATATCAGGTAAGGAATTTAAAGTGCATAGATTCAAAGAAAAAAAAAAAAATATATATATATATATTTTTTTTTTTTTACTATTTTTTTCTTTTAATCTATGCACTTTAAATTCCTTACCTGATATTTCTAGTTTGACAATTACCCCCTAAGATTATGAGTATTGAAATAATTTATATGTGAAATTTTTTTTTATATATATTATAATGAGTGTTTTTATGAATCATTAAGTAGTACGTGTTTTTATTGATAAATTATTATATTGTAAAAGCTGCCCCAACTGTGTATGTGGGGAGACCCTGGTAACGGTGAGATAGCCTGCAGTTTGCATCCTTGTGAGAGAATGCAGTAAGAATGTGCGCTTTTTAACATCCGGGGACACCATAGTAAACAAGTAATAAAATAAATGGGTTAAATTATCAATCCTATGAACAAACCCTGGGACCCGAGGTAGGGGATAAGCAACCTTTAAATATAACAACATAGTCCGGTTATATAGATTGGGGAACGGAAGCCTAATGAGTTCTGTCCCTGCACATAATAACAAACAGACTATACCAAAGTATACAAGCGGAAATGGGCATATCTGGCCACTACAAAAAATGGCGTATTCACCGCTTCCGGTGGGCAGGAATAGTCTAATATTAACACTGGAGCGCAATGATGGGAAGGACAATCAGAATCCCAGCAGCTTCCTGATGACGCAATCAATGCTTGCGTAATGCGTAGAGGCTGCTGGGACATTTTTATGTCATTTCCTTCCTAATGAAAGTGAGGCTGGTATGCATACCGAGGAGGAAACATACAGGGGAATGCACGCCGCTATCCCAGACCCCGCACACACTGTTGGAACAGCTTGGTGCCAGCTTACTGGCACAATTACTTGTGAGTGCAATAGTCTTTTAAGGTTTTAAAGAATAAATTAGTTTAGATATACTATACCATGTTGGCCATTTATTTTCCATGAGGACTGGCTATACAGGAGATACTTAAATTTCATATACATTTTCTGAAGGGGTTGCAGACTGATCCATTGTGTGGAGTGGATATCCAACTAATGAACCAAAGGCAATTAATCACCTGTTTCTGGTGAGTGGACAATCTACAAGGTGGTGGTGGAATCACATAATGGTGGATGCACGATTAAGGAATATAGCTGCAGGAGTTGGTTGAGAACTTACTGAGGCTACTCACCTGGAATTTATTTTCTATGGGAACTGTTTAACACAAGACTTTATTTCACTGAACAAAGTGGTGTTTGGTGCACTTTAACTTGAGGACTCACTACACAGACACACTCCACTGATACATTAAAATATACTGCAGTAAAATTGCACTAATGCACTTCAATATACTGAAGTAAAAGTGCATTAATGCACTTCAATATATTTCAGTAAAAGTGCACTAACGTACTTCAATATACTGCAATAAAAGTGCTCTGACACATTTTAATATACTGCAGTAAAAGTGCACTGACACTCTACACTGACACACGTCAGTATACTGCAGTAAACCTGCCCTGACACACTAAACTGATATAATTGAATATACTGCAGTAAACCTGCCCTGACACACTTGACTGACACTATAAAAACACTGTAAAAAGGGAACGTCACACTACACTCACTCTGCACTATCACTATATTCACACTACACTGACACTTTACACTCACAAACAAATCACAATAGCACACTAACTCGCTAGTAGCAATGAACAAAGCCCTGTTCTATCTATCTTCACTCCAATATCACACTGCAAATGAATGCTCAGGGAAGGAAAGTGCATTGTGGGGCGGTGGACAGTCCGAACAAACGGTCAAACACCCCAAAATTCAGATGTTTGCAGAGCGGGTGCACAGCCAATGTTCGGGCCGAACTTATGTTCGATCAGAACCATTTGCCCAACACTATTTCTCAGCACCTAAAAATACTAGACGAAAGATTGTCACTATTTTCCATTGAAAGCTTTTGCAGAGTTTGACTTGGTTCATAACCCTTGGAGTTCATGTGCACTGGAAAGCTCAAAAGACTTGCCACTAGTGGCAAAACAGCAACTGGCATAGACCGGGGAAGATCGCACCATACAAATAAAATTTCAATATGTGGCTTTGGATAGGTTTTGGATATCATTTAATAGTGAGTGCTCAGTACTTTCAAGTACCGCCATTGCTATTCTGCTACCCTTCTCTACTACGTACTTGTGTAAAGTGATAAATAGTTGAAGAGAGATCACCTGAGAGTTGTTTCCCAATAGACTCCTACCACATGCCATAATACAACAATTTTGGAATAGAAATGCCCTTTGGGGATTGTACGGGTAGGAGTGAAAAGTAAGGGATAGCTAAAAAAATACCAAAGTATATAAAACATACAAATTTTATTACAAGGTAACCAAAATTACAATATACAGTGAAATGCTCCTAAAAAACAGTGAATAGGACATATATTACATATACAGTTGCTAATTTTTGGAACACACAAAGACTCCAAGCATGGGGTCACATGGACGGTGTGATCACAAAGAATCCCAAAATGTTTCGGAAAACCGGGGGAGGGGGGGGGATAGGGGCATACGTATTAATTTCCTTCCTCAGGGGTTAAACAGAAGAAAACTGGTCTATGTCTAATAAAGAAAAAGATTTTTTTAAGTATAGTAGAGCATACAATATATATATATATGTGTATGTATATGACACAGTGAATTAGTGTAAGCAAGGCAGAGCAAATCAGATAAGGGTCTCCCTCCTTAAAATCCATTCCAGATCCCTATGTAGGATAAGAATCTGGTATGGATTTTTATTTGGAGGTGACCCCACATCCTCTTTTTTTTCTTGCACAGCATCATTGGTCCTTATGGAGCACAATAACAACCAATGACCGGCAGCCAACAGTTGTTGTTTGCATCCTAGCAACCAAAGAAACTAGCAGCCCGCACAGCGGGAAGTTTCCATTCAATGGCAGTATTAATGTCATCACTAAATGAATGACTTCACATTGCAGACCGAATTTCTCTTGAGTGGATGGGTGCTATTTAGTTTGTCCATTTGTCGAATGGCAAAGGGCCAAAGTTTGCGCGAATCCTGGGAGGCTGTGAACCCCATCCCTAATTTTAATGTAGTGTATCTATAAATACAAACAATAAACTGTTTAAAGAACATTTGAAAAAATAGTTTTATTATACCAATAACATACAGTAAAAACAACACAATTCTCTAACATAAATAAATTGAATAAACCTATGTATGCCTATAAGAATAAGTTAATTTACTTATATGGGTTTATAGGTTATGTAGTGGGTGTGTTATTTTTAATCCATCAGAGTAATAAAATTGAATTCCTTTATTCTCTTTAAATGGTTTGTTGCTTTATAATAATATATGGTAGTTAATGATATTTATGCCTCATTAAGGGCCAACATAAGCATAATTTTTCCTTTATGGTTTAGATAACTGTAGCTGAGGTGTACTAAAAGGACACTATATTTGAAGCAAGGAAATAATTAATTTCATTGTTCTTAAAATATGTGCTCTTGTTTTTCCAAAGCCCGATTAAAATGCAAATACAAATGTACCTTGTGAAGTGCGAGAATAATCATCTCTGTAAAAAGGTAAAAGTGACTTTCTGTGTTAAAAGATCAACTTTAACAAAAGACTCTCTGGAAATTTATTAAAATACAATCTCATGGATAGTTTACTAAAGGTAAAAGTACTAAAGGCGCTAATACATACATTGATTGCCTTATGATGATGTGAGTTTAACGGAATTAGAAGATCAAAGAGTATAAGAAACAAAGATCACTCCCTTGGCACAAGTCTTTAAGCAAAAAAAAAAAAAAACTCCTGATGAAGAACAGAGTTTTTTGTTAGCTTACTGTTATCCTCAAGACAGGGGAGGTTTCTGTAGGACACATAAATATGTATTCTTTATGAAATTCTAGTACCTTTTTTATAAGAGTATTGGAAGAATAAAGAATTGCCTTCTAATGACTATGACAAACTCAATAGCAGGTTTATAAATATTGTTATTTTCAGAAACAGCAGAATTTAAATATGAATAAACACATGCAAATTAATGAAATTAACTAGTGCATACAGAGTTTTGCATATTCTACAAAACTTGGAGGAATGAAAAAATGTATTGAAAACAAAACTTTTTTTTCACTAAAACCAAAGATCAGCATAGTTCAGTATATAAGTTTGATCAGATTTGTAGATCGTAAAGATCGCTCATCAAATGTGTTCTCATTTCAAATGTAATACCTATCACAAATGGGGTAGAAGCAGCTTGCAACATAAAGAATACAAAATCTGATTTACTAAAGGAGTTGAGAATCTTCAAAAAAATTGAGTGAAAACTTAAAATACTTAATGATGTGCAAATTATTGAGTATTCAAAGTGAAAACAGCTAGACTTTCTTGAGTAAGGATGTACAAGTTTAATAAACTAAGCAACAGCAATACCAACATGGTCTTGTACAATACTTCTATTCCCGCTTGTATAAGTTGTGAATCACTAGAAGCAGCAGGTACGTGATCTCAACAAAGAGAACTTAAACAACAGCCTTTAAATAAAATACAGGGCCTCGAAAAACCCTAATCCTGCCCTGCTTAGCTCTTAAACCACGACAATGTTGCAGCGCAGTCTTTTATACTTGCACACTCAGATAATATCTCCCACATTTGATCTTTTTAAAGAAAGCTAACTTTGCCTTCAACAAAACAAAGGAGCCTTGATAGGCCCTATTAATTCTCTTTCAGTAGATGAAGCCAAGGAGCCAACATGCCCAACGTGTCAGGGAACCACTTTGTGCTACTTTCAGACATAAATTTGCTATGCCCTTTGCAGTCTGTGCCAAGACCTTGTGCCACAACTCCAACAGACTGGAATGTTTTTATGCATGCCACAAATCCATTTCTTCAGTTGGTATAAAACAAATGTTCATGGAAGGTTTTTAGATAGATGTTATAAGGAAATTGGAAGATAAATATGAAAAAATATGGAGCTTGTCATTGCTGACCTCTTATTTTGTCACTGCTAGTCAGTTGGTTGTCATATACAGTATCTCACAAAAGTGAGTACACGCCTCACAGTTTTGTAAATATTTTATTATATCTTTTCATGTGACAACACTGAAGAAATGACACTTTGCTACAATGTAAAGTAGTGAGTGTACAGTTTGTATAACAGTGTAAATTTGCATTCCCCTCAAAAAAACACATAGCCATTAATGTCTAAACTGCTGGCAACAAATGTGAGTATACCCCTAAGTGAAAATGTCCAAATTGGAACCAAAGTGTTAATATTTTGTGTGGCCACCATTATTTTCCAGCACTGCCTTAACCCTATTGGGAGTCACAAGGGCTTTACAGGTTGCCACTGGAGTTCTCTTCTACTCCTCCATGACAACATCACTGAGCTAGTGGCTTGGCCGATCCATCACCTTTACCCTCAGCTTCTTTAGCAAGGCAGTGGTCGTCTTGGAGGTGTGTTTGGGGTCGTTATCATGTTGGAATAGTGCCCTGAGGCCGATTCTCCAAAGGAAGGGGATCATGCTCTGCTTCAGTATGTCACAGTAAACGTTGGCATTCATGGTTCCCTCAATGAACTTTAGCTCTCCAGTGACAGCATCGCTCATGCAGCCCCAGACCATGACACTCCCACCACATGCTTGACTGAAGGCAAGACACACTTGTCTTTGTACTCCTCATCTGGTTGCCGCCATACATGCTTGACACCATCTGAACCAAATAAATTTATCTTGGTCTCATCAGACCACAGGACATGGTTCCAGTAATCCATGTCCTTAGTTTGCTTTTCTTCCGCAAACTGTTTGCGGGCTTTCTTGTGCATCATCTTTAGAAGAGGCTTCCTTCTGGTACGACAATCATGCAGACTAATTTGATGCAATGTGTGGCGTATGGTCTGAGCACTGACAGGCTGACTCCCCATTTCTTCAACCTCTGCAGCAATGCTGGCAGCACTCATACAGTACATCTATTTCCAAAAGACAACCTCTGGACGTGCACTCAACTTCTTTGGTCGACCTTGGCGAGGCCTGTTCTGAGTGGAACCTGTCCTGTTAAAACACTGTATGGTCATTGGCCACAGCTCAGTTTCAGGGTCTTGGAAATCTTCTAGCCTAGGCCATCTTTATGTAGAGCAACAATTCTTTTTTTCAGAGTTTTTTGCCATGAAGTGCCATGTTGAACTTCCAGTGACCAGTATGAGAGAGTGAGAGAAATAACACCAAATTTAACATGCCTGCTCCCCATTCACACCTGATACCTTGTAACACTAATGAGTAGCATGACACTGGGGAGGAAAAATTGCTAATTGGGCCCTATTGGACATTTTCACTTAGGGGTGTACTCACTTTTGTTGCCAGCGGTTTAGACATTAATGGCTGTGTGTTGAGTTATTTTGAGGGGACAGCAAATTGACACTGTTATACAAGCTGTACACTCACTACTTAACATTGTAGCAAAGTGTCATTTCTTCGGTGTTGTCACATGAAAAGATATAATAAAATATTTACAAAAATGTCAGGGGTGTACTCACTTTTGTGAGATACTGTATCTATTGTGCTCAATTATTTCTGAGAACCTGATCAGAAACTATGCAGGGCAGGAATTTTGACTTCACTCTTATGCCCCGTACACACGGTCGGACTTTGTTCGGACATTCCGACAACAAAATCCTAGGATTTTTTCCAATGGATGTTGGCTCAAACTTGTCTTGCATACACACGGTCACACAAAGTTGTTGGAAAATCCGATCGTTCTAAACGCGGTGACGTAAAACACGTACATCGGGACTATAAACGGGGCAGTGGCCAATAGCTTTCATCTCTTTATTTATTCTGAGCATGCGTGGCACTTGTCCGTCGGATTTGTGTACACACGATCGGAATTTCCGACGGATTTTGTTGTCGGAAAATTTTATATCCTGCTCTCAAACTTTGTGTGTCGGAAAATCCGAATGAAAATGTGTGATGGAGCCTACACACGGTCGGAATTTCCGACAACAAGGTCCTATCACACATTTTCCGTCGGAGAATCCGACCGTGTGTACGGGGCATTACAGTGGTTATAATTAGGGAGGATCACCTCAATGGAAATACACACAGCATTCAAGTCTTACCCTGTCCCACAATCAAATATTAGCAAAATGTTTTGACTGATGTTCTATATGTCAGATAAATGTCAAACACAACAGTTGAAGGGTATTTTAAAGCTTCCAGAAATGGCTATGGTACTAGGAACCTTTGCATAAGTCCCACAGCATATCTGCAAAATGCATAGGAAACTGCAGTTTTCAACCCTTACTATAATTTCTTATTGTATTATTCTGAGAGTACATCAAACAAAGAGATAGAAGGGTTCTTCCATTGTTTAGAGAGTTAATAAACACTTTATATTTATTAGTGCTTTTGCTAGCTTTCCCAACAATAGATATTAGGTATTGGAGACATTTTATCTTAAAAATGATAAAAAAAACACAATACTTAGCGTGTTTATTTTTCCTTTTATGCTGCATTGGCACATAAGGGGTTAAACACAATCTACCAAGCAAACAATCAATCTCCTTGAAAGCTAGTACACAGTGATTATATTAATCCAGGTCTCAGAGGGTTGATGAGTAGATTCTGGATTTATATAATCACTGTGTTACTGATGTCTTATTAAAGAATACGACTTGTAGACGGTTTAATTTTTTATTTTACTAACAGGTATTGAATTGCAATTTATTAACATAAAAATTCATAAACAAATAAAATTAGATAGCACTATGAAAACAAAAAAATACAGCAAGAACAGTACAATGTGGTTTGGAATTTCAGTCACATGGTTTTAAGCTTTGTTTTACTAATTTTATCACTGCAACTGGGCACTTGCTTATACTTAAACAATATGAAGAATAAGTCACACTTTTGTAAACAGATATGAATACAACAGAAGACACTAACCATCCTACCCAGTAAGTTGAAGTTTTGCAAGTACACATTATACTTAACAAAGAAAAGGATTGCAGACAGGAAGCAAAGTTCATGGTTAGAAGTAGAGTTGGGCCGAACAACCCTTGATTCAACCCTTGGTTCGCGCTAGAACTTTTGAACATCGCAAAAGTTCAGACCCAAACTCTGAACCCCATTGAAGTCTATAAGACCTGAACTTTTTAAAGGCTTATATACAAGTTATTGGCCATAAAAAGTGTTTGGGGGCCCAGGTACTGCCCTGGGGGACATGTATCAATGCAAAATTTATATTTTTTTAAAGATAGTTTTTAAAGGAGCAGTGATTTGATGCTTAAAGTGAAACAATAAAAATGAAAAATTCCTTTAAATATAGTGCCTGTGGGTCCCTTTAGTCTGCCTGTAAAGTGATGCATCTGTACCGTGTATTGAACCTTCTGCAGCAAAACTGACATTTATAAAGAAAAAAAAGATATTTAAATAGATTTTCCCTGCAAGCTGTCTTTGTTATAACGGCTTGGGGAGCCAGTCTGTATGATGAGGCCACAATTTAGTGTTCTGGGAACAAGATTACAGATTTTTTGGATGAATTCTGGTGTCTCTTTGGCAGACTTTGGATATAAATAAGACATTTTTGCACCACAGCGAGCAAGCCTTATGTGAAAAATCCAATTTATAGTACACTCAGAAAAAAATTTGCAAAAAAACTGCATTAAGTCTAAAATAAACCTATAAGCAGCAACTCTGCAGCAAGACATAAATACAGCTTAAAATTTGGTAAATATATAGCATTGCGCTAATATACAAACAATAAAAAACAAAATTGAATACTAGAACATCATAATAAAGTGTCCACAAGTGAAATAATATTAAATCCTTTTGGGAGTGTTGTTAATCTTGATGTGTAACTCAGCCATTCAACACCATGGAAAGTGATCCATGCAACAAAACCACCAGCAAAGGCAATAATGGCTGCTTACCAGCTCCAAATGACCTCACATCACAAGAGGTTGAGTCTATAGCCCAGCCAAGGCCTTTACCGGTTCCCGGAGCTCTCCTATACTCTGCAGACTCCTTGCCCAATGCGAGTAGGCCTCCCACCCTTCGTCATCAGCCCGCTCTTCGGAGGATTCTGTCAGGGATACTGTAGCCAGCGGACGGTTACTCTACCATAAAGTAACTTCTGAGAGTCTCGGGCAGAGTGTACGTTACGGGTTTGGCGCCTGGTGTTAACCGTCCGCTGGCTACATTTAGTACTATTTAATACTACTTCACTCGTGGACACTTTATTCTGATATTCAAGTATTAAAAAAAAAATGTATTGTTTGTACATTAGCACAACTCTATATATTTACCTATGGTACACTCAGGCCAAAATGAACAATTTTATTTTTAGATATTATCATCCCCCCATCCTCATCACTGGAGCCAACTTGGCAAAAAGCTGCGGCTGGGGGAACATGACTGCTAACTTGTTGTTTATCAGTGTTTTCCCCTCTCTGTAGGCTCATGTCACTCCCTTCCTCAATCTCTGAACCAACATCAGAATCAAGTAATGCCTGTGCATCGTCAAGGAGCAAGTGTTCAAATAATTCAGCTGACCCCTCCATGCATGATTCTGGGGCTATAGCAGTAGCTGTGGACAATGTGGCAGAATAAGCCACTCTGGCAGCTGGGGTGGACTGTGCACTAGTCTCAGCTTGGGTGATAGAGTATGAGGAGGATGAGGATGATTTAGTAAGCCGGACCACCACCTCTTCTGCATGCTGTGGCTGGATAGCATCGGAAACATCACTAAACAGAGAAAAATGTGCCCTGCCTGAGGACAGACCATGTCCACCTCTGCCTGTGGTAACAGAAGCTGCTGGCCTCCTCATAGTGACATGGGAATGTCTGCCTCTCCTTGTTGGCTTCCCAGACATGATGGGGGGTTTATTACCCAAATGTAATAGATTCTGGGAAATGTGTAATTGGATGCACTTTATGTAAAGAAAACTGGTGTTTGGTGCACTTTAAATTGAGCACTGCCACTAACAGAAATGTAAAAACTATAAAAAAAAATCCAGAAAAATGCAGCGACAAAAAAAAAAGGGCTATACAGTACTGTATACAGTACAAAATGTTATGTAATTCTGTAACATATGTAATGCTACACTAACACTACACTGACACTCTACACTCAGAGCCACAATAACACACTAACTCGCTAATAGCAAACAGAGCCCTGCTCTACCTCCACTCCAACAACACACTGCAAAAGGTTTCTGTGGGAAGGAAACTTTTATAATGTGGGGTGGGACTATGAGCACTGAGCCATGATTGGGCAAAGTCAGCTAGTCAGGTCCATTATTATATCCAATTAGGGCCCTAGAATGCACTGTGCAGCGTGCAGTGCATTGTGGGGTGTTCAGCCAGTGAACATCCTGCTGAACGCCCCGTAAATTCGGGTGTCCGCCAAACAGGCGATGTTCGGGCCGAACTGTTTGCCCAACTCTAGTAAGAAGCTATTCATCTAAAGCCTAAAAGTGGATCTATAAATTAACACTATACAAAACACTATACAAAATATATCAAGGCATGAAAGATTATTGTTTTTTTCTTTACTCCAATAACTATCAGTAGGGGCGCATGCGCAGCACGAAGGGAAGAGGACACATGGAGTGAGAGCTCTGTAAGCAACTGAGACTACTATCACTACTCTGGGGCGAATCAGATTGGAAATTCGCCCAAAATTGCCCGCACCCCTAAGGGACACAGAGGTGCATGCCAACACACAAAGCCCGCCGTGGGAAGCCAGCACAGAAATCCCTGACAAACTACCTCCTTTGGTTCCAGGAGCAGAGCGGGATGTCGCAAAATGGTGCCCAGCCTCCACGCACTCAGGCAGCAGCACATGGCCCGGGACCTTCTCCAGCTAGCCCACCAGGAGACTGTGAGTACTCGGTCCACCTTACAAAGGCAGAGCTGGATGCCAGCCTCTCTGCCATGTATGAGAAGCTTGCTAACAAATTCCAGACACAGTCACCCAGCTGCAATCCAATCTTGGGGATTTGGACAATCGCAATAGGCGCAATAATCTGAGAGTGAGGGGGGTCCCAGAGCAGATAACAGACTTACTCCCAGCAATCAAGAGGCTGTTTCTGTCCCTGCTGCCAGATACCCCTGATGTCTCTTTTGCCTGCGACAGGATCCACAGAGCATTGCGCCCCAAAGCCCCCAGATGACAAACCTCCAAGGGACATTGTGCTGTCTCATTAAAGAGGATATCCTAAGAGCCTCTTGCAATACCCCCAGCATACAATTGGATGGGACCAGGGTTCAAATCTATCCTGACCTCTCTCCGGCCACTCTGGAGAAACGCAGGAACCTTGAAAGAAGTCACCTCGGTCCTGCAGTCAGCAAGAATCCGTTATTGTTGGGGCTTCCCCTTTGAGTTACAGGTCCCCCATAACGGCACGACCTACACGGTTACCACGCTACAAAATAGCAAGGAGTTGCTGGTTAAATTGGGACTATTAGCATCAGAACATCTACCCAGACAGCCATCTACTCCTCGCCCCTCACCGATCTGGGCCACCCCTTCTCCCCAACGGGATCGTAGACGGCAATGCCAGGAACTTCGAGAGCTACAGAACTGAGACATACCCCTGACAGAAAGGAGCAGCAAGTATGGTGTTTACAGTATGCTACTGACTTTCCCATACTTCAACTTGTTTATTGTCTAAAAACTGTGTCGCAAGCTGGCTTCCAAGTCTCACTGCTCTTGCTTAAGTGACCCCCTGCTCTATATTTTCAGGGGCCTGGCCTGGAGGTCTTTGGTAACCTACATGAGACAGATCATCCAGACCTCAGGCCCTGTGGAGATCACCTGCACTGAACTCTAATGCCCTGTACACACGATCGGACATTGATCGGGCATTCTGACAACAAAATCCATCAGATTTTTTCCGACGGATGTTGGCTCAAACTTGTCTTGCATACACACGGTCGCACAAAGTTGTCGGAATTTCCGAACGTCAAGAACACGGTGACGTACAACACGTACGACGGGACTATAAAAGGGCAGTTCAATACCAAGTGCACCACCCTTTGGGCTCCTTTTGCTAATCTTGTGTTAGTAAAAGTTTGGTGAGAGATAATATATTGTATTTCTTTCATCATTCCCTAATTACCATGATTTATAATATGCTGTGAATGTCCCCTTTGTTCTCATGCATGCTGGAATGTTTTAACTTTTTTTTTTGTCCTTCATACATATTTGCCTTCACTTACCTCCCCAGCCTGCTCTCCTGGGCCTATATCCACCTTGCCTAGTCACTTAACAATGTATTTTGTCAGCTCCATAGTAGTGCTTTACCCTAAACACCCTCTAAAATGTGTACAAATGTTATTTGTGTCCTTAAATTCTGGCAGAGTGCCAGAGGCTTTTTTTGGGGTCCCAAACTCATTTGGAACCCTCGCTCCCCCCCCAACCGCTAAGTCAACCCATACCAATGCTCTATCTGCTGACTTTGCCAAACCCATACACACTATACCTACCTCTTTTGTGGTCAGATTTCTGTATGAATTCCCCAAAGCATGTTTCAGTACCTGAATTCAGTACTTAATTCAGTACCTGAATACTTTCAAATGGTACTGTTTAAAGTTTTTGTATCCTATTATTATCTTGATAGGTAATTGCAGAATGTTAAAATTGTGCTCCAATTTTGATAGTGTGTATTTATATTTTTGTATTATGACACTTCTTACCTGTCCAGTGGGCTGCCAATAGTGTAAGTAAGGAGGGGCTGGCCAAAGTAATACACATTATTTAGGCATTCATCTCTCAATGAAGTGGAGAGGGTTACCTGTCCAAAACATCTCCCCCCCTGAAATTTTAACAATGGGCCATCAGAGGGGGTGAGGAATCTGATAGGTGGACCTTATACTTTTGTCTTTAAATACTCCCTAAAATAAATGTTATACTGATGTTGGCCAAGAATGTTTATGTCTAACCTGCTTTCAATGTTTATGTGCAAAATTACAATTTTTTTATTCTTGTTTGACTCCACAATTTCCTTCCAACCCACAGGAATGGCTGACTGTGGCCTCCCACTTTGCCCAGTGGTGGGACTTTCCTGACTGCGGAGGGGCAATTGATGGGAAACACGTCCACATAGTCCCACCCCCAACTCGGGGTCATACTATTATAATTACAAGGGGTTCAATATTATTGTGATGTTGGCGGTGATGTCGGCTACTTACGAGTTCCTGTATGTGGACGTGGGGAAGAATGGCCGGATGTTGGATGGTGGAGTCATCGCCCAGACCGAGTTCCAGAATGGCAGCTTGGGCTTGCCACCTCCAGAAGACAATGCGGAAGGACTCCCATTCGTATTCGTTGCGGATGAAACGTTTGTGCTATGGGACCATCTTATGCGGCCATTCCCTATGAGGACCCTCACCCCGGACCAGAGGGTTTTTAATTACCGGCTGGCCAGAGCCAGAAGAATGGTGGAGAATACGTTTAGAATAATGGCCAGCCGGTTCCCCTTATTTCTTACACTGATACACATGGCGGAATACAAACTCAATCACATCATCCTGTGTTGCTGTGTTCCCCACAACTTTTTAAGGAGAAATTCTTTCAATTATGCTGCCTCAGTTGGGCCTGAGGTCGGAATTCATATTAATGAACCAACCCTGATGGCGCTTGAAACTGGCCGTCCTGGCTTACCCCCCCAGAGTGCCCGCGAGGTCCATATAAGATGCAGGGAATACTTTGCGGGTAGGGGGGGGGCATCGATATGAGACCATGTCTGAGACATTTTTAACCACTTCAATACTGGGCACTTTTGCCCCCTTTCTTCCCAGACCAATTTTCAGCTTTCAGCGCTCTCACACTTTCAATGACAATTGCGCGGTCATGCAATGCTGTACCCAAATTAAATTTTTATCATTTTGTTCACACAAATAGAGATTTATTTTGGTGGTATTTATTCACGACTCCGTTTTTTATTTTTTACGATATAAGGAAAAAAAGAGCGGAGATTTGGAAAAACAATATTTTCTTATTTCTATTTTAAAAGAAATGCAATAAAATCAAATTTTGTCATAAATTTAAGCCAAAATGTATTCTGCTACATGTTTTTGGTAAAAAAAATCCCGTTAAGTGTATAATATTTGGTTTGTGTGATCACGGACACATGTGCGCAAATGATCATGTACAGATGTGTGCAGGTGACATATGTGTGCAGATAATCATTGGGACATGTGATTTTACTGGGACATATGTGGGGGACAGATGTTTTTACTATGTGGGGACATGTGTTTTGGGAAATGTGTTTTGGGGACATGTGTTTTGGGGATGTGTTTTGGGGACATTGTGTGTTTACTTTGTGTTTACTTTGTGTTTTTACATGTGTGTGGGGACACTAGACTGGTGATCAGTGAGTAAAAAGCTGTAAAAAACAGCTCATACTCACTGATCACCAGCCGGCTGCAGCAATCCGCTCTCCTCTCCTCACTGACAACTTCCGTGTGAGGAGAGGAGAACTGATTGCCTAGCAACCGGCTCTGTGTTTACATCACATGACGGCTGTAATTCGACACGGCCGTCATGTGATCAGGAGGGCCAATCGCAGAGCTCTCCTGCCGATCAGAGATGCTCCGTGTCCGGGTGACACGAGCACATCGGGATCGTGCTGCTGCGCAAGCACGTGCGTGCGCGATCCCGCTCTTTCTGAGGGACGTTCCTAAATGTCCACTCAGAAGGAGAGATAGCCCACCCGGCCCTTTATGTGCAGTGGCCGGGTGGGAAGTGGTTAAAATAAAAATATATTTAACACTGAACAAATATTTGCTTTGATTTACTGCTTGGCTTTCTTTTAGCTGTCTCCTCGGTTATGTTTTATTTAATGTTCTAATTTTTTGGCCTTTTTCTTCAACAGTGCAAAGGAAATTTCGTTGACACATGAGGTGGCAATCTATTCTTCGGCTAACTATTATTATTATGTTGTGGGTCTGCTACACAAACACCTTGTTTTTTTTGTTAATGTATGTAATGCATTACTGACAAAAATATTAATAATTTTCAACACCATGACCGAAATTTGGGGAGTCATGAAAATGGCGTGATTGTGTAAAATTAGAAAGCACTGCTGGGTGTTATTTACTAAAGGAATATACACTTTGCACTACAAGTGCACTTGAGACTGCACTGAAACTGCACTTGTAGTGCAAAGTGGATTTCCCTTTAGTAAATAACCCCCATTGTCACTGAAAACAACAACTTTACTAAAAAAAATGCTTTTGAGCATTGAAAGAAGAAGCCACACATTGTTGATTATCAATCTTTTTAATCAAAGCACAATCACATGTGCGTTTCTAAAAGGGTTTTTGAACAAACAACATGTTTGTTGTATAACTTTTTTAAAGGTCACATTAAGTAGAAATTGCCTTTTAAGGTAAAACAGGCATGTTTAAAACCATAAAACAATACACAACTCTGGAACTTACAAAGTTAAACTTTTATAAACTGAAGGCAATATCAGACATGAGTATGTACAAACTGTGTTTGATATTGCGTTCAGCAGATGGGTTGATGTCACCCCTGTAAAAGCCAAATTTAGAAGATGCACACAAATTGCCTAATGTCAACATGTGCTAGCTGCCATCATGGGGGATCAATGGATGTGTTTTGTGGGTGCAACCCCTTCCTCTCAGCTACTTTATTATTGAGGAAGGGGTTGCACCCACAAAACTCGTACATTGATCTCCCGTGATGGAAGATGTTGACACACTGTGTGCATCTTCTAAATTTGGGTTTTAACATACGTAAAAAAAATTTTGTTACAAAAACAGAAAAAATTTAGGGATTTCTGGGTGTTTTAGATTCTCCCTAAAACATCAATGATGTGCTTCATTTTGTTTTGAACATCATTGATGTTTTGCTTTATGTTTTCTAAATATCAATTACACCCCATTATCTCCCCGATATGGGCACTTTCACTGGTGAAATTACATTCCTCTTCCACAACATCCTGATCACCTACAAAAAAAACAAAAAAAAACCACACCATGTATTATAAATATGCAGGCATCTATCTCTTACCTGAAGCTGTGGTCGCAGACACTCACCTGTTGTGGTGACAATTTCTACGTCTCCCTCCTCCTTCTCTGGTCAGGTTTTGGGGATTTCCCCTTCTTCCTGAGGTGGGGGGTCCTTGGTGTCCCCTGATGAGTGGTGTCCTCCGAGCCTTTTCTCCCCTTTGTGAACAAAAATAGGTATATTTAGCACACAGATATTTGATGGCAGAAATAGGAATATGAAACATTGCTTGGAAGTGGGGTACAATTGTCTGTTTTGGCAGAGTTCCAAGCTGAAGAAATGTTTTTGTCCTTTGTAAAGCTTGAATAGTTACCTGTTTTGTGCAAGCTTCACAGATGGAGTCACCCCTATAGTATACACTGGAGCACCTGTGTGGGGCCCCTAATAAAAAGAGTGTTCTTTTGTCCCACACTAGTGCTCCAGCGTCCAGATGCGTAAACAGCTGCTGAGTGTCCTCTCCTCACACAGAATCTAGTTAGCATTTCATTCTAGTTACAAACCCATCTAGACAACAGACTTTTATTAATAGAAGTAGGCCCAAAAAACCATATTGAACTGCATCTGGCCAAAACATCGTATTTTAGTGGCCGAACAAAAAATGTTTCCTACGAACGATTAATGTGCCCATGAACATGAAAGTTGCCATTTTAAAATGTACAACAGTAAAGAAAAGCACATGGAGCAGCACAAACGTCATAAAAAGAAAGAATAGGAACACAGGACAACTACTTGCAGCACTCTCCTGATCCTTCTATACTGATCGTGCTCCCTTAATTTGAGGTCTGACCACCGTTTCCTCAGTTTATCCTTGGATCGTCGTACCCCAAAATTCTTCTGCAGACTCTTCACAACTTTAGTCATGATCTTGACCTTTCTGACATTTGGGTTGGGGTAGGGTCCATACTTCCCGTCATAGTCGGCCCTTTTTTCAATATGTCCAATATCTCCACCATCTCAACAAAGGCCATATTTGAGGCCTTAAATCTTCTCCTCCGGGATCGTGACGTTTCTGTCTCTGGGCTTTCCTCCTCCTCCTCATTGCTGCTATTATCATGCACCTGTTGTCTCTCCGCCATGGGCTCTCCCCCACTGCGCCGAAAGAGAAGGGGCGGAGAATAGACTAGAAAGAACGTCAGGGGCGGGCGGAGTTTCACGCATGCGCAGTGTATACAAAGCGTAACACGCGTGCGTCGTACGTACGATCTGTGAGCGGAGGAAGGAGTATCGGAAGCGCCGATCGTGATAACGAAGGTACAAGTTTAACTTGTGCCTATACTGCTTATAGATTGAGGCCTATGTTGGGGCAGGATTAGGAGCATTTAGCCTGACATTAGGGTTTGTCTTGTGTTGTGTCTTGCAGAGAAAATGGATGGCTTCAATGATTACAACTTCCTCCCCCTGTTCATAAACAAATACAGGGAGCTGCCCTGTCTGTGGCAGGTCAAACACCCGCATTATAATCATAAACAAAAGAGGCAAGCAGCGCTGGAGAAACTGCTGGAGTTGGTGAAGCCGGTGGTCCCCACGGCAACCATCCCCTATTTAAAAGCCAAAATTGGTGGCCCGAGGAGCACTTATCTTAGGGAGCGCAAGAAGGTCCTGGATTCCCAGAGATCAGGATCAGGAACAGCAGCAGATGACGTTTATGTCCCCAGGCTGTGGTACTATGAGAGACTGCGATTTCTGTCAGACCAGACTGAAGTCAGGGAATCCCTCTCAACCCTTCCTTCCACTCTTCCTTCCACCCTATCTTCCACCCCAGCTGAGGCTTATGATGTCCAACCTGGGACTTCCAGCCAGGAAGAAGTGGAGGAGCCCAGCTTGAGCCAGGTATAGCATTGTTCTACAGATTTCTTGGCAAAACATAAATGATGTTTACTAGATGTTATTATTGATCACTAATTGCTGATTTAATAAAGGCGTTTACATATCAATAGACAGTAGTGGGCAAAAATAATTGTGACACAACTCACTTTCAAAACCTGGGACTTGATGCACACAAAAAATAGCTGGGAATATAACTCACCGCTGATATACTTAAAAAATAATGAACTGTTTCCCCCGGGGAGGGAGGAAGTAGGCGGAAACTGGATAATAAATAACGAAACACAATTAAAAGATATCACGAAGAATGGGAAAATTTGCAAGTTTCAGCACTAAGTTACACAAAAGGATTTAATGAAAGTAAATGGTTGGCGGTATATACAGCTCTCTCATTTTGTTGAAAGTCTCCCTGGGCCCATAAGAGAGGAAAAAGATCTTAGACCAATAGAAAAAATAGTTAGCAGTAGCAGGTCCAGAGGATATGTTTCTGTGATTTACAAAATGTTATTAAACAGTGAAGAGATGGAAATGCCGCCATTCATTAAAAAATGGGAAAGGGATTTGGGGGCAACATTAGAGGAAAATGCAGTGAGTAACATTCTGAAGGAAACACACAGTTCGACAATGAATACTAAAATGGCAGAGGCAAACTACAAGTGCTTATCCAGATGGTATGCTACGCCGGACAAAATCAACAAATACCAACCAGATAGGTCCCCAAACTGTTGGAGGGGGTGTAGGGAGGTGTAGGGAGGTGGGGACTAGGGTCCATCTTTGGTGGAGTTGCCCAGGGGTCAAAAAGTTCTGGCAGAAGGTACTCCAAATTATGGAGGAGATCACGGGCAAAACGATCCCTTGCGACCCGTGGGTTTGCCTGTTTCACAGTCTGGAGGGAAGAAAGCGGGAGTACAATAGGTCCATTGTTCCCGTTTTACTGAATGCAGCAAAAAGTGGAATACCTAAGAGATGGCAGAATACCGAAGGTCCCAAGATTAGCGATTGGCTCCTAAGAGTGCAGGAAACATACAAGCTAGAGGAAAAGGAAAAAGATCCGTCAATTAGGGAGCACGAGACAGCGGGAGGTAAATGGGCAAGTTGGGTGGTTTTTAAGAAATCAGCAAGGTACGCGGAGAAGAGGCTGTCTTGACCTGGTTCAAATGGGGCAAATAGGAAACAAAAGAGTGGAGTCTGTGGGGGAAGGATGGGGGGGCTTCGGGGTTTTAATTGAGTGGGAGGGGGGGCCTTTGGGGGATATGAGGAGAGTTTAGTAATGTATTTGTGGTAGGATTATTGTAAACTCTTTTTGTATGGATATATATAAATTAAATAAAGAATTTAAAAAAATAAATAAATAAATAATTGTGACAAGAATGAAAAATGCTGGGCTCAGAATGATAGTCTTTTCTATTTATTAACATTCAATTTGCAACAGTCATAAGATGAAAATTGTGTGTGATTGATTAAAAAAAAACTAAAACTATGTCCCTTTTTCATACACAGGAAGACCTCAGCCAGGAGGAGGCTGTGGAATGTGGCACACAGGAGGAGGCGGAGGTTATTTGCAGCCAGGAGGTGGCTGGGGAAAGTGGCAGCCAGGAGGTGGCAGGTCCCAGTAGGAGCCTCACACAATCACAGGTTCCTCCCCTCCGCCTTCCAAACAAAAGACCCAGAAAGGGGAGTAACGTGGAGGATTCAGCACTCAGGCTAATTCAGGAGGCTTCTGCGTCCCTCAGAGCCACCCCCGCTTGTGAAGAGGCCTTTGCCTCCATGGCTGCCACCAAACTGCAGGACATGCAGGAGGGCCAACTCATGTGTGAGGAAATAATTTATAAAACATTAAATAAGGGGTTGAGGGGCGAAATCACACCAAATACCCACCCATGTGAGTTGCATCATCCTCCTCCTCCTGCCACACCACCAACACCACAGACACAGCCTAGAAGGAAGAGTGTAAGGAAGACAAGAAAGTGATGGCCTGGGTTCAGTCTGGTCTGACAAAAGATGCAGGCTCTTGTATGACCACAGCCTGGGGACATACATATCATCTGCTGCTGTTCATGATCTCTTGGACTTCTGGACCAGATTGTACTCCCTTAAATATATGGACTCCTCAGGCGACCAATTTTGCCTGAAAATAGTTGATGTGTGCCCTGGGGGCCAAAGGCTTCGCCAATTTCTGCTGTTTCTCCAGTGTTGCCTCCCTCTTTATTTGGTTAGGACCCCTTTATAAAGGTATTTTTTGGAACTAATACTTGCCTATGTGTGTTTTCCTTCAAAAAGGACCGTTTGTTTGTGAGGAGGCAGGTACATTTCCAAAATACAATGTGAAATTAACAAGGGACACCAACACCAACCAATCTCCTTGAGATTCAAAAAGACAAGATAATAATGGTGTTGTGGTAACTTGACACACAAAACACACCCAAAACTATTCTGGAGATCACCAAAATACAAAAAAAATTAAAAAAACAGGAGATCTGTATTTTAAAAAAATAAAACAAGTAATACCAAAAAATAAATAAAAAAAATAAAGACATTTTCGGTAGATGTGACAAATCAAAATGTTATATTCATGAAATCACGAGAAATAATAAAGAAATACGTTTGTGAGAAGTCTGTGTGAATATGAGCAGCAAAACAACTTCATTCTTCTAGCATTATAAAGAAGAAGAGAGTGTGCTGCATTAAACAATTTAAAACATTGCAGTGTGACGAAAGTGCTATAACCATTACGAACGCTAATTTTACCAGACCGAGCAGTTCCTTCTCGGAATTTATTCTGAGCATGAGTGGCACTTTGTGCGTCAGAATTGGCGACACACGGTCGGAATTTATGCAAACAGATTTTGTTGTCGGAAAATGTTATAGCCTGCTCTCAAACTTTATGCGTCGGAAATTCCAATGGAAAAAGTCCGATGGAACCCACACACGGTCGGAATTTCCGACAACAAGCTCCGATCGCACATATTCCGTCGGAAAGTCCGACCGTGTGTACAGGACATAACGGTGTATTTGAAATAATAGAGCATTGGACTTTATAGTCCTCCAAGAAAGGTTTTTCCTGTTAGTCGGGGGAGAAGTAATGTTTTTTCTGGTTCTTATTTCCCCCCGACGCCATTCAAACATAGTTTCCATGTTTGTTTCCTTTTTTTGTACCTATACCCTTCATCTTTCCACATTTTTATTTTTTTATCATTATGTATTTTTTGCTCTGGCACAAAATGTTATGATTGTGGGGAGAAGGTTTTTATGCTGTTCATGAGAAGGAGGAGGCCCACAGTCTGCCACTTGGTTTACGCACCTTTAGGTTTCTTGTTCCCTGGGGGGGGGACGTGCTGATTTTGGAACATGTCTCTTCATTTGATTCAATCTTATACCCGTTAAGATGTAACCATGGAGATTAGAATATTATCACATAATGTTGAAGGCTTTAACTCCCCTCAAAAGAGAAAGAAGGCCTTTAGAGCATATAGACACCAGGGAGCTGACATATTGCTTCTTCAGGAACCCACTTTTCTTTATCGACACAGAACACCATAGTAATGACTATGTGGTTTATATGCTACCTTTAGATGATTGGACACTGGCAACCAATAGTAAGAAGGTTCCTCTCATATAACCCCACCCATACAGGAAGTACCTTTAGTTTTTTGTCAGTGTCTTGAAGGTGATGGTCACGGCTGTGAAAGCTCTTGCTTCAGATAATGTCCCAGTGAGGATGTTATAATCGGATCCATTCGGATGGCATATCATGCTAAAGTGGATGGTACCCGAGCCCTGGTTCAAGAACGGGGTCTTGCCTGTAATGTTTCCTTATGGAGCTGGACCCTTGTGATATGGTATTCCTGGTCTTTTATTTGCCCAAGGAAACCTAAAGGGTGCTTTACAGGTCCACGGGTGTGGACCCTAAAACAAAAGGGGACCCGGTCCCTGAAGGTCCTCAGTGGTGTTACCCGCGGTGATGGGGGAAGATTGAGCCTATCTCAGGCTCTGCTATGAGGACCGGTGAGTGCTTCCCTTGGAGGCCCCTGTTTTTTACCTATATATATATATATATATATATATATATATATATATATATATATATATATATATAAGTAATGTTTTGTCTATGCCAAAGTGTAGTGCCTTTTTGTGTCCACTGGGGGTTCCGGAGCAGTTGCACACATTGGTTCCCTGTTAGGGACCGCGCGTGGGGTCATAGGTACGTGCATGCGGGTAGCGCGCACGTGCAGACTGCACGTGTGTGCACAACCCGTCCCCTCCTGCGCGTGCTCTGGCGCACGGCATGGCGGCATCGCAGCTGCGTGTTTCCCGTGGGTGTGCGCATGCACAGTAATACCAGGGGCGTGCATACGTCACATGACGACGCACGCATAGGGAAGTCAGGCGCTTGCGTGTGTCAGTACTGTTCGCTAAGGCTCAGAAGAGCCAGGAGCCGGTCGCAGTGGGACACAGAGCAAGGGCACGTGAGTCGGGCATTAGCAAACTTTGTAAGGAGACTATAGTAGGCTTGTATACAGCCATATAGCACAGTAAGATTCCTCTAATCCTGTAAGCATGTCTTCCAGAAAACGAGGTGCAGGGAGCAGGATTAATCCAGAGGGTAAAGTGACTCCTTCAAAAACAGGAGATCAACCTCAGGCTGTTGCAGCACCTGTCTCCCCTGAAAGACCTGTGGCACTTGGCCTGGCTGAGCCATTGCATTTGTCAGGCATTGTGGCCACCACCAATGTCCCTGCTTCGGCTTATGTTACTAAGGATGACTTAACATCGGCTCTCGCTGGTCTTGAAGGCAAAATAGCGGGTATGATTGCCTCAGTAACGCAGGGAGGGAAGAAATGAAATAGATCTCCCTCTCCTGAGCCTGGTCCCAGTGCTGAGTCACTTGAGCACCAAGACTCCCTTAGCCAAGTGGGTCCTTGTGATTTGGATACTGAATGGGCAGAGGATGTGGAGGAGGTGGCCATAGGGGATAAAGATGCCGAAGCAGAGGAGTCCTCTGCAGGGGACTCAGGTTCTGAGGAACCGTTGACGGCTTCGCAATCCCAAAAGCTGTTCATCCAGTCTTTAACCGAAATGGTAAGAACAGGTTTTAAGTTGCCCCCTGTACAGGGGCCAGAAATTTCCTGTTCTACATTGGGATCCTTGCGACCTTTGCAAGGTTCTCAGGCGTTTTCTGTGCATCCATTATTGGAGCAATTGATTTACGCTGATTGGGAACATCCGGACAGAATATACTTACCTCCTAAAAGGTTTTCTTTTTTGTACCCAATGGAGGAAAAGTTCAAAAAAAGGGGGGATACACCTGTATCGTGGATGTATAGTGGATGCTGCTATTTCTTCAGTAAATAAAAGCTTAACTTGTCCAGCAGATAATGCCCAGGGGTTTAACCACTTGCCGACCGCCTAACGACAATATACGTCGGCAGAATGACACGGGCAGGCAAAATCACGCACCTGGTACGTGATTGCCTTCCCGCGGGCAGGGGGTCCGATCGGACCCCCCCCCGGTGCCCGAGGCAGTTGGCTTTGGTCTGGCAGCGATCAGAAATGAGGGGGAGGCCTTCCTTCGTGGTCTCCCCCTCGCGATTGCTCCCAGCCAATGAGAATCATCCCCTGCCTCTGTGTAGTACACAGAGGCAGGGGATGTGATGTCATCTCTCCTCAGCTCGGCAGTTTCCGTTGCGGCGCCGAGGAGAGAAGACTGAAATGTGAGTTGCACAACACTACACCTCGCAGTAGAACATGCCAGGCATACTTTACACCCCTAATCCCCCCCCCCGATCGCCCCCGATCACCCCCCAATCACCCCCCCCTGTCACACTGACACCAAGCAGTTTTTTTTTTTTTTCTGATTACTGCATGGTGTCAGTTTGTGACAGTTAGTGTGTTAGGGCAGTGAGTGTTAGCCCCCTTTAGGTCTAGGATACCCCCCTAACCCCCCTAAGTTTTAACCCCTTGATCACCCCCCGTCACCAGTGTCGCTAAGCGATCATTTTTCTGATCGCTGTATTAGTGTCACTGGTGACGCTAGTTAGGGAGGTAAATATTTGGGTTCGCCGTCAGCATTTAATAGCGACAGGGACCCCCATATACTACCTAATAAATGTTTTAACCCCTTGATTGCCCCCTAGTTAACCCTTTCACCACTGATCACCGTATAACCGTTACGGGTGACACTTGTTAGTTTGTTTATTTTTTTATATTGTCAGGGCACCCGCCGTTTATTACCGAGTACCGCTAACACCCACGCACGCAGCATATGCCTCCCTTAGTGGTATAGTATCTGAACGGATCAATATCTGATCCGATCAGATCTATACTAGCGTCCCCAGCAGTTTAGGGTTCCCAAAAACGCAGTGTTAGTGGGATCAGCCCAGATACCTGCTAGCACCTGCGTTTTGCCCCTCCGCCCGGCCCAGCTGAGCCCACCCAAGTGCAGTATCGATCGATCACTGTCACTTACAAAACACTAAATGCATAACTGCAGCGTTTGCAGAGTCAGGCCTGATCCCTGCGATCGCTAACAGTTTTTTGGTAGCGTTTTGGTGAACTGGCAAGCACCAGCGGCCTAGTACACCCCGGTCGTAGTCAAGCCAGCACTACAGTAACACTTGGTGACGTGGCGAGTCCTATAAGTGCAGTTCAAGCTGGTGAGGTGGTAAGCACAAGTAGTGTCCCGCTGCCACCAAAAAGACAAACACAGGCCCGTCGTGCCCATAATGCCAACCCCTGCTGCATTCGCCAATCCTAATTGGGAACCCACCGCTTCTGCAGCGCCCGTACTTCCCCCATTCACATCCCCAACCAAATGCAGTCGGCTGCATGAGAGGCATTTTCTTTATGTCCTCTCGAGTACCCCTACCCAACGAACCCCCCCAAAAAAGATGTTGTGTCTGCAGCAAGCGCGGATATAGGCGTGACACCCGCTATTATTGTCCCTCCTGTTCTGACAATCCTGGTCTTTGCATTGGTGAATGTTTTGAACGCTACCATACACTAGTTGAGTATTAGCGTAGGGTACAGCATTAGACTAGGCACACTTTCACAGGGTCTCCCAAGATGTCATCGCATTTTGAGAGACCCGAACCTGGAACCGGTTACAGTTAAAAAAGTTACAGTTACAAAAAAAAGTGTAAAAAAAAAAAAAAACACAAACAAAAATATAAAAAAAAAAAAAATAGTTGTCGTTTTATTGTTCTCTCTCTCTCTATTCTCTCTCTATTGTTCTGCTCTTTTTTACTGTATTCTATTCTGCAATGTTTTATTGTTATTATGTTTTATCATGTTTGCTTTTCAGGTATGCAATTTTTTTATACTTTACCGTTTACTGTGCTTTATTGTTAACCATTTTTTTGTCTTCAGGTACGCCATTCACGACTTTGAGTGGTTATACCAGAATGATGCCTGTAGGTTTAGGTATCATCTTGGTATCATTCTTTTCAGCCAGCGGTCGGCTTTCATGTAAAAGCAATCCTAGTGGCTAATTAGCCTCTAGACTGCTTTTACAAGCAGTGGGAGGGAATGCCCCCTCCACCGTCTTCCGTGTTTTTCTCTGGCTCTCCTGTCTCAACAGGGAACCTGAGAATGCAGCCGGTGATTCAGCCAGCTGACCATAGAGCTGATCAGAGACCAGAGTGGCTCCAAACATCTCTATGGCCTAAGAAACTGGAAGCTATGAGCATTTTATGACTTAGATTTCGCCGGATGTAAACAGCGCCATTGGGAAATTGGGGAAGCATTTTATCACACCGATCTTGGTGTGGTCAGATGCTTTGAGGGCAGAGGAGAAATCTAGGGTCTAATAGACCCCAATTTTTTCAAAAAAAGAGTACCTGTCACTACCTATTGCTATCATAGGGGATATTTACATTCCCTGAGATAACACTAAAAATGATTTAAAAAAAAAAATTAAAGGAACAGTTTAAAAATAAGATAAAAAAGCAAAAAAATAATAAAGAAAGAAAAAAAAAAAGCACCCCTGTCCCCCCTGCTCTCGCGCTAAGGTGAACGCAAGCGTCGGTCTGGCGTCAAATGTAAACAGCAATTGCACCATGCATGTGAGGTATCACCGTGAAGGTCAGATCAAGGACAGTAATTTTAGCAGTAGACCTCCTCTGTAAATCCAAAGTGGTAACCTGCAAAGGCTTTTAAAGGCTTTTAAAAATGTATTAATTTTGTTGCCACTGCACGTTTGTGCACAATTTTAAAGCATGTCATGTTTGGTATCCACATACTCGGCCTAAGATCATCTTTTTTATTTCATCAAACATTTGGGCAATATAGTGTGTTTTAGTGCATTAAAATTTAAAAAAGTGTGTTTTTTCCCCAAAAAATGCGTTTGAAAAATCGCTGCGCAAATACTGTGTGAAAAAAAAAAATGAAACACCCACCATTTTAATCTGTAGGGCATTTGCTTTAAAAAAATATATAATGTTTGGGGGTTCAAAGTAATTTTCTTGCAAAAAAAAATATTTTTTTCATGTAATCAAAAAGTGTCAGAAAGGGCTTTGTCTTCAAGTGGTTAGAAGAGTGGGTGATGTGTGACATAAGCTTCTAATGCCGCGTACACACGAGCGGACTTTACGGCGGACTTTGCCCGGGGGACTGGATTTCGTCGGACAATTCGATGTGTGTGGGCTCCAGCGGACTTTGTTTTCTCAAAAGTTGGACGGACTTAGATTTGAAACTTGTTTAAAATTTATCCGTTGAAATCGAGTCCGGTCGAAAAGTCCGCCGTCTGTATGCTAGTTCGACGGACAAAAAGCCACGCTAGGGCAGCTATTGGCTACTGGCTATGAACTTCCTTGTTTTAGTCCGGTCGTACGTCATCACGTACGAATTCGACGGACTTTGGTGGATTGTGTGTAGGCAAGTCCGTTCATTCAGAAAGTCCGTCGGAAAGTACGTTGAAAAGTCCGCCGGGCAAAGTCCGCCGTAAAGTCCGCTCGTGTGTACGCGGCATTAATGTTGTGCATAAAATGCCAGGACAGTTCAAACCCCCCCAAATGACCCCATTTTGGAAAGTAGACACCCGAAGCTATTTGCTGAGAGGCATGTCGAGTCCGTGGAATATTTTATATTGTGACACAAGTTGCGGGAAAGAGACAAATTTTTTTTTTTTTTTGCACAAAGTTGTCACTAAATGATATATTGCTCAAACATGCCATGGGAATATGTTAAATTACACCCCAAAATACATTCTGTTGCTTCTCCTAAGTATGGGGATACCACATGTGTGGGACTTTTTGGGAGCCTAGCCGCGCACGGGACCCCGAAAACCAAGCACCGCCTTCAGACTTTCTAAGGGCGTAAATTTTTGATTTCACTCTTCACTGCCTATCACAGTTTTGGAGGCCATGGAATGCCCAGGTGGCAAAAAACCCCCCCAAATGACCCAATTTTGGAAAGTAGACACCCCAAGCTATTTGCTGAGAGGTATAGTGAGTATTTTGCAGACCTCACTTTTTGTCACAAAGTTTTGAAAATTGAAAAAAGAAAAAAAAATTTTTTTTGTCTTTCTTCATTTTCGAAAACAAATGAGAGCTTCAAAATCCTCACGATGCCTCTCAGCAAATAGCTTGGGGTGTCTACTTTCCAAAATGGGGTCATTTGGGGGGGGTTGTGCCACCTGGGCATTCCATGGCCTCTGAAACTGTGATAGGCAGTGAAGAGTGAAATCAAAAATTTACACCCTTAGAAATCCTGAAGGCGGTGATTGGTTTTCGGGGCCCCGTACGCGGCTAGGCTCCTAAAAAGTCCCACACATGTGGTATCCCCATACTCAGGAGAAGCAGCTGAATATATTTTGGGGTGCAATTCCACATATGCCCATGGCCTGTGTGAGCAAAAGAACATTTAGTGACAACTTTGTGCAAAAAAAAAAAAAAAATTGTCACTTTCCCGCAACTTGTGTCAAAATATAAAATATTCCATGGACTCAACATGGCTCAAAGCAAATAGCTTGGGGTGTCTACTTTCCAAAATGGGGTCATTTGGGGGGGGTTTATGCCATCTGGGCATTTTATGGCCTTCAAAACTGTGATAGGTAGTGAGGAGTAAAATCAAAAATGTACGTCCTTAGAAATCCTGAAGGCAGTGATTGGTTTTCAGGGCCCCGTACGCGGCTAGGCTCCCAAAAAGTCCCACACATGTGGTATCCCCGCACTCAGGAGAAGCAGCTGAATATATTTTGGGGTGCAATTCCACATATGCCCATGGCCTGTGTGAGCAATATATCATTTAGTGACAACTTTTTGTAATTTTTTTTTGTCATTATTCAATCACTTGGGACAAAAAAAATGAATATTCAATGGGCTCAACATGCCTCTCAGCAATTTCCTTGGGGTGTCTACTTTCCAAAATGGGGTCATTTGTGGGGGTTTTGTACTGCCCTGCCATTTTAGCACCTCAAGAAATGACATAGGCAGTCATAAATTAAAGGCTGTGTAAATTCCAGAAAATGTACCCTAGTTTGTAGGCGCTATAACTTTTGCGCAAACCAATAAATATACACTTATTGACATTTTTTTTTTACCAAAGACATGTGGCCGAATACATTTTGGCCTAAATGTATGACTAAAATTGAGTTTATTAGATTTTTTTTATAACAAAAAGTAGAAAATATCATTTTTTTTTTAAATTTTCTGTCTTTTTCCGTGTATAGCGGCAGAGGTGATCAAATACCATCAAAAGAAAGCTCTATTCGTGGGAAGAAAAGGACGCAAATTTCGTTTGGGTACAGCATTGCATGACCGCGCAATTAGCAGTTAAAGCGACGCAGTGCCAAATTGTAAAAAGTGCTCTGGTCAGGAAGGGGGTAAATCCTTCCGGGGCTGAAGTGGTTAAAGACCCAGCAGATAAGAAGCTGGAATCTTTGCTTAAGGCCTCTTTTGCGGTGGCCGGATCAGCAGTACAACCAGGTGTGGCGGCGATTGGGGTCTGTCAATCCCTGAAGGACCGTTTTAAAAGTCTGTTCAGGAACCTACCTGTTCAAGAGGAATATTCTGATGAATTGAAAGAACTTCCTCGTGCTTTGTGCTTTGCAATAGACGCATTAAAAGACTCAATCCAGCAGATGTCACGCTTTGCGTTACTCTCAGTGCATATGCGCAGAGTTTTGTGGTTAAAGAACTGGTCAGCCGAGATGCCTTGCAAGAGGCTACTTGCAGCTTTTCCCTTTCATGGGGAACGTTTGTTTGGAGACGATCTGGATAAGTATATCCAAAAAATCTCAGGAGGAAAGAGCTCCAGCTTTCTGTGAAAAGAAGGAATAAGCAGCCTTCCTTTAAGTTTCCGAAAGCTCCTGGGCCAGGCGCATCTTCTCCCAAGAAGTATCAACGGCCTCAACCACCTGCCTTTAAAAGACCTCAGGGTCAGAAAAGAACTTGGACTCAGAAGCCGAATAAGGCCAATGCCCAGTCCTCCTTGTGAAGGGATGCCCCCACTCTTACAAGTGACTGCGGCGGTTCGCAGATGCTTGGGCAGTGTGGGTGCAGGACAAGTGGGTTATCTCCACTATAACGCAGGGCTACAAAATAGAGTTCTGCGATTTTCCCCCAAATCGATTTCTGAGATCAAGAGTTCCTTCGGATCTAGAAAAGAAGAAAAGCCTATTCCTAGCCTTAGAACAGCTAAAAAGGCAAGGGGTGATTGTCAAGGTTCCGCACAAAGAAAAGTTCAAAGGGTTTTATTTAAACCTATTCACAGTGCCCAAGCCAAATGGGGAAGTAAGGCCCATTCTGGACCTCAAATCCCTCAATTCCTTTCTAAGAGTCCAACATTTCCAGATGGAATCGGTTCCCTCAGTGATACCTTCTCTAAGAAAAGGGGACTATTTAGCATCCATAGACATCAAGGATGCATACCTGCATGTACCGATTTTCGGACATCAAAGGTGTCTACGCTTCTCAGTAGAAGAGAGTCATTTCCAGTTTGTAGCACTACCGTTCGGTCTGGCTACGGCTCCTTGAGCCTTCACAAAGGTGTTGGCTCCGGTATTGGCCTTTCTAAGGTCTCAGAAGATATTGGTGATAAGATATCTGGATGACCTTCTGTTGAAGGACCAGTCCTATTCCACCCTGATAGAGAACGTTTCACCTACAGTTCATGTTCTGAAATGCCTAGGTTGGATTCTGAATATGGACAAATCAGCTCTTCGTCCAGTTCAAATCTTAACATATCTAGGTTTGATCCTGGATACAACTCAGGAAAGGATGTTTTTACCCCCCTTGAAGATCAGCTCAATAGTGGAGCTGGTCAGGAAAGTGAAAAGGGAAGAAAGACCCTCAATTTGATTATGCATGAGACTGCTGGGGAAGATGGTGTCATCTTTCAGCGCAGTTCCTTATGTGCGGTTCCAGAGAACGATCCTGGAGGCTTGGGAGAAGTCTGTCCTAGCCTTGGATCACCCAATATCTCTATCCCCAAAGGTAAAACAGGACCTCTCTTGATGGTCAAAGACCAGCAACTTAAAAAATGGGAAGTCCTTTCCACCAGTAACTTGGAAGGTGGTAACCTCAGACGGCAGTCATCTCGGCTGGGGAGCAGTATTGGAAGAGGCCTCCATACAGGGAAAATGGTCCCAGGTAGAAAAAATCTTACCGATCAATCTGTTGGAAATCCGAGCGGCTCGTTTGGCCCTCATATTCTGGACGGCCAGGCTGCGGGGGTCTCCAGTCAGAGTCCAGTCCGACAATTCCACAGTGGTGGCATACATCAACCACCAAGGGAGTACCCGGAGCTGGGCAGCCCAGAAAGAGATAAATCATATACTTGCGTGGGCAGAGAAACACGTGCCACATCTGTCGGCAGTCTATATTCCGGGGGTGGACAATTGGCAAGCAGACTACAGTAGGTGACCGCGATATTGTGTCAATCTTGCTGTATTTCTCGGTGAGATTTGACACCTGCGAGCCCCGTCGCAGGAGCCAGCGCCGAGATGGCTCACTCATCGGGAAAGGAAAACGTTGTTTTCCTTCCGCGATGAGTGACAGGCAGCGCTGACAGCTGTCTGGTATGAATCCTGAGGCGGGAACACCGCGCTAAATTTTAAATGAGAAAACCGGCGTGGGTTCCCCTCCCCAGGGGCATACCAGGCCCTTAGGTCTGGCATGGATTGTAAGGGGAACCCCCTACGCCGAAAAATCGGCGTGGGGGTCCCCCCCAAATCCATACCAGACCCTTATCCGAGCATGCAGCCCGGCCGGCCAGGAGAGGGGGTGGGGACGAGCGAGCGCCCCCCCTCCAGAGCCGTACCAGGCCGCATGCCCTCAAAATGGGGGGGTGGGTGCCTTGGGGGAGGGGGGCGCACTGCGGGGGCCCCCCCACCCCAAAGCACCTTGTCCCCATGTTGATGAGGACAAGGGCCTCTTCCTGACAACCCTGGCCGTTGGTTGTCGGGGGCGGCGGGCGGGGGGCTTGTCGGAATTCGGGAGCCCCCTTTAATAAGGGGGCCCCCAGATCCCGGCCCCCCACCCTGTGTGAATGAGTTTGGGGTACATGGTACCCCTACCAATTCACCTGGGGAAACGTGTCAATATAAAAAAAACACAGTACACAGGTCATTTATTAGTCAGCTCCGGGATCTTCTTCCGACTTCGGGGGGGTCTCCTTCCGACTTCTCCCGGTGTTCGGCCTCTTCTCCCGGGCCCCGTCGCTATCTTCTTCCAGCTCTATTGCCAGCGAGGGGCCCCGTCTGCTGCCGCTGTCTTGCCGCCGCTGTCTCGCCGCTGTCTTGTCGCCGCTGTCTCGCCGCTGTCTCGCCGCTTCTTCTCTTCTTCCCCGATGTTGACACGACGCTCTCTCCGGCTCGAATGCTGTGTGCCCCGCCCCCTTACAACGTCATTGTCCCAGCATGCGCAGGGACTCTGGGGTCACGCCCCCTTATGACGCCAGAGTCCCTGCGCATGCTGGGACAATGACGTTGTAATGGGGCGGGGTCACCGCCTATATAAATGGCTCCGCAGCTCGCACACAGCATTCGAGCCGGAGAGAGCGTCGTGTCAACATCGGGGAAGAAGAGAAGAAGCGGCGAGACAGCGGCGACAAGACAACGGTGACAAGACAGCGGCGGCAGACCGGGCCCCACGCTGGCAATAGAGCTGGAAGAAGATAGCGGCGGGGCCCGGGAGAAGAGGCCGAACACCGGGAGAAGTCGGAAGGTGACCCCCCCAAAGTCGGAAGAAGATCCCGGAGCTGACTAATAAATGACTCTTCAAACCTGTGCACTGTGTTTTTTTTATATTGACACTTTTCCCCAGGTGAATGGGTAGGGGTACCATGTACCCCAAACTCTTTCACACAGGGTGGGGGGCCGGGATCTGGGGTCCCCCTTATTAAAGGGGGCTCCCGGATTCCGATAAGCCCCCCGCCCGCAGACCCAGCCAGCGCGACATGCACAGTACCCTGTCGCCGAGAACCAGCGCGATGCTATCGCGCTGGAAACACAATCTCGCGGTCAGGTACTGTACCTAAGTCGTCAGCAGTTACTTCCAGGGGAATGGTCCCTCCACCCCGAGGTTTTCCTTCTAATATGCCAGCGTTGGGGGATGCCAGAGGTGGATCTTCTGGCAACCAGGTTTAATACCAAGCTGAACAGCATTGTGTCCAGAACCAAGGATACACTTACCGTGGGGACGGATGCACTGGTGGTTCCCTTGGATCGGTATTCTCTAATTTACGCCTTTCCTCCAATCCAGATGCTGCCGCACCTGTTACGCAGGATACAGATGGAGCAGAAAACAGTAATTCTGGTGGCCCCACGGTGGCCAAGGAGGTTTTGGTATTCATAGATTGTGAAGATGGCAGTAGGGGACCCATTGTGTCTTCCATTCTGCCCAGACCTACTGTCCCAAGGTCCAATATACCATCCTTCTTTACGGTCGCTGAATTTGATGGCATGGCTATTGAGACCAGAGTGCTAAAGGACCGTGGTATCAGTGGTTCTGTTCTGGCTACGTTGATAAATACTAGAAAGCCAGTATCTACAAAAATTTACCATAGAGTCTGGAAGTCATACATCTCATGGTGTGAGAAGAGAAGATGGCACCCTCGCAAGTATACAATTGGGAGAATTCTTGCCTTCTTGCAAATAGGAATTGATTTAAACTTGTCCTTAGGAACCTTTAAAGGACAGATTTCGGCCTTATCGTTTTTTTTCCAAAGGCAAATACCGTCTCATTCGTTGGTACAAACCTTTATCAAAGGAGTACTACATTTAAGGCCACCAATTAGACCACCCTTGTGCCCATGGGACTTGAACTTAGTGTTTTCAGCGCTACAGAGTCAACCCTTTGAGCCTATTAAACATATTCCTTTGATCCTATTGACTAGGAAATTGTTTTTTTTGGTGGCTATAACCTCAGCAAGAAGGGTCTCGGAGTTGGCCGCCCTTTCTTGCAAGAAACCCTTTCTGTTTGTTCATCAGGATAAGGTGGTAATGCGACCCCGTCTGGAATTTTTACCCAAAGTGGTTTCCAGTTTTCACTTAAATCAGGATATCATCTTACCTTCCTTCTTTCCTAACCCTAAATCTAAGGAGGAAAGATTGCTCCATTCACTGGATGTGGTGAGAGCTATTAAGGTTTACTTGGATATGTCAGCCCCTTTTCAGAAGTCTGACTCCTTTTTTCGATATATATATATATATTTATTCCCGCGCTATCATGTGTAAAACACTGGGCCCAATTGGAAAAGCTGCTTGCACCGAAACAGGTACAGACCGACCCTGTGAGTGAGTTATAAATTAGCTATGTGGTGCCGCGCTAGTCCTGGGTGAATGTCTGAATAACTTGAATTGTTAAAAATACAACGTGCAGGGTAGAGATATGGTATAAATTAAAAGGTGATACTCTCAGCTGTGATAACAATCTAAGTAGCTGAGGTAGCAGTTCTAGTGATAATGGACATCTGTGCTATTAGTAGTAAATACCTATATCTCATCAGTGTGCATAAATGATACAAAATTTAGCAAAAATAAACAATCAGTGACTTATTTGCATCATGTTCATAAAAAAATCATAATAATAATAAACAATGACAATTAATAATAATAAAGTGCATAGTGCAATAGACGATGACTCATTATACAACTCAACCATGCAACACATCGAGTGACATATGTGCAATGGTGTACTCAAAAATAATCAAGATAGTGTCCCAAAGAGGAGAGAAATAATTAATGAAACATAAATGCTATTGACTCTAACGTGATTAAATTGTCCAAACATGCACAAAAATGTGAATAATAGTGTAGTGAAGAGTATCCATAAACAAGTTCTTCTTAATGTAACGTGATTGCAGCGTCCTGGCATGCAGCAAATAGCAGTGCAGTGCTCAAAGTAGATCACAGGGTGCACATCTTCGTGTCTAGACACCTATGTGTGAAATGGCCCCTTACCTTAGGGTAATAGGGCAAGCGCATTGACCAAAGCTTATTTTGGGGGGAGTCCTCCTAGGGGTGTAAAACGTTATCCTCGTAGTCCTAGTCCCATGGGGTAGGTCCCTCGATGGTAATGTGGATAAAAAAAGGGGGAGTCCCAATAGTGTACTATCATTTAAGTAAACAATTTTTATTAGGTAAAACAGGGTACTCACATAACAAACTTTAAAAACGATCCTCTCTCCAACGAGCGGCGAGCTCGTAAGCCTATAGCCTATAGGCTATAAGCCTATAGGAATAGGAACAATTGGCATAGACCCCCTTATGGAGAGCGAGATTACAGGGGACCACCCAATGACCAGAGGGATCAGAGAAGACCCATACAAGATTACAGAGAGAACAGAGATTCGGGATATGATCAGAGAAGACCCATACAAGATTACAGAGAGAACAGAGATTCGGGATATGATTATTACAGACCAAGGGACAGGAGCCCCATCCAAGAATACGAATATGATGATAGAAGGGGGCCACCACAGAGAAATTACCGCCAAGAGGATAGAAGCCCTTTTCCCACGTATAATCACTATGCCCCCCTAATGAATAGAGAAGGAGAAGAAAGATCAGGCAGACAATATCCTCCCTACTATGGAGACCAAGATTCCAATAGAGCTTTTTTAGACCGGAACAGAGAAAATCATCCAGTGAGAAACCTAGAAGAGATGCGAGCTTCAAGAAAAAGTCCAGAAAGAAGAGAGGACGAAGGGTCGGAAAGAGACAACAAAAGAAAGAGAGAGTAAAAGGAGAAGGTATCTTCAACCTTAGCGGCCATGAACTGACGCATGAAGAGGTTGGAGTATTGGACAAAGGGTTGAAATATGCACCCACAAAAAACCTCAACAAATTTGAAACATATATCGGGATTCAGAAATTTGTGCGCAAATTGAATATTCAAAAATATTTAGTAGGCAACCCCCCAATACCCAAACTGACAGTATCCACGAATGATGACGTTTTACACAGCTCACTAAGGAATAAATCCACTTTTAACCCCCCAATTAAAGATAGTAAACACATTGATGTTTTTAAGAAAATTGTTTTAGAAGAAATCAAAGACCTAAAGATAAAAAAGAGAGAGGACCCCAATTTTATTAAAAATGGTATTCGGAAGTTGACAAAAAGACGTGATATTGTGATCCGGCCAGCAGATAAGGGGGGAGGGATCGTAGTTCTTTCAAAAGAGCAATATCATAGCTCAATGATGCAGATGCTGGATGATACTGAGACGTATACCAAGCTGCTGAAGAACCCCGTATTTAGTTGCCGGAAAGCACTTGAACAGATTGTGCACTTAGGTTTAAAAAAATCCATATTGAATAAAAAAGAAGCTAGATTTCTCATACCGGATTCCTGTCGCACGCCAATTATATATCTAGTACCGAAAATTCACAAGAACAGATCAGACCCACCTCCAAGGCCGATAGTAAATGGCATAGAGTCACTGACTTCAAGGATGGGACAGTACATTGATGTTTACCTACAGCCAGCGGTTCAAAAGACAGAAGCATACTTGAGAGATAGGAAACAGATGCTGCAAATAATGGAAAACTTCCCAGGAGATGATAGACCATGGGTTTTGGCCACTGCGCATGTATCGTCCCTATATACGGTGATCCCCCACCATCGAGCTTGTGAAGCTGCAAAATGGGGCTTAAGGAAATATACTAAGCTCCCATGTATGCAGAGAAAGTTCTTAATAAAATGCCTTGAATTTAGCCTCAAGAACAATTACTTTTGGTACAACAAGACTTATTACCATCAACAAACGGGAGTAGCTATGGGAGCGAGATTTGCCCCAAGCATAGCTGGCCTCTTCATGGCAAAATGGGAGGAGGAAAATGTTTTTAATGATCGCCCAAAGGGACTAGTTATATATAAAAGGTATATTGATGACATTTTTATACTATGGGAAGGTGAAGCAAGGGAACTAACAGAGTTCCTTGAAAAATTGAATGTCAACGACAGAAATATTGAACTAACTTGGGACATTAGCAAGAATAAAGTCAACTTCCTAGACCTTGAGATTACACTTGAAAATTGTACATTTAGCACTAAGACGCACTTTAAGAGCGTTGATATGAATAGCTACCACCCAATAGATAGTTGTCATCACACAAACTGGGTGTTTAATATCCCAAAGGGCCAATTAATGCGGATAAAAAGAAATTGTACCAAAATAGAGACGTTTTTTGAACAAGCCGAAAAAATGGGAGAGAGGTTTATCGCAAAAGGTTACGACCGCCAATTTATCAAGTCCAAAATCACTGAAATCTCGAAGATTGACCGGAAAGATCTGATTAAAGAAAAGGATACACCAAGAAACTCACTAGAGGTAATACCGCTGGTCCTAGATTTTAATATACAACATAAAAGAATTGAGAGGATAATAAAACGCCACTGGCATATCTTATTGGCAGACAGACAGCTAGATGAGATTCTCACCAGGGATCCGAAGTTCATATACAAAAAGGCACCTACAATTCGAGACATAGTAGTTAAAAATGTGGTGGATCCACCAAAGAAAGCTTTTTCATTCTTTACCGGAAATTGATTTTTTCCATGCAAGAGATGTTTTGCGTGTCTAAGGACTAAGCGCCCAAACGAAAAGGTTTTCAACTTCACCTCTACAAGCACAGGTGACACGTATAAGGTGAAGGATTTTATTTGCTGTAATACCGAAGGGGCGGTATATGCTCTTGAATGTAGTTGTGGCCTGCAATATGTGGGTCGTACCAAAAGACCTCTAAGAGTGCGCATCAAAGAGCATGTCAAAAATATCCTTAACGGCTATGACAAGCATAGTGTATCTAAACACTTTCTGAAGTACCATAATAAGGACCCCACCCATTTGAAGTTTTGGGGTATCACACCATATATTAAACATTGGCGGGGTGGACATAAGGTGAGGACTCTAAGTAAACTTGAATCCAAATGCATTTTTACCTTGGATACTTTCTCGCCCTGTGGTCTAAATATCGATTTCGATCTTAATTGTTTTCTTAGTGACTTTTAAACCACTTTTTTTGATTTTTATCTTGTATCTCTACCTGTTAGTTCAGTCATTTATGGATTTAAAGTTAGTGCCGCTCTCTCTTAATACTAGCCTTCCTCTCACGGCAGTGTTTAGTAGCTAGTTTTATCTCGCTCAAATCTTAGAGTTTTTAATTAGGTTTGATTTTATTAGCAACCCATGGGATTCCAGAATATAAGTATTTATTTATTCCTTTATCTATTTATTTATTTATTTTGATCCATTTTTTGCCATGATTTAACCCACTAAATGCTAACCTTGTGCTTCATGATCTTCCCTCTGTATTTATTTTACCACATGTCAGTTATGTGTTTCACGTTATGTATTTGTATACCTGGTCTAAAGGATAAAATGTAGGGCTGATGCTGAGATGTACCTATGGCAACATGACCGCTTCTCCCTTCTACGTTCCCCCTTTTTTAAATTTCGTTTTAATTTTAATTTCGCTCTCCACCAATTTTTACCAATTTTTAATAAAGGTTTTTATTTGGCTATATTCCGCTATTTAATAGACCATGCCGATCAGAATCCCCTCTGGTCCATCTGGGCATGTGTAGCATACCCCAATCCTATTCACTATTCCCTTTCCCTGGAGGCTAACAGCTAATTCCATCTATCCTTTTCTTATCTCATTCATGCACTCAGACTGTCCGCTATGGGGACCGCTGAATTGAGCTCCGTGAGAGATGTGGTAGCGTTCGCCCTGTGGGATTGGCTGCCGGGATCAGCTGACAATTTT
This sequence comes from Lithobates septentrionalis, assembly GCA_037952835.1. Taxonomy (NCBI): domain Eukaryota; kingdom Metazoa; phylum Chordata; class Amphibia; order Anura; family Ranidae; genus Lithobates; species Lithobates septentrionalis. The sequence continues at coordinate 1,741,491 of JBBDGP010001290.1, read as the reverse complement.
GCTTGTCGAGTGCATTTAACATCTGCAATATGGCCGCGCCGGGTGATCTCTTGGAAAATGGCTGTTGTAATTAGAACCATAGGGCTTCGGGAAAATGGCCGCCCATTGGCGCCCATTATAAGCATATTTAAGGACACGATTCTAGCCTGTATTCATCCCCTGATGAAGTCACGTGTGGTGTGACGTCACGCGTAGGGACGGGACAGGCTGTACATGCTGCAATAGGCTTACGAGCTCGCCGCTCGTTGGAGAGAGGATCGTTTTTAAAGTTTGTTATGTGAGTACCCTGTTTTACCTAATAAAAATAGTTTACTTAAACGATACTACACTATTGGGACTCCCCCTTTTTTTATCCACATTACCATCGAGGGACCTAACCCATGGGACTAGGACTATGAGGATAACATTTTACACCCCTAGGAGGACTCCCCCCAAAATAAGCTTTGGTCAATGCGCTTGCCCTATTACCCTAAGGTAAGGGGCCATTTCACACATAGGTGTCTAGACACGAAGATGTGCACCCTGTGATCTACTTTGAGCACTTCACTGCTATTTGCTGCATGCCAGGACGCTGCAATCACGTTACATTAAGAAGAACTTGTTTATGGATACTCTTCACTACACTATTATTCACATTTTTGTGCATGTTTGGACAATTTAATCACGTTAGAGTCAATAGCATTTATGTTTCATTAATTATTTCTCTCCTCTTTGGGACACTTGATTATTTTTGAGTACACCATTGCACATATGTCACTCGATGTGTTGCATGGTTGAGTTGTATAATGAGTCATCGTCTATTGCACTATGCACTTTATTATTATTAATTGTCATTGTTTATTATTATTATGATTTTTTTTATGAACATGATGCAAATAAGTCACTGATTGTTTATTTTTGCTAAATTTTGTATCATTTATGCACACTGATGAGATATAGGTATTTACTACTAATAGCACAGATGTCAATTATCACTAGAACTGCTACCTCAGCTACTTAGATTGTTATCACAGCTGAGAGTATCACCTTTTAATTTATACCATATCTCTACCCTGCACGTTGTATTTTTAACAATTCAAGTTATTCAGAGATTCACCCAGGACTAGCGCGGCACCACATAGCTGACTCCTTTTTTGTTCTGCCTGAAGGTCCTAGGAAAGGACAGGCAGCAACTAGTTCTACAATCTCTAGGTGGATTCGTCAGGTCATTATCCAGACCTATGAGTTGAAACACAAGGTTCCACCTCGATATCTTAAAGCTCACTCTACCAAAGGAGTTAGTACATCTTGGTCAGTGCGCCAACAGGTGTCGATGGCTCAGGTTTGCAAAGTGGCCGCTTGGTCTTCATTTCATACATTCACCAGGTTTTACCGACTGGATGTTAGATCCCAAGAGGAGACTGTTTTTGGCCAGAGCGTGCTGCAAGCAGCTTTATAATTTGGAGTCTAAAATAAAGGGGATTTAGCTGTGTTCCCTCCCCTCAAAGGCATTGCTTTAGGACATCCCACATAGTCATTACTATGGTGCTCTGTGTCCCGTGATGTACGATAAAGAAAAATTGATTTTTAAAACAGCTTACCTGTAAAATCCTTTTCTTGACGTACATCACAGGACACAGAGGTCCCTCCCCTCTTTTCTGGGATCTTCATTGCTTTCTAAAAAACTAAAGGTACTTCCTGTATGGGTGGGGTTATATGGGAGGAACATTCTTACTATTGGTTGCCAGTGTCCAATCACCTAAAGGTAGCATATAAACCACATAGTCATTACTATGGTGCTCTGTGTCCCGTGATGTACTTCAAGAAAAGGATTTTACAGGTAAGCTGTTTTAAAAATCCATGTTTCTGACTCCAACCACCCTAGTTACTTTGCCTGCCAATATAAACAGCACTTTTACACTACTTTTAACTCGCGGTCCAAGGGGGTGGCCATATTTATCAAAAACTCAGTGTTATTGGATGTGCAGCACGTGTATAGGGACCCCTCAAGTAGGTTTCTGATAATTCAGGGCTCAATTTGTGGCAAGGCGATTACAATCGCAAATGTTTACGCTCCTAATGTCTCACAAGCCTTTTTTTTTTTGCTTCCTTTTTTCAGGTCCTGGGCAGGTACATTTCCCCTCACCTAGTGCTTGGAGGAGATTTCAATTTGGTGGCTCATTCGTGACTAGACAGAAGCCAAGTTGTAAGTAATGCCAACGCTTTTCCAAAGACCTTCACCCGTTTGCTCAGCTCCCACCAACTGATCTCTCTTGGCGAGCCCACAATGTAAGACAAAGACAATTCCATAGCTCAACTCACCAACCAGTCTGCTGACCAACCAAATTAGCCTGTCTAACCGTCTGTTAAAAGCAGGGGTTTAGTTAGCACACATTTGCAAACGCATGTGAAAGCTGCAAGGCCTCGTCAAGGCACCCTGTATTACTTGCAGTCCTAACACTACTAAATTTATAAGTGTCTCCACAGTGGAAGCACATGCATTAAATGGATAGGTGTGAAACAGGTGAGCCTGGAGGCGGCCCAAGCCCCCTTAAAGGGACAGGAGCACACTGGACACCCAGCAAGAGCACAATGGCAGCTAAGGTGTCCAGTGTGCCCCCGACCCACATTTTCAAACAGTAACAAAACACTGGCCACCGCCCACACCCATAACTGGTCTTCACAGTAAGGAGCACATGGAGGGCATATACATGTAAGACAAAGACAATTCCATAGCTCAACTCACCAACCAGTCTGCTGACCAACCAAATTAGCCTGTCTAACCGTCTGTTAAAAGCATGGGTTTAGTTAGCACACATTTGCAAACGCATGTGAAAGCTGCAAGGCCTCGTCAAGGCACCCTGTATTACTTGCAGTCCTAACACTACTAAATTTATAAGTGTCTCCACAGTGGAAGCACATGCACTAAATGGATAGGTGTGAGACAGGTGAGCCTGGAGGCGGCCCAAGCCCCCTTAAAGGGACAGGAGCACACTGGACACCCAGCAAGAGCACAATGGCAGCAAAGGTGTCGCGACTAGACAGAAGCCAAGTTGTAAGTAATGCCAACGCTTTTCCAAAGACCCTCACCCGTTTGCTCAGCTCCCACCAACTGATCTCTCCTGGCGAGCCCACAATGTAGGTGCTCGAGACTACACTTTTTACTTACATCCCCATGACAGCCACTCTAGGCTGGACTATATCTTCAGCACCCCAGTTCTACTGGCCAACTCGACCGCAGCAAACATACATCCATGCCCGTGGTCGGACCACCACATGGTAATGCTATCTATCGCACATATAGGCATCTCACGTGTAAATGCCACCTGGCGCCTCAATGACTCCCTTCTTTCAGACCCTGACCTGGTTGCTAAAGTCACAGACCGCCTAGACGAATATCTCCACACAAATAACACACGGAACACTCCACCCACCATGTTGTGGGTGGCCCATAAAGCGGTTATCCAGGGATATCTGATAGCTCTAGCCGCGGCTAGGAGAAAAAAGAAACTAGCAGATATTACCAGACTCTCCCACGAGCTGACCAAACTATATCATATACACAGCCAGTCCCACTACCCTGATACCCTCGGACTGATTAATACCAAGAGAATCGAGTTAGACACGATCCTCTTTGAGCAAACGGAAAAGACACTGAGATGGTCAAAAGCTAAGTTCTTATTGCACAGCAACTCGGTTTCAGCAATGTTTGCTAGAAAACTAAATTCCACCATCCAACCTCCACACTCATATAAACTTAGAAATAATAGGAGAGAGATGGTCTCTCACCCCACAGAGGTGCTCAAGATATTTTCCAAATTTTACCAGGGCCTTTTAGCAACAGAGTAAATCCGGGTAATGATTGCCTCCATGAAACCCTCTAAAGCCCCAGGACCGGACAGATTTTCTTCCACATATGAAATTTTCAGGGCAGTTGATCCCACATTTAGTAAAACTATTTAACCACATACTTAAAGGCCACACCTTCCCAGAGGACATGTTGCTGGCGAACATGTCCCTGATACCCAAGCCGAACAAAGATCATTCTCTCCCACCGCTTTTTGGCCACCTCTTAGCAAGTAGACTCTCGGCCATAATCCCTATGCTGATCTCCCCGGATCAGACAGGCTTTATCCCCACTAGGCAAATCACAGACAATATTCGCTTGGCCTCCAATATAATTTAAGACGCAGACATGTTCTCCAGAAAAGTCCTACTGTTGAGCCTAGATGTACATAAGGCATTTGACAGTGTGACTTGGCCTTACTTAGAATCTGTCCTGTCCAAATTTGGGTTTCGGGGGGAGTTTGTGCATGGGTTCAGAGCCCTATACCACCACTCTCGCACCCGCATTAAATGCCCGGGCTTTACCTCAGAGTATTTCACACTGGGCAGGGGGACCAGGCAGGGATGTCCCCTATCCCCTTTGCTCTTTGCTTTGGTGATTAAGCCTCTGGCCAGAGCGATTTGTCTGAACCCCAACATTAGGGGATATGTAAAAGGGAATCAAGAATTTAAACTAAGTATGTATACGGACGATGTACTTCTTTTCTTACCTGACCCGGTGGTCTCTTTGCCAAACTTGATCCCTATCTTGAACACCTTCCATAACTTGTCGGACCTGGGGATCAACCTGTCAAAATGTGCTGCGCTTACAATCAACATTCTGCAGCATACACTGATAGGAATCCAGTCGAGTTTTGTCTTTACTTTGTGCGGGGAAACATTACCTTACCTGGGAATTAGGCTTGCCACTTCCCTCCACAAATTATACTTTGCAAATTACCCCCCAGGTATTTGCTCGTATCAAGCAACTGCTACGCATGTGGGCTACATACCACTGATCATTTTGGGTAGGATACAGACCATCAAGATGTCCATACTTCCTAAGCTTCTCTTCTATTTCAGATCCCTACCTCTATATGTTTCTCGCCAGACCATAGAGACTATTCAAAAGGAGGTTAATGCCTTTGTATGGCAGGCTAGAAAACCCTGGTTGAATAAAAAACTACTCTACCAACCAGCGAGGATGGGGGGTCTGGGGCTACCACACTTGTGACTGATACAAATGGCACAGTGGCACTCCCCTCTGGGTAGGGTCCCATTGCTTCAGTTTGAAGGATCCTCAGTGGACCCATATTACCTCCCGGGTATTCTCTGGGTGGATAGGGTAAGGCCCAAAGACCTAACACCATTAAACGGAATAGTTGGACATTCATTCATGGTCGTTATGTAAAAAATCATATGCCCTAGTTCCACACTGCCCTTGCTTGACCTCATTCTTAGGCGACCCCAAGTTCTCGGCAGCCTTTAACACACCTAAAAATTTTTCCCTCTGGATACAGACAGGCTTAACCACCTTTGAGGCCCTGACCCAAGAACCCCCCTTTAGCTCCTTTGCCTTCCTGCAGGAGGGGCATGATCTACCTAGGATGGAATTTTATAAATACTTGCAGATTAGGCATTTCTATGCTACTCACTATAAAAGGGAGGGGCCTAGTACATCTAACACATTTGAACATCTATGTCAGTCCTCCTCCAGAGATGAAGGAAGTGGAACTATTTCCACCATGTACCAATATCTCAATGACCGCGACCTCCCCTCAAAGTCACAAGCGATGTGTCAGGTCACCTTGAGGCTATGTGACAGATGCACACCGTTGGGATCAGGAGTGCAGCGCAAGGCAGTGGACCCTACGGCTGACTGCTGTGGATGGGAGTCCGGGTATAAGGAAAGCAGGGTCGCTGGAACACCAACACGGATCCCACTGGGGTTAGAGCATAGGATTCCCTGGGGCGCGGAGTCTAAGAGCCAGCAGGTTTTCACCAGAGCCTCTGATGGTGAGGATGGACTGGGCTGCAACTGGCTCCAGGTCGCGACCTCCAGGGTCCCCCAGCTCACACCTACAGTAGGCAACAGAAGGATAAGGATAGTAAGGAATAAGCCAAGGTCAGGGCCACAAGCAGACAAGGACAACAGAGTACACGCCAAGGTTCAGGGTCACAGGCAAACAGGGATAGTCGGGGACACGCCAAAAGGTCAGGGTCACGAGCAAGATAATCAACAGAACCGCGCTAGCAGATGATTAATTGTGAAAACATACGGTGATCTCAACAATATGAAAAATTACATCCATAAATAAAGTATAAAAAATAACAAAAATACAGTGTGTATCCGACCCAGATACCTGGATACCATACGTGACATGAAAAATTTTTTAAAAAAGTGAATGGTGGTAAAAGTAACAAGAATAGTGTCTTAAATGACAGTCTCTGAGAACAGTGAAATCCGCAGAAGGTGATTAAAATTCATCCATAAACACCCAGTGATATCCACCACCTGTAAAGATGTACGCTTACCAGAAGTAAGCTTTTTAAAACAGCTTATATTGCAAATCCACTCAGCGGGGACACCACCATCTGTATCATCTAGGCCCACGGATGACAGGAACTCTCCGTCCAGGGAAAGCGAATGGTCAGCAAGGGGAGCCCAAGGAAATGAAAAATACATTCTCCATAGTGTGAATTCGTATAATCAATTTATTATAAGAAAGAATGCACTTACATAGGAAGTAGGTTTAAAAGCATGTATAAAAACAGCCGGCCGGTCTGCATGCACCCGTTCACAGTGGAATGGAAACGATGACGTCAGCGCGTCTGCCTTCCGACGTACGTTTCGTCCTAATGGACGTTGTCATAGGAACGGGCGACGCGCTGATTCATCGCTCCTTAAATAGTATTAAAAAACCAAGCCTCGTTCTGAAGCTCTGGTGGCCACATCATCACCTATATGGAAACCAGGAAGTAACTCCATGGAACCAAGCCTCACTCGAGAGCTAAGGTGAAAACACTAACAAGTCTCACAGCGAGCCCGGAAATGAGTCCGCACATCCCTATACGCAATGATATACTCAACACTAAACCTAAATCAAGAATGTGAAATTACAACTAAATAGGATGAGATTTTTTAATATATAAATACACTGTACCCGATTGGCTAAATCTAGAGAAGATTAGGAATTAATGGGTGTGAACCACCAATACCTGAACATAATGGGAAATCCTATAAGCCATCTAGTGGAGAGATAGGAAAGGGCACCTATCTCTTTAATCAACAACATCTCATAGAAAAAATACAAGACCAATAAAAAAGCCGAGATCGGTTAAAAATCGGTTAAAAAAATTTTTAGTTAAAAATTACGAAATTTAAGGGCAACCCCCCTATATATGGATTATGATGGCCTCACAGGTGTCCACTACGTATATTAAACATATTTTACCAAAACAAAGGCCCCATAAATAATGAACCCACATAAGTGTATTGATCATGAAAAAATAAATGGCTTAGAGGTAAATAGGAAAAAATTAAAAAACAAAATGAATACAAAAAACTAAAGAAATCTATAGGCCCCAACAATACCAATGGACCTTCATATATAAGCATTAAGACAGCATAAGCGTTTCCCCAAGAATAAAAAGAAGAGGTGAACTAAGGTAATATTAAATACTCTTAGACTAAATTGTGTATTAGACCGAGTAATATATAAACCCCAAAAAAATATAACCAAAGAATATGTTACTCAAAATCAAAAATAATAACAAAAATTGAGAGAAAAAAGAAAGAAAAAAGGCCTCCAGAGGTTCAAAGCGAGTTTACAAGAAATTAAGAGTTGTCTATAAAGGCATTAAGATCTACCTCGACATTGAGCCCGAACGGAGTATAGCACCTTAGTTTGTATATCCAGGCCATCTCAAGTCTAGAGATCCCCCTTAAAAGAGAACCACCCCTCCAATGTGGTATAAATCTGTCAATCCCCAGAAAGATGGTCTTACTGGGATCACGGTTGTGTACCTCAAGGTAATGTCTTGAGACAGGGTGTTTCGGAAAACCCGTCAGGATGTTAGTTATATGCTCATTGAGCCTTACTGAGAGAGGACGTTTAGTCCTCCCCACGTATTGTAGTCCGCAGGGGCATTGTAAGAGATATACCACGCGTTCTGTAGAGCACGTAATGAAGGATCTAATTTCAAATTCAGTCGAAGTACTAGTAGAGGTGAATTTATGTGTTCTTCTATGCATACATCCACTTAAGGAGCACACCCTACATCTTCGACACTGGTAAAACCCAGTCATAAACTCAAAAAATCCCCTCTTAATTGGAGGAGGGTCCAGGACATTAGGGGCCACTCTCCCTCTAAGGGAAGGGGCACCCTTATATACCACTCGGGGCTTAGCTGGAAGGATGGTACCCAATATCTGGTCATTCATTAAAACATGCCAATACTTCTTAACTAATCTTGCCACATTTCTGTGTTGTAAAGAGTAGGTGGTGATGAATGGAACTGATGGTGCCTTATCCAGATTAGGGGCTCTGTTTTTCAACAGAACACTCCTATCTAGGGTTACAACCTCTTCTAATGTGCCTTTAAGAGATGCCTCAGGGTAACCTTTCTCAAGGAACCTTCCTATTAGGACATCAGCCTGAGCTAAAAATTCCTCATGATCGGAACAATTACGTTTTAGGCGTATAAGTTGGCTCTTCGGCACCGACTTCAGCCAGGCCTCATGATGGCAACTATCGGTGGATATATAGGAATTCCGGTCCGTATTCTTAAAAAAGGTTGCCGTAGTTAGTCGTCCATCCCTAATCTTAATCTTGAGATCTAGAAAATTAATCTCAGTTTGGCTTGCCTCATAGGAAAGTCGTATGCCCCGATCATTGTCATTCAAATCCCTCATGAAGGAGTCCAAGTCATGACGATCTCCATTCCATAGGAGGAGGATGTCATCTATATACCTGGCCCACAGGACCACCTGGGGTCTCTGATGGGCATAGATGACATCCTCCTCCCATAGGGCCATGAAGAGGTTCGCCAAACTGGGGGCATATTTAGCCCCCATGGCGACTCCCCTATCCTACCTGTAGAACTGGCCACCAAACCAAAAATAATTCCGAGTGGCTACAAAATGAAGTAATTGCATGATGAAACAGATTTGTTCATCAAACAACGTGGAATCGCGCCTCAAATAATATTCAACTGCGAATAACCCTAAACTATGCGGTATCACCGTGTATAATGAGGCGACATCGGCTGTTACTAGCCACCACCCAGAGTCGGGGGTATAGTTGGAAAGTAGATTGATCACATGACGGGAGTCCTTCAAATGTGACGGCATGTTAGTGACAAGTGGTTGCAAAAAGAAATCTATATACCTGCCCACCCGGGACGAGATGGAATCAATACCACTGACAATAGGACGTCCCGGGGGGCAGGTAGGGTGCTTATGGATTTTCGGCAGGTAGTAGATAACCGGGGTGCGTGGAGCCCTAGGTACCAAATATGCTCTCTCTTTACTATTTAAAATACCTTGATCAAAGCCATATTGGATTATTACTTCCAGTTCTTTTTTATACTGGGCTTTAGGGTCTGACCTGAGGGGGGTATATGTATCCCTGTCGCCTAATATCTTGGACATCTCCGCAAGATAGTCCTTCTTATCTAACACGATGATGCCCCCCCCTTCACGAGCAGACAGGAATAGTATAGAACACGCCAAGGTCGGTAACAGAAATAAATGTAGAGCACACGGCAGGCAGGAACAGGAAGCCAAACACACAAAGGTTGATCAGCAGGGCTGACCTGCAGTGCAGAGGTTAATATAGAGTTCTCTGATAGGAGCTGGGGTGGAGCCATGCTAGAGGAGAGTTAATGAAAGCAGTCAGGTGAGAGACAGCTGGTCTTAGGAGATGAATACATGGAAACAAGTAAGCTGACAAACAACCTCTATTGCATAACTATGACACGATGCTTAGCTGGGAGGCGGAAACAGGTCTAGAAAAAGCCCCCGAGGATTGGACAGATATGATATCAAATATGAGAAAATGTACAAAGTCCATGGTGGTAAGGGAAACAGTGGTTAAACTCCATACAAGATGGTATTATACCCCCTCAAGATTAAGTAGATTTAACCCCCTGGTCCTGGGAAACTGCTTCCGAGGTTGTCTGGATAGAGGCACACACCTCCATATTTTTTGGAGCTGCAAGGTCCTCCAACCTCTATGGTTAAAAATAGCCAATAAAGTAGCCCAAATCACAGGAACACACTATACTATAACCTGCCAAATGGGCCTTCTTTTTGCTGACCTCCCAGAGGCCACCCCCCTGGCTCAGAAACTCACCCATACACTCTTCAGTGCAGCACATTGGGCAATAGCCTTGCACTGGAGATCGCCAGCAGTTCCCTGGGACCACGTACAATGACGCATGGAGGCGATCCGCCTCATGGAAAGAGTCCACCACACTTTGATGGACAGTATGCCAGTATTTAAAAGAAAGTGGGCCCCCTGGTCATCCTTTGATCTTTAAGGTCCAGGGACTGTGGATTTACTTATGCGTGGTACCTCACAGTCATTATGTCAGAGCCCCCCTTATTTACTCCCCCCCTTTTTTTTTCCTTTCCTTTTCTCTTCTTATAGTTTTAAGCATGTGATGCCCTTGGGATATTCCCCTAATACAATAATGGTAGTTTCGGTTACCAGATAGTCATACGTGTTTGCTAACGTTATTTATGCAACCTGTAATCATTATATTCAATATGTGATTATCACCAGATTCTCCTATAATGGATTACAATTGTTATGTACATGACTATAACTGGTTACATAGTTAGTAAGGTTGAATAAAGACACAAGTCCATCCAGTTCAACCTGAGTGAGTGTGTGTGCGTGTTTACAATCATCCCTATTTTTATTTAAGGTACCCATATAGCGCCGCCAATTCACGCAGCACTCTGCACATACATCGTACACCCACATCAGTCCCTACCCTCAAGGAGCCCACAATCCAAGGTACCCAACTCACATTCATATACTAGGGCCAATTTTGAACAGAAGCCAATTAACCTACCAGCACGTCTTTAGAGTGTGGGAGGAAACCGGAGTACCCGGAGGAAACCCACGCAGACACAGAGAGAACATGCAAACTCCAGGCAGGTAGTGTCGTGGTTGGGATTTGAACCAGTGACCCTTTTTACTGGTAGGCGAGAGTGCTAACCACTACACCACTGTGCTACCCTAATTGGCACTGGTAATTTGAATGTTTGTCTTTTTCTTTTTCAACAAAAATAAAAAAGGAAAAAAAGGAATTCAAAAGTACTCACGGCTATAATGAATTGTTGATCCCAGCAATACACATAAAAGTTGATTGATAAAAATGGTATGGGATTCCCCCACAAGGGAACCCCGAACCAAAATTAAAAAAAAAAATGTGTGGGGGTCACCCCAAATTCCATACCAGGCCCTTCAGGTCTGGTATGGATATTAAGGGAAACCCCACACCAAAATAAAAAAAAATGGCATGAGGTCCCCCCAAAAATCCATACCAGACCCTTATCCGAGCACGCAACCTGGCAGGCCGCAGGAAAATAGGGGGGACGAGAGAGCCCCCCCTCCTGAACCATACCAGGCCACATGCCCTCAACATGGGGAGGATGTCCCCATGTTGATGGGGACAAGGGCCTCATCCCCACAACCCTTGCCTGGTGGTTGTGGGGGTCTGCGGGCGGGGGGCTTATCGGAATCTGGAAGCCCCCTTTCACAAGGGGACCCCCAGATCCCGCCCCCGTGTGAAATGGTAACGGGGTACAGATGTATCCCTATCATTTCACAAAAAATGTGTGAAAATGAAAAAAAAAAAAAACAAGACACGGCTTGGGACAAGTCCTTTATTAAAAAAATAAAACTGTCCCACAAAGTCTTCTTCTTCTCTCGCTCCGACGGACTGAAAAAAAAAAGCTGCACGCAGCCTACGATCTGCCTACATGGGAGGCACCCGCCGTAATGACTGGCCTCTCAGGTGACAGCTCTTTTATAACTGAGGGCGGGGCCACACGATGATGTCGCTGGGTGACCCCGCCCCATCTGACACACAGGGACATCCCTATGGCTTTCCCATAGCGTCAGAGGGGGGCAGGGTAACCTGGCAACGTCATCATGTGGCCTCGCCCTCAGTTATAAAAGAGCTGTCATCTGAGAGGCCGGTCATTACGGCGGGTGCCTCCCATGGAGGCAGATCGTAGGCGGCGTGTGGCTTTTTTTTTTTTCTTTTTTGGTCCATCGGAGTGAGAGAAGAAGAAGATGACTTTGTGGGAAAGTTTTATTTTTTAATTTTTTTAATAAAGGACTTGTCCCAAGCTGTGTCTTGTGTTTTTTTTACCATTTTCACACATTTTTTGTGAAATAGTAGGGGTACATTTGTACCCCGTTGCTTTTTCTCACAGGGGCGGCTGGGACCTGGGGATCCCCTTGTTAAAGGGGGCTTCCAGATTCCGATAAGCCCCCTGCCCGCAGACCCCCACAACCACCCGACAAGGGTTGTGGGGATGAGGCCCTTCTCCCCATCAACATGGGGACAAGGTGCTTTGGGGGGGGCTACCCCAAAGCACCCTCCCCATGTTGAGGGCATGTGGCCTGGTACGGTTCAGGAGAGGGGCGCGCTCTCTTGCCCCCCTCTTTTCCTGTAGCCTGCCAGGTTGCATGCTCAGATAAGGGTCTCTTATGGATTTTTTGGGGGACCCCCATGCATTTTTTTAAAAATTTGGGTTCGGGGTTCCCCTGTGGGGGAATCCAATGCCGTTTTTATCAATGAACTTTTATGTGTATTGCCGGGACCGACAATTCATTATAGCCGCGAGTACTTTTAAATGACTTTTTTTCCTTTAGAAATGTCATTTTGCTCTTGTAAACTGTAAGCTGTTGTAAACACGGGAAACATGTGCCACTTTACAGGCATACTATAGACACCCCCCTGGTACGAAATTTAAAGGAATATTTCACTTTTTTTGTTTCACTTTAAGCATTATTAAAATCACTGCTCCCGAAAAAACGGCCGTTTTTAAAACTTTTTTTGCATTGATACATGTCCCCTGGGGCAGGACCCAGGTCCCCAAACACTTTTTATGACAATACCATGCATATAAGCCTTTAAAATTAGCACTTTTGATTTCTCCCATAGACTTTTAAAGGGTGTTCAGCGGCTTTCGAATTTGCCGCGAACACCCCAAATTGTTGTTATTCGGCGAACAGGCGAACATCCAATGTTCAAGCTCATTCCTAGTTATGAGGAAAGGTTGCGAGCACTGAACTTATTCTCTCTGGAGAAGAGATGCTTGAGAGGGGATATGATTTAAATTTTTAAATACCGTACTGGTGACCCCACAATAGGGATAAAACTTTTTCGCAGAAGGGAGTTTAACAAGACATGTGGCCACTCATTAAAATGAGAAGAAAAGAGGTTTAACCTTAAATTACGTAGAGGGTTCTTTACAATAATGCTGCGTACACACGGTTGGAATTTCCGACAACAAATTTCGATGTGAGCTTGTTGTCGGAAATTCTGACCGTGTGTAGGCTCCATCGGACATTTGTTGTCAGAATTTCCGACCACAAAAATTTGAAAGCTGGTTCTCAAATTTTCCGACAACAAAATCCGTTGTCGGAAATTCTGATCGTGTGTACACAATTCCAACGCACAAAATTCCACGCATGCCCGGAATCAAGCAGAAGAGCCGCACTGGCTATTGAACTTCATTTTTCTGTTTTTCATTTTACAGTCTGGATGTCACTTTTCATTTTACAATCTGGACACCACTTCCTCAAACTCAATCTATCCAAAACCGAACTTATAATTTTTCATCCCCCATATGTCCCTTCCCCTGATCTCTCGGTTAAAATCGATGGCACAACTATAAGCCCATCCTCACATGCCAAGGTTCTAGGTGAAGTCCTGGACTCTGAACTTTCCTTCAAGTACCACGTCCAATCACTGTCCAAATCCTGCCACCTCAACCTCCGCAACATCTCCAAAATACTCCCCTTACTAACCAATGACAAAGCAAAGCTCTTAATTCTCTCTCCTCAACTACTGCAACTCCCTTCTCATTGGTTTACCACTACATAGTCTATCACCTCTTCAATCCATCATGAATGCTGCTGCCAGACTCATCCACCTTACCAATCGCTCTGTCTCTGCTACCCCTCTCTGTCAATCCCTCCACTGGCTTCCGGTCAGCCAAAGAATTAAATTCAAAATACTAACAACTACGTGCAAAGCCATCCACAATTTAACCCCCAGCTACATCGCTAGCCTTGTCTCTAAATACCAACCTACTCGTTCTCTTCGTTCCTCTCAAGACCTTCTGCTCTCTAGCTCCCTCATAACCTCCTCCCATGCTCGCCTCCAGGACTTTTCCAAAGCCTCTCCAATCCTATGGAATGCCTTACCCCAATCTGTCCGCATATCCCCTACTCTTTTAGCTTTTAGACGATCCTTGAAAACCCTTCTCTTCAGAGAAGCCTACCCTACCCACACCTAACAACTGTTTTTTAACTTTCTCCATCAGCTCATCCCCCACAGTTATTACCTTTTGTTTCCACTTGACCCTCCCCTCTAGATTGTAAGCTCTAACGAGCAGGGCCCTCTGATTCCTCCTGTATTGATTTGTATTGTAAGTGTACTGTCTGCCCTCATGTTGTAAAGCGCTGCGCAAACTGTTGGCGCTATATAAATCCTGTTTATTATTAATAATAATAATAATAATAATAATTTTTCTCAGCTCGTCGTAGATGTTTATCCAAGACAAGTTTGAGCCAACATCCGTTTGAAATAAATCCAGGATTTTGTTGTCAGAATGTCCGATTGTGTGGCATAAGAGCGGCAAGGATGTGGAATTCCCTTCCACAGGCAGTGGTCTCAGCGGGGAGCATTGATAGTTTAAAAAAACTATTAGATAAGCACCTGAGCAACCGCAACATACAGGGATATACAATGTAATGCTGACATATAATCACACACATAGGTTGGACTTGATGGTCTTTTTTCAACCTCACCTACTATGTAACTATGTAGCATAAAATAGGCAGAATTTTAGGAAAGCAGTCCAACCCCTGTCCAACATTTTGGCTATTGTTTCCTAAATAATAATCTCACGCAATTTTTATTTCAGGATAAAGCTTGCCTTGCCTCTCCATTTTATATTGCTGCCTAACCATGCTGTGTAAAACTGTCCGGTCACAGTACAATATATGTGGCTATTATCTCTCAAATAATATGCTTGGATCAGATGCACAGATTGATGGGTGGGTGTCAGGAAGGACATACCAACAGAGAGGATGGCTCTTCTGCATGGTGGCAGCAAACAAATACTCTTGCGCAATAGTGTGTTGATCAGGTGATCTAAAGTTCAGGGTGGATAATGTCTCAGTCTTTGGTGCCCTCCAGGATAGAGGTATCCTAGCAATCAAAAAAGGAATAGAAAGGAGGGTGCACCAGCCTTGTGCGTTATCCTTTGATATGTTTATTAAAATAATAAATTAAAATATACTCACAAGCATGTGAAAGAAAACTACAAAAAGCCTTTTACTGGTGGCAATTGGTCCTTATAATAGCAGTCTCCAGGTGATAAAGGAGAGGACATCAGGACCACTGCTGGCTGACGCATTTCAAAGGAATTCCTTCTTCTTCAGAGCTCTGAGGAAGAAGGTATTCCTTCGAAACGCGTCAACCAGCATTGGTCCTCATGTCTGCTCCTTCATCACCTGGAGACTACTATTATCAGACTGATTGCCACCAGTTAAAGGCTTTTACATTGTGGTTTTCTTTTACATGCTTGTGAGTAGTTTTTAATTTATTCTTTTACTAAACATATTAACCACTTCAGCCCCAGACCATTTGGCTGCCTAAAGACCAGAGGACTTTTTCCAATTTGGCACTGCATCGCTTTAACTGCTAATTGCAATGCTGTACCCAAACAAAATTTGCGTCCTTTTCTTCCCACAAATAGACCTTCCTTTTGATGGTATTTGATCACCTCTGCGGTTTTTATTTTTTGCGCTATAAACGGAAAAAGACCAAAAATTTTGAAAAAAAAATGATATTTTTTACTTTTTGTTATAAAAAAAATCCAATAAACTCAATTTTAGCCATACATTTAGGCCAAAATGTATTCGGCCACATGTCTTTGGTAAAAAAAAATGTCAATAAGCGTATATTTATTGGTTTGCGCAAAAGTTATAGCGTCTACAAGCTAGGGTACATTTTCTGGAATTTACACAGCTGTCATGAACAGGTGTGACCAGATTGTGTGGACTGCAAAGAGGAAACTAAAACGCATGTAAAGTGAAATAAGAATAATGTTTATTTAAGATAAGTGATATAAATAAACAAACACCCCAAATACAAATTGTGCTCAACCAACCAACAGAAACCCACAGACAACAGATAATATATACAGCCAAAGGGAAGTACCAAAATCAAACACGTAAGCCAGGCCAGGATCATACACAGGGGATCAGCAACTGAACAAGGGCAGGATAGGAGAGGGAGATAATGGATGGGATATGGATACAAGGGAATAGGAACACAGGAGGGACAGGATCAGGATGGGATCGGATATAGGCTCAGGAGCAGGCTCAGGTTCGGGTACAGGTACAGG
The DNA here is from genome assembly GCA_037952835.1 of Lithobates septentrionalis. Taxonomy (NCBI): domain Eukaryota; kingdom Metazoa; phylum Chordata; class Amphibia; order Anura; family Ranidae; genus Lithobates; species Lithobates septentrionalis. Next base: position 1,725,020 of record JBBDGP010001290.1, on the reverse strand, counting down.
TACAAGTTTACACGTATACAGGTCAGGGCACAAGGAAGAAAGATACCAAGGCAAGCCTGTGAGGGCTTGCTGGGTGTTTATAAGGCTGTAGTAATTGGCCTCATGTTACAGCTGAGCGCAGAGGGTGCTGTTTGCTCCACACTGCCGGAGTGCACCCGCTGGTGGACACCGGTACTACGGCCCAAGGATGCAACAGTGCCACCAACAGGAGAGTCCTCTTACTACAGGTCCTATGTGTTGGAAGACACCCGCTGGTGGACACTGGTACTGCGACCCAAGAGACCGATAGCGCCACCAACGGGTAAACCCTCTCATGACAGTACCCCCCCACAAAGGAGCAGCCTCCGGACGCTCCAACAAGATAAAATTGTCCAAAGTTCATGGCCTCAAACCAAACAACAGATGAGGGCACATCAGGCTGGGCATCGGGTACATCAAACTGGACAGTGGGTACATCCAAGAAGACAACAGGCACATCCAAGCAGACAGCGGGCACATCCGAGAAGACAGCGGGCACATCCAAGAAGACAGCAGGCACATCCGACAAGACAGCAAGCACATCCGAGATGACAGCAGGCACATCCGAGAAGACAGCGGGCAGGAACACACCAAGCCGGGCAGCGGGCACGGGCACTTCGAGCTGGGCAGCAGGCACGGGCATTTCGAGTTGGGCAGCAGGCATGGGCACTTCGAGCTGGGCAGCAGGCACGGGCACTTCAAGCTGGGCAGCAAGTATGGGCACTTCGAGCTGGGCAGCAGGCACATCAGGCTGGGCAGCAGGCACGGGCACTTCGAGCTGGGCAGCATGCACGGGCACTTCAGGCTGGGCAGCAGGCACATCAGGCTGGGCAGCAGGCACGGGCACTTCGAGCTGGGCAGCAGGCACTTTGAGCTGGGCAGCATGCACGGGCACTTCGAGCTGGGCAGCAGGCACATCAGGCTGGGCAGCAGGCATGGGCACTTCAGGCTGGGCAGCAGACATGGGCACTTCAGGCTGGGCAGCAGGCACATCAGTCTGGGAAGCTGGCACATCAGTCTGGGAAGCTGGCACATCAGTCTGGGAAGCTGGCACATTAGTCTGGGAAGCTGGCACATAGACATCAAGCTGGAAGGCAGGCACTGGGACAATAGGCTGGAAATCGGGCACATCAGTCTGAGAAGCTGGCACATCAGACTGAGAAGCTGGCACATCAGACTGGGAAGCTGGCACATCAGGCTGGAAGGCAGGCACTGGGACAATAGGCTGGAAAGCGAGCACATCAGACTGGGAAGCTGGCACATCAGGCTGGAAGGCAGGCACATCAGGCTGGAAGGCAGGCACATCAGGCTGGAAGGCAGGCATCGAGACATCAGGCTGGAAGGCAAGCTTCGAGACATCAGGCTGGAAGGCAAGCTTCGAGACATCAGGCTGAAAGGCAAGCTTCGAGACATCAGGCTGGAAGGCAGGCACTGAGACATCAGACTGGAAGGCAGGCACTGAGACATCAGACTGGGAAGCTGGCACATCAGACTGGGAAGCGGGCACATCAAACTGGGAAGCGGGCACATCAGACTGGGAAGGTACATCAAGCTGGAAGCCAGGCACTGAGACATCTGGCTGGAGGGCAGGCACCGAGACATCAGGCTGGAAGGCAGGCACCAAAACACCAGGCTGGAAGGCAGGCACACCAGGCTGGAAAGCGGGCACCAACTGGCAAGTGGGCACATCAGACTGAAAGGCAGGCATCGAGACATCAGGCTGGAAAGCGGGCACATCAGACTGGAAGGTAGATACATCAGGCTGGAAGGTAGGCACATCAGGCTGGAAGGCAGGCACTGAGACTTTGGGCTGGAAGGCAGGCATCGGGATATCAGATTGGAAAGCAGGTACATCAGACTGGAAAGTGGACACATCAGACTGGAAGGTAGGCACATCAGACTGGAAGGCAGGCACATAAGACTGGAAGGCAGGCACCGAGACTTTGGGCTGGAAGGCAGGCATCAAGACATCAGACTGGGAAGCAGGCACTGGGTTGGCAGGTTTAGGTGGGTCATCAAGTTCAACTGGCATGAACGCAGGCTAGAACAGGTTGGTTGGTGTGGAAGCAAGTTAGGTTACTGGCAGGATTGTGTGAGTGGGGAAGAACTTCCGTTTCTTCTTTGGCTTAACTGCTGGAGATCTGTAGGTGGCTGTAGGACTGTAGACAGGAGGTGAGGCATACTGAAAGGAAGGGCTGGGATATGGCAAGGAAGGGGGAACAGCGGCCAGAGGAAGTTCTTGATGGGAAGTTGCAGGTATTAGAGAAAAGGGAAGGTGGGTTAAAGGCAGGATAGGTGCAGGAAGTAGAAACAGGGCATTGATACCTGGTGGGGAGCAGGGTATATTGGACTGCAGGGGAGGTTGCCAGGGGGGATGGGAGAAAGGACATCTGAGCAAGCAGCTGTTTAGTAGCAGGTCTGGTTTGTGGAGAGCTGACAGAAGCTGGGCATAACAGGTCTGACCATGCCTGAAGTACAGGTAGCACAAAAGTGGGCTCACATTCCCTCTGTCTGACCAGCGACTGCACTTCATCTATACAATCTTTCAACAACTGTTTGGGACAAACCAAATAATGCTCAAAAAGGATGCAGAGTGATCCTCCAACAGCCATACTAAGGACGCAAACCTGGTTAATGCTGAAGGGGGGAGAAAAGTCATCATGGCCCTTTGGGATACAAGGCAGAGCCAGCTCTGTACACATTCCAATCAAAGGCTGAACTTCCTCAAACAGTATACTGCCCTGATCGACCACAGAGTGAGCTAGACGGATTATTTCCAGCAGCTGATCACTGGACCACCCTTTCAATGTCTGGCAGAGATATTCAGAACTCTCTGTTGCCAGAAGAGCATAATAAACAATTATATCTGAATTCATCCCAGCAATGTGAAACAGAACCGAGATGGTTCCCCTGTGCAGCCACTTCTGGTCAGAGATGGCCTTGGTATGCTGTCTTGAACAGATGTGACCAGATTGTGTGGACTGCAAAGAGGAAACCAAAATGTATGTAAAGTGAAATAAGAATAATGTTTATTTAGGATAAGTGATATAAATAAACAAACACCCCAAATACAAATAGTGCTCAACCAACTAACAGAAACCCACAGACAACAGATAATATATACAGCCAAAGAGAAGTACCAAAATCAAACATGTAAGCCAGGCCAGGGTCATACACAGGGGATCAGCAACTGAACAAGGGCAGGATAGGAGAGGGAGATAATGGATGGGATATGGATACAAGGGAATAGGAACACAGGAGTAGGGATGAGCCGAACACCCCCCGGTTCGGTTCGCACCAGAACCCGCGAACGGACCGCAAGTTCGCACGAACGTTAGAACCCCATTGACGTCTATGGGACTCGAACGTTCGAAATCAAAAGTGCTCATTTTAAAGGCTAATTTGCATGGTATTGTCCTAAAAAGGGTTTGGGGACCCGGGTCCTACCCCAGGGGACATGTATCAATGCAAAAAAAACTTTTAAAAACGGCCGTTTTTTCGGGAGCAGTGATTTTAATGATGCTTAAAGTAAAAAAAAAAAAGTGAAATATTCCTTTAAATATCGTACCTGGGGGGTGTCTATAGTATGCCTGTAAAGTGACGCGTGTTTCCCATGTTTAGAACAGTCCCTGCACCAAATGTCATTTTTAAAGGAAAAAATCTCATTTAAAACTGCTTGCGGGTTTAATGTCATGTCGGGTCCTGGCAATATGGATGAAAATCAGTGAGACAAACGGCATGGGTACCCCCCAGTCCATTACCAGGCCCTTTGGGTCTTGTATGGATATTAAGGGGAACCCCGCACCCAAATTAAAATAAGGAAAGGTCCCTATATACTCTGAACAGCAGTATACAGGCGGTGCAAACAAGACAGGGACTGTAGGTTTGTTGTTAAGTAGAATCTCTTTGTAATTTTGAACATTTTTAATGTGTTTAGCTCCAGCCAAAAAATCTTTTCTAAGCTTTTTGGAAAACATAGGGAAGGGTTATCACCCCTGTGACATTTGTTTTGCGTCTTTCCTCCTCTTCAGAAGATTTCACCTCACTTTTTTGTCCCAATGAAAAATGTTTTTTGAAAATTTGGGTTTTTTTGTGGAACAAGGATTGGAAAGCATCAGTGGAAAGGAGAAATTGTTTTCCCATATTAACTCTTACATGAGAGAATTTCCCTTCCTATGGGTAGATTTCATCTCACTTCCTGTTGTCTCCTTCCGTTTGCAAGTAGGAGTCGTTTGTAAGTTAGATGTTTGAAAGTAGGGTCCTGCCCTATATACTCAGCAGAAATTTGGGCCTTAGGTGTTGCTGTGGCCAAAACACTGTAAGCCCTCACAGGGCCCTGCTGTGAAATATTAGATCAAGAATTGTAATTACATGCCCCTGTTGAACAGGAGCTGAAAAATTAGGCCTTAGGCACTGGTGCTGGTGCCACAACACTGCAACCCCTCACAGACACTCTAGTTGGAACGCAGGAACGAGCACTGCTGCAAAGTATTGCATCAAAAATTGTAATTACACGCCCCTGTTAGACAGGGGCAGAAAAATTGGGCCTTAGGCACTGGTGCTGGTGCCACAACACTGCAACCCCTCACAGACACTCTAGTTGGAACGCAGGAACGAGCACTGCTGCAAAGTATTGCATCAAAAATTGTAATTACACGCCCCTGTTAGACAGGGGCAGAAAAATTGGGCCTTAGGCACTGGTGCTGGTGCCACAACACTGCAACCCCTCACAGACACTCTAGTTGGAACGCAGGAACGAGCACTGCTGCAAAGTATTGCATCAAAAATTGTAATTACACGCCCCTGTTAGACAGGGGCAGAAAAATTGGGCCTTAGGCACTGGTGCTGGTGCCACAACACTGCAACCCCTCACAGACACTCTAGTTGGAACGCAGGAACGAGCACTGCTGCAAAGTATTGCATCAAAAATTGTAATTACACGCCCCTGTTAGACAGGGGCAGAAAAATTGGGCCTTAGGCACTGGTGCTGGTGCCACAACACTGCAACCCCTCACAGACACTCTAGTTGGAACGCAGGAACGAGCACTGCTGCAAAGTATTGCATCAAAAATTGTAATTACACGCCCCTGTTAGACAGGGGCAGAAAAATTGGGCCTTAGGCACTGGTGCTGGTGCCACAACACTGCAACCCCTCACAGACACTCTAGTTGGAACGCAGGAACGAGCACTGCTGCAAAGTATTGCATCAAAAATTGTAATTACACGCCCCTGTTAGACAGGGGCAGAAAAATTGGGCCTTAGGCACTGGTGCTGGTGCCACAACACTGCAACCCCTCACAGACACTCTAGTTGGAATGCAGGAACGAGCCCTGCTGCAAAGTATTACATCAAAAATTGTAATTACACGCCCCTGTTATACAGGGGCTGAAAAATTGTGCCTTAGGCACTGGTGGTGGCGCCCAGAACCAAAAATGTTCTTACAAGCTATCAGCGTGATGATTGAGGAGGAAGAGGATAATTACTCAGGGATAATCACTCAGCATCAGCATAGGCAGTCTTTGAAGGGATCTGAAAAAAATTATTCAGTTACATCAGCATCAGGTGCTTGGTAGCTGGTGGTGATCCAAGACTGATTCATTTTTATGAAGGTCAGCCGATCGACCGAGTCAGTGGACAGACGCACCCTGTGATCGGTTACCACGCCTCCAGCAGCACTGAATGTACGTTCCGAAAGAACGCTGGATGCAGGACAGGCCAGTAGCTCAATTGCATACTGTGCAAGCTCTGGCCAGTGATCCATCCTCAAGACCCAGTAACCCAGAGGATTTTCGGTGGGAAAGGTGTCCAAGTCTGATCTTGCCCCTAGGTATTCCTGCACCATGTAAAACAGACGCTGGCGATGGTTGCTGGAACCGATCATACCTTGGGGCTGCGGACCAAAAAATTGTCTGAACGCATCGGTCAGACGGCCACCTTCTCCACCGCTCCTTCTTTGACTGACCGAAGCCTCAGCAACACGTTGTCCAGAAACAGGAGTTTGTAACCTCCCAGTCTCTGGGAACGCGTTGCACAGACCTTTCTGCAAGGCCTCCCGAAGATGTTTCATCCTCTGCTCCCTCTGCGATGGCAAGATAAGGTCCGCAACCTTACCCTTGTAACGTGGATCAAGGAGGGTTGCCAGCCAGTATTGGTCCTTCTCCTTGATACCACGAATACGAGGATCCTTACGCAGGCTTTGCAGGATCAGGGAGGCCATGCAGCGTAGGTTTGCTGAGGCATTCGGTCCGGAGTCCTCTGGGTCACTAAGGACAACAACGTCCGCAGCCACCTCCTCCCAGCCACGTACAAGTCCATGTGTTCCTTGGGACTGATCCCTTAAAGACTGCTGATGCTGAGTGCCAGGCTCCACCTCCATACTGACACAATCTTCCTCCTCCTCCTCCTCCTCCTCCTCGTCCTCTTCCTGTGTGATCGGCGGGCACGCAGGAACACTGTCTGGATAAAGGGGGCCTTGAGAGCTAAGGAAGTCCTCCTCTTCCTGCCTCTGTTCTGCCTCAAGTGCCCTGTCCATTATTCCACGCAGCGTGTGCTCCAACAGGTGGACAAGGGGGACAGTGTCACTGATGCATGCACTGTCAGTGCTCACCATCCTCGTGGCCTCCTCGAATGGTGACAGGACAGTGCATGCATCCCTGATCATGGCCCACTGGCGTGGGGAAAAAAAACCAAGGTCCCCTGACCCTGTCCTGGTGCCATAGTCGCACAGGTACTCATTGATGGCCCTCTGCTGCGTGTGCAGCCGCTGCAGCATGGCCAACGTCGAGTTCCACCTGGTGGGCATGTCACAGATTAGGCGGTTCTTGGGCAGGTTAAACTCCTTTTGGAGGTCCGTCAGCCGAGCACTGGCATTATATGACCGGCGGAAATGCACACAGACTTTCCTGGCCTGCCTCAGGACATCCTGTAAGCCCGGGTACCTGCCCAAGAACCGCTGCACCACCAAGTTAAGGACGTGAGCCAAACAGGGCACATGGGTCAGTTGTCCCTGTCGGAGGGCAGAGAGGAGGTTGGTGCCATTGTCGCAAACCACCATTCCTGCCTTAAGTTGGCGTGGCGTCAACCACCTCTGAACCTGCCCCTGCAGAGCTGACAGAACCTCTGCCCCAGTGTGGCTCCTGTCCCCCAAGCACACCAGCTCAAGCACCGCATGGCATCTTTTGGCCTGCGTACTTGCGTAGCCCCTTGAACGCCTACGGAGCACCGCTGGTTCCGAGGAAGAGGCCATGGAGGAAGAAGAAGAGGAGGGGGTGGAGGAGAGAGGTGTGTCACAATCAGCATTTTGGAGGCGTGGTGGCGGAACAACCTCCAACACTACTGCACCTTGTCCTGCATCCTTCCCAGCTGCCAGCAGAGTCACCCAATGCGCCGTGAAACTTAAGTAACGTCCCTGTCCATGCCTGCTGGACCATGAGTCAGCGGTAATATGCACCTTACCGCTGACCGCCCTGTCCAGCGAGGCATGGACATTGCCTTCCACATGCCGGTAGAGAGCCGGAATCGCCTTCCGTGAGAAAAAGTGGCGTTTGGGTACCTGCCACTGAGGAACCGCACATTCCACAAACTCACGGAAGGGGGCAGAGTCTACCAACTGAAAAGGCAGCAGTTGAAGTGCTAGCAATTTTGCCAAGCTAGCATTCAACCGCTGGGCATGTGGATGGCTGGGAGCAAACTTCTTTCGGCGGTGCAGCAGCTGGGGCAGGGAAATTTGCCTGGTACAATCTGACGTCGGTGTACCAAAAGCAGATTGCCCACAAGTACTTGGCTGTGACACACCTAATTCTACACCTTCATTCCTCTCACTGCAGGTCTCAGAGAGGACTGAAGGTCTAGTGGGGTTGGAAATCTCAGCTGATGAGGAGCAAGGAGAGATCCTCTTTGTTCTTTGGTGTGGGTCTTTCAGATACGCTTGCCAACGAACTGCATGGCAGGTCAACATATGTCTGGTCAAGCATGTGGTACCCAAGCGGGAGATGTTTTGGCCACGCGAGATACGCTTGAGACATATGTTGCAAATAGCAGCGGTGCGATCTGATGCACTCGTCTCAAAAAAGGCCCACACCAAAGAACTTTTTGAATAACGCGCAGAGACTGCAGCGCCCTGCACATGTGGAGCTTTGGGGTGTGATGCAGTCAATGTGCTGCCCTTAGGCTGGCCCCTGGAGGGCATCCTGCCTCGTTGGTGATGTGCCGCCTCCTCCTCCTCCTCCTCCTCCTCTCTCCTATCAGGCACCCACGTTGAGTCAGTGACCTCATCATCCCCTCCCTCCTCATCACTGGAGCAAACCTGGCAGTATGCTGCAGCAGGGGGAGCATGACTGCCAGATTGCTGTCCTTCTTGGGCACCCCCTCTGTCCGTGCTCATGTTACTGCCTTCATCGAGCTCAGTATCATCATCAGAGCCTTCCAAACGCTGGGCATCCTCCTGGAGCATGTACCCAACACTGTGGTCAAACAGTTCGAGGGAATCCTCATGAGGACATGGTGGAGCTAGGGAAGGAGTCACTGATGACATTGAGCTGAGGGAAGAGGCCGCTGCTTTGCCAGACAAAGCACCCTGGGCATGGGTGAGAGAGGATGAGGAGGATGAGGACGGCTTGGTCATCCACTCGACCAAGTCTTCCGCATGTTGCGGCTCAACACGGCCAGCTGCCGAAAAAAAGGCCAAGCGTGTCCCATGGCCACGTGCTGATGAGGATGCACCGTCTCCACGACCAGCACTAGACACAGAGCCTGCTTGCCCTCTCTTATTGGCTTGTGACTGTCTGCCTCTCCTTCTTGGCCTTCCAGACATACTAATGGCCTGTAGCTGCACTAAGCTGGGATAGAACACCTGTAATTTTCTTCAGGTAGCTTTATATACTGTAACCAGACAAGCCTGCCTGTCAGTAGGAAGATAACAGGAACGGATCTAGCTGAACACTGTGAGCAGGACACACTGTACTAAATGTAAATAGTCTAGCTGCCTGACCGTGGTACTAATAGGATCAAAAAGAACACCTGTAATTTTCTTCAGGTAGCTTTATATACTGTAACCAGACAAGCCTGCCTGTCAGTAGGAAGATAACAGGAACGGATCTAGCTGAACACTGTGAGCAGGACGCACTGCACTGAATGTAAATAGCAGGAACGGATCTAGCTGAACACTGTGAGCAGGACGCACTGCACTGAATGTAAATAGCAGGAACGGATCTAGCTGAACACTGTGAGCAGGACGCACTGCACTGAATGTAAATAGCAGGAACGGATCTAGCTGAACACTGTGAGCAGGACGCACTGCACTGAATGTAAATAGCAGGAACGGATCTAGCTGAACACTGTGAGCAGGACGCACTGCACTGAATGTAAATAGCAGGAACGGATCTAGCTGAACACTGTGAGCAGGACGCACTGCACTGAATGTAAATAGCAGGAACGGATCTAGCTGAACACTGTGAGCAGGACGCACTGCACTGAATGTAAATAGCAGGAACGGATCTAGCTGAACACTGTGAGCAGGACGCACTGCACTGAATGTAAATAGCAGGAACGGATCTAGCTGAACACTGTGAGCAGGACGCACTGCACTGAATGTAAATAGCAGGAACGGATCTAGCTGAACACTGTGAGCAGGACGCACTGCACTGAATGTAAATAGCAGGAACGGATCTAGCTGAACACTGTGAGCAGGACGCACTGCACTGAATGTAAATAGCAGGAACGGATCTAGCTGAACACTGTGAGCAGGACGCACTGCACTGAATGTAAATAGCAGGAACGGATCTAGCTGAACACTGTGAGCAGGACGCACTGCACTGAATGTAAATAGCAGGAACGGATCTAGCTGAACACTGTGAGCAGGACGCACTGCACTGAATGTAAATAGCAGGAACGGATCTAGCTGAACACTGTGAGCAGGACGCACTGCACTGAATGTAAATAGCAGGAACGGATCTAGCTGAACACTGTGAGCAGGACGCACTGCACTGAATGTAAATAGCAGGAACGGATCTAGCTGAACACTGTGAGCAGGACGCACTGCACTGAATGTAAATAGCAGGAACGGATCTAGCTGAACACTGTGAGCAGGACGCACTGCACTGAATGTAAATAGCAGAAACGGATCTAGCTGAACACTGTGAGCAGGACACACTGCACTAAATAGTCTAGATAGAAGATAACAGGAACGGATCTAGCTAAACTGAATACAGTGTATATATATATATGCAACACCTGGGATGCATATATATACACAATACACTGTAAGTGCAGCTAACTGACTGACTGTTCTGCCTAATCTATCTAACTCAAATCAAATGACACTGTCTCTCTCTCTCTCTATCTCTCAGCACACCGGAACACACACTACACAGGGCCGCCGTGCAGGCGGCCTTATATAGTGTGGGGTGTGTACTAAATCCCCTGAGCCATAATTGGCCAAAGCCACCCTGGCTTTGGCCAATTACAGCTCTCTCTACTGACGGCGCTGTGATTGGCCAAGCATGCGGGTCATAGTGCATGCTTGGCCAATCATCAGCCAGCAATGCACTGCGATGCCGCAGTGAATTATGGGCCGTGACGCGCCACACGAATTTGGCGCGAACGGCCCATATCGTTCGCAATTCGACGGACGGTCGAACAGCCGATGTTCGAGTCGAACATGGGTTCGACTCGAACACGAAGCTCATCCCTACACAGGAGGGACAGGATCAGGATGGGGAACGGATACAGGCTCAGGAGCAGGCTCAGGTTCAGGTACAGGTACAGGTACAAGTTTACAGGTATACAGGTCAGGGCGCAAGGAAGAAAGATACCAAGGCAAGCCTGTGAGGGCTTGCCGGGTATTTATAAGGCTGTAGTAATTGGCCTCATGTTACAGCTGAGCGCAGAGGTTGCTGTTTGCTCCACACTGCCGGAGTGCAACCGCTGGTGGACAGCGGTACTACGGCCCAAGGATGCAACAGTGCCACCAGCAGGAGAGTCCTCTTACTACAGGTCCTATGTGTTGGAAGACACCGCTGGTGGACACTGGTACAACGACCCAAGAGACCGATAGCGCCACCAACGGGTAAACCCTCTCATGACAACAGCTTTTACTTTATGACTGCCTATGTCATTTCTTGAGGTGCTAAAATGGCAGAGCATTACAAACCCCCCCAAATGACCCCATTTTGGAAAGTAGACACCCCAAGGAAATTGCTGAGAGGCATGTTGAGCCCATTGAATATTATTTTTTTTGTCCCAAATGATTGAATGACAAAAAAAAAAAAATTACAAAAAGTTGTCACTAAATGATATATTGCTCACACAGGCCATGGGCATATGTGGAATTGCACCCCAAAATACATTCAGCTGCTTCTCCTGAGTACAGGGATACCACATGTGTGGGACTTTTTGGGAGCCTAGCCGCGTACGGGGCCCCGAAAACCAATCACCGCCTTCAGGATTTCTAAGGGCGTAAATTTTTGATTTCACTCCTCACTACCTATCACAGTTTTTTAAGGCCATAAAATGCCCAGATGGCACAAACCCCCCCCCAAATGACCCCATTTTGGAAAGTAGACACCCCAAGCTATTTGCTGAGAGGCATGTTGAGTCCGTGGAATATATATTTTGACACAAGTTGCGGGAAAGTGACAATTTTTTTTTTTTTGCACAAAGTTGTCACTAAATGATGTATTGCTCACACAGGCCATGGGCATATGTGGAATTGCACCCCAAAATACATTTAGCTGCTTCTCCTGAGTACAGGGATACCACGTGTGTGGGACTTTTTGGAAGCCTAGCTGCGTACGGGGCCCCGAAACCAATCACTGCCTTCAGGATTTCTAAGGGTGTAAATTTTTGATTTCACTCTGCACTGCCCATCACAGTTTCGGAGGCCATGGAATGACCAGGTGGCACAACCCCCTCCCCACCCAAATGACCCCATTTTGGAAAGTAGACACCCTAAGCTATTTACTGAGAGGCATGGTGAGTATTTTGCAGCTCTCATTTGTTTTTGAAAATGAAGAAAGTCAAAAAAAATAACATTTTTTTCTTTTTTCAATTTTCAAAACTTTGTGACAAAAAGTGAGGTCTGCAAAATACTCACTATACCTCTCAGCAAATAGCTTGGGGTGTCTACTTTCCAAAATGGGGTCATTTGGGGGGGGTTGTGCCACCTAGGCATTCCATGGCCTCCGAAACTGTGATAGGCAGTGAAGAGTGAAATCAAAAATTTAAGCCCTTAGAAAGCCTGAAGGCGGTGCTTGGATTTCAGGGTCCCGTGCGTGGCTGGGCTCCCAAAAAGTCCCACACATGTGGTATCCGCATACTCAGGAGAATGTATTTTGGGGTGTAATTTCACATATTCTCATGGCATGTTTGAGCAATATATCATTTAGTGACAACTTTGTGCAAAAAAAACCAAAAACTTGTCACAATATAAAATATTCCATGGACTCGACATGACTCTCAGCAAATAGCTTGGGGTGTCTACTTTCCAAAATGGGGTCATTTGGGGGGGTTTGAACTGTCCTGGCATTTTATGCACAACATTTGGAAGCTTATGTCACACATCACCCACTCTTCTAATCACTTGAAGACAAAGCCCTTTCTGACACTGTTTGTTTACATGAAAAAATTATTTTTTTTGCAAAAAAAATTACTTTGAACCCCCAAACATTATATATTTTTTTAAAGCAAATGCCCTACAGATTAAAATGGTGGGTGTTTCATTTTTTTTTTTCACACAGTATTTGCGCAGCGATTTTTCAAACCCATTTTTTGGGGAAAAAACACACTTTTTTAAATTTTAATGCACTAAAACACACTATATTGCCCAAATGTTTGATGAAATAAAAAAGATGATCTTAGGCCAAGTACATGGATACCAAACATGACATGCTTTAAAATTGCGCACAAACGTGCAGTGGCGACAAACTAAATACATTTTTAAAAGCCTTTAAAAGCCTTTACAGGTTACCACTTTAGATTTACAGAGGAGGTCTACTGCTAAAATACTGCCCTCGATCTGATGTTCGCGGTGACACCTCATATGCATGGTGCAATTGCTGTTTACATTTGACGCCAGACCGACGATTGCGTTCGCCTTTGCGCGAGAGCAGAGGGGGGGGACAGGGGTGCTTTTTCTTCTTTATTATTTTTTTGCTTTTTTATCTTATTTTTAAACTGTTCCTTTCATTTTTTTTAATCATTTTTATTGTTATCTCAGAGAATGTAAATATCCCCTATGATAGCAATAGGTAGTGACAGGTACTCTTTTTTGAAAAAAATTGGGGTCTATTAGACCCTAGATCTCTCCTCTGCCCTCAAAGCATCTGACCACACCAAGATCGGTGTGATAAAATGCTTTCCCAATTTCCCAATGGCACTGTTTACATCCGGCAAAATCTAAGTCACAAAATGCTCGTAGCTTCCGGTTTCTTAGGTCATAGAGATGTTTGGAGCCACTCTGGTCTCTGATCAGCTCTATGGTCAGCTGGCTGAATCACCGGCTGCATTCTCAGGTTCCCTGTTGAGACAGGAGAGCCAGAGAAAAACACGGAAGATGGTGGGGGGGGCATTCCTTCTCACTGCTTGTAAAAGCAGTCTAGAGGCTAATTAGGTACTGCCGCTAATCTGGCGCTGCCTGGGGCGATGCATATCACCACCGGGCGATCAGGGGGCTAAACCTTTATTTGGTAATAAACGGCGGGTGCCTTGGGCTGGTGCTTGCCAGTTCACCAAAATGCTACCAAAAAAACTGTTAGCGATCGCAGAGATCAGGCCTGACTCTGCGAATGCTGCAGTTATGCGTTTAGTGTTTTGTAAGTGACAGTGATCGATTGATACTGCACTTGGGTGGGCTGGGCTGGGCTGGGCGGAGGGGCAAAACGCAGGTGCTAGCAGGTATCTGGGCTGATCCCGCTAACACTGCATTTTTGGGAACCCTAAACTGCTGGGGACGCTAGTATAGATCTGATCGGATCAGATATTGATCCGTACAGATACTATACCACTAAGGGGGGTGTATGCTGCGTGCGTGGGTGTTAGCGGTACTGCCGCTAATCTGGCGCTGCCTGGGGCGATGCATATCACCACCGGGCGATCAGGGGGCTAAACCTTTATTTGGTAATAAACGGCGGGTGCCCTGACACTATAAAAAATAAACTAACTAACCAGCATCACCCGTAACAGTTATACAGTGATCATTGGTGAAAGGGTTAACTAGGGGGCAATCAAGGGCTTAAAACATTTACTCGGTAGTATATGGGGGTCCCTGCCACTATAAAACGCTGACAGCGAACCTAAATATTTACCTCCCTAAATAGCGTCACCAGTGACACTAATACAGCGATCAGAAAAATGATCACTTAGCGACACTGGTGACGGGGGGTGATCAAGGGGTTAAAACTTTATTAGGGGGGGTTAGGGGGGTACCCTAGACCTAAAGGGGGCTAACAGTAACTGTCCTACCACACTAACTGTCACAAACTGACACCATGCAGTGATCAGAAAAAAAAAACTGCTTGGTGTCAGTGTGACAGGGGGGGGGGGGGGTGAGTAGGGGGTGATGGGGGGGGTCGGGGGTAAAGGGGAGTGTTTTGTGTGCCTGGCATGTTCTACTGTGTGTGTGTTTTCACTCACATTGCAGTCTTCTCTCCTCTGCGCCGGAACGGAAAATACCGAGCCGAGGAGAGATGACATCATTTCCTTTGCTGCTGTTTAGCATACAGCAGCAGACGAATGATCTGATTGGCCGGCGGCGATCGCGAGGGGGGGCCACGAATGGATGGTCTCTGCCTCACCTCTGATCGCTGCTGGACAAAAGCGGACCGCCTCGGGCACCGGGGGGGGTCCAATCGGACCCCCCGCCCGCGGGAGGCAGATCACGTACATGTACGAGATTCTGCCTGCCCGTGCCACCTTGCCGACGTACATCGGCGTGAGGCGGTCCTTAAGTGGTTAAAGGATAATGCACAAGGCTGATGTACCCTCTTTTCTTTATTCCTTTCTTCTGCATGGTGTCGTGTGCATAGGTGCAGGCTAATTCAGGGTCCTTTGCATGCACTTAGGAAATGTGCATGTGCTAATGCTCATGTGCATATGCATGCACGCACATCTGTTGCTCATCCACGCATCTGTTGCTTGCATTGTTGCCAATGAGCCTGTGCTATGCTTCAGTGCTGTCTAGAAAGGCCCGTAACACAGCATGTAATGCATAGGTGGAGGGAATACATGACTGTGGCAGCAGTGGAGATAACATATATGTGGGAGTGTTTATCAGTTAACCGAGGGGGAGGTACTAGGAGGGTCTTTATAAGTTTATCCCGCCCTGGGAGGAGTAACAGTTTCCTGTAGAAAGTTCCCTGAAGAGCAGCATGGCTGACCTGGAGCGTTTGATGGAGCAGATGAGAGAAGAAGCAATGGTGAGGGGGGCAGCCTGGCTCCAGGACACCATAGAGGCAGCGGTGAGGGGGACAGAACCTACAGCTAGCAGGGGGAGAACAAGCAGTACTAGGACACGGCGGTCGCGGCCGCCAGAGCATTTTTTCCCTGAACAGCGGCAGCCCGGGACGCGCGCTGGTCCCTCGGGGCAGCCTGGCTCCAGGACACCATAGAGGCAGCGGTGAGGGGGACAGAACCTACAGCTAGCAGGGGGGGAACAAGCAGTACTAGGACACGGCGGTCGCGGCCGCCAGAGCATTTTTTCCCTGAACAGCGGCAGCCCGGGACGCGCGCCGGTCCCTCGGCGGGCCCGCCGCCCAAAAGAGCGGCGAGTGAGCTGGATGGAAGGAGGAGAAGGGATGGCGGAGCGAACAGCGGTCGGCGGGATGGATCGGGAGCGGCGCAGTGGCCTAGACTAGCCAGAGTGGAGAGAAGTGCTAGCCCCGCCCCCAGAGCGAGTGAGGCTGAGGTGCGCAGCGGTGCACGTGGAGAGATCCCTGGGCCTTCTTGTTCCACGGCAGGGGATCGCAGAAGGAGTGAGAGAGGACGGCCTGGGAGAGCAGCGCTGATACCTGACGGCAGGACTGTGGTTTCCAACACCGGTCCGGGCAAGGTACAACAAAATGCAGCAGGCAGATGGGATACGCGGAGGCGGGGGCGTACGGCCGCGGCGTTAATGGCAACCTTGGCGTCCAGGCCGGGTGGGCCTTCATCTGCAGAGGAGGAAGAAGGGGAGTGCAATGGGGAAGATGAGCGGTCCGGGTCAGAGGAAGAGGCGGCCCCCCCTCCAGGAGGACAGCAGCGGTGGAGAACAGAAGTCCGGCTGATGAGGTGACGCCTGTGCAGCCTGGTGAGTCTAATCTCATTATTTCTGTTGCAGGTCTGCCGAGTAGTGGGGGGCTGGGGGTTGCAGGTGTGAGTGAAGGTGGCAGAGTGAATGAAACAAGCGAGGGGGCCTCTGGCTTAGGGGGTTTCTTGGCAGGCATAAAAGAGCTAGTGCAGCGTTTTGAAGTGGCAGAAAAGGGTCGCACGGGCCCGGCATCAGCATGGATGCAGGGGCTGTAGGGGCAACAGGTGGAGCAGTAAAAAGTGGAGGGCCGGTTGTGCAGGCCGCAGTCGCATTGCCCAGCCCAGTAGCGACAGTGAGTGGGGCCGCGGAAGGGACGGAAAAAACAACGGAGGCAGCAGGCAGGCAGGACATAACAAGGTTGGCCGACGCGGCAAAATGTGAAGTCTATGTTTGCTATGAGGGACCGTTAGGGTCGCATTTAAAACAAGAAGTGCATGAAAAACTGTGGAAAGTTGAGTATGTGGAAATTTTTTCACTGCTACCATTGGAAAAATTCAATCTGGATAGAGTGAAGCCGGATGGTTCTAAGAAGGAGGATGAGGAGAAGAGGAGATATCGTTTGATCCCTAGAACGTTTGCTAACTGGTTGCAAGCGTTTGCGATTATGGCAAGTGTGATAGGGGAAAAACAACCCGAGCATAGCTCGGCACTGTTTTTTTATCAAGATGCTATTGGTGAGGCGTACAGAGTTTATGGGGGAACAGCATGGCTGAGGTATGATGAGCAGTTCCGACAACGGAGGGCGGTCAGGCCGGCTCTGCGTTGGGATCACAAAGACATCAGCCTCTGGATGAAATTGATGATGACGGCGAGGGCCCCCAATCAGTTTTTTCAGGGGGGGGCCGGTGGACCTTCGACCCAGGGACATTCGGTCGGAAACAGAAAAGGGGTTTGTTGGCAATACAACACCGGGACATGCAGGTTTGGAGTCGCATGTAAGTATAAACACGAATTTTCAGGATGCGGGGGCTCTCACCTCGGGACCAGATGTTTTAAACAGGGAAAAGCTCGCACAGGAGAAACTGCAAATAAAAGGGAGGACCCCAGTGACGGTGGAAAGGATGCGACCGTTTTTAGGTAGGTATCCGGATAAGGTAGCAGCTCAATTGTTGGAGGCAGGTTTTTCGGTTGGTTTTAGGATTCCATGCGAGTTGGCGGTGATCCCACCGGTTCCACGCAATTTACGGTCAGCAATGCAACATCCGGATGTGGTTTTGGAGAAGCTGAGGAAGGGGGTGGCCCATTTCCAGTTGCGCCGTTTGACGACCTAGTGGTCTCGCCGCTGGGGGTGGTCCCAAAAAAGGAACCGGGAAATTTCAGGCTAATTCATCATCTATCTTTCCCAAAAGGGGGGTCAGTAAACGATGCGGCAGTGAGATGGGTCCGTCGTTACGGGAAGGGGGCCCTGATGGCAAAAGCGGATCATTTGCGGTACATTTACCAGGGGTGGAAAATGTGATAGCTGATGCGTTTGCTCGCTTTCAGTGGGACAAGTTTCGGGAGTTGGCGCCGGAGGCGGAGCAGCAAGTGGTACCTTGTCCCGAATGGCTGTGGGGGATAGCATTGGCCTCATTGCTGGATGGGTAAGAAAGTCGGTGAGTGGGTCGACATGGGCAGCATACTCTAAGGTATGGAAGGAATGGATGGAGTTTGTACAAGGAATTGGGGAGGAGCCGGTGGGACGTGAAGTGAGGTTGTTGTTGATTTACTACATTGCCAGAAAAATGGAGGAAGGCGTGTCTGCGTCGGTGGTAAATAAGAAGGTAGCGGGTTTGGCATTTTCTGGAATTTACACAGCTTTTAGTTTATGACTGCCTATGTCATTTCTTGAGGTGCTAAAATGGCAGGGCAGTACAAACCCCCCCAAATGACCCCATTTTTGAAAGTAGACAACCCAAGGAAATTGCTGAGAGGCATGTTGAACCCATTGAATATTTTTTTTTTTTCCCAAGTGATTCAATAATGACAAAAAAAAAAATATATATTTACAAAAAGTTGTCACTAAATGATATATTGCTCACACAGGTCATCGGCCTATGTGGAATTGCACCCCAAAATACATTCAGCTGCTTCTCCTGAGTATGAGGATACCACATGTGTGGGACTTTTTGGGAGCCTAGCCACGTACGGGGCCCCCAAAACCAATCACTGCCTTCAGGATTTCTAAGGGCATAAATTTTTGATTTCACTCCTCACTACCTATCACAGCTTTGAAGGCCATAAAATACCCAGATGGCACAAACCCCCCCCCCCCCCAAATGACCCCATTTTGGAAAGTAGACACCCCAAGCTATTTGCTGAGAGGCATGTTGAGTCCATGGAATATTTTATTTTTTGACACAAGTTGCGGGAAAGTGACAATTTTTTTTTTGCACAAAGTTGTCACTAAATGATATATTTCTCACACAGGCCATGGGCATATGTGGAATTGCACCCCAAAATACATTTAGCTGCTTCTCCTGAGTATGGGGATACCACATGTGTGGGACTTTTTGGGAGCCTAGCCGCATACGGGGCCCCGAAAACCAATCACCGCCTTCAGGATTTCTAAGGGCGTAAAGTTGTGATTTCACTCCTCACTACCTATCACAGTTTTGAAGGCCATAAAATGCCAAGATGGCACAAACCCCCCCCAAATGACCCCATTTTGGAAAGTAGACACCCCAAGCTATTTGCTGAGAGGCATGTTGAGTCCATGGAATATTTTATTTTTTGACACAAGTTGCGGGAAAGTGACAATTTTTTTTTTTTGCACAAAGTTGTCACTAAATGAGTGGGTCGACATGGGCAGCATACTCTAAGGTATGGAAGGAATGGATGGAATTTGTACAAGGAATTGGGGAGGAGGCGGTGGGACGTGAAGTGAGGTTGTTGTTGATTTACTACATTGCCAGAAAAATGGAGGAAGGCGTGTCTGCGTCGGTGGTAAATAAGAAGGTAGCGGGTTTGGCATTTTTGTTTAAATTGCAAGGACAGGTGGACTTTACCAAAGACATTTGGGTAAGGCAGGCGATGAAAGGCTATAGGAAGTCGATGGTTAGCAAGGACGGTAGAAGACCGGTGACGTTTGAGATACTGCAAGGTATTATAACACAGTTGGAGGGGGTATGCTTATCCACCTATGAAAGTATGTTGTTTAAAGTGGCATTTTTGTTGCCTTTTTTTGGGGCTTTCAGGATCGGGGAATTAGTCAGCCCTTCTAAGAAAGTGGAAGGGGGGCTGGGTTATCATGATGTACAGTATGGGGCGGAGGGGTTAAAGTTGTGGTTACGTAAATCTAAGACTGATCAGCTGGGAAAAGGCAGACTGGTACAGGTTTACCCAGTGCAGGGATCGCAGTTATGCCCGGTAGAGGCGGTTCAGGAATTTTTAAAATGTCGTTCAGTACGACCGGGCCCCTTTTTGATACATTTAAGGGGTGAATTTTTGTCTAGATTTCAATTTGTGGCAGTCTTTACGAAATGCATACGGGGACTGGGCCTGGATGAGAAGGATTTCTCGTCTCATTCGTTTAGGATAGGAGCAGCTACGGAAGCAGCCAGAAATGGTATGCATGTGGATGCGGTTAAACGCATTGGGCGGTGGGAATCTAATAGGTTTCAGTCTTATGTTCTGCCCCACCTGGTGGTAGGTTTGTAAAACAGAATGGGACAGTTTCTGGTAGAGTGGATATATGGCAATGATTGTGGAATATAGGGGTTTTTTATAGTTCGGTTGTTTTTTCTTTTCCTCTGTTTCAGATTCGTTGCCGGGGATGGTCTGGATCATGGGCCATTCTTACGTGTCCTGGGGGGCACGGAGAGGTGACGCACATTTGAAGGGTAGGCAATTGGGTTTCAGCAAACGGGAGGCATGTATCAAGTGGTTGGGGATCCCTGGCATGTTGTGGGGAAGGTTGGTTTCCGAGGTTCATCGGTATGCACAACGAGACAGGCCGCCGGACGTCTTAGTTATTCATGTAGGCGGCAATGACTTGGGCATTAGGGCCATGGTAGACATAAAACGGGACATAAAGTTGGACGTTTGGCAGTTGAAGGAGGCTTTCCCTAAGATGGTGATTGTCTGGTCTGACATGGTGGCTCGGACATCATGGAGGATGGCTAGGTCAGTAGAAGGTGTCAACAGGGCACGGAAAAAAAATAAACAGAGAAGTGAGCAAGTTCGTGATCAATAATGGTGGTTTGGCGGTGAGACACCTTGAACTTGAGTTTGAAACCTGGAGATATTTTCGGGCGGATGGGGTTCACTTGAACGACGTGGGTATAGACTTGTGGGCCTTAGGTTTACAAGATGGCATACAGCGAGCACTTCGGGTGTGGAGGGGCACACGAGACTAAGGTGTTATTCTCGGGTGCTGTGGTGGGCGTTGGTCTGGGCAAGAGAAAGAAGATGGCAAAAAGTAAGAGTTTTTTGGGAGCTAGCGTTGATATGGCTCATGATGTTGGTTCCCGGTTAACGGAGGTTAACCGGGAAGTGATAATGGGGCTCTGCGGTCATTGGTAGTCTCTGAGCCAGCTTGTCGGCTTGAGGCCTATGTGACAAATTTGATGGGACCGCAGGGCAAGTTTTGTTATTGGACACTGATGATTATGAAGCTATTGCTCAGACCAACGCTCGAGAAATTAGACAGGTTGTTTAACAGATGTTGTTGTTTTGCTGTTTTTATGATGGATATGTTATATTTTTATAGTTTTGATATTCTAAGATATATATTTGTTTAAATAAAATAGGCTGCTACGGCCTTTTAATACTCCAATATCGGTGTGGTCTGAGTTATTGGGGTAAGGGTATGTAGTTGTGGTAGTAGGATATGTTAATTACATCTGTTATCCTACAGTCAAGAAAGGCCCGTAACACAGCATGTAATGCATAGGTGGAGGGAATACATGACTAGATATGGGCAAAGCTGGGGGATGGCCTCAAACCAGATGATAGAGAAACTAAAGTATCTAAGACCAGTGCTATTAGGCTTGCTGAATATAACTGTAACCCAAGATGGAGCAAAGGAAAAAAAATGGAGCGAAACAAATGGTAAATTATGGCGGAGGCTGAGAGCAATAGAAGGTACTTTTTTAAGTTAGGAATATATACTTTAATAGATATATTTTAAAACCAGAGTTTAGAGTCACTTTAGAGGGAGAGGAGGTGGGGAAGAGTTTCTCAAATAATCAATGAATTCAATCATTAATAAAAAAGAGGGGAATTTTAGGGACTTTGAGGAAGCCTTCTCGCCTCGTCCGGGGGCCGTGACGCGCATTACGGGCCTCTGCCCATCCTCCGCCTCCTTTGACGTCTGGGGGGGCGGATGCGCCATCGCTGCACATCAAAGTCACACACTCTACGCTGTACGTGCGGTGTCCTTAGCACTTCACGTTTTTGCAGTCGGTTGTCCACACTCGTGAGCAACAGGGGAGGTATCCAGGTGCCGATTGGCCAGAGAGGCTTTTCCGACTAACGACGCCCCTCCCCCAAACCTGTGCTACATAGTGTGACGGTGGTGGGCCACCCCGTGGTGACGCATATATGAGCGTCCCTCTGGGTGGTTCTGGCACTCGAGGCTCCCTGCAAATTCGACCATACACAGCTTGGAATCTCCTTCCCTCTAGTTGATTCCTCATCTACACGAGGTATTCTTGTCCTCTTGCACTCTCTCTCACTGGTAATTTAGTTTCCCAATTTCACCACCTGCTTCACCATCGTTCTCTGTCACTATTTCCACTGGCAGCCTCCTGCCGCCTGCTTTCCACTCTAGTATTAACCTTCCTCACCAGCACGGGCCCCTTCCTCACACCTTCACTTTCAGCCACCTTATGTGACTCTTAAGCCTAATTTCAACTAACCTTCACTCCCCTACAGAGATGCCTTGTGTCCTATGCCCACCCTGATGATTGCCTGTGTGGGTCGTCGCCATCGGGCTGTCCACCACGGCTCCCGGTTGGAAGTGTCCTTGGATGTTTTTGGTGCCTCGCTGCCACACCATTAACTAGCAAACCTTTCCTTTACCCTGTTTATGTTTTTAATGATTATCGATCAATTCCATATAATTTCCATTCTAGATTATAACGTGCATGCTTCTGATGAGTGGCGTATCAGCCACGAAAGGTGTAGAGCTACTTGTTGCCATGTTTCCACCTATCCATATGCAGATTTTTAAGCTACTATACAATCTCTGCCTCTACAGGTCCAGTGAGGCCATAGGTCCTGCAGGCATTACCTCGCAATTATGAATTTATCCAAACTTGATTTTGTTGAACTTTGGAATTTTATTATGATCTTATTTGAGACATTATTGCCATTAATCTGTTGTTCATTATATGCCTATTTTTTACCTTTGACACCAGTGGTTACATTTTGAGACACTTTTGTTATCTTCATGGTTACTGTTGTTACTGTGCTTATCAATTACCCTGATATTAACATTATATGTATGTTTACAATTTTATATGAATAAAATTCCTTTTGTTCAGCTAAATTACTCTCTCGCTACCATGTGCTTCATATAAAGTCCCACTCTCCTTGCTCCCCTCCTCTTAATTCAATCATTAAGAACTGAACAGACACAGAAGAATGGAAGCGGAAACTTACAAACTTACACAGGCACCGAGACAGGCCAGAGCTCTCTGACCAGACAAGAAAGCGAGAAGGTAAATCTATCTCAACAATACAGATAACAAACCTGAAAGTTGTATGTAAAAATTTGAGGTTTCAAAATTAGCAGTAAAAGCGGAACTTCACCTAAAAAGGGAAGTTCCACTTATCCTCCTCCTCCTCCCCCATATTCTCTCCTTATTGAAAACTCTTTTTTTTTTTAGAGGGGGTGCGGGTACTTTATTTTAACAGGCACCAGGGACCTAAAGACCGGCAAAGAATCTGTCTGGGTCAAGACAGTACTGGATCCGTAGCCTGGAAAGTGTCCTTTTATTAAAAGTCAGCACCTACAGCATTTGTAGATGATGACTTTTATTTTTTTTTAAAACAAAAGAGAGTTATGCAACTCTCATATTGCAATCTGTGATAATATTAATACACTGATTTGACTACCTCTGTCTGTGTTTCAGAGGAACTTCTCTTTAACACAGTTAGACAGGCAGAAATGATTACCCCGTTGTACAAATGTTATCGCAGGTTGCAAGATGAAAGTTAAACATAGACAGTCAGGTAGATATTGTAAATCAGTGTACCAATATGATTTTGGATTGCAAGATGAGAGTTTCACACAGTGAGGTTAATTTACTAAAGGCAAATATACTGTGCACTGCAAGTGTACTTTACGTGCATTTTGCTCTAGATCTGAGAGGAAGGTTTGAAATAAGGGGAAGCTCTGCTGATTTCTATCACCTAATCATGTACAAACAAAATGCTGTTTTTTATTTTCCTTGCATGTGATTATTCTTTTTAAAGTACAGTTTTACCTCAATTACTAAGCTCTGGAGCAAGTGCACTTGTAGTGCACAGACTATTTGCCTTTAGTAAATCAACCTTATTGCATCTGTGAAGGAGCAGAAAAAAAATGGTGAGAAGTTGAATGCATGATATGCAGCTGTGTTAAAATGTGCTACACTTATGCAGAAATTATACTTCGGCAGAAATTATGATGGAAAACATGCCCGATCCCCTGCTATCACCCCTATAGACTTCAGTGAGATTAATTGCTAAGTTTGGGTGCGGTGAATTTCAAACAGGACTCAATTAATCAAACTCACATACTTATAGTGGCAGGTTGGAGGGTTAATGTATACATTTGCCCATCTTGATCTTTTCCAGCTATTATACAAACATCTGGATGATTATAGAAAATCAAGAGGATTGCTTAGGACAGAGATCAGTGAGTATTACATAATCTGTAATCCTACATATACAAGTTACGTATATATCCAATTGCTTTCTCTTTGCTGTGCAGCTACCTTTTCGTCATTTATTAAATGTTCTACTTAATTACTTTTTCCAGCATTGCTTGTTTGGCTTCAACCTAATATCATATATGCTCTACATACTGTATCACCTTCTATTTCTGTTTCTGCTGCCAGGGTCTTGGAGTGAAACATCCCAGGGGCACATTTTAGGCTGTTTGCTTAACTAAAAGAGTGTCTATATAAATGCAAATAACCCTTATTATGATTCAATAATAACAACATCATGAAAAAACTAAGTAATTTAGGCAACTGTATTCCCACAACTACCTGTGCATGAGTCAAGAAATTGCAGCAGATATTTTCATTATCAGATAATTGATTTTTTCCTTTATTTGCATGAACTGTGTTAATTATTTTTACAGTGTTTTGTGCACCCAGTCTATAATAGTTACTGCTTAATATTGTACCCTGTTGCAGTCAACTAATAATAATACATTTTACCACCAATAATAACAGTGAATGTTTGCCCTTTTCATCTTAAGTCTAAACCGCGCACCAATTGCAGTAATATAAACTTAACTGAAAATATAATTGCCACTTATGTAGAGCTACAAAGGATGTATCTGATATGATGTGATTGGTATGACTGGAATAGCACAAACAAAATATACATAAACTGTAATCGTAAAACAGCAGGTTAACACATGCAAGAAAACCTAGCATGCATAAATCACCATTATTAATGTTTCAGGGCCACCTGTGGTTAAGTAGAACTAGTAGGCTACTAATGTACCTTTTGGCACTTTGATTAAAACATATTATTAAATTTTTCTAGAAATTCTTTAAAAGAAATGGATCAGGTGTAAGGATGAAGTGCCATGTGTTTTTTTTACATGTATGTAGTAATAATAGCAAAAGAGTAAATCGGACAATAACTGTAGTCCTCTGATTTAACAAGGGAACATGACAACAAGAAATTGGCACAATTTCATTTGTCAATTAATGATTTATGGACTGTTCGTTTGCAAAACTATTAAAACTATTTTTCTGCATACATTTGCATTTCCTTATCTCACAAATATGAATTACATTTTTTAAAGACATTATTTAACGACTTGAGCCCCGGACCATTATGCTGCCTAAGGACCAGAGGTCTTTTTCCAATTTGGCACTGCGTCACTTTAACTGCTAATTGCGCGGACATGCAATGCTGTACCCAAACGAAATTTGCGTCCTTTTCTTCCCACAAATAGAGCTTTCTTTTGATGGTATTTGATCACCTCTGCGGTTTTTATTTTTTGCGCTATAAACGGAAAAAGACCGAAATTTAAAAAAAATTTATATTTTCTACTTTTTGTTATAAAAAAAAATCCAATAAACTCAATTTTAGTCATACATTTAGGCCAAAATGTATTCGGCCACATGTCTTTGGTAAAAAAATGTCAATAAGCGTATATTTATTGGTTTGCGCAAAAGTTATAGCGTCTACAAACTAGGGTACATTTTCTGGAATTTACACAGCTTTTAGTTTATGACTGCCTATGTCATTTCTTGAGGTGCTAAAATGGCAGGGCAGTACAAAACACCCCCAAATGACCCCATTTTGGAAAGTAGACAACCCAAGGAAATTGCTGAGAGGCATGTTGAACCCATTGAATATTTTTTTTTTCCCAAGTGATTCAATAATGACAAAAAAAAAAAAATATTTACAAAAAGTTGTCACTAAATGATATATTGCTCACACAGGCCATGGGCCTATGTGGAATTGCATCCCAAAATACATTCAGCTGCTTCTCCTGAGTATGAGGATACCACATGTGTGGGACTTTTTGGGAGCCTAGCCGCGTACGGGGCCCCGAAAACCAATCACTGCCTTCAGGATTTCTAAGGGCATAAATTTTTGATTTCACTCCTCACTACCTATCACAGTTTTGAAGGCCATAAAATACCCAGATGGCACAAACCCCCCCCAAATGACCCCATTTTGGAAAGTAGACACCCCAAGCTATTTGCTGAGAGGCATGTTGAGTCCATGGAATATTTTATATTTTGACACAAGTTGCGGGAAAGTAACACTTTTTTTTTTTTTGCACTAAGTTGTCACTTAATTATATATTGCTCAAACATGCCATGGGCATATGTGGAATTACACCCCAAAATACATTCTGCTGCTTCTCCTGAGTACGGGGATACCACATGTTTAGGACTTTTTGGGAGCCTAGCCGCGTACGGGGCCCCGAAAACCAATCACTGCCTTCAGGATTTCTAAGGGCATAAATTTTTGATTTCACTCCTCACTACCTATCACAGTTTTGAAGGCCATAAAATACCCAGATGGCACAAACCCCCCCCAAATGACCCCATTTTGGAAAGTAGACACCCCAAGCTATTTGCTGAGAGGCATGTTGATTCCATGGAATATTTTATTTTTTGACACAAGTTGCGGGAAAGTGACAATTTTTTTTTTTTGCACAAAGTTGTCACTAAATGATATATTTCTCACACAGGCCATGGGCATATGTGGAATTGCACCCCAAAATACATTTAGCTGCTTCTCCTGAGTATGGGGATACCACATGTGTGGGACTTTTTGGGAGCCTAGCCGCATACGGGGCCCCGAAAACCAAGCACCGCCTTCAGAATTTCTAAGGGCGTAAAGTTGTGATTTCACTCCTCACTACCTATCACAGTTTTGAAGGCCATAAAAAGCCCAGATGGCACAAACCCCCCCCCCAAATGACCCCATTTTGGAAAGTAGACACCCCAAGCTATTTGATGAGAGGCATGGTGAGTATTTTTCAGCTCTCATTTGTTTTTGAAAATGAAGAAAGACAAGAAAAATGTATTTTTTTTTCTTTTTTCAATTTTCAAAAGTTTGTGACAAAAAGTGAGGTCTGCAAAATACTCACTATACCTCTCAGCAAATAGCTTGGGGTGTCTACTTTCCAAAATGGGGTCATTTGGGGGGGGTTGTGCCACCTAGGCATTCCATGGCCTCCGAAACTGTGATAGGCAGTGAAGAGTGAAATCAAAAATTTAAGCCCTTAGAAAGCCTGAAGGCGGTGCTTGGATTTCAGGGTCCCGTGCGTGGCTGGGCTCCCAAAAAGTCCCACACATGTGGTATCCGCATACTCAGGAGAAGCAACAGAATGTATTTTGGGGTGTAATTTCACATATTCTCATGGCATGTTTGAGCAATATATCATTTAGTGACAACTTTGTGCAAAAAAAACCAAAAACTTGTCACAATATAAAATATTCCATGGACTCGACATGACTCTCAGCAAATAGCTTGGGGTGTCTACTTTCCAAAATGGGGTCATTTGGGGGGGGTTTGAACTGTCCTGGCATTTTATGCACAACATTTAGAAGCTTATGTCACACATCACCCACTCTTCTAACCACTTGAAGACAAAGCCCTTTCTGACACTTTTTGATTACATGAAAAAAATATATTTTTTTGCAAGAAAATTACTTTGAACCCCCAAACATTATATATTTTTTTAAAGCAAATGCCCTACAGATTAAAATGGTGGGTGTTTCATTTTTTTTTCACACAGTATTTGCGCAGCGATTTTTCAAATGCATTTTTTGGGGAAAAACACACTTTTTTAAATTTTAATGCACTAAAACACACTATATTGCCCAAATGTTTGATGAAATAAAAAAGATGATCTTAGGCCGAGTACATGGATACCAAACATGACATGCTTTAAAATTGCGCACAAACGTGCAGCGGCGACAAAATAAATACATTTTTAAAGGTCTACTGCCAAAATTACTGCCCTCGATCTGACCTTCGCGGTGATACCTTACATGCATAGTGCAATTGCTGTTTACATTTGATGCCAGACCGACGCTTGCGTTCGCCTTTGCGCGAGAGCAGGGGGGGGACAGGGGTGCTTTTTTTTTTTCTTTATTATTTTTTTGCTTTTTTATCTTATTTTTAAACTGTTCCTTTCATTTTTATTTTTTTTATTAATTTTATTGTTATCTTAGGGAATGTAAATATCCCCTATGATAGCAATAGGTAGTGACAGGTACTCTTTTTTAAAAAAATTGGGCTCTATTAGAACCTAGATCTCTCCTCTGCCCTCAAAGCATCTGACCACACCAAGATCGGTGTGATAAAATGCTTTCCCAATTTCCCAATGGCGCTGTTTACATCCGGCGAAATCTAAGTCATGAAATGCTCGTAGCTTCCGGTTTCTTAGGCCATAGAGATGTTTGGAGCCATTCTGGTCTCTGATCAGCTCTATGGTCAGCTGGCTGAATCACCGACTGCATTTTCAGTTTCCCTGTTGGGACAGGAGAGCCAGAGAAAAACATGGAAGACGGTGGGGGGGGCATTCCATCCCACTGCTTGCAAAAGCAGTCTAGAGGCTAATTAGCCGCTAGGATTGCTTTTACATGAAAGCCGACCGCTGGCTGAAAAGAATGATACCAAGATGATACCTAAACCTGCAGGCATCGTTCTGGTATAACCACTCAAAGTCCAGCAACATACCAGTACGTTGCTGGTCCTTGTTGGGCATACATTGTAAACTTTTTTTTCATGCAGCCTGTGGGCTGAACGAAAAAAAGATATTGATCGGTGGGTATGCCCACCATTAGAATACCTCCCTTCATCCACCCACTTCTAATGATGGGCATACATGCACCATTTATATATGCCGAAGCATGGGGGCATCCTCCCGCAAAAGGCAGGAGCAAATCGCTCCTCCACCCACTGCTGCCCCCACGCTTCGGCATATATGCTGAAGTATGTAACTGTGGTGGTGAAATCACCTCCGACAGCGCTGGAGTCACAGCTTTATATATCGTGGGAGCAAACGCTGTTGCTGTCAAGATAAATAAATCCGCGCTGCAACTGAATGGCGTACCTGCTAAGCAAATGATGGTTAACAATAAAACAAAGTAACATTACAGTATAACAGTAAGATTTACCATACCTGCAAAGCAAATACAAAAAAAACATATTAAAAAATAAAACATTTAACGCAACCTGTGCCTAAAATATATATATGCCAAAGCATGGGGGCATCCTCCCGCAAAAGGCAGGAGCAAATCGCTCCTCCACCCACTGCTGCCCCCACGCTTCAGCATATATGCTGAAGTATGTAACTGTGGTGGTGAAATCACCTCCGACAGCGCTGGAGTCACGGCTTTATATATCGTGGGAGCAAACGCTGTTGCTGTCAAGATAAATAAATCCGCAACTGAATGGCGTACCTGAAAACAATAAAATGGTTACCAACAAAACACAGTAAACAGTAAAGTATAAAAAAATTGCATATCTGAAAAGCAAACATGGTAAAACATAATAACAATAAAACATTGCAGAATAGAATAGAGTAAAAAAGAGCAGAACAATAGAGAGAGAATAGAGAGAGAGAACAATAAAACAACTATTTTTTTTATTTTTTTTTTTTTTTGTGTTTTTATTTTTTTTTATTTTTTTTTTTTTTACACTTTTTTTAGTAACTTTTAACTTTTGTAACTGGTTCCAGGTTTGGGTCTCTCAAAATGCAATGGCATCTTGGGAGACCCTGTGAAAGTGTGTCCTAGTCTGTGCAGTGCTGAACCCTACGCTAATACTCAACTAGTGTATGGTAGCGTTCAAAGCATTCACCCATGCAAAGACCAGGATTGCCAGGACAGGAGGGATAATAAGACCGGGTGTTACGTGTAAATCCGCGCTTGCTGCAGACACGACATCTTTTTTGGGGGGCTCGTTGGGTAGGGGTACTCGGGAGGGCATAAAGAAAATGCCTCTCATGCAGCCGGCCTACTGCATTTGGTTGGGGAAGGTGAGGTAGAGCACCGTCTGGAAACAGAAGGGCTCTGACGATCTCTTCCTGGAATTTAAGGAAGGATCCAGTCCATCCTGAAGCTCTGTATAGCACATGAGCGTTCAGCAAAGCCAATTGAAATAAATAAACAGACACTTTTTTGTACCAGCGTCTGGCCTTACGGGCAACTAGGTACGGCGCCAACAACTGGTCGTTGAGGTCCACCCCTCCCATATTAAGGTTGTATTCGTGGACACAGAGGGGTTTCTCCACAACACCAGTCGCCGTATTAATTTGGGTCGTCGTGTCTGCATGAAGGGAGGTGAGAACGAAAACATTCTTCTTATCCCTCCACTTCATAGCGAGCAAATTATTATACTTCAGGCAGGCTCTCTCCCCCAGCCTAAGACGGGAATCTACAAGCCGCTGGGGAAAGCCCCGGCGATTAGGTCACACGGTGCCACATGCTCCAATCTGATGATCAAACAAGTGACTAAAAAGTAGCACGCACGTATAATAATTGTCCACGTACAAGTGGTACCCCTTTCCGAATAAGGGTGACACCAAGTCCCACACTATCTTGCCAGCGCTTCCTATGTAGTCAGGGCAGTTTGTCGGCTCTACGTGACTATCTTTGCCCTCGTAAACCTTAAATCTACATGTATAGCCTGTGGCCCTGTCACAGAGCTTATACATCTTGACCCCGTATCTGGCACGCTTGCTGGGAAGGTACTGTTTGAATGACAAGCGGCCAGAAAATTTAATCAGGGACTCATCAACGCAGACAACTTGATGGGGGGTAAACAAGTCTGCAAAATGTTGGTTGAAGTGGTTTACGAGGGGATGAATTTTGTAGAGCCGATCGTATGCAGGGTCTCCACGAGGGCGACAGAGTTCATTGTCATTGAAGTGCATGAACCGCAAAATCTGCTCGTATCGTGCCCTGGCCATGGAAGCAGAGAACAAGGGCGAATGGTAAATTGGGTCAGTGGACCAATATGGCCACAACTTACTCTTTTTATTCAAGCCCATGAGGAGGGAAAGGCCCAGAAAGATCTTAAATTCGGAGACCGTAATTGGTCTCCAATCTCTGGCAAGGGAGGACTGGGGATTAGCGGCGATGTGTTGACCAGCATATAAATTGCTTTGGTCCACAATAGATCTATAGAGATCTTCGGTGAAAAACAGTGAATAAAAATCCAGTGGCGTAAAGTCAACTGTTTCCACCTGAATTCCGGGTTGGCCAGTGAAAGGGGGAAGTACGGGTGCTGCAGAAGTGGTGGGTTCCCAATTCAGATTGGCGAATGCAGCAGGAAGGGCACTATGGGCACGACGGGCCTGTCTTTGTCTTCTTGGTGGCAGCGGGACACTACTAGTGCTTGCCACCTCACCAGCTTGAACTGCACTTATGGGACTCACCACGTCACCACGTGATACTGCAGTGCTGGATGTACGACCAGGGTGTACTAGGCCGCTGGTGCTTGCCAGTTCACCAGAAGGAATAGCGGCGCTAGTACTTCTCTGCTCCATACGAGGGACCTGCGGTTCTTGCACTTCAAGGACAGAAGAAGTTCGGTGTCTGGTACGCCTGACCCTAGCAGGGACCACAACTCTGTCATCAGAGCTATATGTCATGGAGCCGCTGTCCTCTACAGGATCGTATTCTGAGCCTGAACTTGACAGATGAGTGACTTCCTCTTCACTATCTGTCATGCTCAGAAACGTGTAGGCCTCTTCACTAGTGTAATACAATAAAGCAGTGCAGCGCTAAACTAAAAGTCCATTAACACAGTCCCTTTAAGATAGAATCAGTTGTAGATAGGAAAACAGTTCTCCACTGTGATGATATAGGTGCTCAAAATTATTCCATGCAGTGCTACGCATCCGTGATACCGCCACCGGCCAGCCAAACCGCTCACCTCAGCAAATGGACCCCTGAACTAACAGATAGGTCAAACCAGCGTGTACCACACTAGGTGGAAGGGAATGGAGACTTGTCTGGAAAGATGGTCCCACGGTAGTGGAGATGGCACTCCAAATTGCAGATCATATCACATGTAATAAAAATGAAGATACATAGTGCACACTGCGTGGCTAAAAGTAGATATCATTTATTAAAAGTATAAGGTACTCACAAGCACAGCACTAAGCCCTAGTGCTGGGATACAGGTAAAATGTCATCAAAGGATAACGTCATCACTGCAGCCGCCATTTAACCCACGTTATCCTTTGATGACATTTTACCTGTATCCCAGCACTAGGGCTTAGTGCTGTGCTTGTGAGTACCTTATACTTTTAATAAATGATATCTACTTTTAGCCACGCAGTGTGCACTATGTATCTTCATTTTTATTACATGTGATATGATCTGCAATTTGGAGTGCCATCTCCACTACCGTGGGACCATCTTTCCAGACAAGTCTCCATTCCCTTCCACCTAGTGTGGTACACGCTGGTTTGACCTATCTGTTAGTTCAGGGGTCCATTTGCTGAGGTGAGCGGTTTGGCTGGCCAGTGGTGGTATCACGGATGCGTAGCACTGCATGGAATAATTTTGAGCACCTATATCATCACAGTGGAGAACTGTTTTCCTATCTACAACTGATTCTATCTTAAAGGGACTGTGTTAATGGACTTTTAGTTTAGCGCTGCACTGCTTTATTGTATTATATGTTTCCAGAGGTTTTATATGTTTACCTTCAGTGCACAGCAGCTTACATTTCGTGTTAGTTATATTTTTGCGCTGACTGTATTATTTTAACACTCTTCACTAGTGTACCTTCGATTTGCCATTTTGG
Source organism: Lithobates septentrionalis (assembly GCA_037952835.1). NCBI lineage: Eukaryota > Metazoa > Chordata > Amphibia > Anura > Ranidae > Lithobates > Lithobates septentrionalis. Next base: position 1,692,280 of record JBBDGP010001290.1, on the reverse strand, counting down.
GCTCTAAATTTAGGGGTACACTAGTGAGACTCACAGGCAAAAAAGCTCCTGACTGTCAGCGACTGTATCAAAACGCTACCAAAAAACTGTAATGCCCCGTACACACGGTCGGATTTTGTTCGGACATTCCGACAACAAAATCCTAGGATTTTTTCCGACGGATGTTGGCTCAAACTTGTTTTGCCTACACACGGTCGCACAAAGTTGTCGGAATTTCCGATCGACAACCACGCGGTCACGTACACCACGTAAGACGAGACTAGAAAAGGCCAGTTCAGAACCAAGCGCGGCACCCTTTGGGCTCCTTTTGCTCTTTTGCCTTCTCGTGTTAGTAAAAGTTTGGTGAGAGACGATTCGCGCTTTTTCAGACTCGTGGCCTTCAGACTGTTTTCTGCCGTTCAGTTTGTGCTAGCAAGTTCCGCGTGACTTTAAGGAGTCATTGTATTCTTGTTCGTTCGTTACTGGTTTTCAGGTCACTCTTCACAGGCCTTGCTGTTCTTCAGTGCGTTCTGTTACTTCGTTCTGAGCAGCCGACCGTTTTCTAGCCATGTTTCGTATGCGTACTCCTCATACATTTTGTGCTGTGTGGGGGCTTGGTGTTGGGGTCCTGACCTTGACACAAGTCCAGTCCATGAACAGGGTGGGGAGGAGTTCATGGACCAAGAATTGGTTGCTTCAGCGTGACCAGTTCTGTCATATGCCTTTGCTCCGTGAGATCCGTGAGAATAATCCTGATGATTTCAGGAACTTTGTCTGGATGACGGACCCCGTGTTTCACCGTCTGTTGGCTTTGCTGACCCCCTATATTAGCAGGCAGGATACCTGCATGAGGCAAGCCATCACTCCGGAGCAGAGGCTGGTCGCTACCTTGCGGTATTTGGCCACAGGGAGAAGCCTGCAGGACCTCAAGTTCTCGACATAGAAAACCAAAAGAAAAAGCGCCTCTTAGGTATAAGGGATTTATTCACGTATTAAAAGCATAATACACACTTACATAAAAGTAGATAATGAGCTGCTTCCATGAAGAACTAATCCTGGTGTCTGTCCGTGATTCCCAGTGATAGGTGGGGGCTAGATTGATGCCGTGCGGGTGGCCGCGGAACTCCGCTCGGAAGCCCCAACTGTGTAAGCGGTCTTAGTGGAAAAGTCACTTCTGCGTTCCAGCGGATCACCTGGGAGATGACGTCACTCGGGTAGTATCAAATTAGCTGGGGACCACTATGCGTTTCTGAGCATGCGCGAAGCTCGTAACGGGCATGCGCGCTCCTTTTTCAAGTGTATTGTGGGTAAGGCTAACCTGGAAGCTAAATATCTCTAGGGTGCTGATGAGAACCAATCATAACAAAGGAGGGGAGGAAATAATGTCCGGAAATAACAATAATAAAACGAATTCTATATAAATTACAAACTAACTAAGTAAATTGATGATACTGATAGAGTTATAATGAAAAAACAAGAATATATAATGCCAATATATGTATAAAATCGAGGGACTGGATGATAATACAATATTAAATATTAAATAGTATGATGGTATATAAGTACAAAATAAAATAAAATGCAATAAAACGTGGTATAAACTAAATATATGGATGAAGTAAACGAAAATAAAAATAAAAACAAAAATAAAAATAAAAATGATAATAATAAAAATTAAACAATGTATATGATGAAAAATGTAATCAGACTTGGACAAAATTCATATATGGAGTGAACTTAAACACTGGATATAGGAAAGATGGAAATTATGTGTATGTCCATATATAGATATATCATTGGTGTTGGGCCAACAAGTATCATGCTGATATATATATCACTGTGTGTACAATACAGAAGGTGAAAAATAGATGAAAAATAGATATATGTATACATATATATATATGTGTGCATGTACATACATGCATGTATTCACATACACATACATGCACACGCACACACACACATGCGTGCGCATGCGCATATATATAGGGAAGAGAACCTCAGTATGTTGATGGAGATAAAATGATATTGATAGGTCAAAATTCCGTATAATAGGCAGCAGGACACCCTTAATTATATTATATTGATGGCATGAGAGAAAAGAACCTCAGTGTGTTAATGGGCTGATGGCAATAATTAATTAATAATAATAGTAGTAGATCAAAGATAAACTATTAGCATTCTACATAACGTTCCATATGATAGGCAGCAGAACACCATAAGTTATATTATATCGATGGCATAATAAATCAAACAAGGTGGTATAAAGGGTATATTTAGATAAAAGGATACGTTCTATAAGATGGTGTTAACCTCTAGTTCCTCATTTAACCCATTAGGCGCTAAAGTATCTAAAATAAAAATCCAAAAAGTTTCACGCTCACAAAGTTTAGAAAAACGCTCGGCCTCAGATAGCTTGCGTGGAATGGACTCAATTACCCAAACCTGTAGGCCGGCAGTGGATTTTTGGTGACATTCAAGGAAGTGTCTGGGAACGCTGTGTTCATCACAGCCTTGTTCTATAAAACGGCGATGTTTGCCGAACCGTTGTCGCAAAGGACAAATAGTGCGTCCAACGTACAGTAATTTACAGGGACATGTGAGACAGTACACAACGTAATCTGTAGAACAGTTGTAAAAGCCTTCTAGTTGATATGTTTTATCCTTATGTTTGAAACTTCGTTGGCCATGTCTGACGAAAGTGCAGGTTTTGCATAAAGCTTTATTACATCTATACATGCCCGTGAATGGAATCAGGCAGAGTGAGCTCTCTGGTTGGCTGGTTTTAAATCTACTAGGTGCCAATTTGTTTTTTAGTGTTGGGGCCCTTCTGTAAGTAACCATCGGTTTATCGCCGAGTTCATTAAGAAGAAAAGGATCCTGTTTGAGGATCCCCCAATGTTTAAGGAGTATAGATTCCATTCTTCTATGTTTATTATGGTACCTGGTAATGAAGCGAACCGTACCATGATCCGTCTGTTTGATGGTTTTGGGTTTTTTTCCGGGGAGGTAGATGGCATGGGCTTGGTCAACCAATTTTTCAGGAAACCCCTTTTCCAGGAATTTATTTTTGAGATGAATACTCTGTGCAATATAATCCGACTCCCTGGTGCAGTTTTGCCTCAATCTACAAAATTGGCCCTTTGGTATGTTATTTATCCATTGAGGATGGTGACAACTGGTGAAATGCAGATACGAATTACCTGATGTTGGTTTAGTGTAATTACGAGAAAGAATAGAATTGGCGTCATGAAATAATTCTAAATCAAGAAAGGGGAGACTCTCCTTATTGTGTTCAGAGGTAAATGAAAGACCAAAGTCATTAGTATTGCAATGGGAAACAAAACATTCTATAGAGGATGGTGGGCCGTCCCAGATGACTATGATGTCATCTATAAATCTGCCATAAAATATAATATATCGAGCAAAAGGATTATTGCTCCATATATATTTTTCCTCCCACAGACCCATGGTAAGATTGGCATAAGAAGGGGCAAAATTGGTGCCCATGGCTGTGCCATGGGTCTGTAGGTAGAAATCATCATTAAAGTGAAAATAATTATGACTTAGACAAAATGAAGTAGCATCAGAGATAAATACAGCCTGCTTGCCATTGATGCTAGAGTCTAAAGAAAGAAAATGTTGTACCGCCATTAGGCCTATCTGGTGAGGAATGGATGTATATAAGGAATTAACATCCAAAGAGAGCCAGGAGTAACCATCTTGCCAACTGTAGGGCGCCAATAATTCCATGAGGTGTATAGAATCTCGAATATATGATGGGAGATTCTGTGCTAAAGGTTGTAGAAATGAGTCTACATATTGGGAAAAGCCGCTAGTGATGCTATCCATGGAGGCAACAATAGGTCTACCGGGGGGATTAAAGGAGTTTTTATGCACTTTACGTAGATAGTAAAAATAAGGTGTATTATAAAAAACTTTTCTTAGAAAGGAAGCTTCAAGTTTAGTAATGATACCATCCGATAATGCCGAATGGACTAGGGTTTCTGCTTCAACTTTAAACTGGGGCAGAGGATCAGAAGTAAGTTTCTTGTATGTAATGCAATCTGACAATAATCTAGATGCCTCCGTGATATAGGACATTCGGTCTATAATAACAATTCCCTCTCCCTTATCAGCTGATTTTATGATGATATCGGGGTTATTTGAGAGGGAATGGAGTGCGGCCTTTTCTCCGGAGGTGAGATTGTGTGAACGATATTTATATGTGTTATCATTATGTTCACATAATTTCTGTAGGTCAGAATATACAACTTTATAAAAAGTCTCAATATAGGGTCCCTTGGATCTCGTGGGATAAAAGACAGATTTAGGTTTAAAACCAGTGTGTTTGACAGGAGGTGAGTGATCAAGATGCTGGGTGAGTAATTCCAGGTCTATATCACTGACCACAGGATCTAATTCTAGGACCGAATCATAAATACTAATGGAACTATCAGAAGTATCACACATATTATCACCAGAGGTGGCTACAGGGGTAATGGTGGAAACAGTACTTTCAACGGATCTATTCTTGGTAGATTGGATATTAAAGTATCTTTTTAAAGTGAGATTCCTCACAAATTTATTAAGGTCATTAAACAAAAGAAAAGAATTGGGGGGTGTGGTAGGTGAGAAGGTGAGCCCTTTACTGAGTAGGGAAATTTCGTCAGAAGATAATATATGTGACGATAAATTGAAATTTTGGATTTGTTACGTCCTCCTCTACATCCTCGTCTGTGTATTTTCTTTTTTGGCGTTGTTTTTGATGTGGGCCTTTCTCTAAAAAAGGAGAAGAGAAAGTGATAGCTTTTGAATGCGAGGCTATTTCACCACTCTGAAAATCTCCTAATAGGAGACTAGATTTATTGGAGTTGGTATTATGAGCATCAGGGGTAGAGGATGTACATGCAAGATCAATATTGGAGGAGGAAGGGCTAGTTCTCTTAGTGGTAGATGAAGTACATATGGAATACTTGGCAGAGTTTTTGCTCTCTGTGGGTATGGGAGCTAAAGCCAAAGGTGAAGTGGTCGGGGGTGTTGGAGACTGAGAGGTGATAGAAATAATACCCATTTTATCTGCTGATGATATGTTCGTCTGAATAGCATCATGTTTTGACGATGTAAGGGGTTTAGGCAAAGATTTGGGGTCACGTATAGAACCTACATTGGGATTAAGAGGTTTATTATATTTTATTGGTGTATTATTGTTCTTTGTGGATCTGCGTGAGATGGACATTTTTTTTATTATTATTATTATTATTATTGTTGTTATTGTTATAGTGCTGTGTCCCTCTGGCGGGGGGCTACCTTATGCGGTTGGTGTGGATCAATGTCGCCTATAATGTTGGGAAACACTTTAGTAGGATGAGGTGTTAAAGACATTAAGGCGGGTATTTTGTCATTTAATTTCCAGGAAAATATTTTATTTGATCTATAATCATCTAGATCTCTACGGAATTTTCCTATCTTGGTTTTTAACAGATTATTTTCTTTGTTTTTAGTGTTCTTTTTAAGTGTCTCTAGCCAAGTAGGAGGAATTTTGAGGTTAAAGGAGGTAATTTCTGATGTCAGTATCTGTATCTGATGTACCATCTCATTATATTTTAAATTCCTCTGACTAATAATGATTCCTAGCCATTTAGTGGTACAAAATTCTGCTAGATTTTCCCATTCTGTGGTGTGAGCAGTATCTAAAAAGGAACAAGTTTTGAGAATTCTAAGACCTCTGGGGGAGATTTTTTCTTTTACGTATTTATCAAGAAAAAATTGATCCCACCAGTGTGTGTTAGCTATGTGTATAAGTCTTTCGAGTTTCTTAAATTTACCACAAAGGGTATATCTATCAGAGCGGGAGAGTTTGGATGAGTTGCAAAATAATTCAGGGGGTAAACTCGTATATAAAGTATCCAGTGTCTCATATTTGTGAAATTCTATATCCTCAATGAGATCCATTTAATCAATGAGATATGTAGAGGAAAAATGGGAAAATGGATAAAGATTGATAAATGATAAAAATAAATAAATGTAAAAATAAAGATAAAAAAATAAAAATATAGGAAATAGATAATAAAGCAAAAAAGGTGGGGATTAAAAATATATGTATAAATAAAATATATATAATAATCAAAGAATTCAAGTATACTCTATCAGATAAAACAGAAATAGTAAAAATTCATGGTAATATATTAATACATGAATATCTGTATATTACTGAATATATATCTCTCCTAGGACCAGCAGCAATACAAGACTTCTAACAGAACCATGGATAAAAACATAAAATGTAATAGCGCTAAAGTCCGTGGATATACCAGTAACAAGATATAAAGGAATAGTCTATAAATAGTTCCAAAAGGAAGTTGATAATCCGTGGATCAATAAAAGCAGGGGAGCCAGGGAAATCTGTGTCTCCAAAATACCAAGGGCAGCTTCTTGTTGAGTGAAGTCAATCCTCCATATATGCATAGAAAACCAAAAGAAAAAGCGCCTCTTAGGTATAAGGGATTTATTCACGTATTAAAAGCATAATACACACTTACATAAAAGTAGATAATGAGCTGCTTCCATGAAGAACTAATCCCGGTGTCCTTGAAATCTCCTTGAAAAAGGAGCGCGCATGCCCGTTACGAGCTTCGCGCATGCTCAGAAACGCGTAGTGGTCCCCAGCTAATTTGATACTACCCGAGTGACGTCATCTCCCAGGTGATCCGCTGGAACGCGGAAGGGACTTTTCCACTAAGACCGCTTACACAGTTGGGGCTTCCGAGCGGAGTTCCGCGGCCACCCGCACGGCATCCATCTAGCCCCCACCTATCACTGGGAATCACGGACAGACACCGGGATTAGTTCTTCATGGAAGCAGCTCATTATCTACTTTTATGTAAGTGTGTATTATGCTTTTAATACGTGAATAAATCCCTTATACCTAAGAGGCGCTTTTTCTTTTGGTTTTCTATGCATATATGGAGGATTGACTTCACTCAACAAGAAGCTGCCCTTGGTATTTTGGAGACACAGATTTCCCTGGCTCCCCTGCTTTTATTGATCCACGGATTATCAACTTCCTTTTGGAACTATTTATAGACTATTCCTTTATATCTTGTTACTGGTATATCCACGGACTTTACCTCAAGTTCTCGACAGGCATCTCCCCCCAGGCTCTTCTTTGTGGACATTTACTGCTTGTGTTTGTTTGAGCTGACCCTGACAGAAATGTGTGGAGTCCAGAAAATGTCGTGATTGTGTAACCTTCCAAAGCACTGTTGGCTGTTATTTACTAAATGCAAAGACACTTTGCACTACTACACTGAAACTGCACTTGTAGTGCAAAGAGTATTTGCCCTTAGGAAATTACCCCCATTTTCTCATCAAACAACAATTACATCACCCCAAAAATGTTGTAGCAATGAGACAATAATCCACACATTCTTGATGAACAATCTTTTTAATACCAGCACAATCACATGTGCATTTACCCAAGGTTTTTCTGACAAACCGACATGTTTGTTGTATAACAATTTTTGTGATGCCATTATCCAAAATCAAAATGTCCATTTTATAGAAAACAGGCCTGTGTAAAACCAACAAGAAAAGACACAAATCTTGATCTTACAAAGTTCACATTTGGTAGAACCTGAAGGCAATATCAGACATGAGTATTTAGGAACTGTGTTTGATATTGCGTTCAGATGGGGTGAAGTCACCCCAGAAAAAGCCAAATTTGGAAGATGCACACAAATTTCACAATGTCAACATGTGCGACCTGCCATCACGGGGGATCAAGGGACGTGTTTTGGGGGAGAAAGCCCTTCCTCACCGCTACTTTATTATTGAGGAAGGGGTTGCACCCCCAAAACGCGTCCATTGATCTCCCGTGATGGCAGATAGCACATGTTGGCACACTGTGTGCATCCTCCAAATTTGGCTTAGGGAAAAATCACAAAAACATTTCGCACATTGTAGCACACAAAAGAAGAAAGTGATTTGGAGGGGCTTTAAACTCGCCCCAAAACATCAATGATGTTTTTATATTTTGGAATAACATCATTGATGTTTTTCTTGATGTTTTCCAATTGTAAATTACACCCCATGATCTCCCCGATCAGGATCTGGGCACTTTCGGATGTGAAAGGATCTTCACCCACAACCTCACGATCACCTAAAAAGAGAGGAACCACAAAATAAATTAGGTTTGCCAAAAAATGCCGCCATCCATCTCTTATGTGAGCCTGTGGTCGCAGACACTCACCTGTTGTGGTGACTAGTTCCACCACATCTTCATCCTCCTGCTCTTCTTGTGCTGGGGGTATTTCACCTTCTTCCAGAGGGGGGGGGCTCTGGTCTCCTCGGATGAGGGGTGTCCTCCGAGTCTTTTATCCCCTATGTAAAACAAAATGGTATAATTAGCACACAGATATTTGATGGCAGAACTATAAAGATGAAACATTGCTTGGAAGTGGGGTACAATTGTCTGTTTTAGCCGAGTTCCAAGATGTAGCTTTTTTAGTGTCCTTTGTCAAGCTGTAATACTTTACCTGTTTGGTACAAGCTTCACAGATGTAGCCCCCCCCCCCTATAGTATACACTGGAGCACCTGTGTGGCCCCCCTAATAAAAATGGTGTTCTTGTGTCCCACACTAGTGCTCCAGTGTCCAGATGTGAAAACAGCTGCTCAGTGTCCTCTCCTTACACACAATCTAGTTTGCATTTCATTCTAGTACCCAAGCCATCTACACAACCCAATTCTTTGAAGACAAGTATAGGGCCTCAAAATGGTGGCCAAATGCATATGGCCTAAACAATGGTATTTTATAGTCTGAAAGAAAAATGTGTGATCCGAACGAATAATGTGCCCATGAACATGAAAGTTGCCATTTTAAACTGTACAACAATTCCTAAAAGCACATGGAGCAGCACGAACGTAATAAACACCAAAAAAATAGGAACACAGCACAACTACTTACTTTTTTGCAGCACTCTCCGGATCATTCTGTACTGCTCATGTTCTCGTAATTTCAGGTCCGACCACCGCTTCTTGAGCTGATCTTTCGATCGTCGTACCCCGAAATTCCGGTGCAGACTCCTGACCACTTTCGCCATGATCTTGGCCTTTCGGACATTGGGGTTGGGGTAAGGCCCATACTTTCCGTCATAGTCGGCCTTCTTCAGGATGTCCACCATCTCCAACATCTCCCCAAAGGACATATTTGAGTCCTTTAATCTCCTTCTGGATCGGGACGTTTCAGGCTCCAGCCTTTCCTCCTCCTCGTTGCTACAATTAGCACGATCCTGCTGTCTATCCGCCATGTGCTCTTCCCCCCACTGCGCCGAACGAAAAGGGGCGGGAATAGACTAGAAAGAACGTCAGGGGCGGGCGGAGTTATACGCATGCGCAGTGTGTATAAATCGTAACGCGCGCGTCTTACGTACGATCTGTGAGCGGAGGAAGGAGCATCGGACACGCCGATCATGCTAACGAAGGTAAGATCTAAGCTTGGGCCTATACTGCTTCGAAATGGAAGCCTATATTGTAACAAGATTATGGGAGTTTGGCCTGACATTAGGGTTTGTCTTGTGTTGTGTCTTGCAGAGAAAATGGATGGCTTCAATGACCACAACTTCCTTCCCCTGTTCATAGACCAGTACAGGGAGCTGCCCTGTCTGTGGCAGGTCAGACACCCCCACTATAATCACAAACAGAAGAGGCAGGCAGCGCTGGAGAAACTGCTGGAGTTGGTGAAGCCGGTGGTCCCCACAGCAACCATCCCTTATTTGAAAGCTAAAATTGGTGGCCTGAGGAGCACTTATCTTAAGGAGCGCAAGAAGGTCACAGATTCCCAGAGGTCCGGAGCTGCAGCAGATGACGTTTATGTCCCCAGGCTGTGGTACTATGAGAGACTGCGATTTCTGTCAGACCACACTGAGGTCAGGGAATCCCTCTCTACTCTTCCTTCCACGCTTCCTTCCATACCAGCTGAGGCTTCCGATGTCCAACCTGGGCCTTCCAGCCAGGAAGAAGTGGAGGAGCCCAGCTGGAGTCAGGTATAGCATTCTTCTACAGATTTCTGGGCAATAAATAAATGATGTTTATTAGATGTTATTATTGATCACTAATTGCTGCTTGAAAGTGTTTTACATATCAATAGACAGTAGTGGGCACCCAAAATTGGGAAAAGAATGAAAAATGCTGGGCTCAGAATGATAGTCTGTTATATTTGTTAACATTCAATTTGCAGCAGTGAGGAGGTGAAAATTGTGTGTGATTGATGAATAAAATACTAAAACTATGTCCCTTTTTCATACACAGGAAGACCTCAGCCAGGAGGAGGCTGTGGAATGTGGCAGTCAGGAGGAGGCGGGGATTAGTGGCAGCCAGGAGACGGTGGGGCTAAGTGTCAGCCAAGAGAAGCCTGGGACCAGTCGCAGCCTGACTGAGTCTCAGGTTCCTCCCCTCCGCCTGCCACATAAAAGGGCCAGGAAGATGACTCCCAGTCCTGTGCAGGATTCAGCATACAGGCTGATCCAGGAGGCTTCGGCGTCCCTCCGAGCCTTCCCCAGTCCTGAAGAGGCCTTTGCCTGCATGGCTGCCACAAAATTGCAGGGCATGCAGGAGGGCCAACGCAGGCTCTGTGAGGACCTGCTTTATAAAGTGCTTCGTAAGGGGGAGAGTGGGGAACTGACACCCAAGACGGATGTCATGGAGATGGACGATCCTCCTCCTCCTCCTCCTCCTGCTGCCACAACTCCACCACCACAGCCAAAGCCTGGAAGGAAGCGTGGAAGGAAGACCAAAGAGTGATGGCCCTGGGTTCAGTCTGGTCTGACAGAAGATGCAGTCTCTCGTATGACCACAGCCTGGGGACATAGATGTCATCTGCTGCTTTCCGGATCTCTGGGACTTCTGGACCAGACTGCCCTCCCTAAGATAAGGACTCCTCAGGCCACCAATTTTGCTTTTAAATAATTGATGTCTGCCCTGGGGGTCCAAGGCTTCGCCCACTTCTGCAGTTTCTCCAGCGTTGCCTCCCTCTTTGTTTTTTTTATAGTTGTGACCCCTTAATAAAAAAAATTTCGGGAAATTCTACTCTCCTGTGTGTGTTTTCATCCAAAAAGGACAGTTTGTTGGTAACGATTCAGGTACATTTCTAAAGTACAATGTGAAATTAACAAGGGACAACAACACCAAACAATCTCCTACAGATTAAATACAACAACATATAATGGTGTTGTGGGAACTTGTCACAAAAAACACACAAACATTTTCGGGAGTACAAATCAAAATCACCAAAAAAAAAAATTAAAAAAAGAGAAACACAAAAAAAAATCTACATTAAAGTAAAAAAAAACAAAAAACAAATATGTTGTCAGATGTGAGAAATCTAAATATATTGAGGGAATCCCGATAAATAGTAACGAAAGAAGTTTGTGAGAAGTCTGTGTGAATATGAGCATCAAAACTACTTCATTCTTGTCACATTATAAAGAAGAAGAGAGTGCGCTGTATTAAACCATTTTTAACATTGCAGCGTGACGAAAGTGCTGTATCCATTGCAAACGCTAAGTTTACCAGAACGAGCTGTCCCGTGTCGGAATTTCTTCTGAGCATGCGTGGCACTTTGTGCGTCGGAACAGGCCACACACGGTCGGAATTGACGCGATCGGATTTTGTTGTCGGAAAATTTTATCTCCTGCTGTCCAACTTTGTGTGTCGGAAAATCCGATGGAAAATGTCCGATGGCGCCCACACACGGTCGGAATTTCCGACAACACGCTCCGATCGGACAATGTCCATCGGAAAATCCGACCGTGTGTACGGGGCATTAGCGATCGCAGGGATCAGGCCTGACTCTGCGAACGCTGCAGTTATGTGTGCTTAGTGTTTTGTAAGTGTCAGTTATCGATCGATACTGCACTTGGGTGGGCTGGGCAGGGCTGGGCCGAGGGGCAAAACGCAGGTGCTAGCAGGTATCTGCGCTGATCCCGCTAACACTGTGTTTATGGGAACCCTAAACTGCTGGGGAGTATAGATCTGATTGGATCAGATATCGATCCTCTCAGATACTATAGCACTAAGGGATGTGTATGCTGCGTGCGTGGGTTTTAGCGGTACTGGCGCTAACCTGACGCTGCCTGGGGCGACGCAGACCTTATCTGACCCTAAAAATGTAATTTATATCACCGCCGGGCAATTAGGGGGTTAAACCTTTATAAGGTAATAAATGGCGGGTGCCCTAAAACTATAATAAACTATAATAAACTATAATAAACTACAAAAAACAAACTAGCTAACCAGCGTCACCCGTAACAGGGGGCAATCAGGGGGTTAAAACCTTTAGCAGGTAGTATATGGGGGTCCCTGTCACTATAAAACACTGACAGCGAACCTATATACTTACCTCCCTAACTAGCGTCACCTGTGTCACTAATACAGCTATCAGAAAAACGATCGCTTAGCGACACTGGTGACGGGGGGTGATCACGGGGGTTAACCTTTATTAGGGGGGATTAGGGGGGTACCCTGGACCTAAGGGGGGGTACCCTAGACCTAAAGGGGGCTAACCTAACTGCCCTAACACTTATAACTGTCACAAACTGACACCAATGCAAAAAAAAAAATTCTATTGGTGTCAGAGTGACAGGGGGTACAGGGGGTGATCGGGGGGTGATCGGGGGGTGATGGGGGGTGACAAGTGTGCCTGGCGTGTTCTACTGGATGTGTAGTGTTGTGCAGAGTTACATGATGTCTTCTCTCCTCGGCGCCGGATTGAAAAGACCGGCTCGAGGAGGGATGACATCGCTTCCTTTCCCTCTGTTTACATTACAGAGGGAAAGGAAGCATTTTCATTCGCCGGGAGCGATCGGAAGGAGGTGGCCAACAATGGATTTCCTCCCCCTGACCTCTCATTGCCCGGGAAGAAATGGCGACCGCCTCAGGCACCGGGGGACCCCCCACCCGCGGAAGGCAAATCACGTGCATGTACCTGATTTTGCCTGTCCGTGCCAACTTGCCGACGTACATCGGCGTGGGGCGGTCGTCAAGTGGTTAAACCATTTGACAGTAAGTAGAAAATTGTAACATTTTACTTTCATCATTTTAGCAGAAAGGCCATCCTCTATTTTCCCCAGCCAATTGACAAGGACAGGTAAGTAAAAGAGAAGCTGCATTGGAGACGGTGGGTTATGGGTAGAAATAGCATATATATACTTTGTGTGTGTATATATATATATATATATATATACAGTGGGGACGGAAAGTATTCAGACCCCCTTACATTTTTCACTCTTTGTTGTATTGTAGAAATTTTCTATAATCATTTAAGTTCATTTTTTTCCTCATTAATGTACACACAGCACCCCATATTGACAGAAAAACACTGAATTGTTGACATTTTTGCAGATTTATTAAAAAAGAAAAACTGAAATATCACATGGTCCTAAGTATTCAGACCCTTTGCTGTGACACTCATGTATTTAGAACCAAAAAGAGTGGGGATTTTTAAGGTGCACATCAATTGAATAGATATCAAATATTTTTGTATAAAAAGATTCTTATTTTATTAGGAAAGTACAATAAAAATATATTTTTTTCACATAAAAATGTAAAAAGGAGATTTATATATGGAAGTGCCACATGTATTTAATTGCAGATGCAGTAACACAGCAAAAACGATGTACTTCCCAACATATTTCGCCCATCTGTCGGGCTTCCTCAGGGGATGCTGGTCACATACAGAATACACTGTCTTCTGTATCTCCTAGAAGATGGGGGGGGAGAGGGGAGAACGGGGTAGGTCTGCCAGGATAAATGCTGCCACCGTACCGAGGGAGCCCCGAGCTGAAGGTGAGCGTAGATGGTACAAAAAGGCCAGAGAGGCAGATACGGCAGCTGGCTTAATGCCAGGGACCACAAACCTCCCAGGATACAAATCACTTTAAAGGAATACCTGAGTGGAGAGTTTGATGTGCATGGGTCCCTTGGTTTCTTTTTGGTTCTAAACATTCTTTTTCAGGATGTGGTGCTAGAAATGAAACTTGGGCTCATGCTCATATAATTTTCGTACTCATATATTTACCCTCGGTGCTGTCCATTTCTTCTGATCGTCCTTGAGATGGTTTTACACCTTCATTTGAGTCCAGCTGTGTTTGATTATACTGATTGGACTTGATTAGGAAAGCCACACACCTGTCTATATAAGACCTTACAGCTCACAGTGCATGTCAGAGCAAATGAGAATCATGAGGTCAAAGGAACTGCCTGAAGAGCTCAGAGACAGAATTCTGGCAAGGCACAGATCTGGCCAAGGTTACAAAAAAATTCTGCTGCACTTAAGGTTCCTAAGAGCACAGTGGCCTCCATAATCCTTAAATGGAATACGTTTGGGATGACCAGAACCCTTCCTAGAGCTGGCCATCCGGCCAAACTGAGCTATCGAGGGAGAAGAACCTTGGTGAGAGAGGTAAAGGAGAACCCAAAGATCACTGTGGCTGAGCTCCAGAGATGCAGTCAGGAGATGGGAGAAAGTTGTACAAAGTCAACCATCACTGCAGCTCTCCACCAGTCGGGGCTTTATGGTAGAGTGGCCCGACGGAAGCCTCTCCTCAGTGCAAGGCACATGAAAGCCCGCATGGAGTTTGCTAAAAAACACCTGAAGGACTCCAAGATGGTGAGAAATAGGATTCTTTGATCTGATGAGACCAAGATAGAACTTTTTGACCTTAATTTTAAGCGGTATGTGTAGAGTCCCAACAGTGAAGCATGGTGGTGGCAGCATCATGCTGTGGGGGTGTTTTTAAGCTGCAGACAGAGGACGACTGGTTGAAATCGAGGGAAAGATGAAGGCGGCCAAATACAGGGATTTTCTTGGACGAAAACCTTCTCCAGAGTGCTCAGGACCTCAGACTGGGCTGAAGGTTTACCTTCTACCAAGACAATGACCCTAAAATAACGAAGGAGTGGCTTCACAACAACTCCGTGACTGCTCTTGAATGGCCCAGCCAGAGCCCTGACTTAAACCCAATTGAGCATCTCTGGAGAGACCTAAAAATGGCTGTCCACCAACGTTTACCATCCAACCTGACAGAACTGGAGGGGATCTGCAAGGAGGAATGGCAGAGGATCCCCAAATCCAGGTGTGAAAAACTTGTTGCATCTTTCCCAAAAAGACTCATGGCTGTATTAGATCAAAAAGGGTGGTTCTACTAAATACTTAGCAAAGGGTCTGAATACTTAGGACCATGTGATATTTCAGTTTTTCTTTTTTAATAAATCTGCAAAAATGTCAACAATTCAGTGTTTTTCTGTCAATATGGGGTGCTGTGTGTACATTAATGAGGAAAAAAAATTAACTTAAATGATTTTAGCAAATGGCTGCAATATAACAAAGAGTGAAAAATTTAGGGGGGTCTCAATACTTTCCGTCCCCAATGTATATATATATATATATATATATATATATATATATATATATATATATATATATATATATATATATATATATATATCTATATCTATATCTATATAATTATTATATTATACTAGTGATTAGTTTTCCTTTATTTTCAGAAAAAGACATCATTGGATAGCCTTAGTTTTACTAATGTGTTGGTAGGCTCCGCTTCAGAGTTACTCCTTTCAATCCTCATGAATGAGGGTTAGGGAAAGTTAGAGGTTTGCTCTACCATCTATAGATGCTTTGTAGGAGGTCTGCTTTTGTAGAAGACAATTTTGGGGCCTTTATAATTTCTGGTACACAAGACTAATAAACCATATTTCAGAGACATAATGTCAGCTATGAAAAAAACTTTTCCCTAGAATTCAAAAAATATTTTAAGGCTTTTCCAGGCGGCGTGGCTATGCAGCGCATGTAGACGGTCGCACTTCTCTCTTGCTCCGTCAGAATACGGGCATTAATCCTTCTACATACCCATCCTGAGTCGAATCCAGCCTCAACGGAACCGCAACAACCCCACAGTATTAGCGCTACATCTTACTGCTATCTGGGCTGCTTAAAGCCATGTCAAAATGGAGCAAAGACAACCGGGGCCTCTATGACAACCCAAGCCAAGATGGTGCCTTGCCACAGCGCTTGTGCAGAGAGCAATACAGGGAGGCAGCTCATAGACTCCTCTTCGATGGAAAGACTTCAAAAGAACAGCAGCCTTCCCCATCTGACCCAGGAGAAGCTGTGGGGGGGTCAGTCTGAGGCGGATTATACGATCCCGCTGGAGGATGCCGGCGGATTATCCCCAGACTGGAACACAGTGAGTACACCTAAAGACTTATTCACTGGGCCCCAATCTACCTCCCCACCATCCGACAATACTGAGCCCACTCTCAGAGACATTTACTCTGTGGTGACAGCATGCAATATGTCAATTTCCACGCTAGCAAATGAAGTGGAAGGGGTCAAGGCGGAAATATCATTTGTGAGACAGGACATGCAAAAACTGAGAGAGCGCACGGCCACCATAGAGGGCAGAGTGAGTGCAATTGAGGATGACATAGCACCCATACAAAGGGATCTGAAATATAACTGCCATCTCACTGCCCAGCATGCAGACCGTTTATATGACTTAGAAAATCGCATGAGACACAATAACATTCGTGCCCTAGGCATCCCTGAAAGGGCTGAAGGTAAAAACCCCGTCACATTTATTGAAAACTGGCTGATAGATACTTTCGGCAAAGAAGTTTTTTCCCAATCTTTGCAGTCTAACAGGCACACAGCGTCCCATCCACACCGCTACCACCAGGCAATCATTCCCGTGCCTTCCTCTTTAAAGTGCTTAACTACAAAGATAGAGACGCCATCCTGTCCAAAGCCAGGACCATGGGTGGTGCGATGGCCATAGACAAATTCAAGATATCCTTATTCCCAGACTTCTCTCCTGAGCTGCAGAAGCAACGGGCTAAATTCACTGACGTCAAGAAAAGGCTGAGGGAATTCAACTTGCCATATGATATGCTGTACCCCGCCCGACTGCGGGTGGTTGCACTAGGGGAGGCCCACTTCTTTGATCGGCCTACCTCTGCAGCACAATGGCTGGACCGGGAGGACAGGGCACTCAAAGCCAATAAGCCACAACGTAATGCTCCAGATTGAAGGAGGGTTTCCATGCTGACTGGAAGTTGCCTCAGTCCGGCCCCCACTTATTGCTGTTGGTCCAAGGTTCTGGCCATTTGATCCTTTCTTTATGCCTTATTAATGGCTGACTGTTCAGTTAACTATATCTATAACCAAGGCGGCTGAAGGAGAACAACTAAACTGCTTACTGTCTACACAGCGGCAGAGCGGGTCTGGGAATAAAATCCAGCTCTGGAATTAATTTCATACCAGCCCCATAGCATTATTGCCAGCCCAACAGCATAACGTCATTATTCTCTTGTTTATAAAAGGGAAAACCATGCATTTGAAAGCACATTTGAAGAATGCATTATATATAGATAAGACACATATGAAAGCACATAGGGCTTTATATATTTTATATATATATATATATATATATATATATATATATATATATATATATATATATAAGCAAATTACAGTTAAGTGGTAAAAGTGGAGCAATCATCAAGAACAGTCCAAGCGTGATAATAGATGATTTGGATAAAAAATTATACATACAGAGGCAGCCCCATGAACGGTCGCTCGTTCTGAGAGCTCCGCTCCACTCCGGCCTGCGATCCCCGCCACAGCCACAAATAGCGGCGGAACCGGACCTTCAGACCATCTCCTCACCTCCTGGAGTCCTGAGGGACCCCCTCGCATGACCGGGGGCTCGGCAAGACGGGACCTATCCCGATTCCTCTACTCCGGCCCGCGGATCGCGGCCTCCACAAAAATGGCGGCGGCCGGCGCCATACGAGGCTCCTCAGGGAATCCGGAGGCATCCTTGGAAGACTTTCCACCCCTGCCCTCCCCCAGTGCCATGATGAAACCGCAAACTGTGAGTAATTCCCAGGATGGGTTATTACCAGGATCCCCCACGAACTCCTTAGGCTGTAGCCCCATGGAAGTACCCCCCCTATCCCAGATGGAGGAGACCTGCCCCATATCCAGCCCTCAGAATGATCCCTCTGCTCCCATCCCTGCTGACTTTGCAGCCCTAATGAACACTTTCTCAAATATGCTTACAAGAGGTTTGGCACACAATGCCTCACAAATCACCACCACTATACAGGCTGATCTGCAGCAGCTGGGTGCATGCATTGAAGCAATTGAATCAAAGACTGATCAAATTGCTGCAGTTGCCAACCAGAATACTGAAAGGATCCAAGAATTACACGACCAACTGGATATGGCATACTCAAAACTCGATGACCTCGAGAACAGGTCCCACAGATACAACTTTAGGCTAAGAGGCCTTCCAGAATCTTTTAAGGACACAGATAAAATCGTTCGCTCCTTCATCAAACATTTAATTCTGGATATACCAGACTACAGGCTGGAACTAGACCGGGCACATAGGGCCTTGCAACCTCCATGCCAAGATGGCCTACCCAGAGATATTGTGGTTAAACCCCATTTCTTCAGAGTCAAAGAAGAAGTCATGCACAGAGCTAGAGAATCAGAAAATCTCTCCTTCCAGGGACACTCGATTCAAATTTTTGCGGACCTTTCCCCCTTCACGATTCAGAGACGGAGATCATTAAAGCCTCTTTTGAGCATCCTATCGCAAAAATCGATCACCTACAGATGGTCGTTCCCCTTTCGCCTCAACTTTGCCTACCTAAACAAGTCTTACAGCTTCACAAATTTCGGAGATGGGGAACGTTTGCTGCTACAACTGGGCCTTATATCTCACTCGCCAACATCATCTACTGCTATGGATTCCAGAACACCTCAGTCCGCGAAGAGACCACTACCCTCGAGCCCCATCCAACCCTTATGGCATAAACAACAAGCCAAGAGATCCAAAGATGGACGCCCTCCTTAATGGAAAGTCTGCTATCAACAGTGCCTTCTCCTCCCCAGGATTCCCTGGGGCAACCTTCTGGCAATGGGACGCTGACCTCCCAAGCCCCCGTTCTCTTCTGGCTGGCTTTTAGCCAGACCTTGTTTGGAAGCTGAGACGTTTTCTTTTTGTTTTCTGTTGCTCCATTTCTCTCAGGACTCCTACAAGTTTGCTTTTATGGTTCTACTTTTTGTTTTTCTCTATGGCGGTTTGGCCGGAGTGGCTGCACTTCGCCTCCACGAGTTCCTGAGTGGTATTTTCCCCCACTCAGAAACACCTTCATAACCCCTTTTTCGGGGTTCCCGTTTTTGGGAAAACCTTTTTAGGGGGTGGCTGACTGCCCTCCCCCCTGTTAGGGTTCTTAGATTGTTATCTAGCTACACTAAGTATGTCTGATCGCTTATATCATTTGTTTTACATTGTTTTTGACATGACCTGTCTCTCTTTCTCAGGGTCGATCTTCCCCCATTTTCTCTCCTCCTCATCTCACCTACTCCCGGAGTCACTCAGAAGCCTAACTATGTTGCTACTTCCCGGATTCCAAAACCTTCAGGCAGCGGAGGCTTGGATACGAGCACAAATCTTGATGTCTCAGGTAGGCACTTGTTGTGTGATGCGCACATCCCCCCCTCTGATCCATGCTCCCTGACACACACGTACCTCCTTCCCAAATCTGTATAGCCACGCATAATGTACAAGGCCTGAACTCCCCTGTCAAACGACATAAATTATTTAATCATTACAAATCACAAAAAATCGCAGTTCTCCTATTGCAAGAAACTCACTTCCCAGCCTCATAAAACCCCTCCTTTTTACACGGTAACTACACTCAGTTTTTCTTTCCAATGCTGAAAACAAGTCTAAGGGGGTAGCCATCTGTTTTGCAAAACACCTTAAATTTTCCCCCTACGAAGTAATTAAAGACCAGGCGGGCAGGTTTCTACTGGTAAAAGGGACGATTGAGGGTTTATTATATTCCTTTATCTCTTACTATGTCCCAAACAAAGGCCAGGCTTCCTTTTTCTCCACAATGTTGTCCACTCTAGGCCCAAAACTCGAGGGGAAAATAATAATGGGAGGAGACACGAACCTCCCTTTCGATACTTCCCTAGACAAATCGGGGTCAGGACCCCCTCGCTCCAGAAAACCCCCAAAACAAAGTACTAAAATAGCTTCCGCTCTGTATTCTCTAGGCCGGGTGGACATATGGAGAGAAATGAACCCTAGGTCCAAAGACTTTACCCATTATTCCGCCCCACATCACCTCTACACCAGAATCGACCACATTTTTATACAATCACATAACATCCCCAGAGCTAAAAAAGCAGTTATTAGAGACTCCCCCATTTCTGACCACTCCTTGGTTCTCCTATATCTACAACAATCTCCTAACCCGGGAAATAAATTCATTTGGCGCCTTAATGAAGGGCTCCTTAGTGATCCAATACAATGCTCGATTATAGCTAAAGAAATTCAGGAATATTTTCGTTTAAATGACACGGGAGAAGTTTCTCCGGAAACGCTGTGGGCGGCCCATAAGGCAGTACTCAGAGGGAAGATTATTCAAATCTCCTCCAACCTTAAAAAGGAACGCACGGCTGACACCAATAATCTTCGGTTAAGATTTAATTCCCTGTCTAGAGCCCATAAGAGGAATCCCACTAAGGATTCTCTAGAGGCGCTGGAAAATGCGCGGACTTCTTTGAACCTGGCCCTCACCTCCGAGGCTGAGAAACAGCTCCGGTGGTCAGGCGCACGCTTTTACCACCAGACTGACAAAATAGGAACTAAATTAGCCACCAAATTGTCTCCAAGAGCTCGATCGGCTGCCTTCCCCAAAATTCGCACTCTTCCCGGCGTACTTTCTCAAAACCCAAAAAGTATAATGGAAACATTCCATAATTTTTATACTACATTATACAAACAAGAACAATCAACACCTGACCATTCTACATCGGATTTCCTAAATAGCTTATCCCTCCCCAAATTATCGTCTGAACATTCAGACCTTCTGCATGATCCTATATCAGAAGTAGAAGTACTCGGGGTGAATAAACACCTGAAACAAAACTCGGCCCCGGGACCTGATGGCTTTTCTGCGAGTTATTACAAAAAATTCGGACCTATCTTAACACCGTATTTGGTCAAATTCTTTAACTCTCTCAGGTCTGGCTCTCCCCTGGATAAAGCCCTCAATCTTGCCTTCATTTCGGTCATTCCAAAACCTGGCAAAGACACGACTATGGTCTCCAATTACTGTCGTATCTCCTTAATTAACAATGATCTAAAAATATTAACTAAAGTTCTTTCCAATCGGTTGGCTTCCTGCATAGCCGCTTATATCAACAAGGACCAAGTGGGCTTTATCCCGGGGAGACAAGGACCTGACCAGATCAGGAGAGCAATTAACATTATCTCTCTTCTTAAATCTCAATGGGATGGAGGCCCCCGCAACACGGCTATTTGTTATCCATCGATTTGCAAAAAGCTTTTGACACAGTCACCTGGCCCTACCTATTCCATGTACTAGAATGCTGGGGTTTTGGTCAACATTTCATGAACATCCTTAGAGCCCTGTACTCCGGCCCCACTGCACAGGTCAGATTACAGGGCTACTACTCTGAGCCTATTACTATAGAAAGGGGTACTAGACAGGGGTTCCCGCTCTCCCCCCTTCTGTTTGCCATAGCCATGGAATCCTTGGCTATTGCAGTTAGAATTCACCCTGACATCAAAGGGGTGGTATGTGGTAATCGCAAGCACAAATGCGCCCTTTTTGCCGACGATTTGTTGCTCTTCGTGACCTCCCCCCTAGTCTCCACTCCTAATATCTTCTCTTTGCTAGATAAGTTTGGGGAGATATCGGGTCTGCGAGTTAACGTAGCCAAATCTTCTGCCCTGAGCATCTCGGTCCCTTCTAATGTTCTAGGTAGCCTTCAAAACCACTTTCCGTTTTCCTGGAACGAGGTCTCACTTCCATACCTAGGGGTCAATCTCACAGCAAATATAGCTTCTCTCTACTCTTCCAACTACCCTGCCACCTTTCGTAAATTGATTTTGGACCTGTCCAACTGGGATAATCACAACTTATCTTGGCTAGGCCGTATTAATGCAGTCAAAATGACCCTCCTACCCCGTATTCTTTACTTATTCAGATCCTTGCCCATCCCTATCCATAAATCGCAAGTTCACCTACTCCAATCCAAAATCATAAAATTCATATGGGGATCAAGGGGAAGTCGCTGCGCACAGCACATTCTATTCCGCCCCAAATCTCAAAGGGGTCTAGCTCTACCCAACATTTGGTGGTATTATCAGGCAGCCCAATTGGCCCAGATCTCCATTGTATATTCAAAAGGCCAGAAACCTGATTGGGTATCAATGGAACGTCTTGCAGTCCCTCGCCACACGATTGATTTTTTACTTTGGTCCCCCTCTGAATTGAGACCACCCATTCTAGCCCCCACGTTATCTCACTCTCTTGCATTATGTGACCGACTCTATAAAAATCCCTCCCTGATTTCCCCCCTTAAACCCCTGACACATATTTTTCATAACCCTGACTTCCCACCTGGAATGAACATTTTAGCGTTTAGTTAGTGGTTGAATAAAGGATTACTCAGAATAGGGAACTATTTCTCCTCCACAGGCCCACTCTCTTTGGCATTCTGTACAAGTAAGCTTGAAATGCCCCCTGCCGAACGTTTTCGCTTTATGCAGATCCAACATTTCCTTCATTCCATTTGGCCAAACAAACCAGAGCCCCCTTCAATAACTAACTATGAATCATGGTGTGCGGGTGCAGTGGATCAGAGAGGGGGGATCTCCATCATATATGCTTCACTTGCCTCTGCGGTGTCCAAGCCTCCATACGCCTTGTCCTGGGAAAAAGACCTTGATATCTCCTGGGATAGTGATCAATGGTTCTACTGCTTTCATCGCTCGTTTAAGGGAATCCTTAATGTTTCCCTCATGGAGGGCAGCATTAAGGTGCTCATGAGATGGTACAGGGTACCCTATCTTCTGGCTAGGATATATCCTGATGCTTCCCCGCTGTGCTTCCGTGGCTGCAACCACATAGGGACTCTGCTCCACGTTTGGTGGACATGTCCACGGATAAGGGGCTTATGGAACAAAGTATTCTCAGTAATCCGCAAAATATCAACCGCTCAGATTCCTCAAATTCCAGAGATAGCACTATTGAATCTGAAAGTAGATAAGGTTGATAAATATACCCAACAACTGATCTTCTTCATTTTACTGTGCACCAAAATAACAATAGCCTCTTGCTGGAAAAAACACAGAGTCCCATTCACAGCGGTGAAGCATAAAATTTCCTGGATTATGGCACAAGAAAAGATAGTTAGCATTATCCAAGATAAAGTTAGTAAGTTTGAGTTAACCTGGAAACCTTGGGCCAATTTTTGTCATATTTCCTTACGCCCTGGCATTAGCCCACCAGGGCAACAGGCTCTCTGAGGGACTCCGCTGTCATTCCTCATCAAGTGAGATGGTCCCCCCCCCCCCTGCTTCCCATTCCACTAGTCTACCTTCCTACCCTCTCCCTTTAGTACCTCAGACTCTCTGTTTGTTCTCTCTGTAAACTGTTCATCCCTGATATTTATTTAATTATTTGTGTACTTCTCTTTTGCCCTTTTTTGGAGGGACATGGTAATACCCTAACAACCCCTGGGTCCCTGGCCCCAGGGATTTCCAGATTGATTAAATAACTCCCCCTAAGAGGAAATCTATGGTCCTATGTTAGTGTGACCACTCGAATATAATCATTAACGGGGTAGGACATTTCTCATTGCTACATTTAGATATTGATATTGGGCTACCCTTTTTGGGTAGGACTCGACCGAGGTTGGGGGTTCGGGAGGGAGGAGTGGCCTCAAGCCCGCAGTAAGTTCCCATATGGGGCGGGTGGCGGGCGTCTCTCCTGATCCCTGATCCCTTGCAAATAATGGATTAAAGTCTTCCTTACTCTGTACTACCACACCTCACTTAACCCGGTAAATGAGTTATACCTGACCCCTGTAGGTTTTTGTTCCGGCAGAATACACATCTTTTACTGTCCTAGGGCCAGAGACATGTCTATTTTAGATTTTAGTTTATAATTTTGATATACTTTAAATTGTAACACAGCATTTTGCTGGTTGGACTTTTCCTTTTACATCTTGCATTGAGAGGTTTTTCCTCGAATTAATTTGCTCCTTATATATCTTCATATCTTCCTACCATGTAATGCCTTAAACATTGGTTCTGTAAAATTTTACTAATTGTTACTACTAATAAAAATCTATTGAAAGTAAAAATTATACATACAAATAGTAAACATGACTATGTGTATATTGGGTAGAATGAAGATGAATCGGAGATAATTATAAAAAAATTTAAATTTAGAGATGAAAATTAAAAATGTAATCAATCAATTAATTGGAAATATAAGGTTACCAGCAGAAAAATATATATACATGCACGTGTATATATAACAGGGAGAGGTATGGAAAAATGTGCAAAAAATATTATACACACATATACATGGAAATTTAACACATACATGTGCATACACATACACATGCATAGTGAATACACACATACACATGCATAGTGAATACACACACACACACATACACATGCATAGTGAATACACACACACATACACATGCATAGTGAATACACACACATACATATGCATAGTGAATACACACACACACACGCATAGTGAATACACATACACATGCCGCGGGCATATACACACATATATGGGGGAAAAAAGGGAGGGCCGGAGGGAAAAGAAAATTTAAACAAAAGCATATGGGCGCAAATGCATGCAGGCAGGGAAACAAGAGAGAGATTTTAGCACCTTAATTCTTCTGCTCCACGGACGGCCGACCGTTCACTTCTCAGAGTCCTGCTGCCCTCACTCGTGCAGAATAGTGGGCGGTGCTGGCGCCGCACGGGCCAAATGGAAAGAGGATAT
The DNA here is from genome assembly GCA_037952835.1 of Lithobates septentrionalis. NCBI lineage: Eukaryota > Metazoa > Chordata > Amphibia > Anura > Ranidae > Lithobates > Lithobates septentrionalis. The sequence continues at coordinate 1,667,355 of JBBDGP010001290.1, read as the reverse complement.
CAAGCAGCACCACCACACGGTGTTCTCCTGCTCCTCCCCTCAGGCATATGTATCACTCTGCAGTTCAGTGATAGTGGGCGGCGCCGGATCAGAAGAGGAGGCACAGGCATTGCACTGTAAAGTGCGGCGGCTGCCGCTGCTCTTTATTTTGCTGCCAGCCAAGCTCCGAGCCAAAAGTGGCCCCAGGGGCACTGAGTGCAGACGGCCTACCGGGAAATTTCCTGGTATCCCGGTAGGCCAGTCCGGCCCTGCACAGCGGGGTACCCTACAGGTGCTGTGGATGTGAAACCCCTTTGTGAACTAACCCCAGGGTTTAACGGAAGTTTCCACTGCCTTCCCCCCCACAGCAAATGCAGGTCAGTCTACCACACAGCTAGGTTGGCCTGAGAGCCAGGGTGGCTCCACAAGTTACTTTATATATAATGACCACCTATAGTCCTAAGGTTTGCTACTATATAACATGTCTTTGCTCTGACCCACCAACACTTCAACACCTGACATCTGTGAAAATGGATTGTGTGCAGACCACTACCTGTGTACCTGTTAATGGTAACATGTATGCCAATGTATATTCTCTACATAATACTGTAGTCTCCTGTATTACTGAGGCCTTTTTAGAAGGTGAATGTACTCCTATTAGTGATTACAATATACCCTTATGGCAGTTAAATTGAATGTCCTCACATGGAATTTTCGAGGCCTGGGTACCCTGGCTAAAAGAATGGCGGTCTGTAGACATATTAAATCAATGGATGCCGATATTGTATGCTTGCAGGAGATTAAAGCCTCATATATATGATGTTCAATTTCACTCTACCTACTCTAAGTACTCTAGAGGGGTGAGCATATTAATATGTAGGGGGGGTCCGGTTTCACTGCTTTAAGAATCTTATAGACCCAGGGGGTAGATATGTTTTTCTTCTATGCAAAATCCATGGATTAACCTGTATACTAGCTAGTATATATGTACCGCCACCGTACTCAAAGATGCGGGCTCACCTGGCTCATATAGGCCTATATCATTACTGACAGCCAACATCAAACTACTAGCCTGGATGCTGGCGAACAGACTGGCTCAGATGATACACAAAATAGTCCATAGGGATCAATCTGGGCTCATTCCCACGAAATCCACTGCCCAAAACATACGGAGGCTATTCTTGAACCTACAGCTCCCTGTTGACAACTCAGGCAATAGGGCGATATTTTCACTGGATGCAGCTAAGGCATTTGACAGCGTCGAATGGCCTTACCTGTGGAAGGTACTGAAGCATGTGGGACTGGGGGACACTTTAATTAAATGGGTTCGGCTATTGAATGCCAAACCCACAGCTAGAATTAAAGGGGAACTATCAGAACCCTTCCCATTGTTCAGGGGCACCAGACAGGGGTGTCCTTTGTCACCCCTTCTGTTTGCCCTGGCTCTGGAGCCCCAAGCAGCAAGAATCCGGGGAGATGCTAGTGTCACAGGGTTCCAGTGGGGCACGGGCACAGACATTGTGTCCATGTACGCTGATGACACTCTACTATATCTAGGAGACACCCAAGATACTTTACAGGCAGTTATGTCCCTTATTAAGGCCTTTGAAGACTATCAGGCTTCTCTATGAATTGGGATAAGTCGGTGCTGATGCCACTAGACCCCCTGGACAACCCACTACCAACTTGTGCAGAGACAGTGCAGATAGTGGAGTCATTTTGGTATCTGGGCATTCAGGTGACTCCAGACCCATCTCAATACATTATTTCTATTCTAATTCCCCTCCTCAATAGATTTCGTGAAAAATGTACCGCCTGGTGCAAATTACCTCTGTCAGTAGTCGGGAGAGTAAATCTCATTAAAACCGTCTGGGCACCACAGCTGCTATACATATTTAATAAATCCCCAGTATGGATCCCTCGGAAATGGTTTGATAGAATTGAGTCCCAATTTAGAGAACTAATATTGCATAAGAAAATAGCTAGGATCAGGCTAGCAACACTACAACACAATAAAGATGAAGGGGAGCTTGCGATACCCCATCCCAAGACCTATTACCTTGCATCCCAGGTAAAACAGCTGGGGGACTGGGGAATGATAGACCTGGCTGACCCTATACGTAGACTTCTGGACATAGTGGGTGAAAATGAGTCCGCATTTACAAGGTTGGAGGCAGGTTTTATGCACTTAGACAAATTAAATTATTAAACACATTATGGTCCTATACTAGAAAATTACTGGGGATAAGGGTTTTTTTGACCCATACACCCCTATGGTACAACAGACAATATAGGGAAATACTGAAACTTAAAGGATTCAGGAACTGGGAAGAAGCAGGCATAAAATATATTTCTCAACTATATAACGGCCCTACCCTCAAATTGTTCTCTGAGATCCAGGTAGAGTTTGGGATCCCACACAACAATTTTTACAAATACCTACAGTTACGCAACGCCATACAAACCCAGGCAAGAACCACTACACTACAGCAGACTGACCATGCGATATACAAAACAATATCATGGAAAATGTCAAAAAAGGTTATGATCTCCAAGTTCTATAATATAATTCTCACCCAGATACAAGACCCCTCCAGACTACCCTGCAGGCACGGTTGGGAGAGTGATGTAGGTGCCATTGATGGAGAGACCTGGGAGCTATGCCTTTCAGCTGCTCCCATGGTATCAGTGTTGGCGTCCCAAAGGTTATCTCATCTATATTTATTACAGGACTCCCCTGCAACTTCACAGATGGGGATTCAGGGACTCCCCTCTCTGTCCGAAATGTGAATGTGACCATGGTGATCTCCTCCCTATGCTCTGGAAATGCCCTAAACTTTTGAGATACTGGAGAGAGGTTTTATACATGATATCTACGGTATATATGACTCCTGTACCTAGGGATCCAGTTATCTGACTATTAGGAGCAATTGACATTGAATCACTGACTTCATGCTTTATGTGGCACATAAGCTAATTGCCCAACTGTGGATCACTCCTAGAGTGCCCACTAGGGGGTAATGGTTGAACAGTGTCAACAGACTGTTGATCAGAGAAAAATTGACATACCAACACAGAAAAGCTCCACGTAAATTTTACTCAATGTGGCAGGTGTGGTTAGATGTTCCGGGTTTGGCCCCTCATCAATTGATCAAAGACAGGCAATTATCGGGGTAGATGCAAGGTAAATGGTTACTTAGTAATTATTAAACATGGAGACTACAAAATTCACAGGATGGCACTGATATTGTTGGGGGTCAAGATGTGACGAATCAAACTCACGGTTGAGACATGTAAGGTTATGAGAAATACGCTGGTTAACTATAGCTACTTTATCTTTTCCTTTAATTACTTGTTAGGTTAATTCAATACGACTTAACAATAAAGACACTGAAGGGTGTAAGTTTGCACTCTACTGCATATGGGATTGTTCTATGCCTTATGTACATTTTGTCTTTTTTCTCCTTTTTTTTGGACACATACCTGTACATTTTATGGTTTATATTATGTACTGTGCAAGGAAACAAAAATAATAAAAAGTTTTTCTGATTTTTAAAAAAAAAAAACTTTTCCAATGTATGTCCAATCTTTGTAAATGAAAAAAACTTACTAAAAAATGTTTGGCATTTCCACCTATTGTCTGTCCGTTACACTACCTAGAAGTACCATCTCACCAGTCTGGATGTTAGCCCACTGTGTTCCCAGTTCTAATAGGAGGGAGAACACCAATATTATCTTCTAGCTATGACCATGCTGATGCTGACTTTATATTTGAACGTGCATTTTATTTTTTGCTCTAAGATTTTTATGCTGTATGCGATCTCCTCTTTCTCTGTCATGGTGGAGATAATTGTGATCTAGAAGTTACCAGCTATATTATCATGATATGGAATTTTCCTTCACAGTTTTACAGCTCATCTGACCTATCTGATATACTATATATTAGTATAAGTCATATATACCTTGTAGAAGGTATGTATCTGTCCAAGGGAGTGGGACTACACAAGGAGTTTTTCTTCTTCACTTATGTTGTACATGAACATCTACACACAGGGTGTTCCTCTACACTGATTATTTGTCACTGCGTGAACATTGAGTGTTTCACATTAGATACGAACACAGCATGGACATGTTTTGTTACATACAGTGGGCAGTTTATGTTTTTTTTACTAAATGGACACTATATTGATTATATCAACGGGTTTGTTTTCTTTCTCTCTGGCATTGGAAGTTGTTTTTTTTACTGTGGGTGTTGACACATATTCATTGTTTATATATTGGGTGTACTAAGGTTGTAGCACTGCACCGTATATGGAAAAAATAAATACTTTTTTCTTTGTACATTGTTGTATCCCATTAATATTGTTTTTACTTTTCTTTCCTAATATTGTCAAAACTCATACTATTGTTTTTTTAACCATGGAGAGCTTCATTTTTTTGCATTGTGGATACATGGAGCTACCATAAACCTATGGCTAGAAATTCCCTTCTTAGCTGCCATTTTTAGCATGCTAATTATACAGTTTTTCAGGGAAGCTGGTCACGGCAATAAGTAATTGTTAATTCTGAAAGATTAAGCTTGCTCTATAGAAAACAGATAGCTGCTATGGAGGTTTTTCAGTATAGATTATTTATCTTATTATAAATTAATTTATTTTATTATAAGAGGTTCAACCTACAGGCCTCAGTTGCCCCTTGAAATGTGTTGACTTCCTTATATTTCACTAACATTTTAGATTTCATTTTTTTAAAATAAAATGCCAATTTTATTTTCAAATTACTAATTTTAAAAGCGAAAAATAAAATAGAATTGCAGACATGCAAGTTATAATGACCATGCTGTGCTGAGACATATCATTATAATGACCCGTACACATGGTCGGACTTTGTTCGGACATTCCGACAACAAAATCCTAGGATTTTTTCCGACGGATGTTGGCTCAAACTTGTTTTGCGTACACACGGTCGCACAAAGTTGTCGGAATTTCCGATCGCCAACAACGGACGACGAGACTAGAAAAGGCCAGTTCAGAACCAAGCGCAGCGCCCATTGGGCTCCTTTTGCTAATCTCGTGTTAGTAAAAGTTTGGTGAGAGATGATTCGTGCTTTTTCAGACTCGTGGTTTTCAGATCGTTTTCTGCTGTTCAGTTTGTGCTTGTGCTTGTGGGTTTGTATCTGCTCTTCAATGCGTGCAAGCAAGTTCCGCGTGACTTATAGTCATTGTGTTCTTGTTCGTTCGTTACTGTTTTTCAGGTCGCTCTTCACAGGCCTTGCTGTTCTTCAGTGCGTTCTGTTACTTCGTTCTGAGCAGCCGACCATTTTCTAGCCATGTTGCGTATACGTACTCCTCGTAGAGTTCGTGCTGTGCGGGGGCTTGGTGTTGGGGTCCTGACCTTGACACAAGTCCAGTCCATGAACAGGGTGGGGAGGAGTTCATGGACCAAGAAATGGTTGCTTCAGCGTGACCAGTTCTCTCATATGCCTTTTCTCCATGAGATCCGTGAGAATAATCCTGATGATTTCAGGAACTTTCTCAGGATGACGGACCCCGTATTTCACTGTTTGTTGGCTTCGCTGACCCCCTATATCAGCAGGCAGGATACCTGCATGAGGCAAGCCATTACTCCGGAGCAGAGGCTCGTCGCTACCCCGCGGTACTTGGCTACAGGGAGAAGCCTGCAGGACCTCAAGTTCTCGACAGGCATCTCCCCCCAGGCTCTGGGGATCATTATCCCAGAGACCTGTTCTGCCATCATCCAGGTCCTGCAGAAGGTAAGATTTTTATCCTTTAATATCACATTGTATTGTATTGAATGTTTGATAATATATTGTATTTCTTTCCTGATTCCCTAATTACCATGATTGGAATATGCTGTGAATGTCCACTTTGTCCTCATGCATGCTGGAATTTTATGTAATTTTTTTTTTGTCCTTCATACATATTTGCCTTCAATAACCTCCCCAGCATGTTCTCCTGCCCTATATTCACCTCATGTAGTCACTTAACAATGTATTTTATCAGCTCCATAGTAGTGCTTTACCCCAAACACCCACTAAAATGTTTAGAAATGTGATTTGTGCTTTAAATTCTGGCAGAGTGGCAGAGGCTTTTTTTTTGGTGTCCCCAAATCATTTTTAGTAACCCTCCCTCCCCCCAACTGCTAAGTCAGCTGATCCCAATTCTCTGTCTATCCTCAATCATCTATCTGCTGACTTTGCCAAACCCATACACACTATACCCATCTCTTTAGTGCTCAGATGTATGGATGAATTCCCCAAAGTATGTAGTGCAAGGGCCTGCCTGTATACTTTCAAATGGTACTGTTTAAAGTTTTTGTATCCTATTATTATCTTGACAGGTAATAGCAGAATGTCCAAATGTCCTCAAATGTGTACAGTGTGTATTTATATCTTTGTTTTATGACACTTCTTACCTGTCCAGTGGGCTGCCAATAGTGTAACTAAGGAGGGACTGTTCCAAGTAATACCCTGTATTTAGGCATTCATCTCTCAATGAAGTGGAGAGGGTTACCTGTCCAAGATTCCCCCCCCCCCTATAATGTTAGAAATGGCCCATGACAGGGGGGGGAGGGGGAATATGATAGGTGTACCTTATACTTTGGCGTTGTTCAATTCCCCTTACTAAATGCTATCTGGAGGTTGGCCAAGAATGTTTGTGTCTAATCTGCTTGCCATGTTTATGTGCAAAAATACGAATTTATTTTTGTTTTCCTCAACAGTTTCCTTCCACGCCACAGGAATGGCAGACTGTAGCCTCCCACTTTGCCCAGCGGTGGGACTTTCCTAACTGCGGAGGGGCAATTGATGGGAAACACGTCCACATCGTCCCACCACCCAACTCGGGGTCATACTATTTCAACTATAAGGGGTTCAATAGTATTGTGATGTTGGCGGTGATGTCGGCTAATTACAACTTCTTGTATGTGGACGTGGGGAAGAATGGCCGGATGTCAGACGGAGTTCTACAGGCGTCTCCAGAATGGCAGCTTGGACTTGCCACCTCCAGAGGACAATGTGGAAGGACTCCCATTCGTCTTCGTTGCGGATGAAGCATTTGCGCTGGGGGACCATCTTATGCGGCCATTCCCGATGAGGACCCTCACCCCGGAACAGAGGGTCTTTAATTACCGGCTGGCCAGAGCCAGAAGAGTGGTGGAGAACACATTTGGAATCATGGCCAGCCGGTTCCACCTATTTCTGACACCCATCCATATGACGGAGTATAAACTTAATCATAAAATCCTGGCGTGCTGTGTTCTACATAACTTTTTACGCCAACATTCTGCCAACTATGCTGGCTCAGTTGGGCCTGAGGCCGGAATTCTACATGATACAACCCTGACGGTGCTTGAAAGTGGCCGTCCTGGCTTGCCCTTCCTGAGTGCCCGTGATGTCCGGTTAAGATACCTTGAGTTCTTTGCGGGTAGGGGGGCCATCAATATGCCAGACAATTTGTGAAGCATTTATCAAATAAAAAAAAAAACAAGCTAATCTTTGGTGACATTTACTGCTTGTGTTTGTTTTAGCTGACCCTGACAGCAATGTGGAGAGTCCTGAAAATGGCGTGATTGTGTAACCTTTTATACAAAGCACTGTTGGGTGTTATTTACTAAAGGCGTAGACACTTTGCACTACCAGTGCACTTGAAACTGCACTGAAACTGCACTTGTAGTGCAAAGAGGATTTGCCCTTAGGAAATAACCCCCATTTTCACAGAAAACAGCAATTACATCACCACAAAAGTGTTGTAGCGTTGAGACAATAATCCACAAATTCTTGATTAACAAACTTTTTAATACCTGCACAATCACATGTGCATTTAGAAAAGGTTTTTAAAACAAACCAACATGTTTGTTGTATAACAATTTTTGGGGTGGCATTATCAAAAATACAAATGTCCATTTACGATAAAACAGGCCTGTGTAAATCCAACAAGAAAGACAAAAAAATTGAACTTACAAAGTTCACATATGGTAAAACTTGAAGGCAATATCAGACATGAGTATTTAGGAACTGTGTTTGATATTGCGTTCAGATGGGTTGAAGTCACCCCTTGAAAAGCCAAATTTGGAAGATGCACACCAATTTACGAATGTACACATGTGCTAGCTGCCATCACAGGGGATCAAGGGACATGTTTTGGGGAGCAACCCCTTCCTCACCGCTACTTTATTATTGAGGAAGGGGTTGCACCCCCAAAACGCGTCCATTGATCTCCCGTGATGGCACATAGCACATGTTGGCACACTGTGTGCATCCTCCAAATTTGGCTTTTCGAAACATCGCTAAAACATTTTTGTAGCACACAAAAAAGAAAGTGATTTTGTGGGGTTTTAAATTCGCCCCAAAACATCAATGATGTTATTATTTTTTTGAATAACATCATTGATTTTTTTTCTTGAGGTTTTCCAATTCTAAATTTCACCCCATGATTTCCCCGATCAGGATCTGGGCACTTTCTGATGTGAAAGGATCTCGATCCACAACATCACGATCACCTAAAAAGAGAGAAACCAAACAGGTATCAAAAATCTGACGGCATCCATCTCTTACCTGAGCCTGTGGTCGCAGACACTCACCTGTTGTGGTGACTAGTTCAACCACGTCTTCTTCCTCCTCCTGCTTAGCTTGTGTTGGGGGTATTTCCCCTTCTTCCAGAGGTGGGGGGTCTCTGGTCTCCTCGGATGAGGGGTGTCCTCCGAGTCTTTTCTCCCCTATGTAAAAGAAAAATGGTATAATTAGCACACAGATATTTGATGGCCGAAATATAAAGATGAAACATTGCTTGGAAGTGGGGAACAATTGTCTATTTGGGCAGAGTTCCAAGATGTAGCATTTTTATTGTCCTTTGTCAAGCTTCAATACTTTACCTGTCTTGTACAAGCTTCACAGATGGAGACACCCCTATAGTATACACTGGAGCACCTGTGTGGGCCCCCTAATAAAAAAGGGTGTCCCACACTAGTGCTCCAGCGTCCAGATGTGTAAACAGCTGCTGAGTGTCCTCTCCTTACACAGAATTTAGTTTGCATTTCATTCTAGTAACAAACCCATCTACACAACCAAATATTTTTCATACACGTAGGCCCTAAAAAATGTCGGAAAATGCATATGGCCTAAACAATGGTGTTTTAGAGGCAGAAAGAAAAATGTTTGAAAAGAACGAATAATGGGCCCATGAACATTAAAGTTGCCATTTTAAACTGTACAACAATTCAGAAAAGCATATGGAGCAGCACAAACGTAATAAAGACAAAAAGAATAGGAACACAGCACAACTACTTACTCTTTTGCAGCACTCTCCGGATCTTTCGGTACTGCTCGGGCTCTCTTATTTTCAGGTCTGACCACCGCTTCCTGAGCTGATCTTTCGATCGTCATACCCTGAAATTCCGGTGCAGGCTTTTGACCACTTTTGCAATGATCTTGGCCTTTCTGATATTGGGGTTGGGGTAAAGTCCATACTTTCCATCATAGTCGGCCTTCTTCAGGATGTCGACCATCTCCAACATCTCCCCAAAGGACATATTTGTGGCTTTAAATCTCCTTCTGGATCGGGACGTGTCCGGATCCGGGCTTTCCTCCTCCTCCTCCTCGTTCCTGTAATTAGCACGCACCTGCTGTGTATCCGCCATGTGCTCTTCCCCCACTGCGCAGAACGAAAAGAGGCGGGGAATAGACTAGAAAGAACGTCAGGGGCGGGCGGAGTTACACGCATGCGCAGTGTGTATAAAGCGTACCACACGTGCGTATTACGTACGATCTGTGAGCGGAGGAAGGAGCATTGGAGGCGCCGATCGTAAGAACGAAGGCAAGAGACATACTTGTGCCTATACTGCTTCTACATTGAGGCCTATATTGTAACAAGATTAGGAGAGTTTGGCCTGACATTAGGGTTTGTCTTGTGTTGTGTCTTGCAGTGAACATGGATATCTTTCAAGATAGTGACTTCATGGCAATATTCATTGACATGTTCAGGGAGCTGCCTTGTCTGTGGGAGATCAACCACCCACATTATAGGAACCAAACAAAGAGGAAGGCAGCGCTGGATCAATTGTTGGAAATTGTGAAGCAGGTGATCCCCACGGCAGACATCACATATTTGAAGATCTTAATTGGTGGCCTGAGGAGCACATACAGTATGTAAGGGAGTGCCAGAAAGTCCAGGATTCACAGAGATCCGGAGCAGCAGATGACATCTATGTCCCCGGGATGTGGTACTATGACAGGCTGCATTTTCTGGCAGGCCAGACTGAACCCAGGTCATCACTCTCCAGTCTTCCCTCCACGCTTCCTTCCCCCCCAGCTGAGGCTTCTGAAGCCCAACCTGGGCCTTCCAGGCAGCAACCTGTGGAGGAGCCCAGATTGAGCCAGGTATAGCATTCCTCTAAATATTTCTGCTTGTCCAATCAATGATGTTAGTTTGGAGTACTAATTTATGATTGTGATTGATGATGCAAAAACTAAAACCATGTCCCTTTTTCATACACAGGGAAGTCTCAGCCAGGAGGTGGCCGGGCCGAGCAGGCTGGCTGATCTGCAGGTCCCTCCCCTACACCAGGAAAGAGAAAGTGGCAGGAGGAGGAGTGCCCTAGAGGAGGCTGCCATAGGCCTCTTTTGGAAGGCTACAGAGGCCCTGGGAGCACCACACACCGTGGAGGAGGACTTTGCTGCCATCATTGCCTGTAAAATGCAGAAGATGGAGCAGGGACAACAACTCATGTGTGAGTCCTTAATGTTGGAGGCGCTTAATAAGGGGTTGAGGGCCCAAATAACATCTGATACACACCTTTGTGAACTCACACATGGTCCTCCTCCTCCTCCTACAGTTCCTCCTCCTCCTCCTCCTCCTTCTCCTCCAGGTCCTCCTAGTCCTCCTCCTCCTCCAGGTCCTACTCCACCTCCTGCCACATCTCCAACATCAGAGCCACAGCCAGGAAGGAAGCGTGGAAGGAAGACCAGAAAGTAAGGACCCTGGATCCTGTCTGGTCTGGCAAAAGATGCAGCCTCTTGTGGTACCACAGCATAGGGACACAGATGTCATCTGCTGCGCTCCGGATCTCTGGGACTTCTGGACCAGACTGCCCTCCCTTACATATGGACTCCTCAGGCTTCGCTAATTTCTGCTGTTTATCCAGCATTGCCTCCCTCTTTGTTTGGTTCTGAGCCCTTAATAAAGGAATTTTGGTTTGAATTATACTTGCCTATGTGTGTTTTACTTCAAAAAGGACAGTTTGTTTGTGAGGATTCAGATACATTTCAAAAATACAATGTGAAATTAATAAGGGACACCAACACCAAACAATGTCCTTGAGATTAAATAATACAAGATATCAATGGTGTTGTGGTAACTTCAGCGCTCAGGTGTCCATGAACCAAACATGTGGTGCGACCGTCTAAAAAGGTAATGCCTACTGTCTTGCAGCCCTCCTTTGAACAATGGGTATTCAAGCTAGAGAAAAACAGAAAAGAAGGAGGGCGCACCAACCTAGTGCATTACCACTAATAAACTTTAATACAGCATAAAAACAGCAGAATTAATACTCACAAACGAGCTTGTATAAACAGCTTTAAAAAGGGCGCAACAGCGCTGTTTCTGTAAATCGACACATCAGGACCTATTGCCAAGAGGGTTAAACCGGTGCAAACGGCTAACGCGTTTCGGGGGAGCACCCCTTTCTTCAGAGCCTAAGCGGGCAATGGTTGGTCTCTCAGCCTCTCTCTCTCTGTTACAGGCACATTTATAGAGAGAGAAGGCTGAGAGACCAACCATTGCCCGCTTAGGCTCTGAAGAAAGGGGTGCTCCCCCGAAACGCGTTAGCCGTTTGCACCGGTTTGACCCTCTTGGCAATAGGTCCTGATGTGTCGATTTACAGAAACAGCGCTGTTGCGCCCTTTTTAAAGCTGGTTATACAAGCTCGTTTGTGAGTATTAATTCTGCTGTTTTTATGCTGTATTAAAGTTTATTAGTGGTAATGCACTAGGTTGGTGCGCCCTCCTTCTTTTCTGTTTTTCTCTAGCTTGAATACCCATTGTTCAAAGGAGGGCTGCAAGACAGTAGGCATTACCTTTTTAGACGGTCGCACCACATGTTTGGTTCATGGACACCTGAGCGCAGGAGAGATTTTTACTGTGTTTGCTTGATTCGATTTGGGGACTCCAGCAGCTGGGTGGATAGACAATGTGGTGATAAGAAGGATCGAGTACCTATCAGCAAGTATGGTATTATCCATAGAAGAAAGGCAGCTAAGGAGAGCATCGTTGGCAAAAGGTTTTCTGAATAGTATCGACAACTATGAACAGCAATCAGAAGGACCAGAGGACATTGAGACTATTAAAGTCGCACCAAACAGAGAGGAAACTATGATATCAACTTTTTATAGACTAAAGCATCTTCTGGAGAATGAAATGACCCAATGGTGGGATGTCGTTCTACTGCAAAAGTATTTAGAAGTTAATAGAATCCCTAGAGGACTGAGATTAACAAAATTGTGTGATTTTTTAGATGAGGATATTGGTCAGGATTGGATTAGGGAGATGCGGTCATTTAATAAATCCTGGTTAGAAATGATTATTAAACAGAGGGAGAGAAATCTGATAAATGTGAAGTCGGATATTATTAACATCCAAGAACAGCTAGAGGCATTTTCAGATTTAGAATCATTCTCTACATGGGATACGAGAATCAATGAACAAATTACAAAATTTGAGGCAGATTTAATAGTTAAAAAATCTGGGAAATTTGAGAGGGATAGGCAAGACTACATGTCAGGGCGGGAGTTTAATTGGAAGAAAGACAAGACACCTAGACCCTCTACCAATGTACAGGATGGTGATCCCGAGTTAAGAGACCACCCTGAGGCCAGCACTTCATCCAACGCTGGTAGTAGGATGAATAGTAATAGAAACAGAAATCGTAACGGGAACCGGTTTAAAAATAAGACTAAAAATTGGGGTAGAAACAATAGGACCAGAATGAGGAATAATGGAAATAGGGAACATAATGATTGGTCGGATTTGGGCTCCTATAGATATAGTGTGCATGAAGACTTTCCGCCCCTTCGAGATCAGAGGGGTCTATGTGACGACTGGGATCACAATGAGAAAAGCAAGCAAGGCAGTCAGAAGGTTGGACATGACCCGGGTACTGATGTGATTCAGCAGAGGGAGATCACAACACAAGAGGGGAGAAGCGACCTAGCGATATCGACACAGCCTACGTTGGATGCTATTGAGAAACAACAGGAGTCCTCCTTAGAACCAAGATGTAATGATGCATTGGGAACAGGAAAAACCACTATTAATACAACTAAATCTAAGGTTGAGATTCCTTTTTTCGTGCAAGGAGCTGCGGGAAGAACGAAACCCGCAGCGCAAAAAAGCATCGCATTCCGACCTCTATCACCCCCGAACACCAGGAGGCAACTAAAACAACGAGAAGAGGGTGTAGGGGAGGGCGGAAATCTAAAGAGAGATAAAAAACATCAGAGAGCCACTCCACTATAAAAATTTTCAATTTGTCAAAATGTGAGTTTCTTGACACAGAGCTTGAATTGCTTAGAAGGGGACTCAATTACGCCCCTGAAAGCCCTCCAAATCTGTTTGAGCTCTTTATCGATCTAAACAAGTTTGTGCGAAACCTCACTGTGAAGCGCCATTTTAGGTTGAAGGAATTAAATGGAACAACAATTGAGGGTCCAGAAACAACCATCCCCATTGCCCATGCCGTATCTCTCGACAAGGAGATATTGGAGATTTTGGAGGAGCTATACCGGGAAGGAGGTCAAGAATCTGTGGGAGTCTCTCCACCCCTAACTCTAGAGGGTGAGACGATCAATACCAATTTCAGACCAAAATCAAGCTTCTACCCCCACTGGAACAAGGGGAATTTTATACCCACGTTTTACGAAGTAGTGATGGAGGAGTTCAGGAAAATCTGTGGGGATAACAAACGGAAGTATTTGAGGGGTCACGGAGTAAGTCTGGAGGGCCCTCTGGGTAGTTTGAAAAAGAACTCTGAAATAGTCATAAGAAAAGCAGACAAAGGTGGAGGTCTGGTAATCCAAGATAGGGATCAATATCTAGAGGAAGCTTATAGACTGATCGGCGATACCAACACTTATGAGAGACTCACCTGGGACCCCACGGTCAATTATAACATCGAGCTAAAAACGCTTCTGGATAAAGCACTATTAGATCAAGTCCTGACTAAAAATGAGTACCAATTTCTGTATTCCAAGCACCCAGTAGTCCCCCACTTCTACCATATCCCAAAGATACATAAAGATATGGAGAAGCCCCCAGGAAGACCTATTATAGCAGGGATCGACTGCTTGACCAGCAATCTTGGCAACTATATCGACCACTTCCTCCAGGGATTGGTGATCAACCTGCCATCATACATTAAGGATTCAGGCCATGCTCTAGATGTACTTAGTGCATATACTTGGGAGCAGGGGTATAGATGGTTATCACTCGATGTGAATCTCTATATACTTCTATCCAGCACGAGTTCGGGCTTAGAGCTATCGTATATTATGTTGCAGAAGCACATTTATTCGATCCCAGGCAAGCTCGATTCATTTATGAATGCATCGAATTCACTTTGACTCACAACTATTTCACCTTCTTGGACAGGTTCTATAGGCAGGTAAGGGGTACGGCCATGGGTGCTAGGTTCGCTCCCAGCTATGCGAACCTGTTTATGGGCTACTGGGAGCTCAATTACATCTGGGCCAATAACCCATATGGGAAGAACCTAGTGTTGTACTCGCGGTACATAGATGATATTCTCATCATCTGGAGCGGTACCGATGAGGAGCTGAAAGGATTCCTAGCACATTGTGCAGGGAACCCTTATGGGATTTCCTTCACACATGTGGTGGACGATAAGTCCTTGATCTTCCTGGATTTAGAGCTACAGGTTGACGACACTGGGGCTATCTACTCAAAAACCCACTTCAAACCGAGCGCTGGTAATTCATACCTTCATGCTCGGAGTCACCATCACCCTAGATGGATTAAAAATGTCCCCTTTGGTCAGTTTTGCAGACTTAGGCGGACCTGCACCCTGAAGCAAGACTATGAAGAACAAAGCCTTGTCCTTAAAACGAAGTTCAAGGAAAAGGGCTACGAGGAGGAACACATAGAGGAGGCGTTCCAAAAGTACCTTGTACTATATGACAATATTTGTGTTGGAGAGAAAGAAGGAAAAAAGACAAACCCTCACACAGATGAACAACCACAAGTACGGTTTTGCACAAGGTACAATAATAAGGCCCCCGTAATACAAAAAATCCTCAAAAAGAACTGGAGGATTCTCGAATCAGACCCCATCTTGAAGACTAGCCTTCCTTCACATCCTAATTTGGTCTTTAGGAGACCGAGGGACCTAAGGAGCATTATTGCCCCAAGAAGGGTGAGAAAACAAAGAAATGGAGGGCCTAGCAGCATCTGGAGCACGATTTTTGACCAGAAGGGTAGCTACAGATGTGGGAGCAGCATGTGTGGGAACTGTGTGCATATGTGCCATAGAAAGAAAGAAGTTGTTGGAACAGACGGTAGGGTTCACAAGATGAAGCAGTTTATCAACTGCGGCACTTCATATGTCATCTATGGCCTTCTGTGCCCTTGTGGCCTCCTCTATGTCGGACGGACGTCAAGACCCATGAGGACCAGAATGAATGAGCACAGGAGCAGTATCCTGACAGAAAAGGATAACTATTCAATACCGAAACACTTCAAAGAAACCCACAGTAGCAGTACAGACGGCCTCAAGGTGTTCGGCATTGAGGCGATGCCGAGCGATTTGGATAATGGCAAAAAACACCAAATGCTGTGCAATAGAGAGGCCTTCTGGATATTTTCCCTAGGCACTTTGGCCCCGAAAGGCCTGAACGAGGAAATCGAACTACACAATGTTGTATAACACCTCCAGTCCCCGAGTCATTGGTGACATTAGGTAGGCCAACTATGGTTTGACCTTTGTAGTGGGCTCCTTGCCGCCAATATGCAGATAGGGGCTTACTTTTGGGTCCTATGGAATACACTAGGTTCAGGGACAACGAATCGGGGCAGATTCTTTCAACAGGTGTAGTAGCGGGTATGCAGTTTTTCAGCTTTATACATAGAATATAGTTAATAGGTCATGGTTGGTTTTTAGACAGTTGTAACTCAAATCCTTTTTTTTGTGTAACTTGGTATATTATGTAGCTTTTGTCATTTTATGTACATCACCACCATTGGAGTTTAGTGTTAATTCCCATTAGGTTAAGCGGGCAATGGTGTCTCTCTCTTCTTTGGTATGCTAGACCGCAGAGGTATCCTCCAGGGCATATGCTGGGGAGATAGCCACTATGGCTATATGACATAGTATGTTCCATTTTATCATTTTTTTTTTTTTATATGCATTTACTATATTTATATTTCATTATATCTACATGGAGGGGTGCGTAGCCTCTTAGTAGGTGTACTCTTTTTAGGTTTTTAATGAAGATCAATAACGGTATAGGCTGGTGTGAGTTTTTGTATTCAGTTTTAGATATTATATTTGGTTTTATGCTTTTTTAGGACAACCATCATGTAGGTATCATTATGCATGGATTTTTTCCTGGTCTTATTTATATGACTAATTGCTATGAATTCCCAGGTTTTGACCTTTTAATATTAGGTCCAATGATGTATTTTATGAAATATACTTATTATATGCTGTATAACCAAATATATTTTAATTTTAATTTTAATTTATGAAATATGTGTATAGTATGTGAAGTATAATTTAGTGCACCTTGGGAGGATACTTCTGCGGGCCATATCGACTGATTATCACTAATTAGTTATTGTCGATAATGGTATCAGTTTGATTTCCCATCTACCTCCCCATTTGGATTGTTATTCTAATTACACCATAGTTTATATATTATTTTGCGGGCTGAGTGATGTCTGCAGTCTTTGTTACTATGCCGCCTGTCTTGTGCGGCCAGACTCTGCCTATGATAGGCGATAGTATTGGAGTGATTGGAGTAAGGCGCGCGGGCGCATTGAGATGCGCGCGCACCACCGATCCTAGCCATCTATAGGCCATTCCATGACGGCCGGAAGCAGCGGGTGGAACGCAAACACACCCGCACTTCCGGGCCGTATCCCCTGCACACAGTGTCTTCTGACACTTCTGGAAGGGGAAATGACGCCGCGATCGGCCGGAAGTTGCGGGTGGAATGCAGGAACGCCCGCACTTCCTGGTTCTTCGGGCGGCGTGCGTTCCACACGCTATTTGCAATACCATTATGGCTCCTGAGAACCGGCGAAGCCTCAAATACCCATCTTGGCGAATCTATGGTATGTGGCTACTGACTGATCTACATGCACGATTTGAGGTATGTGTGGTAGGCGCCTATGTTCCCCTCCCCCCGTGCCCTGTGGTCCATGCTGATAGCATTATAGATCCTTTGGCTCATTACGTAGCAGGCAGCATTGATTTTCGATTATTGTTTTCTGCTATCTGGCTCAAATAGAAATCGCATTCGAAGAGATAGGCTCAGAGAGGGCTAGCCCAAATGGGTGGGTGCTGTGTAAGTCTTTGGAGGGAGGGGGGGGCGGCGCCACCAATTGGGTGTGGCAGTTACAGGCACATTTATAGAGAGAGAAGGCTGAGAGACCAACCATTGCCCGCTTAGGCTCTGAAGAAAGGGGTGCTCCCCCGAAACGCGTTAGCCGTTTGCACCGGTTTGACCCTCTTGGCAATAGGTCCTGATGTGTCGATTTACAGAAACAGCGCTGTTGCGCCCTTTTTAAAGCTGGTTATACAAGCTCGTTTGTGAGTATTAATTCTGCTGTTTTTATGCTGTATTAAAGTTTATTAGTGGTAATGCACTAGGTTGGTGCGCCCTCCTTCTTTTCTGTTGTTGTGGTAACTTGACACACAAAACGCACACAAAAATATTCTGGAGTAAAACTAAAAATAACATTAAACAAAGATCAGCCTTTGAAAAAATACAAACATAAAATCAAAAAAAAAAATGGCTTAAAAAAAAAAAAAGAAAAAAAAATAGTTATGTCAGATGTGACAAATAACAATATATTCAGGTAATCCCAAGAAGAAAAAAAAAAGAAATAAGTTTGTGAGAAGTGTGTGTGTGAATATGAGCAGCAAAACTACTTAATTCTTCTCACATTATAAAGAAGAAGAGAGTGCGCTGTATTAAACCATTTTTAACATTGCAGCGTGACGAAAGTGCTGTATCCTTTGCGAACGCTAATTTTACCAGGCCGAGCTGTTCCGTGTTGGAATTTCTTCTGAGCATGCGTGGCACTTTGTGCGTCGGAACAGGCCACACATGGTCGGAATTGACGCAATCGGATTTTGTTGTTGGAAAATTTTATAGCCTGCTCTCAAACTTTGTGTGTCGGAAAATCCGATGGAAAATGTCCGATGGAGCCCACATACGGTCGGAATTTCCAACAGCAAGCTCCGATCGGACATTTTCCATCGGAAAATCCGACCGTGTGTACGGGGCATAACAATTTCATAGAAATTTGTGAAGTCTACCTTTCAACCAAGTGAAAGTTTATTCTCTGCTTGGTAAAATGGGTCAGTAGTCGTATCGGTTAATACTGCAAAGTTTTTATGTGAACCCACAAACAGGGAATCTGTTCTATGAAACCTGGTCATGGCATTCAAATACATCCTAGTTGCCCTGTCTCCATTCAAGGAATGTAAGGTCACTTCCTTAGAGTAGACTAGCTTGGGAAACAGTGATGGAAGTACACAGTCCTTGTACCAATAGAAAGTTATACCACTTTCAGAGAGAAAGAAAGTCTCAGAAGTGAGACAACCATATCCCCAATGATGCACCAAATGTGGAGGCTTGCAGGACAATGCACCAGTTCAGAGACACCTCATGCCGAAGTGATGGCCATTAAGAAAGTCACTTTCTAAATCGATGTCAGCAGCAGAATCTCACTAATATGAAGAGAGGTTTCTGCAATACTAATTATAATAGATTAAAGTTTGATGATACTAGATTAAGGTTCTACAATGACAACAGTGGCCTGCCCAAAGGAACAATGTGTGTTATGCCCCGTACACACGGTCGGACATTGATCGGACATTCCGACAACAAAATCCTAGGATTTTTTCCGACGGATGTTGGCTCAAACTTGTCTTGCATACACACGGTCACACAAAGTTGTCGGAAAATCTGATCATTCTGAACGCGGTGACGTAAAACACATATGTCGGGACTATAAACGGGGCAGTAGCCAATAGCTTTCATCTCTTTATTTATTCTGAGCATGCGCGGCACTTTGTGCGTCAGATTTGTGTACACACGATCGGAAATTCCGACAATGGATTTTGTTGTCGGAAAATTTTATAGAATGCTCTCAAACTTTGTGTGTCCGAAAATCCGATGGAAAAAGTCCGATGTTGATCAGGCAGCACCGAACAGGGATAGAGGCAGACTTAAATAGGCCGATTGGCGCCAAAATGCCGCGCTTGTGCACGCGCCGATTCGCCAAAGCGCCCCGCGCCCCCGCACGCGCCCGAGCGCGCCCCCGAACACCGGCGTGCACGCCAACATAAACCAGGCACACCCGCGGTAACACCCATAGGCGAACGCGTGCTAGCGCGAACGCCCGGACGCCACCCTGCACGCCACGGCCAGCCAGACCACACACGCCAGTGCCCCCAGGAACACGCGCCCCAGCACGCACAGGAACACGTGCACCAACGCATCCCAGCGTGCACCGGCGCCCAACCAGGTAACCTCTCTGACAGTGCCCCCTCCTCAAGGGCAGACTCCGGATGCCCAGCTGGGCCATCTTTGAGGCATGAGAAGCTTTAAATGACTGTAGGAGTTCCCTGGCGTGCAAGTTGCTCTCTGGCTCCCAAGAATTATCTTCGGGCCCATAGCCCTTCCATTTTACAAGCTATTGAACTTGGTTGCGTCTTCTTCTGCAATCTAAAATTGCCTCCACCTCGAACTCCTCTTCGCCATTAACTAGGATAGGCTTGGGTGGGCCGATACTATGGCCAGCAAAGGAGTTGGGGGTGACCGGCTTCAAGAGGGACACATGGAAGACTGAGTGTATCCTCAGGGCGTTAGGTAGATCAAGTTCATATGCCACATCGTTAATTTTTCTTTTAACCAGAAAAGGACCCAAGTATTTAGGGCCTAGTTTTCTGGACGGACAGGCCAACTTAAGGTTAGTAGTAGATAACCAGACAGAGTTGCCCGGTTCCAGAGCAAGTTCTCCACATCTCTTCCTGTCAAATATTCTCTTGTAGTCTTCTTGAGCTTTGGTCATGGTATCCTGCAGTAATTTGTTAGTCCAAGGTTTCAGATACTGCAGGGATGGGGCACTCGGCAATAGACCCAGGCAAGAAGGATGGATGGAAGCCATAGTTAGCATAGAATGGTGACTGATTGGTAGCTGAGTGCAGTGAGTTGTTGTAAGAGAATTCCGCGATGGGAAGCAGGGAAGCCCAGTCATCCTGGGAGAATGCAGAAAAACAGCGGAGGTATTGCTCCAAAGTCTGATTCGTCCTTTCGGTTTGTCCATTTGACTGGGGGTGATAGGCCGAAGAAAATGATAATTTAATCTCTAAGGAACCACAGAGGGCTTTCCAGAATCTGGAGGTAAATTGGACGCCTCTGTCGGAAACTATGTTGATTGACTCCATGCAATCTGATGATTTCTTTGATAAAGATGGTAGCGGTTTCCATGGCCGAAGGGGTGCCCTTCATGGGGAGAAAGTGGGCCATTTTAGACAGCCTGTTTACCACAACAAAGATGGACAAGAAACCTTCTGATGGGGGGAGTTCAACAATAAAGTCCATTGAAATCATGGCCCACGGTCTCTCTGGGACTGGTAATGGTCTCAACAGACCCCATGCTCTTGCCCGGCTACTCTTGCTTCTGGCACAAGTATTACAGGACTCAACGTATTCCTTGCAATCCTTAGCAAGGTGAGGCCACCAGAAGGTGCGTTGGACGAGATCAATTGTCTTCCGTGTGCCGAAGTGACCGGCCAATTTGTGATCATGGCACAAGTTTAACACCCGTACTTTTAGCTCCTCAGGGACCACAATTTTGTTTTTGTACCAGAACAGCCCATCTTTGGTACAGGCTTCAGCAAGTGATGACATTCCCATAGAGGACCGTCTGATCTGAGAGATTAGATCCTCCTGTAAGATCAGGAAATTCCCAGAAGGGAGGATGGTGTCTGGAGGCAGGGTCTTCTCTGAATCAAGGAACATTCGGGAGAGAGCGTCGGATTTGACATTCTTGGATCTGGGTCTGTAGGTAATGTGGAAAATAAATCGGGAAAAAAAAAGTGCCCATCTGGCTTGCCGGGGTTTTAGTCTCTTAGCCGTCCTTAGATATTCTAAATTTTTATGGTCTGTGTAGACCAAAATGGGGTGAGCTGCACCCTCCAGGAGATAACGCCATTCTTCCAGAATGGCTAGAAGTTCCCGATCTCCCACATCATAGTTCCTCTCGGAAGAGGAGAGCTTGCGTGAAAAATCCTTCCGAAGGGAACTTTAGTTCCGGGTAAGAGCTCTATTGGGCAATCGTAGGGTCTATGTGCCAGAAGAGTTTCTGCCCCCTTTTTGCTGAATACATCCAGGAAATCCCGGTAGGGTTCGGGAAGATTTTGATAAGACTTGGCTTCCGAATCTAGGCAAAGGCATTGGGATGATGTCATGGGGGTCCCCCGTAAGCAGTGTTGTTTGTAATAATCGGATGAAAACTGGATCTTGCCTGTGGACCAGTTGATACTGGGATTGTGAGCCTGTAGCCAAGGCATTCCTAAGATAATTGGAAAGAGAGGAGAGGAGATGACATCCAGGCATAAAAGTTCCTGGTGTTCCGGGCCAATGGTGGACAGTAGAGGAACAGTTTCCTGGGTAACAGGTCCGGAGCTGAAGGTGGAGCCGCCCACTAAGAATACTGCCAGTCCCTGGGCCTTGGGTTGGATAGGAATATTATGATTTTCGGTAAAGGTCCGGTCAATGAATCCGCTACATGCCCCCGAATCAATAATGACCGGTACTGGGATGTTCCTTCCAGGTAGCTGTAATATAACAGAAAGTGTTAGATGGTTACCGGATCTGGGTGAAACAGGTGCACACAAAAGAGGAGGACGGCAGGCACTTACACCTCTTGTTGGGGCATGCCCTTACAAAGTGTCCAGACTCTCCACAGTACAGGCACAGATTGAGTGTGCGTCTGCGCATTTTCTCTTCTGGGGTCAAAGAGGGACGGAGCAGTCCTAGCTGCATGGGCTCAGGAGCTTCCTGGGTTGGAACAGACGAGACAGGAGGAGCTTGGTTCGGGGCACTAGGAGCCCTGGGCAACATCCAAGTGAGGCGTGGGTGGCCAATGGACCTCTCAGAACGTCTCTCTCTAAGGCGGCGGTCAATCTGGATTAACAGGTTTATGAGCTCATCCAGTGTCTGAGGTACCCCTACACGTGCCAATTTGTCTTTAAGAGGGTCAGACAACCCCAGCCGGTATTGGTGACGCAAGGCCGCGTCGTTCCACTCCGTATCAGAGCTCCAACGTCTAAACTCCACAGCGTAATCTTCGGCCGCTCTGCGGCCTTGTTGTAGAGAGTGCAAGGCGGCTTCTGCCGTGGCTGTTAGCTGGGGGGCCTCGTATAACTGAGACATTGCTATGAAGAGGTCATGTAAGGAATCCAGAGATCTGGCTTTTTGCTCCAGCAGGTGATGAGCCCAGGTCTGAGGCTCGCCGGTCAGAAGAGATATAACAAACCCCACCTTGGTGGCCTCCAAGGAAAACGTACGGGGTTGTAAGGCAAAATAAAGTTCGCATGCGTTGCACAACGCCCGGAACTTGCAACATTCTCTGGAGAACTTTTCAGGTGTAGGCACCCTGGGCTCTGGTGGAAGCATTACTACGGAGGGCGCTGTGGCGGGGTTAGCAGGTGCTGCTCCCTGAGGAGATGCTGAGAGGGCCTGGACCTGTCCTTCCAGTCTTGTATAGCCCTCCTGTAAGTTTTTAACCGCTTGGGTGAGGCCCGCTAGGTGCCTGCAAAGTTCATCCATGGGGGAGGCCCCCTGCCCGGACTCAGTCATGGCTGCCTGATACTGTCAGGTCCCTCACTTACCAGACAGGTGAGTCCGCTTGGGCAGAGGGTAGGCTCCCTTACGTATCCCCTGATAGAGCAGACAGGAAGCCCGCAAATACGGAGTGGTATGAGGGCCTGGTGTATGGATCCTGGAGAAAGGTGGTCTTTCAAGCAGCAGGTAGAACTCAGGAGTACTGGAACTGATGCTGAGCAGGAGCTTATTAGGCTGGTCACACACAGGCAGAGGTCGGCAACGGGCTGGCAGCAAAGGTACAAAAGGGAGCAGGCAGAAGCAAGGTCAAACAAGCCAGGGTCAGGTTCAGGCAGCAGTCAAGGAAGTCCAAAAGGCAAGCCGGGTCACAAGGGTCAAACTTCAGAGATACGGAACACAGAGAGGATCACGGAACTTAGACACCGAGTTGTTGATCAGGCAGCACCGAACAGGGATAGAGGCAGACTTAAATAGGCCGATTGGCGCCAAAGCGCCCCGCGCCCCCGCACGCGCCCAGGCGCGCCCCCGAACACCAGCGTGCACGCCAACACTACCAGGCACGCCCGCGGTAACGCCCATAGGCGAACGCGCGTACGCATGCATGCTCGGACGCCACCCTGCACGCCACGGCCGGCCAGACCAGACACGCCAGTGCCCCCAGGAACACGCGCCCCAGCACGCACAGGAACACGTGCACCAATGTGCCCCGGCGCGCACCGGCGCCCAACCAGGTAACCACTCTGACAGTCGGAGTCAAATTATACAATTTGGTAAAATATTGAACAAATTGTGCTGAAATATCATCATTATTAAAGAACGATTCTCCAGATTTTATGAATGGTATGTAAAGCCTTTTTGGATTGGAGCACCCTAGCTAATAATTTGCTGGATTTGTTACCAAATTCATAGTACAATTTTTGTGTCAGCATGAATTTGTGTTTCAGCGTTTTGTTAAGTGTATCCAAAAGTTCCTCTCTGGCCTGTGTCAGTTCGGTTAGCGAAGCAGTTGCAGTGGAGGCTTTGTGGGTCTGTTCTAGCGTGAGTATACGCGCGGTTAGTTTGGTGATACGGGCGTGTTTGAGTTTATTGTGATTAGCAGCGATAGACAAAAGTTCACCCCTAATGACACATTTGTGAGCATTCCATGTGGTCATGGGCGTGATGTCAGGAGCGGAGTTGTTGGCAAAGTATTCAGCTAGGCATTTGGTCAGTCTGTTCATGTTTAGTTCATCCGTCAGCAAGGAGCTATCAAGGCGCCAAATGCGTGTCTTCGCACACTTAGTCGGTAGTTGTAAGGTCATAGAAATAGGGTTGTGGTCTAATAGAAGGGACGGTTCTATGGTAGCTTTAGTGAGGTTTGTCAGGTCGTTCTGAGAAAGGAAGAAGTGGTCCAATCTGGAGTACTTTTTGTGCGGCGGTGAGTAGTACGTGTAATCATTTTCCTTAGGGTGCATTGTACGCCAAGTATCATGAAGGAGCAGATTACTTGATTGTATTTTAATGGCCCGTAAGGCCCTGTAAGTGATAAAGGAAGACCCGTTTGAAGTGTCTATGGACGGGGTCAGTGGGACATTGAAGTCACCGCCGACGATAAGGGTTCCAACTTGGAAGCTGGCGAGCAATTGTAAAGTCATTTTGAAAAAGGTTACTTGGCCTGTGTTGGGGGCATAAATGTTAGCAATGGTGTAAGGCAATTGATGTAGAGTGCCCTTTATAAAAAGGTACCTGCCATGGGGGTCTTTTACCGTGTCTGTTATCTGGAATGGGCAATGTTTGGAAATGAGGGTCGTGACCCCTTTGGATTTCGCCTCCACATTGGAGGAGTGGATTGCTGTGGGGAAGTAACAACTTTGTAATTTAGGGATAGAGTCTGTACGGAAGTGTGTTTCCTGTATGAGCGCAATATGTGCTCTAGATTGTTGGAGGGAGAGTAGTAGTCGAGACCGTTTTTCAGGGGTGTTAAGACCTCGTATGTTTACCGAGTACAATTTAAGTGATTGGGGTAGTGGTGGCAAAACACCCTGGGTGGAAAGTGAGTTTGTTGTGGCCGCCATCGTAGGAAAGTGGGAAAGGAAAGAAGGAGTGGGTGTGGGGTGGTGTACGTCTGATGTGGAGGTTTAGGTTGCTTGACAAACGTAGGGTCGGTGAGAAGAGTACCAAAGAGGTGTGGAACTGTATGTCCACTTGCCTCCAAAACTATAGATCGGTGGGGTACAGGCCTTGCGTGGGGCGTCGCACCCCATAAGGGAGACGGCAACCCAACACAATCCTGTGTGGGGGTTGACCTAAAACCAGGCGATGGGGAGAGTGAGGGGAGTATGTAACGAAGGTAAGGACAAGGTCCTCCGCCACAGGATGACATGGAGTGAATGACTGAGGTGAGAAGCTTAATTGTGTTGCTTGGGTTTGTATGATAAGGACTATAGGGACTTTGCATAGGTTCGGCAATCTACAGGGGAACCCTAGTGAGCTAGAATTCGACAAAATATCAAAATAAGAAAACAATAAAACAGTAAAACAAACAGGCCCGTAGGTTAGGTAATTTCAAGTGCTGAGTATTGAGGTCAGCCAGTCTCCCAGAACAGCAGGGGAGTGAGGATTGGCATCAGTGTCAATTCTAGCGATGCACCGGTCCACTCCAACAAGGGTGTGAGGCGGTGACATCGGAATGGGGGTTGAGCCAGAGATAGCGACTTGAAATTAAATTCCCTAACGGCTATTACAATCAAACCTGATATCATACTGATCTACAACGTGGTGCCTCTCTTCGGGGCAACTATTAAGTATAAGGGGGGTTCTAAAACCAGAGCAGGTAAATATCGGCAATACAGAGAGCAATGCAACAGGAATTACCAATGGGCAGAAAAGCCATAAAACTGTGAGAAGGTGTACCGGTAAGTTCATACTCCTGTATGGGAGGGTGTGGATCGCAGCAGCGTGGCATGTCCGGCAGCTCGTATACAGGCAGATGGAGTGAGAAGTCCTTCGTTGTGAGTCACTTCCGGATCAGCTGGTGAGTGGGAGCAGATGTGTTGTCCGCGGTGAGTCTGGAAACGCCGGGAAGGCAACGAATGCGCCCGATAATGGGTAAGTGTGCAAGATCCGGGGTCAAAGGCGTGGTCTCGGTAGTTGATTGAAGCTTGTCTCTGCAACGTAGAGGCGTACAGCCGCGGGATGCATGGGTTCACGTTGAGGCATGGGCGGAGTGTGGTGTTGCAGTGCATTATGGGAGTTGTAGTTGTGAGTAGAGTTTTTCGGCTAAAGCCCAGTGGAAATAGGTGGGGACATCAGACAATGGAGCTTAGGCTCGAGTTATGAGAATGGTGATTGGGAGGGTCCTGCGGACGATCTAGCGCTGCCTCAAAGCTGGTGTTGAGATGGGTGTGAAGGAGCCGAACTTACAGGGGAACCGGCCAATATTCTCCATGTATTGCCTGATCTAGCCTTCCAAGATAGTTCAAAAAAAGAGGTGTAAAAAGTAAAAAAATTAACAGTAAAAAGTATCCTGGAACATAAACTGGGAAGAACAATAAGGGCCGCTCGTGTTGTAAACAGATTGCTCCATCATACAAAGGGACTGAGCCACTTAAACATGCCTGTGACGGTCCCTGCGTGTACCCCGGGATCTTGATGAGACATCGGGGCTATTAGCACGGTAGTTTGAGCGGTATACGGTGTGGCTTCTGCGCATGGAGGGAGATCGTCTCCTGCTGGGCAAGGGTGCTTGCGTCTCCATGGGATCCTCTCCGAATGTCTCCCGGGTGGGGGGCAGGGACAAAAGGCTGCGTACCAATTAGGTACCGGTGGAATACCAAGGGTGGCACAGAAATGGGGAAGGTCTTCAGGGACCTTGAGGATCGCTGTACGGCCATGGGCGGAGGCAGAGAGGCAGAAAGGAAACTTCTATTTATATATTATTTGTTTTTCCCTCAGGGCCTTCAGCAGGGGCCTCAAGTCGCGCCTGTGCTGGAGTGTAATGCCAGATAGATCTTGATAGATTTGTACCTGCGCTCCCTCATATAGGATCTGCGGTCTGCCCCGCGCCATTTTGATGATGTCTTCCTTAAGTCTAAAATCCACAATGCAGCAGATTATTATTTTTCATTCACTGTTTTCTGTTGCATTGTGTATATCTCCATCAGTGTATTTATGTCTGTATTGAGTAAATGTAGAAGCTTTTTATGTCTCTATTTTCCTGACTTTAATAATGATGTGTTTACAAAACAAAGTTTATAGAGTGCTTTCATATTTGCCTTCATTTTGAGTGTCCTTATAGCCCTAGGGAGAACTGAACCCAGCACTCAAGCATTTCAAGGACTTTGTTTTGCACCATTGCTTTTCTTATTGCCCTACTTTTGTTATCTTATTTCTCTGCTTCCTTGAATTGTTCAACAGGTGCATGGTTAAACTACTCTGGGCACTTATACAAACTATCACCTTCTATACATAAAGCTGCATAAAGCTTACAAAACCCTTGTGATTAGATTTGACTCCTCTGACTCTACTGCATTAAAACCCAAATGTAAAAATCAACCATATAGTAAAAAACTATGAAAACTGCACAATTTAGGTTTTTGCTTGTTGCAGATTTGAGATGAAGAAAAAAAATCTACATGCAACACCAAAACCATAGCAGAGAAGCTGTCAGTGTAAATGAATACAGGACTGGCCAGGATGCATGTAAAGCACTGTATTTCAAAAGATGGGGAAAGTACTTTCAGGCAGAGGGCATGGAAAGCACTGTTGGGAAGAGGGCATGGAAAGCGCTATTGGGCATGGGTTGTGAAAAACACTAATATAGCTACACTGCAGTGGTTCTGGGAAGGAGACATCAACTTGCCAAATTCAAGGCAACTGAATAAGTACTGTTACCTTACTAAAGGAAGTCCATGCCACAGAAATATAACCAGCAGGATCATCAGGGAATATGTATTATGCTGAACTCCTTTCTATGCCCTCTGACTGCATGTATTTTTTAAACCTTTTTGAATGGCAGTGCTCTTCATGCCTCCTGTTCACTTTTGCACTGATTGACACTGTAAGCTTTGTCACTGTTTTGCTTTCTTTGCTGCATGTAAACCACTGCAGTTTCAGCTCAACTGTATTCAAAACCAACTCAAATGTATGTACAGTATCTCACAAATTTAGTAGAACCCTCACATTGAAAAATATATATATATATACTGTATATATATTATATCTTTTAATGTGACAACACTGAAGAAATTACACTTTGCTACAATGTAAAGTAGTGAGTGTACAGCTTGTATAACAGTGTAAATTTGCTGTCCCCTCAAAATAACTTAACACACAGCCATTAATGTCTAAACCTCTGGCAACAAAAGTGAGTACACCCCTAAGTGCAAATGTCTAAATTGGGCCCAAAGTGTCAATCATTTTTCAGCACTACCTTAACCCTCTTGGGCATGGAGTTCACCAGAGCTTCAAGGGTTTCCACTGGAGTCCTTTTCCACTCCTCCATGACAACATCATGGAGCTGGTGGATGTTAAAGACCTTGCGTTCTTCCACCTTCAGTTTGAGGATGCCCCACAGATGCTCAATAGGGTTTAGATCTGGAGACATGCTTGGCCAGTCCATCACCTTTACCCTCAGCTTCTTTAGCAAGGCAGTGGTCATCTTGGAGGTATGTTTGGGGTCATCATCAGGTTGGAATACTGCCCTGCAGCCCAGTCTCCGAAGGGAGGGGATCAGGCTCTGCTTCAGTATGTTACAGTACATGTTGGCATTCATGGTTCCCTCAATGAACTGTAGCTCCCCACTGCCGGCAGCACTCATGCAGCCCCAGACCATGACACTCCCACCACCATGCTTGACTGTAGGCAAGACACATTTGTCTTTGTACTCCTCACCTGGTTGCTGCCACACACACTTGACACCATCTGAACCAAATAAGTTTATCTTGGTTTCATCAGACCACAGGACATGGTTCCAGTAATGCATGTCCTTAGTCTGCTTGTCTTCAGCAAACTGTTTACAATCTTTCATGGGCATCATGTTTAGAAGAGGCTTCCTTCTGGGATGACAGCCATGCAGACCAATTTGATGCAGTGTGCGGCGTATGGTCTGAGCACTGACAGGCTGACCCCCCACCCCTTCAACCTCTGCAGCAATGCTGGCAGCACTCATATGTCTATTTCCCAAAGACAACCTCTGGATATGACGCTGAGCATGTGCACTCAACTTCTTTGGTCGACCATGATGAGGCCTGTTCTGAGTGGAACCTGTCCTGTTAAACTGCTGTATGGTCTTGGCAACTGTTCTGCAGCTCAGCTTCAGGGTCTTGGCAATCTTCTTATAGCCTAGGCCATCTTTATGTAGAGCAACAATTCTTTTTTTCAGATTCTCAGAGAGTTCTTTGCCATGAGGTGCCATGTTGAACTTCCGGTGACTAGTATGAGAGAGTGATAACACCAAATTTAACACAGAGAAAATGAATCACCGCTCAGGAAGACCTGCTTTCAGGTGTGTATTAGTGAGTCCTTCAGAGGAGGGGAGTCCCAGGTGCTGGCTAAAACCAAATTTAACACACCGGCTCCCCATTCACACCTGAGACTGTAACACTAACGAGTCACATGACACATGGGAGGGAAAATGGCTAATTGGGCCCAATTTGGACATTTTCCTTTAGGGGTGTACTCACTTTTGTTGGCAGTGGTTTAGACATTATTGGCTGTGTGTTGAGTTATTTTTAGAGGACAGCAAATTTACACTGTTATACAAGCTGTGCTCTCACTATTTTACATTGTAGCAAAGTAAATAAATGTAATATACATTACTATCTATCTATCTATCTATCTACACACAATATATATATGTAGCACCCTCCTCAGTAGGTGTTAGAAGAGAGTATAGTTTTTGATCTTTCTGCTTACCAGGAAGATGGTCAGGTAAAACTTGCTCTCTGCCCACCAGGGATCAGGATCTATTGGTTAAGTCTGCTCATTGTACATTGTAGGTGCAGATCAGCTTGTTCTAACTGTCCCTCATTGGTCCAATAGGGAGGCATATTAGACAGTGGGAGGCGACCTGACAAGTGAGTGCACAGGCTTTGTTACAGCCCTGACAATTGGCATAGGAAAGGTGCTGCATTGCATGTTGAGATACTGTATTATAAAGCCAGAGTACATGTGCTCAGGGTTAGTTGAGCCGGGGAATAGAGTCCAGGAGGAAGGGGGTGGCTGCCTTCTCTTGCACGGAGGTGGTTGTGTGGCCCTGGGTGGTCGACCCAGGGGCCTAGAGAGAGAGAAGCTGAACCCAGAGGTCCTACAGAGCTGACTGGAAGGGAGACACCAGGAAGGATCTGATTCTGCCTACTGTGAGTACAGATCTGTCTTTGGAGCCTGTTGAGTGAGGGCTGTACCCTTCAGCTAGAAGAGTCAGTGAACGGGTGTCAATAAAGGGGATGCTAGAGAGTGTCCTGAAGATAATGTAGTGCATCAAGTCTGCTGCTAGTGAGAGCAAGAAGACTTAATTCCTCCATATATGTGGCTGTATGGTTAAAGCAGTGTGACTGCTTCTGCTAATAATGCGGTGAGGTCAAGTGAGAGTTGTGCTTCTCCTTTGTGAATAGTTCCAGTTGGAGTATCCCACTCATCCCTTCTCCCATCCAAGTTTCAAAATAAAATACAAAAACACAAATACCCTGGACTGGTCATTGAGTAACGAGCAAGCGTGAGAAGGGTGGGCCAAGGGCCAAATATGAACCCCTAGCAACCAAGTGGGAAACCTCAGCAACCAAGTGGGAATTCTCAGCAACCAAGTGGAAACTATTAGAAACCAGCTGCAGGTAAACAGAAAACAGAAAGAGGTCTAAAAAGTGAACACACAGCAAGCTCTATGGGGACGGTGCTATTTTCGTCCAGGATGTCTTTCTGAGTTACAGCAGTGGTTGCTACCGGCAATGGCCGAGTATGTACCTAACTAACGCTATGTCTTCTCAAGAAAAGTGCTGAAGTGTCAGTGGAAAAAGGATATGTTGCACTATGGAGGAAAGTGATATCTGCTTCACAGTAATCAGTGCAAGTGTGCTTTCAAGTTGTGTTCAGGAAAGCAGTGACCCGGGACGCAGGGATCGGCACGTCAAGGGTTGTATCTGTACATGTGCTGGGAAAGGAAATGTCTGCCATGCAGCTAGCAACAGCGGGACAGTTTCCAGCAGCAAAGAGGGAGCCGGGGTGGCATGTGAGCAAGAGAATGCAGCCTAGGCCCAAGCGTCGGCAAATGAGAGTGTATCTGTGTCAGGCAACACAGTCTGCATTACAGCACCATTCATGGAAGCTGAGCAGCGTGAAAGCAGCAGTGAAGGGGTTACTGTACCACACGGGAGGGAGCTCGCTAAAGAGATCTGCCTAGCAGGAGAAGCCAACGCCAGAGAGTCAGCTAGTCTGGGGCTGTGGGCAGAGTCGCCACTCGCAGGCCACCAATCACAGGAGGGGAAGAGAGCTACGATGTCACTTATGCCTTTGGGAGTAGATGCAGAGGAGACACATGCAAGTAGCAGCAAGTTGGCAAGTACTGGAGTGAGCCAGAGCACAGATGCTATCGCATGTATTGGCAGAGAGCCTGCGGAGCGGACTGAATCGCAGAATCCAACCCTGTGGGATACAGGGGTCAGATTAATGCCCAATGTAGGACTGGCATTGTGCAGTGAAGGAGACACAAAGAATCTCGAGCCAGTATGTAGCATGTTCCTGAATGTATCTGTGAGGCTGCGAGCCAGTGTGGGCACTGCGGTGACATGTTGCTGTGGTTGGAGCGGAGTGATTGCCAGGATAATCAACAGAACCGCGCTAGCAGATAATTAAATGTGAAAACAAACGGTGATCTAAACAATATGAAAAATTACATCCATAAATAAAGTATAAAAAATAACAAAAACACAGTGTGTATCCGACCCAGATAAGGATACCTGGATACCATACGTGACATGAAAAAAATTTTAAAAAGTGAATGGTGGTAAAAATAACTAGAATAGTGTCTTAAATGACAGTCTCTGAGAACAGTGAAATCCGCAGAAGGTGATTAAAATTCATCCATAAACACCCAGTGAGATCCACCACCTATACAGATGTAGGCTTACCAGAAGTAAGCTTTTTAGACAGCTTATATTGCAAATCCACTCAGCGGGGACACCACCATCTGTATCATCTAGGCACACGGATGACAGGAACTCTCCGTCCAGGGAAAGCGAATGGTCAGCAAGGGGAGCCCAAGGAAATGAAAAATACATTCTCCATAGTGTGAATCCGTATATTCAATTTATTAAAATAAGAAAGATTGCACTTACATAGGAAGTAGGATTAAAAGCATGTATACAAAACAGCCATCCGGCCTGCATGCACCCGTTCACAGTGGGATGGAAATGATGACGTCAGCGTGTCTGCCTTCCGACGTACGTTTCGTCCTAATGGATGTTGTCATAGGAACGGGCGACGCGCTGATTCATCGCTCCTTAAATAGCATTAAAAAAAACAAGAATCGTTCTGAAGCTCTGGTGGCCACATCATCACCTACATGGAATCCAGGAAGTAACTCCATGGAACCAAGCCTCACTCGAGAGCTAAGGTGAAAACACTAACAAGTCTCACAGCGAGTCCGGAAATGAGTCCGCACATCCCTATACGCATTGATATACTCAACACTAAACCTAAATCAAAGATGTGAAATTACAACTAAATAGGATGAGAATTTTTTATATATATATATATATATATATATATATATATATATATATATATATATATATATATACATACATACATATATATACATACATACATACATACATACATATATACACATACATACATATATACACATACACATACATACACACACTATACCCGATTGGCTAAATCTAGAGAAGATTAGGGATTAATGGGTGTAAACCACCAATACCTTAACTCAATGGAAAATCCTATAAGCCATCTAGTGGAGAGATAGGAAAGGGCACCTATCTCTTTAATCAACACCATCTCATAGAATAAATACAAGAACAATAAAAAAGCCGAGATCGGTTAAAAATTGGTTAAAAAATTAATTAAAAAATTACAAAGTTTAAGGGCAACCCCCCTATATATGGATTCTGATGGCCTCACAGGTGTCCACTACGTATATTGAACATATTTTACCAAAACAAAGGCCCCATAAATAATGAACCCATATAAGTGTATTAATCATGAAAAAATAAATGGCTTAGAGGTAAATAGGAAAGAATTAAAAAACAAAATGAATACAAAAAACTAAAGAAATCTATAGGCCCCAACAATACCAATGGACCTTCATATATAAGCATTAAGACAGCAAAAGCGTTTCCCCATGGATAAAAAGAAGAGGGGAACTAAGGTAATATTAAATACCATTAGACTAAATTGTGTATTAGACCGAGGAATATATAAACCCCAAAAAAATACAACCAAAAAATATGTTACTCAAAATCAAAAATAAAAATAAAAATTGAGGGAAAAAAGAAAAAAGGCCTCCAGAGGTTCAAAGCGAGTTTACAAGAAATTAAGAGTTGTCTATAAAGGCATTAAGATCTACCTTGACATTGAGCCCGAACGGAGTATAGCACCTTAGTTTGTATATCCAGGCCATCTCAAGTTTAGAGATCTCTAGACTTGAGATGGCCTATATATGAAGGTCCATTGGTATTGTTGGGGCCTATAGATTTCTTTAGTTTTTTGTATTCATTTTGTTTTTTAATTCTTTCCTATTTACCTCTAAGCCATTTATTTTTTCATGATTAATACACTTATATGGGTTCATTATTTATGGGGCCTTTGTTTTGGTAAAATATGTTCAATATACGTAGTGGACACCTGTGAGGCCATCAGAATCCATATATAGGGGGGTTGCCCTTAAACTTTGTAATTTTTTAATTAATTTTTTAACCAATTTTTAACCGATCTCGGCTTTTTTATTGTTCTTGTATTTATTCTATGAGATGGTGTTGATTAAAGAGATAGGTGCCCTTTCCTATCTCTCCACTAGATGGCTTATAGGATTTTCCATTGAGTTAAGGTATTGGTGGTTTACACCCATTAATCCCTAATCTTCTCTAGATTTAGCCAATCGGGTATAGTGTATATATATATATATATATAAAAAATTCTCATCCTATTTAGTTGTAATTTCACATCTTTGATTTAGGTTTAGTGTTGAGTATATCAATGCGTATAGGGATGTGCGGACTCATTTCCGGACTCGCTGTGAGACTTGTTAGTGTTTTCACCTTAGCTCTCAAGTGAGGCTTGGTTCCATGGAGTTACTTCCTGGATTCCATGTAGGTGATGATGTGGCCACCAGAGCTTCAGAACGAGGCTTGGTTTTTTTAATGCTATTTAAGGAGCGATGAATCAGCGCGTCGCCCGTTCCTATGACAACGTCCATTAGGACGAAACGTACGTCGGAAGGCAGACGCGCTGACGTCATCGTTTCCATCCCACTGTGAACGGGTGCATGCAGGCCGGCCGGCTGTTTTGTATACATGCTTTTAATCCTACTTCCTATGTAAGTGCAATCTTTCTTATTTTAATAAATTGAATATACGGATTCACACTATGGAGAATGTATTTTTCATTTCCTTGGGCTCCCCTTGCTGACCAATCGCTTTCCCTGGATGGAGAGTTCCTGTCATCCGTGTGCCTAGATGATACAGATGGTGGTGTCCCCGCTGAGTGGATTTGCAATATAAGCTGTCTAAAAAGCTTACTTCTGGTAAGCCTACATCTGTATAGGTGGTGGATCTCACTGGGTGTTTATGGATGAATTTTAATCACCT
Organism: Lithobates septentrionalis; assembly: GCA_037952835.1. NCBI lineage: Eukaryota > Metazoa > Chordata > Amphibia > Anura > Ranidae > Lithobates > Lithobates septentrionalis. The sequence continues at coordinate 1,632,463 of JBBDGP010001290.1, read as the reverse complement.
TCTGCGGATTTCACTGTTCTCAGAGACTGTCATTTAAGACACTATTCCAGTTATTTTTACCACCATTCACTTTTTAAAATTTTTTTCATGTCACGTATGGTATCCAGGTATCCTTATCTGGGTCGGATACACACTGTGTTTTTGTTATTTTTTATACTTTATTTATGGATGTCATTTTTCATATTGTTTAGATCACCGTTTGTTTTCACATTTAATTATCTGCTAGCGCGGTTCTGTTGATTATCTTGCCTATGTATTTTTGTTACCTACAAATTTGAGCTGCAGCATAGAACATTGGGAAGCACAATAATTTTTGTATTTTCTGGAGTGATTGCCAGCCCAGAAGATTGTATGTAAACTGGGAAGTAGGAACCACTTCAGAGACACTGACACCCATAGTGGCTATTCCATTTGGGAGAGGACGGGTAGTGCTGAAAACACCGCTGGGGCCGGGACCAGTGGTGAACACCCGCACTACCATTTCCCAGACCAGGGAGACCCATGTATCAAAGGTGCAACGTCTTTAAGTTATGAAGGCCAAGTCACGGCCACAGGCAGTCGCAGAAACCGGGAAGTCAGCTCTTAAAGAGGCAAGAGGGCTTCAATAGATCCAGAGGTAGAAGTCCTCCAGTTCATCCAGTGAAGAGGAGGCAGGGATCATTGATGTGGTCACCCTGCTTCAAGCACAGATTTGTGTCCCTGGAATAGGGAATTGATTATTGGGGATCAGAGGCCAGGCTTGGTCTCTCAGCATCGTAAGTCCGGAAGGCAAGATAGAGCAGATCCCTCATCTAGATCATTACTATTGAAGTATGCAAAGTCTAAGCCAGAGTCATGGACTGAAATAGTAAAGGGGCTGCTGAGCCTGAAGAATTGCCATAGTTGGCCTATTGTTCACAGGATTGAAGGCCCTATTTCTCCAAGTTTCCCCTTCCTTTCTATCCTTGCAAGCAAAGAAGGGAACTACTGAAACTGTCTGTGTTTCATCATCTGGGGGAACAATTATTTTGCCACAGAGGATTCCTCCTGTCCAAGCAAGGGGGTGCTATCTGGAGGGAGTAAACCCCTAGTCCACAAAGACACTCCCAGAAACCATGAAATCAGACTAAGACAGAAGTAAAGTTAAATCACACTTGTTTAATAATAAAAGTAAAAAGAACAAACGTAGTCAAAACATAGCCAAAGTTCAGTAACCGGAATGGATAGTCAGCCAAGCCAGAAGTCAAGGATCAATGTAGTGGAACAGCAAGCAGGATCTGGAGCCAGAAGGGATGTTAGCAAAGCAAGTCTTTAAATAGGAATGCAGGAGATAGGCTCTGTGATGTACCAAGGCGAAGGCAGAGATGTTTTGGGCTGGACGACTTAAGTAGGCAGGACTGACAAGCAGGATATCATCCACAGCTGAGTAACTGTGGAGAGATAGGAGCTGGCAATTAGCCGACAGGTGAGCGGCTCAGATCTTAGAAGGAAGAGATCAAAAAATAGGGTAGAGGTTAGTTTTCAAATACACAGAGGAATAATAATTGTACCAACATCCATGAAAGATGATAGAACAAGAATGTGTAGAATGTGGGACTTTAAAAGTACAGCATGTAGGTGAAGACACAATTGATTAAAATTATACAAATATTTATTAGAAAAACAATTTAAAAACAGAAAGAAAAAGGAATACAGTTTACAGTCACAGTCAAAGGCAAACATCCATTACCAAACATTGACAGATGAAAAAAACTGTAGTCGCATGAAGCTAAACATAACCACGTCCAGAAATTTCAGCATGTTTCGCCGAAGTGGCTTCATCAGGAAATGGACGAGAATATTTGATTAATGAATGAAAATACACATGATATGTTCAACCTTGGATGTATAGAAAAAACAAAAGCAAAAAATTATACAAAATATATATTGAGATATCACATAACATTTATACAGGTGTATAACTTGCACAACCATGACTCCATCAAAAAAAACAAAAAAACAAAAACAAACCCACACTCCCAACCCCCCCGGGGCATCACCCATCACCTCCACGCCCCCAACCACCACAGACACCCCACCTACGTCAGCTTCATACCTCAAAAACGAGTTCCGTAAAGAACGCACTTTCAGAGGTGTCCAGGGGGGCCCCCCAGAGTTTACTGCCAGAACAATCCAGAGAAAATTGCCAGATCACCCGTAGGGAAGGATGTATATTTTGTAGTTGATAAATCAATCATCCAGAAATATAGCCATATCTGCAATATATATAATGGATTATAAGAAAAATGCATGTATTGAGGATAGGGAGGGCACAAGTCCATAATACTGCCCTATCAATGGACTGCACTCACCGTTCTCCAATAAAAACAAATGTCTATATTGGGAGCTCATGCGGACAGAAAGCACAGAAGCGAATGTGCAAGTGCATCAATGAAAAATCTGAGACTGTCACAGCCATCACATAATTTCTGAAATAATGTGTGTATATATATATATATCAGTGCGCAGGCGCGGGACTCCCAAGATGGCCGCGTAAGCCGGGAGCTCCGCTCTACCCAGCCCAGCAAGCCACCCAAGAGCTGGATTAAGGCCGCCTTTTCGCCCACCACTAGCGATACCGGACCCGGGAACACCCGCTGCATCGATCCATGCCAAACAGCACGGTCCGCAGGGACCTGGGACCGCAGTTTTCAGCAAAGGATTCCCGGGCCTTATCCAAGATGGCGGCCGCAGCACAGCACAAGGAGCAGTATGCAGGGGGACACGTGGAAACCAGGCAAGTGATTGCTCCTGCCACTCTGGCCTACACACCCTTACCTGCTTCCCATAACCAGCCTTTGGGGACCCCTTCCCCAGCATCCACAGTATCCCTCCTAGAGCGCACCTTTGAGAACTACTCCCTGTCCCCACTGAACGCTACACCACCACATCAGGGAGCTGGATCATCCATAGGAGATCCGGAGGCTGCCATACCCCTCAATACAGGAGATTTATTCCTCAAACTGTCAGATCTACTAGACAGAGGCTTAGCAAACACAGCCACAAGAATCACAAACGAGATAAGAGCAGACTTTCAAAACTTGGGAGCAAGGATGGAAGCCATAGAACACAAATTAGACATTACAGTGTCCAGAGCTAACCAGAACACTGAGCACATTCATACTATTCAAGAACAACTAGAGGTGGCACTGAACAGAATCGATGACCTGGAGAACAGGTCGAGAAGGGACAACTTCAGAGTAAGAGGTATCCCCGAATCAATTACAGACGTCCCCAAAGCTATCCAGGATTTAATCAAATCACTCATCCCTGAGCTGCCCCCCATCAAGTTGGAGCTGGACAGGGCACACAGGTCCCTGGGTCCCCCCAGAAAAGATGGATCCCCCAGAGATGTGGTCGTGAAGCCACACTTCTACAGTGTAAAGGAAGAAATAATGAAAATTTCACGCCAGCAATCCCGCATCCTTTTTCAAGGACAGGAAGTGCAAATTTTCGCGGACATTTCCCCCACGACCATCCAGAAACGCAGAGCCCTCAAGCCCCTTCTGCTCGTCCTCTCCCAGAAGGAGATTAAATATTGGTGGGCATTCCCTTTCGCCCTAAAATTTTCCCTTAAAGGCAGAACCCACTCATTCACCACGTTCACTGAAGGCGAACGAATCCTCCTCTCACTTAAGCTCATTTCCTTAGACTCGGAAATGGACATAACCAACACTCAAGCGGGTTCCTCTAAACGCCAAACTCCCAACAGCCCCATCTCTCCAGCCTGGAAAGCTAATAAAAGCAGACGACTGAAAGATCAATTACCAACCTGAGGAGGTCCTACACAAGACCCCAGCTACACCCTTCTCCCTCTTTGTGATCCACCGTCTCCAATCCACCTCATACCAGATGTTCTCCACCCTTCTCGGATCCTTCACAAAGAGGCCTTCTCCCCGCAAGGGGACATATATATATATATTTTTTTTTCTCTTTTTTTTTTCATCCGTCCCTATCTCTCAAGTCTGCATCCCAGCACCCAAGCGGGGCTACGTATCCAGTGCCCCAAGTTCTACTATTGCTCCTTTCCCTCACCCACGCCTTCAGGAGGTTTAAAGTTCTAGCCCAATGCTCTCCACAAGAACGGCCTCTTCGGTTCTGGAACTTCACTCCCTCATCGTCCCCCTTGACACCCCCAGCGTCAGCAGGATGTTCTGTCCCCTCTCCACAACCTCTTTCCCTCACAACGGACTGGCCAAATCCACAGCGGGACTTGGACTTCCCACACCATCTTCCTTCTCCATCCCCACAGAGGAATCTGTTATGTCTACCAGGAAGACTCTTTTTGTACTCCAGACCAGAGCGGTCCCACGTTAAAAACACTTCAGTTTTTTTTTTCCCTTTTTTTTTTCAGTTTGATACGCCTTTTTGTTCTCCAGGTGCTTCTTTTTTAACTATATTGTTACAAAGTATATTTTCCTATGCAAGGTTTCAAGGGTGGCTTGGGCTGCGGTAGCTGCCCTGCGACTTCCTCCATCCTGCGAAAATGGAATCCCCATTCTCGTTCGATGGACTGGTGGTTCGATCCCAGGAGCACCTTTTTTTGTTTTTGGAGTTCGGAAAGGGGAACACCTTCCCCCCTCTCCGCCTCCGGCCTAATTCAGGTCATATTGTACATATTCTCTTTCTCCTTCGGTCTCTATGTTTTAACCCATCTGTGCTTCTTTCTCCCTTACCCCCCCCTGCCAGGATTGACGGAATGTCTGCAGCTCCTTCTGGTCCGGCATCTCCAGGTTCCAGACCTTGCCCCTCATTCGCCTCCTGCCCACCCCTCTCCAACTGGTTCAGGGTAAGTGTTCCATCATCAATAGCACACTCATCACCCAAAAAACATGCCTAACACCACTACATCTCGTCCCCAGATAAAAAATATTTCCCACAACGTCCAAGGTTTCAATTCCCCGATTAAAAGAAGGAAAACCTTCCAATCATACCATAAACAGAGGGCATCGATAGTGATGCTCCAGGAAACGCATTTCCCTTCTCGATTCTCCCCCTCATTCCTACATGCGCGCTTCCCCTCGTTTTATTTGGCAAACACGGAGGATAAAACCAGGGGAGTCGCGATCCTATTTGCTAAGGACTGCCAATTCAAAGTAAGCCAGACCCTTTGTGACCCCGAAGGCAGGTACATACTAGTAAAAAGGTCAGATCGCAGACCAAACTTTCTCTCTGATATCCTATTATGCCCCAAACAAGGGACAGAGTGTATTTTTCTCTTCGCTTTTCCAAACAATAGGCCCCCTCCTGGAAGGAACAGTAATCTTTGGAGGAGACTCGAATGTCGCCTTTGATCAGAGCCTCGATAAATCTAAACCCCCAGCTAAACAGCTCTCCAGGCCAACAAAAATCAGCTCCAAAATTGCTAAACCAACAGGGCCTCACAGACATCTGGAGAGAACTCAACCCCACTTCAAGGGACTACACCCACTTCTCAATACCCCACCAAGTATACTCCAGAATTGACCATATCCTGATCTCCTCCATGCATATTCCCGCCGCTATATCAGCTAAAATTAAGGACACCCCCCTCTCCAACCACTCTATGCTCTCTCTTTCTATCCAAGGCTCGCTTCTCAGACCCTCATCCCCCATCTGGAGTATTAAAGAACACATCATTAAAGACCCCATTCAGATATCGGAACTCACCAAGTCACTAAAAGAATATTTTCTTCTGAACAACGTAGACGATATCTCAGCCGAGACCCTCTGGGCAGCCCACAAAGCCGTGATACGAGGCAAACTGATCCAAATATCCTCCCAACTCAAAAAGGAGAGAACCATGGACATTGCAAAACTGGAGAGAGATTTCCTCCTCTTACGAAAAACCATAAAGCTAACCCATCCCTGGTTCAATCCGACCAGCTTGATGCTGCTCGGATTAAACTAAACTTGGCGCTCACGGTTAAAGCTGAGGACTCTCTGCGTTGGAACGGGGTGAAATTCTACCTGAATCAGGACAAAATGAGCACGATGCTGGCCTCCAAATTATCCCCCAGGACCCGTCTCTTCGCCCTCCCCAAAATAAAACTACAGGATGGGACGTCTTCTCAAAATCCACATAGAATCCTGGATTCTTTCCAAGCCTTCTACTCACAACTATACAGAGCAAATGAATCCAATGATTCACGAGCTATAGAAGCATTTCTAGAGCTCCTCCCTATCCCCACTATACAAAAATCCCACAAAGATTTTATGGAGGCTCAGATCTCAGTGGAGGAAACCTTGGAGGTCATAAAAAATCTGAAAGGGGGCTCAGCTCCAGGTCCAGATGGTCTTTCCAATCTTTACTACAAGACTTTTGCCGAGACTTTAGCGCCACATTTAACTAAAATGTTCAATTCCAAACGCAAGGGAGACCCCATAGACCCCCGGATGAATACTGCCTTCATTACTGTCATCCCCAAACCCGACAAAAATCCAGATCAGGTAGAAAATTACAGACCAATATCACTAATAAATAACGATCTAAAAATCCTAACGAAAATTTACGCCAACAGATTAAATACATTCATCAACACTTATATCCACAAGGACCAGGTGGGTTTTATTCCCGGCAGACAGGGTCCTGACCAGGTCAGAAGGGCCATAGACATAGCCTCAATTTTGCACTCGGGATGGGACGGAAGCCCAAAGCAGGAGGGTCTCTTCCTCTCCCTAGATCTTCAAAAGGCCTTCGACTCTGTGTCCTGGCCATTCATTTTCGCTTCCCTTAAATTCTGGGGATTCGGAGAACATTTCATCGGAATCCTCAAATCTCTTTATTCAGAACCGGAAGCGAAAGTCAAACTACAGGGCTTCCTCTCATCCCCAATCAAAATTGCCAGGGGCACAAGACAGGGCTGTCCCCTTTCCCCACTTGTTTTCGCTCTAATAATAGAAACACTAGCCATTGCGATCAGGTCAGACCCAAACATTAAAGGTGTCAACTGCGGCTTGAACACCCATAAATGCGCCCTCTTTGCAGACGACCTTCTCCTATTCGTCACATCGCCAATTACCACTCTCCCCAACATCAACAGACTTCTCCAGACATTTGGCGAAGTCTCAGGCCTCCGGGTCAACATGACCAAATCACAAGCTTTAAACATCTCCCTTAATCCAGCCCTAGCAGAGAGGTTAAAACTGTCCTTTAATTTCAACTGGAGCGACTCCTCAATCCGATACCTAGGTATAAACCTCACACCCAGCATAGACTCCCTCTACCAAGCTAATTTCCCTCCTATGTTTCGTAGACTGGAGGAAGACATACGAGCTTGGTCCTTCCACAAATTATCATGGCTGGGGAGAATCCATGCCATCAAAATGACCCTGTTCCCCAGAATATTGTACTTATTTAGAGCTCTCCCAATCGCGATTAACAGAAACCACCTCAAACACTTCCAGGGGAAGATCATAAAATTTATCTGGGGGGGGAAAGGCTATAGACTCTCGAGAAACACCCTTTATACCCCAAAGTCCAAGGGAGGTCTGGGTCTCCCAGAACTTTTCAGATACTACCAAGCAGCTAGACTGGCCCAACTCTCCACCTTATATCTCAGAGGCGAAAAACTCGACTGGATACAAATAGAACGCCAAGCGGTTCCTTCCCACACACTAGACTATCTACTCTGGACCCCCAGCAAATCTAGACCGCCTATCATGGCTCCCACACTTTCTCACTCCTTCAAACTTTGGGACACCCTGATCCAAAACCCAGCCCTGACCTCACAGATCCGCCCTCTCTCACACATTTTCCGCAACCCCCTCTTCAAGCCAGGATTGGACATCAAATCCTTCCAATGGTGGCTTGATAAGGGAATGTACCGTATCGGACATTACCTCGTCGCCTCCGGTCCAATCTCCATGAAACATTGCGTTGATAAACTAGAACTCCCAGAATCCGAGAAATTTAGATTTCTTCAAATCTCCCATTTCCTTCACACCATTTGGAAAGTCAAATCAATACCCCCAGTGTGCACACCGTACGAGCAATGGTGTGGACAAGCAACAGAGCAAAAAGGAGGCATATCCCTGATTTATGAAGCCCTGTCAACTCCCACTTCCAAACTTACATACATGACAGACTGGGAGAGAGACTTGGGCGAGTCTTGGGACCTGGAGAGCTGGAACAGAGTGAGCACAAGAGCCTACAAAAGGTATAGTTAATATTGCAATAATAGAAGCTAACATGAAAGTCCTTACGAGATGGTACCTGGTTCCTTCCAAACTTGCGCTGATGTTCCCCTCCTCGTCTCCCTTATGTTTCAGAAACTGCCAAGCCCAGGGTTCCATGTTACACATTTGGTGGGAATGTCCGAAAATCAGGGGGTTCTGGAACGGGATCTTTCACCTGATCAGGAAAATTACGGACACTCCCATTCCAAAATCCCCCCAAATAGCTCTCTTAAATGGTAATATTCCCAAAATTTCCAAAACATCTGCTAAACTTATCGCTTTTATTCTGACAGGCGCCAAGATTTCCATAGCTAAAGCTTGGAAACAACCAGGGGTATCCCTGGCGTCCGCCAAGAGAAAGATCTCATGGATCATGTCTCAGGAAAATTTAGTCAGTACCATAGCAGACTCAAATAAAGCATTTTTGGCGGTTTGGGAACCCTGGGCGCGGCATGTAGGCATCTCTCTTATACCGGGAGTTGAAGCTTGACCTGGTGCCATTGTGATTTTACACTCTGTCAACACACCCCACCCCCATCCTCTCTTCTCCTCTGTCTTCCTTCCCACCTGTCCTTTCTCTCTCTCTTCTTATGTCTCAGGAAGTTGTTACTAAATATTTACTGTAATTATACGGCTTCACACGGTTCCTCCCAGTTTTATATGCACTTGTTTGTATCCAGACGGTACCTTGACCCATTCCCCATGGGTCGCTCTTCTAAGCTGGAACCCTCAGGATTTCTTTACGGCTCCCCTGGCCCCTTTGGTCTTCTGGCCAGAGAGAGCCTGGGAAGGTTCCCTCACGCAGTCTGGGACATTTAATCTCCCGGAAGGTGCGATGGGCCTTAAAAGATTAGCCACTCACCTTATGGTTATCGAAGGCCACTCTCCGGTGCTCGACACAGTATGTTCCCGTTAGGGGTGTCGAGCCCACATGTTGCACTAGGCCGCGCATTGCCTCCCCTGAGGGCTCTTCTCTCCCTATACTTACGTATAATCCTACGTTTTTGATCAACTTCTTTGTTATTGTTCATTTTTTGAGCTTGATCACAGAAGTGGGCTGCGCCCCACAGCACTGTCAGCCTTTGAAGTGTAATGTACTGCTCTTCAATAAAACTTCTTTAAAAATGAAAAAAAAAAAAAAAAAAAAATTATATATATATATATATATCTTATATAGAAATTGTAATATATATCTTTAAATCTTTAAGAGCATTTGCTCACCTTAAAGATGTCTCACCGCTGTGTGTGGGACTGCATCACAACCCAGTCCCCTCAGCTGGGAGAGAGCATAAAAGTAGAAGAGTATCAGAGGATAGTCAGCCAAAAACTCCACAAAGGAGCGCAAGGATGGCTAAGGGAAATCTAAATAAAAGAACATCAACAAGGATAATGCTTAATTCATGATTAAATACAGAGCAGGAACATTAACCTACTTATTGACAGTTGTAAGTTTACCTAGTGCCGGCGTCCGTGTTCAGCGTGAGCTCCCAAACTGCCAAGGCAGATAAACAATATATGGGGTTTAAATATCCCTCCCATGGCGCCAAAATGCAGCGCATGATGTCACGCCGCACCGGCGCCAAGCGGACGCAAGAGGGAGGTCCAAGCACCATGGACTAATGACCAGAAACCAGATACCAGAACGCAGAAGTGTCTAAAACTTCCGGTGAGCAAAAAACAGCATTGCAGCACACAATGGGGACAGTGCTGTATCTGACAGACCTTGGACGGGGCAGCCCGTCAGATACAGATCATAGTATGACATGCACTTAAAGTCACATGACACTGAAAAGTGATGAGTAGCCAGAAATGAGAGTATAGATGAAAAATGAGGCCAGGTCCATGGCCAATACACCCAAATGGATACCCATACTTAAAATCACCAACTCAGCAAAGCCAGAATGAGCATATCAAGGAAAACACACTGTTCACAAAAAGGGCTTATAGCTAATCCCCTCATTAAGGCGGACCGAGTGGCCTGTAAAGAGTAGATCCATCTCATCTCCAACTGAAGGAGCTTATTATCAATATCCCCCCCACGTTCATGTTCGGGAAGGTGTTCAAGACTGAAAAAAAGAATAGATTTTAGGTCAAAATTATGGTATAGCCCCACGTGACGGCTTATTGGTGTTTCCATCTTGTGTTTAGAAATCAGGGACACATGATCCCTGATTCTACAGAATAGTGGGCGCTTTGTTTTCCCCACATAGAATGCTCCACAACGACATTTCATTAGATATACTGATTGACAATTGGTCCTATGTCCCAAGAAACGTCGGCACAACATCTGCCCATGACTACTCCCTATATGGATTCTTGGAAAGCACCCATATTTAGCTCCAACACCGTGGACTCTAGGCGTACTTTGTCAACTGCACCTACTCCTATGCAAACAATAGGTCAACCTTTAAAGTAGAATGCCCCGGTTCAGCCTCTGATGGGAACTGGGATAAATTCGACATCATAAATCTGTCTTCATACCCTTTGACAGAAGAGGAGTCCACTCTATTGGAATTAGGTCTTACCTTCTGTCCAGATGAGGATGCTAATAAATTTGAGCTGATCAAGGATCTGCACCTATTTGCCAGACGTCTTATATACAAAGTATTATACGATAAAGATCCAAATAACGTTCAAGCATCAGGCTCACAAAACTCCAACTTGGAAGGTGTAACTTTTGAGGACTTACGAGCTCTTCAGGATCTAATGGACCTGTGGGACGAGAGTAACCCAGGGGAGGTTGGCTGGATCTTCAATCCATCTGGATTAAATACCACTCAATCCGATGATCGGGGGGTTGGTCCACCAAATCCTTTTCTTGGTCCTCTCAATCCCTCTTTGACACTCCTTGTAGGTGTTACTTTTGGCACACCGAAGTCTTACAAACCTAAATCTAAGTCATTTCCTATCCTACAGGGAAACTCCAATATATGGGCTTTCGTGATTCAGGTCACTAAACAGATTGAATATACCAATTGGCAAACTGGACCTCTGTCTAACTTACCCAAGCATTTGAAAAAGGTATTGCGAAATTTAAGATCTAACAAGAATATTGTAATAAAGCCATCTGACAAAGGTGGAAACCTTGTCATAATGGATATAGAACAATATGAACAAATGGGCTTTGATATTGTTCTTAATACCAACTGGTATAGACCGGTTCCGAGATCTCATGTAAACTACTATATGAGGCTTTATAAAGACATTCTTGCTAATGCACACTATAGAGGCATCATAGACTTGAATACACTTAAATTTCTGGAATCTACTAATTTCATCACTCCAACGTTCTATGCGCTACCCAAGGTGCACAAAAATCTGCAGAACCCTCCAGGTCGACCAATAATTTCGGGCTGTGGATCACTGACTGAGAGAGCTAGTCAACTAGTCGATGAATATCTATACCCCCATGTGAAAGGGCTTTTTTCATTTCTTAAGGACACTATCAAACTATTGAAAACATTGGCTGGGCTACAGCTACCCCTAGGTTGTTGGCTGGTCGCGATTGACATAGGGGCCCTGTACAACTCCATACCACATACCAGAGGTGTGGAAGTTGTGCGGGAATTTTTGAACGAGCGCGACCTTGACTTGTGGAAGTACAATGAATTTGTTATTGAAATACTCAACTTTATACTCACACACAACATCTTTGTATTTAAAGGTTCCCATTACCTCCAGGTAAAGGGCGTAGCTATGGGGGCGAAGTGTGCCCCCTCCTACGCGAACCTGTACCTGGGGGGGGTGGGAACGAGATCTTTTTCTGACAAGTGCAAATCGGAGCATATTGGCCAGATTGTATCATGGCATCGATACATAGATGATGTTTTTATGGTGTGGGCAGGATCAAGAGAACATCTACTGGAGTTCCTGGATGGGTTACAAGTGAACACGTACAATTTGAAGTTCACATATACATTCGATCAAGCAAGAATCACCTTTCTGGATGTAGAAATTTTTATGAATGAAACAGGAACACTTTGTTCCACTCTATACAGAAAACCCTCAGCGGGAAACAGCTTGCTACATGCTAGCAGCTCACATCCAGAAAAATTGATCAAAAGTATCCCCTATAGTCAATTTCTAAGATTGAAACGCAATTGCACACAGGATACAGATTTCCAAAAGGAGGCGAACTTGTTACGTGAACGCCTTTTAGCCAGGGGCTACAGTAGAACAAAGCCTTTAATAGAGTGAAAAATCAGAATAGACAACTGCTACTGTATAAACCCAGACGAGACAAAGTATCCTCATAAACATGAGTTATTACTAAATTTAACAGACAACATGCCAAAGTGCGACATATTTACAACAAGTTCTGGTACCTATTGGCAGCTGACCAAAAGATTTCTAAGTTTGTTAAACCCCATCCAGAGATTACTTTCAAACGCTGTTGATCATTAAGGGATACCTTGGTAAGTAGCCATCACAGTAACCTGGCTACTCTTAAATCTAAGTTACCGGGCACTTATCCATGTGGTAAGTGTAATTATTGTCCCTTTATTCTAAAGGGGAAAAGCATTATTCTTCCCAACAACATCTGAACTTCCAAACAGAGAACCAATTGTCAATCAGTTGGCTCGGTATAGCTAATGAAATGTTGTTGTGGAGCATTCTATGTGGGGAAAACAAAGCACCCACTATTCTGTAGAATCAGGGATCAGGTGTCCCCGATTTCTAAACACAAGATGGAAACACCAATAAGCCATCATGTGGGGCTATACCACAATTTTGACCTAAAATCTATTGGTTTTTTCAGTCTTGAACACCTTCCTGAACATGAACGTGGGGGGGATATTGATAATAAGCTCCTTCAGAGACGAGATGGATCCACTCTACACTTTGCAGGCCACTCGGTCCCCCCCGGCCTTTAAAGGGAGATTAGCTATAAGCCCTTTTTGTGAAGTGTCCTTTCCTTGATATGCTCATTCTGGCTTTGCTGAGTTGATGATTTTAAGTATGGGTATCCATCTGGGTGTATTGGCTATGGACCTGGCCTCATTTTTCATCTATTCTTTCATTTCTGGCTGCTCATCAATTTTCAGTATCATGTGGCTTTAAGTGCATGTCATACTATGATCTGTATCTGACGGGCTGCCCCGTCCAAGGTTGCCTATTGTCTTATTTTGAATATAGGGAAAGAAAACGTATGTTGAGCTATTTGAAACATCTTATGCACTTTTTCAATTATTTATTATATAAATATAATTAACATGCAGATTAGGGAAATTTAAATATTGTGATGCACAGTCATGACCACATCTATGCTTAGTGTATTTCATCAGTTGGGCAATGTATTTGTAAGCAAGTGCATTGAAAAGAATAAAAAAAAATTGTTTTTTATTCCCCCATCTGCTGCCTCTCCTTTCCGGTCATTAGTCCATGGTACTTGGACCTCCCTCTTGCGTCCGCTTGGCGCCGGTGCGGCGTGACGTCATGCGCTGCATTTTGGCGCCATGGGGAGAAATATTTAAACCCCATACATTGGTTATCTGCTTTAACAGTTTGGGAGCTCACGCTGAACACGGATGCCGGCACTAGGTAAACTTACAACTGTCAATAAGTAGGTTAATGTTCCTGCTCTGTATTTAATCATGAATTAAGCATTATCCTTGTCGATGTTCTTTTATTTAGATTGCCCTTAGCCATCCTTGCGCTCCTTTGTGGAGTTTTTGGCTGACTATCCTCTGATACTTTTCTACTTTTATGCTCTCTCCCAGCTGAGGGGACTGGGTTGTGATGCAGTCCCACACACAGCGGTAAGACATCTTTAAAGTGAGCAAATGCTCTTAAAGATTTAAATATATAGTATACAATTTCTATATAAGATATTGAGAGATATAGATATATATATATATATATATATATATATATATATATATATATATATACACACATTATTTTAGAAATTATGTGACGGCTGTGACAGTCTCTGATTTTTCTTGTTTCAATGTTTTTATTGAAATTTTGCAATATAAGTATAATATGACCAAAACATACCATTCAATACTCTTTGATGACCAAGGCAGTCAAAATAGAGATATATAGCGGAAACAACATAGCACTTACACCGAAGATGTATCAAGGTAGAACAAAGTTCCCGGCTAGGTTACTGTCTTAGAAAAGAATTGTTAATTTCCGTTAGAAGAATGGACAACCTGAGAAGAAATTTAAACTGGGGACTCCCCCCCAGGAAGGCCCCCGAGATCATCACTCCACCCCCATGGGAGCACACTGTGGAGTGCGAGAGCTTCAGGGTTCCCCCCAAAGGGGATGTGTCCCCAACTTACTGTCAGATCCCCCGGGAGAGTGCCCGCACTGGAAAGGAACCCAGGTGCTGCAGCCTCCCGGACGGAGCCGACAGACACAACGTTCAGGATAGCGTCCTAAGAGTAACTGGCTGCCATCTAGGCTGATACACAATGTGAGTAGTTTAGAACAATCTAAAAGAACAAATGAGGAAGTTTTGGCCTGGGAAGACCGTTATTATCCATTAGCTGAAAAAAGAGAGATGAGGGTAGAACATGAAAAGAAAGAGTAGAGAGGAAAGAAGAATAGGAGAAAGGGAGCCAAAAGTGGAGAGAGGGAGGCAGGGGGAGGTGGGAATAATGGGGAGAGGTGGCAATCTTGCCGGACTTTCCCCTACGTTAGCAGGTGACCTGGGTAAAGTGAAATACCGACATACCTAGCCCAAGGTTCCCAAATCCCTTCAAAACATGGGACTGTGTCACGCAGTTTAGCGACTATTTGTTCCTGTGACATTATCCAAGAGATCTTCCGTTTGGTGGCCGATATGGACACCGAAGGAGTTTTCCATGCTTTCGCTAGAGTAACTTTGGCTCCCAAGCACATAAAGAATACAAGTTGTTGTGTGTTTTTAGAAGTGTTGGGTATTTTGCAATTCAATAGAATGTATGTGGGGTCTTGTGGAACTGCTGCCCCAGATACTCTCCTTAGGATATGAAGGAATTTGTTCCAGAAACTACGTATGCGGGGGCAGGTCCACCAGATGTGATACATCGTGCCAATATGACCGCAACCTCTGTAACAGAGGGGAGAGGAGTCCGGGAAAATCCTGGCAAGCTTGGCCGGGACGTAGTACCATTTAGTAAAGATTTTAATGTTAGCTTCAATCAAGGCTATATTTAAGATACCTTTCGATGATCTGCTGAAGGCTTGGAACCACTTCGCAGGGTCCCACTGGATGTCCAGGTCCGATTCCCAGGATCGAGCGTAAGCCGGGGTGTCCGTCCTATCTGCCAGGGACGCGTAGATAATAGATATCCCACCCCTTTGGGGGGCAGACGAAGAGCACCAGAGCTCATACATCGTGGCCTTTGGAGCGTTCGACTTATCAGTACAAAGTGAGTGGAGAAAGTGGCGTATTTGTGAGTCGAAACTTTTCCGAGGTAGGCATCTCCAGAGAACTCAAACAATGGCCTAAGGAAATAGGGCCATTGGGAGTAAAGAAGTGTCCTATTCGGAAAAGGCCCTTGTTCAGCCACCAATGAAATGCATGAATGTTCATCCCAGGGGGGAAGTCAGGATTGTGAAATAGGTGTGTGAGAGGCCTTAAAGGGGAAATCAAGTTGGCGTGGGTATGCAATTGGTCGCAGAGGGCTAGGGAGTGGGACAAAGTGGGGGCTAGAATGGCTGGTCTGTGTTTGGGAGGTCTCCAGGTTAAGAAGTCGAGAGTGAAATGTGGTACCGCTTGTCTCTCAATGGAGATCCAATCTGGTCTGCAGGATTTAGAGTAAATGGCTGAGAACTGTGCTAACTGCGCTGCTTGGTAATATAGCCACAAGTTTGGTAGTCCCAGGCCCCCTTGTGACCGAAGTCTGAGTAATATTTCTTTTGCAAAGCGATGGCCCCTGTTCTCCCAGACAAACCCAATCACCCCGGACTGAAATTTGGTCAAGACTGATTTTTTAATCGGAATTGGAAGCGATCTGAACAGGTATAACAGACGTGGTAATAGAGTCATTTTGACTGCGTTGAGTCTACCTAACCATGACAGGCCCTCCCCCGACCATTTCCGTAGGTCCTGCCCTAGGGAGCGGAGCATGGGGGGGTAGTTAGCTGCATATAGGTCTCCAATGTTTTTCGTCAGCTTGATACCTAAATAGGGGATTGAGTGGCTAGCCCATGTGAAGGGAAAGTGTGGTCGGAGTTGGTCTATGAGAGGTACTGGGACCGAAACATTGAGGGCCACCGATTTAGTCACATTCACCTGAAGACCAGAGATGAGACCGAAGTCTCTCAAAAGTCTGAGGACATTAGGTGTGGATGTGAGAGGAGCAGTAAGGAACAACAGCATGTCGTCAGCAAATAGCACGCATTTGTGAACGTCAGGACCACATTTCACTCCCTGGATATTCTCGTTCGATCTGATGGCTATAGCCAGTGTCTCGATTGCGATTGCGAAAATCAAGGGTGAGAGGGGACAGCCCTGTCTGGTTCCCCTACGAATGTGGAAGGGTTCCGAGTAATGGCCCATTAGTCGCACCTGTGCTGAGGGTGAGGAATATAAAGTGTTAATAATCGTGCGGAAACCGTCGCCAAACCCCCAGCGTTCTAGAATGTCAAAAATGTAGGGCCACGACACAGAGTCAAAAGCCTTCTGCAGGTCTAGTGACAGCAAGAAGCCTTCTTGTACGGGGCCTCCATCCCACCGGGACTGCAGAAGGGAAATCAAGTTGATAGCTCTGCGAACCTGGTCCGGTCCCTGTCTCCCCGGGATGAAGCCCACTTGGTCCCTGTGAATATAATGAGCAATAAAGTTCGACATCCTGTTAGCCAGGATTTTAGTCATTATTTTGAGATCGTTATTGGATTAACGAGATGGGGCGGTAGTTGCCCACCTCGCATGGGTCCTTACCTTGTTTAGGTATGACCGAGATAAAGGCCGAGTTTAAGTCGCTAGGGATAGGGGCTCCATCCCGGAGGGAGTTGAAGAACCGGGCCATGAAAGGAGCCAGACGAGGGCCAAACTTCTTGTAGTAACATACCGAAAAACCGTCTGGACCTGGGGCAGAGTTTAGTTTCAAGGATTTAATCGTTTCTAAGATTTCGTCGGAGGAGAAGGGGGCGTCTAGGAGGTCGCGGTGTGTTTGCTGTAGTTGGGGAAGATTAATATCTTGGAGAAACCGCTCTCTGGCCTTGGAATGGGTGTGGGGTACTGTCTCGTAAAGATGTGAGTAATAACTGTGGAATGATTTCATAATGATGGAAGGATTTTGCGTTAGATTACCCGACGGGGCACGAATTTTGGGAAGTACCAAGGTACGGAACCTCGGGCTAAGCTTAGTAGCTAGTTTAGCTCCTATCCTATCCGATTGGTAATAGAAACGCGCGCCGGACCACCGTAAGTGTTTCTCCGCGGAAGTAGTGAGCGAGAGATTGAGTTTCACTCTAGCAGAGTCAAGTTTGGCCAAGGTATCCGGAGTAGGGTGTTGTTTGTGGGCTTTACTCAGTAAGCGGAAATCCGCAGTGAGGCGCGAGACCTCCGCCCTGCTTTCTTTTTTAAGTTGTGAGGAGAGTTGCAGGATCCTGCCCCTCAACACCACCTTGTGTGCTGCCCAAAGACATCCCGGGGAGACTGACCCCGTATCATTCTCACTGAAGTAGTCGGAAAGAGCTTTGTCTAGGAGCGTGCAATGGGTTGGGTTGCTTAGAAGTGTTTCATTAAGTCTCCAGTGGAAGGGTCCCTTCACCCCCGACCCGCCCCTGAGAGACATAGACATTATGGAGTGGTCTGACAGGGGGGTGTCATAAATTTTGGAGGAGGTTACTCTCGGGATTACGTGTGGTGGGACAAATATGTGGTCAATCCTAGAGAAGGTGTGGTGGGGGACCGAGTAGTGCGTGTAGTCTCTAGATTGAGGGTTCATTTCCCTCCAGATATCGATCAGGTCGAAAGATCGGACTATTTGCGCCACCCGAAGGCTACGTTTGGGGGGCCGTTTTGATTTGGGCCGTAGGGGGTTCGATTTGTCAGAGGAGTAGTCAAAAGGGGTATTGGAGTCTCCCCCCAATATTACTGTGCCCACGAAATGCGGTTTGAGTACCTTCAGTGTGGAGGCAAAAAAGGTGTCTTGGTGTGTGTTGGGCGTGTAGTATGAGACAAACGTGTAAGCCTCACCATTAATCATACCAGAAACTAGTATGTAGCGTCCCTCTGGGTCTTTGATAGTGTTTGCATGTACGAATTGAGTTCTGTTGGAGAAGCAGACTGCCACTCCCCTCGTTTTATTGTCAGCATTGGCTAGGTGGAAGTTCATGAAGCTTTTGTGAAGGAATTTGGGCTGATAGGAGGCGGGGAAATGAGTTTCCTGAAGCAGAACTACATCAGCCTTCAGAGTGTGAAGCTGTTGTAGTATTTTGCGTCTCTTCACAGGGGAGTTGAGGCCTTGTACGTTGTGGGAGAGAATCTTAAGTGTCCCAATCAGTGTGGCGGAGTCAGTCATGGGGAGGCATTGTGTGTGGTGCTAAATATTTGTGAATCTCACCTGATGTTCCCAATGTCCCTGGCAGATAGGAGACGTCTCCAGCATCAAGACGGGCTCGACCTGTGGTACAGCAGATGGGAGATCCAGTGGAAACCTGTAGCTGAGGAGGAGGGGGGAGGAAAGGAAAAAGGAGAGAGGAGCAGAGAAAAGAAGTAGAAAGGAGTGAAAAAGAGAGCCATTAGATATCGTGACCAAAAGTTTTTGCCCACAACCCAACGGACCAGCGAGGGGCCCTCCCCTGGCTGGACCGGCACCCAGAACAAAGCAAAAATTCTGCGACCCAAGGGTCGAGAGAGTCTGGGTCCGATAGGTGAGTGAACAAGGGTTCAACTATCGGAGCCAGAGAGAGGCGCACTACGACCACTCCGGTCAACGCCGCCTCTGATCGTAATCGTGGCAGTACATTAACAGTGCAGTGCAAGCCCTGCTATCACCTGGTAATAGTGATCAAAAAAGCTTCAATTATTTTGGGAGGAAAAGAGAAATAGGAAAACACAAAAAAAAAAAAAAAAAGAGAACATTATAAACAACAGAACCGAACCACCTATTCCCCGGAAGATCCGAACCCATGGGGGTCCGAAAGGAAGTCCTGGGGAGAACACAGAAGAGGAACGTCATCAAAAAGCTAACATCAAGTTAGTCGTCAGCATCGACCTAGTGGAGGATCAAGAGCAGATACTGCTGACGTTGGGGGCCCACTCATGGGGGGAAGGACTCTTTCGATCGCTTGGAAAGCTGTTTCTGCCACACCGGCGAGACTGGACTGGTGGGGGATGTTCTCTTGACGGACGATGCTCCTCGAGAGGCAGAAGACTGCGGGACGTCCTGAGTGATGAGACCCAGATGAAGAAGCAGACGTTCCCCTTCTTGAAACATTGAAAAGTTGTATGGTTTGTTGCGGTAGGAGAAGTTTAATCTCAGCGGGAAGGCCCATCTGTAGGTGATCTCTTTGTTCGCCAGGACTTGTAGTAGCGGTTTCAGGGCTCTTTTTTGAACGGTGTATGGAGATATATATCAGCGAAGATTTGGACCTGATGACCTTGGAACATCAGTTTCTCTGCTGACCTGGAGAGCTTCATCACTTCTTCCTTGACTGCATAGAAATGCGGTTTAACGATGATGTCACGTGGCAGACCGTCTGCGCGAGGTGGTTGGAGCGCCCTGTGGGCCCTGTCGAGCTCTAAGCGATGAGCCGGAATATTGGGGATTAGGTTTTTGATGAAGTCCTGAACTGCCGTGTGGGTGTCTTTAATAGATTCGGGGAGCCCCCTGAGGCGAAAATTGTAACGTCTCGACCTGTTCTCGAGGTCATCAATTTTGGAGGTGACGGATTCCAGTTGGTCCTGGAGATCCTGGATTCTGGAAGTATTTTGGTTAAGTCTCAGTATGGCCTGGTCAGATTTTTGTTCGATCGCTTCAATCCTGGCACCAATCTGCTGCAGATCTGCATGTATGGAAGCAGTGATTTGTGTAGCTGTGTGGGATAGGCCTTTAGATAACATCTGTGAAAAAGCAGCTATCATGGAGGGGAAATCAGTAGGGGAGGGAGAGAGATCTCTGGCCTGTAAGTCCCAGGAGTCAGGACTGTGAGGTGAATCCAGCTGGGGGGTGAGGGCTGCCCCTCCAAATGTCCTCCTTAATAAAGAGTCAGTGGATGCTGGAGAGGGGAACCCCGGGAGGGTACTCACTGTGGCATCCGAAGCTTGTGAGGACGGTGGGGCCCCTTCATCCTGATCAGCGATAGATTCTGACAGGCTGTGCTGGCCGTGTGAGGAGACGGCCGCCATTTTGGGATGGCCAGGCCGCTCCAGGGATCCGTTCATGGCGTCCGTGAGATTCCGCCTGGAGGAAGAAAGGGACATCCAGGTGTGGCTGGAGGTGTCCCCCAGCTGCTGGGATAGGAGCCGGGCCGGAACGAGGGCTTGCACCGCCGCTATAGGCGGCGTTAGATCCGAGTGGCGCGGAGCTCCCGGGCTAAGCGGCCATCTTGGACGCTGCCGCGCATGCGCCTCCGTCTCTGATTTTTCATTGATGCACTTGCACATTCGCTTCTGTGCTTTCTGTCCGCATGAGCTCCCAATATAGACATTTGTTTTTATTGGATAACGGTGAGTACAGTCCATTGATAAAGCGGAATTATGGACTTGTGCCCTCCCTATCCTCAATACATGCATTTTTCTTATAATCCATGATATATATTGCAGATATGGCTATATCTCTGGATGATTGATTTATCAACTACAAAATATACATCCTTCCCTACGGGTGATCTGGCAATTTTCTCTGGGTTGTTTTGGCAGTAAACTCTGGGGGGGCCCCCTGGACACCTCTGAAACTGTGTTCTTTACGGAACTCATTTTTGAGGTATGGAGCTGAGAAAGGTGGGGTGTCTGTGGTGGTTGGGGGTGTGGAGGTGATGGGTGATGCCCCGGGGGTTGGGAGTGTGGGTTTGTTTTGTTTTTTGTTTTTTTGTTTTTTATGGAGTCATGGTTGTGCAAGTTATACACCTGTATAAATGTTATGTGATATCTCAATATATTCTTTATATAATGTTTTGCTTTTGTTTTTTCTATACATCCAAGGTTGAACATATCATGTGTATTTTCATTCATTAATCAAATATCATCGTCCATTTTCTGATGAAGCCACTTCGGCGAAACATGCTGAAATTTCTGGACGTGGTTATGTTTAGCTTCATGTGACTACAGTTTTTTCATTTGTCAATTTTGGTAATGGATGTTTGGCTTTGACTGTGACTGTAAACTGTATTCCTTTTTCTTTCTGTTTTTAAATTGTTTTTCTAATAAATATTTGTATAATTTTAATCAATTGTGTCTTCACCTACATGCTGTACTTTTAAAGTCCCACATTCTACACATTCTTGTTCTATCATCTTTCATGGATGTTGGTACAATTATTATTCCTCTGTGTATTTGAAAACTAACCTCTACCCTATTTTTTGATCTCTTCCTTCTAAGATCTGAGCCGCTCACCTGTCGGCTAATTGCCAGCTCCTATCTCTCCACAGTTACTCAGCTGTGGATGATATCCTGCTTGTCAGTCCTGCCTACTTAAGTCGTCCAGCCCAAAACATCTCTGCCTTCGCCTTGGTACATCACAGAGCCTATCTCCTGCATTCCTATTTAAAGACTTGTTTGCTAACATCCCTTCTGGCTCCAGATCCTGCTTGCTGTTCCACTACATTGATCCTTGACTTCTGGCTTGGCTGACTATCCATTCCGGTTACTGAACTTTGGCTATGTTTTGACTACGTTTGTTCTTTTTACTTTTATTATTAAACAAGTGTGATTTAACTTTACTTCGGTCTTAGTCTGATTTCATGGTTTCTGGGAGTGTCTTTGTGGACTAGGGGTTTACTCCCTCCAGATAGCACCCCCTTGCTTGGACAGGAGGAATCCTCTGTGGCAAAATAATTGTTCCCCCAGATGATGAAACACAGACAGTTTCAGTAGTTCCCTTCTTTGCTTGCAAGGATAGAAAGGAAGGGGAAACTTGGAGAAATAGGGCCTTCAATCCTGTGAACAATAGGCCAACTATGGCAATTCTTCAGGCTCAGCAGCCCCTTTACTATTTCAGTCCATGACTCTGGCTTAGACTTTGCATACTTCAATAGTAATGATCTAGATGAGGGATCTGCTCTATCTTGCCTTCCGGACTTACGATGCTGAGAGACCAAGCCTGGCCTCTGATCCCCAATAATCAATTCCCTATTCCAGGGACACAAATCTGTGCTTGAAGCAGGGTGACCACATCAATGATCCCTGCCTCCTCTTCACTGGATGAACTGGAGGACTTCTACCTCTGGATCCATTGAAGCCCTCTTGCCTCTTTAAGAGCTGACTTCCCGGTTTCTGCGACTGCCTGTGGCCGTGACTTGGCCTTCATAACTTAAAGACGTTGCACCTTTGATACATGGGTCTCCCTGGTCTGGGAAATGGTAGTGCGGGTGTTCACCACTGGTCCCGGCCCCAGCGGTGTTTTCAGCACTACCCGTCCTCTCCCAAATGGAATAGCCACTATGGGTGTCAGTGTCTCTGAAGTGGTTCCTACTTCCCAGTTTACAAACAATCAATCAGTGCCGGCGTCCGTGTTCAGCGTGAGCTCCCAAACTGCCAAGGCAGATAAACAATATATGGGGTTTAAATATCCCTCCCATGGCGCCAAAATGCAGCGCATGATGTCACGCCGCACCGGCGCCAAGCGGACGCAAGAGGGAGGTCCAAGCACCATGGACTAATGACCAGAAACCAGATACCAGAACGCAGAAGTGTCTAAAACTTCCGGTGAGCAAAAAACAGCATTGCAGCACACAATGGGGACAGTGCTGTATCTGACAGACCTTGGACGGGGCAGCCCGTCAGATACAGATCATAGTATGACATGCACTTAAAGTCACATGACACTGAAAAGTGATGAGTAGCCAGAAATGAGAGTATAGATGAAAAATGAGGCCAGGTCCATGGCCAATACACCCAAATGGATACCCATACTTAAAATCACCAACTCAGCAAAGCCAGAATGAGCATATCAAGGAAAACACACTGTTCACAAAAAGGGCTTATAGCTAATCCCCTCATTAAGGCGGACCGAGTGGCCTGTAAAGAGTAGATCCATCTCATCTCCAACTGAAGGAGCTTATTATCAATATCCCCCCCACGTTCATGTTCGGGAAGGTGTTCAAGACTGAAAAAAAGAATAGATTTTAGGTCAAAATTATGGTATAGCCCCACGTGACGGCTTATTGGTGTTTCCATCTTGTGTTTAGAAATCAGGGACACATGATCCCTGATTCTACAGAATAGTGGGCGCTTTGTTTTCCCCACATAGAATGCTCCACAACGACATTTCATTAGATATACTGATTGACAATTGGTCCTATGTCCCAAGAAACGTCGGCACAACATCTGCCCATGACTACTCCCTATATGGATTCTTGGAAAGCACCCATATTTAGCTCCAACACCGTGGACTCTAGGCGTACTTTGTCAACTGCACCTACTCCTATGCAAACAATAGGTCAACCTTTAAAGTAGAATGCCCCGGTTCAGCCTCTGATGGGAACTGGGATAAATTCGACATCATAAATCTGTCTTCATACCCTTTGACAGAAGAGGAGTCCACTCTATTGGAATTAGGTCTTACCTTCTGTCCAGATGAGGATGCTAATAAATTTGAGCTGATCAAGGATCTGCACCTATTTGCCAGACGTCTTATATACAAAGTATTATACGATAAAGATCCAAATAACGTTCAAGCATCAGGCTCACAAAACTCCAACTTGGAAGGTGTAACTTTTGAGGACTTACGAGCTCTTCAGGATCTAATGGACCTGTGGGACGAGAGTAACCCAGGGGAGGTTGGCTGGATCTTCAATCCATCTGTATTAAATACCACTCAATCCGATGATCGGGGGGTTGGTCCACCAAATCCTTTTCTTGGTCCTCTCAATCCCTCTTTGACACTCCTTGTAGGTGTTACTTTTGGCACACCGAAGTCTTACAAACCTAAATCTAAGTCATTTCCTATCCTACAGGGAAACTCCATTATATGGGCTTTCGTGATTCAGGTCACTAAACAGATTGAATATACCAATTGGCAAACTGGACCTCTGTCTAACTTACCCAAGCATTTGAAAAAGGTATTGCGAAATTTAAGATCTAACAAGAATATTGTAATAAAGCCATCTGACAAAGGTGGAAACCTTGTCATAATGGATATAGAACAATATGAACAAATGGGCTTTGATATTGTTCTCAATACCAACTGGTATAGACCAGTTCCGAGATCTCATGTAAACTACTATATGAGGCTTTATAAAGACATTCTTGCTAATGCACACTATAGAGGCATCATAGACTTGAATACACTTAAATTTCTGGAATCTACTAATTTCATCACTCCAACGTTCTATGCGCTACCCAAGGTGCACAAAAATCTGCAGAACCCTCCAGGTCGACCAATAATTTCGGGCTGTGGATCACTGACTGAGAGAGCTAGTCAACTAGTCGATGAATATCTATACCCCCATGTGAAAGGGCTTTTTTCATTTCTTAAGGACACTATCAAACTATTGAAAACATTGGCTGGGCTACAGCTACCCCTAGGTTGTTGGCTGGTCGTGATTGACATAGGGGCCCTGTACAACTCCATACCACATACCAGAGGTGTGGAAGTTGTGCGGGAATTTTTGAACGAGCGCGACCTTGACTTGTGGAAGTACAATGAATTTGTTATTGAAATACTCAACTTTATACTCACACACAACATCTTTGTATTTAAAGGTTCCCATTACCTCCAGGTAAAGGGCGTAGCTATGGGGGCGAAGTGTGCCCCCTCCTACGCGAACCTGTACCTGGGGGGGTGGGAACGAGATCTTTTTCTGACAAGTGCAAATCGGAGCATATTGGCCAGATTGTATCATGGCATCGATACATAGATGATGTTTTTATGGTGTGGGCAGGATCAAGAGAACATCTACTGGAGTTCCTGGATGGGTTACAAGTGAACACGTACAATTTGAAGTTCACATATACATTCGATCAAGCAAGAATCACCTTTCTGGATGTAGAAATTTTTATCAATGAAACAGGAACACTTTGTTCCACTCTATACAGAAAACCCTCAGCGGGAAACAGCTTGCTACATGCTAGCAGCTCACATCCAGAAAAATTGATCAAAAGTATCCCCTATAGTCAATTTCTAAGATTGAAACGCAATTGCACACAGGATACAGATTTCCAAAAGGAGGCGAACTTGTTACGTGAACGCCTTTTAGCCAGGGGCTACAGTAGAACAAAGCCTTTAATAGAGTGAAAAATCAGAATAGACAACTGCTACTGTATAAACCCAGACAAGACAAAGTATCCTCAGCAACATGAGTTATTACTAAATTTAACAGACAACATGCCAAAGTGCGACATATTTACAACAAGTTCTGGTACCTATTGGCAGCTGACCAAAAGATTTCTAAGTTTGTTAAACCCCATCCAGAGATTACTTTCAAACGCTGTTGATCATTAAGGGATACCTTGGTAAGTAGCCATCACAGTAACCTGGCTACTCTTAAATCTAAGTTACCGGGCACTTATCCATGTGGTAAGTGTAATTATTGTCCCTTTATTCTAAAGGGGAAAAGCATTATTCTTCCCAACAACATCTGAACTTCCAAACAGAGAACCAATTGTCAATCAGTTGGCTCGGTATAGCTAATGAAATGTTGTTGTGGAGCATTCTATGTGGGGAAAACAAAGCACCCACTATTCTGTAGAATCAGGGATCAGGTGTCCCCGATTTCTAAACACAAGATGGAAACACCAATAAGCCATCATGTGGGGCTATACCACAATTTTGACCTAAAATCTATTGGTTTTTTCAGTCTTGAACACCTTCCTGAACATGAACGTGGGGGGGATATTGATAATAAGCTCCTTCAGAGACGAGATGGATCCACTCTACACTTTGCAGGCCACTCGGTCCCCCCCGGCCTTTAAAGGGAGATTAGCTATAAGCCCTTTTTGTGAAGTGTCCTTTCCTTGATATGCTCATTCTGGCTTTGCTGAGTTGATGATTTTAAGTATGGGTATCCATCTGGGTGTATTGGCTATGGACCTGGCCTCATTTTTCATCTATCCTTTCATTTCTGGCTGCTCATCAATTTTCAGTATCATGTGACTTTAAGTGCATGTCATACTATGATCTGTATCTGACGGGCTGCCCCGTCCAAGGTTGCCTATTGTCTTATTTTGAATATAGGGAAAGAAACGTATGTTGAGCTATTTGAAACATCTTATGCACTTTCAATTATTTATTATATAAATATAATTAACATGCAGATTAGGGAAATTTAAATATTGTGATGCACAGTCATGACCACATCTATGCTTAGTGTATTTCATCAGTTGGGCAATGTATTTGTAAGCAAGTGCATTGAAAAGAATAAAAAAAAATTGTTTTTTCTTCCCCCATCTGCTGCCTCTCCTTTCCGGTCATTAGTCCATGGTACTTGGACCTCCCTCTTGCGTCCGCTTGGCGCCGGTGCAGCGTGACGTCATGCGCTGCATTTTGGCGCCATTGGGAGAAATATTTAAACCCCATACATTGGTTATCTGCTTTGACAGTTTGGGAGCTCACGCTGAACACGGATGCCGGCACTAGGTAAACTTACAACTGTCAATAAGTAGGTTAATGTTCCTGCTCTGTATTTAATCATGAATTAAGCATTATCCTTGTTGATGTTCTTTTATTTAGATTGCCCTTAGCCATCCTTGCGCTCCTTTGTGGAGTTTTTGGCTGACTATCCTCTGATACTTTTCTACTTTTATGCTCTCTCCCAGCTGAGGGGACTGGGTTGTGATGCAGTCCCACACACAGCGGTAAGACATCTTTAAAGTGAGCAAATGCTCTTAAAGATTTAAAGATATATTATACAATTTCTATATAAGATATTGAGATAGAGATATATATATATATATATATATATATATATATATACACACATTATTTTAGAAATTATGTGACGGCTGTGACAGTCTCTGATTTTTCATTGATGCACTTGCACATTCGCTTCTGTGCTTTCTGTCCGCATGAGCTCCCAATATAGACATTTGTTTTTATTGGATAACGGTGAGTACAGTCCATTGATAAAGCGGTATTATGGACTTGTGCCCTCCCTATCCTCAATACATGCATTTTTCTTATAATCCATGATATATATTGCAGATATGGCTATATCTCTGGATGATTGATTTATCAACTACAAAATATACATCCTTCCCTACGGGTGATCTGGCAATTTTCTCTGGGTTGTTTTGGCAGTAAACTCTGGGGGGGCCCCCTGGACACCTCTGAAACTGCGTTCTTTACGGAACTCATTTTTGAGGTATGGAGCTGAGAAAGGTGGGGTGTCTGTGGTGGTTGGGGGTGTGGAGGTGATGGGTGATGCCCCGGGGGTTGGGAGTGTGGGTTTGTTTTGTTTTTTTGTTTTTTATGGAGTCATGGTTGTGCAAGTTATACACCTGTATAAATGTTATGTGATATCTCAATATATTCTTTATATAATGTTTTGCTTTTGTTTTTTCTATACATCCAAGGTTGAACATATGTGTATTTTCATTCATTAATCAAATATCATCGTCCATTTTCTGATGAAGCCACTTCGGCGAAACATGTTGAAATTTCTGGACGTGGTTATGTTTAGCTTCATGTGACTACAGTTTTTTCATTTGTCAATTTTGGTAATGGATGTTTGGCTTTGACTGTGACTGTAAACTGTATTCCTTTTTCTTTCTGTTTTTAAATTGTTTTTCTAATAAATATTTGTATAATTTTATTCAATTGTGTCTTCACCTACATGATGTACTTTTAAAGTCCCACATTCTACACATTCTTGTCTTAGAAGGAAGAGCTGAGCCCAGCCCTGACAGACACTTTTCAAAGATATTTTGCTAAAAACACTTTGTAAAGTTCTTTGGGCCAAAAGGCCCTTATGTTTGCTCAAGTGCTGTTCAGAAAAGAAAGAGAAAAGAAAGAAAGTTCGCTTTGCGAAGATACCTCATATAGCAAGGACACTTTGCAAAGATTCCTTTGGGCCAGTGGGCCAGTGTAATTTGTGTGAGTTGCTAGCCGGTGAAAAAAATTGAGTAGTGGCTCATTGTTTCTTCAGAGAAGGAGAGTGCCAGAAAGAAAGGGCCCCCTTGAAGAATTTCTACAAACACTTACAAGTAGGTCAGCTATTGCTCAGGCTCCAGCAATAACAGTAGGCTATCAGGAGAAGGTGTGTTGCCTCTGTGCCACAGAAGGAAGGACACTGTGAGCATCAGTCCGATGGACTCCGCACCTCTTCATCCTAACTTGTGCATATGACTAGGATACGCAAGAGTCAGTACCCTGGTAATTCAGTGGGACTGAGTCTATTGCTAGTCATATGGTTCAAACGTGAAATTTTTCAAGTTAGTCAGATTTTTTTTCTGTTTATCTATTACAGGAATACTACAGGATGACGAGTCAAGAGTTGCCTTTTGGGGGATGGATACATCTGCAATCTCTATGTGATGATTAGTGATAGGGATTGGTAAAGTGAGAAGGTCACCTCTTAGCAGAGGGTAGTCTCAATGTAAGTATATAGGGTGAATGATGCTATATACTTGTGTTTCTTTTCTTTTCAGGCCTGCAAGAAATCTTCATACCTAGGCAGAGGTTGTCCTCAGTTCATTCGTATATTAATATATTTTGTACATATGTAAAAGTATTATGTGTAGCATAGTTAGGGGTGTTCAGCCATTTGCCCGTCAATCAATTTTGTTTGGTGGGGGGTGCACTAACATAGTGTACCTGGCAAAAATGCTCTTTAAAAATAATGTAAATATTTGTACAGCAGATGTCTATGTTTTTCTACGTATGTTATTGTGCTTAATGGCCACATATGGGTATGCCTATGGCCCTGTACATACAGTATATTATTTCCCTTTTTCCCCCTTTTCCAAGTATGTGGGACACTCCATGTATATTTTGTACAGGTATTTTTGGAGGGGCGACGCCAATGAGGACATGGCTTAATTTGGTGGGGGGTGAATGAAGCACCCTTCTAGGTAGATGCTATAAGAGAGTATAGTTCTTGATCTTTCTGCTTACCAGGAAGATGGTCAGGTAAAACTTAGAGTGCTCTCTGACTACCAGGGAGCAGGATCTATTGGTTAGGTCTGCTCATTGCATTCAGGTGCAGATCAGCTTGTTCTGATTGTCCCTCACTAGTCCAACAGAGAGGCATATTGGACAGTGCGAGGGAACCTGACAAGTGAGTGGACAGGCTTTGTTACAGCCCTGGCAATTGGCAGAGGAAAAGTGCTGCATTGCATGTTGATATACTGTATTTTAAAGCCAGAGTACATGTGCTCAGGGTTAGTTGGAGTTGGGAACAGAGTCCAGGAGGAAGGGGGTGGCTGCCCTCTCCTCCGCGAAGGCAGTCATGCGGCCCCGTGTGGTCAACCCAGGAGCCTAGAGAGAGAGAGAGAGAGAGAGAAGCTGAACCTAGAGGTCCTGCAGAGCTGACTAGAAGGGAGACACCAGGAAGGATCTGATTTTGCCTACTGTGTGTACAGATCTGTGTCTTTGGGGCCTGTCAAGTGAGGGCCACCCCCTTCAGCTAGAAGAGTCAGTGGATGGGTGTTAGTAAAGGGGATGCTAGAGAGTGCCCTGAAGATAATGTAGTGCATCAAGTCTGCTGCTAGTGAGAGCAAGAAGACTTAAGTCCTCCATACATGTGGCCAAATGGTTAAAGCAGTTTGACTGCTTCTGCTAATAATCTGGTGAGGTCAAGTAAGAGTTGTCCTTATCCTTTGTGAATAGTTCCAGTTGGAGTATCCCACTCATCCCTTCTCCCATCCAAGTTTCAAAATAAAATACAAAAACACAAATACCCTGGACTGGTCATTGAGTAACGAACAAGCGGGAGAAGGGTGGGCCAAGTATGAACCCCTAGCAACCAAATGGGAATCCTCAGCAACCAAGTGGAAACTGTTAGCAACCAGCTGCAGGTAAACAGAAAGAGGCCTAAGAAGTCAACACTTAGCAAGCCCTACGGGGCCAGTGCTACATTATATATAAGGTACAGAAATGAAAACAAAAAGTAGTTTCCCTTGCAGGGGGTTTTCACCATCAGCTTTAAATAAAAGGATATTTAGCCTCCTGGCTTAGCTTACACATGCAGCATTGCAAACAAAATACCGAGCCACCTGGCTCTCTTCAGCAGCAGATGCACCACTGCTCAGGCTCCCACATGGAGCTCTCCTGACTACTGTCAGCGAACTCAGACTCAGGTCTCTGGCTTTTACCTTACAGCCTGCACTCTCTGGCTACTTCAGTGCACACCTGCACTCTCTGAGTTCTCCCTTGCAAGCCTGGACTCCTGGAGACCTCCTGTCTCTCTGGATGGAGCCCAGAATCATGGTCCTGACTCTGCTATCAGGCCCACACACACCTGAACAATCAGTGTGCCGGTGAATCACAAAACTTGGACCCAGGACTGGGGACTTCATCCCACCCGGATCTCTAATGCCGCGTACACACGAGCGGACATTACGGCGGACTTTGCCCGGCGGACTGGATTTCGTCGGACAATTCGATGTGTGTGGGCTCCAGCGGACTTTGTTTTCTCAAAAGTTGGACGGAATTAGATTTAAAACTTGTTTTAAATTTATCCGTTGAAATCGAGTCCGGTCGAAAAGTCCGCCGTCTGTATGTTAGTTCGACGGACAAAAAGCCACGCTAGGGCAGCTATTGGCTACTGGCTATGAACTTCCTTGTTTTAGTCCGGTCGTACGTCATCACGTACGAATTCGACGGACTTTGGTGGATTGTGTGTAGGCAAGTCCGTTCATTCACAAAGTCCGTCGGAAAGTACGTCGAAAAGTCCGCCGGGCAAAGTCCGCCGTAATGTCCGCTCGTGTGTACGCGGCATAAGAAATCCCCGAGCTCCAGGTCCCAAAGTGGACTTTAGTAAATAATGAGGAAACTGAAAAGTCAGTTTTCTCTTCACGTTACAAGCTCCCTGGAGCCCCTCAACCCGTCTGGTTGAGAATTCTGGGTACATACACTGGTGGGGTACCACACTACCACATATCCCCCCCTTGTTTCGACCCAGAGGGCAGAACACACCAGTACCACTTCCTCACTTTGGCATGACCATGCAAGCTACCACCCACATGGGCCAAATCTTGTCCCACCTGGTGACTTTCTCCATGTCCCCCTGCTACATTTACTCGGGCTCTACAAAGACACTCCCAAGCCTTTTTATGAGTGCGCTTCCAAAAGCGATGTCTTCCCACTTCTCTTGGGCCTACACTAGTCCTTTTACCAATCTTGGTATCTTTTTGCACATGAGGGTGATTTCTGAGTTTTAAGGGTCGAACACCATTACGTGCTCCCTCAATTTCCACTAAACCACCCCTTTTCTCTTTACTTAATTTAGAATGAACCACATTTTTAAACACCGGTTTAGTGATAAGTGGGGGCTCTATTATTGGGGTGACACTGGTCCCTCTCTGCACTCTATGTACGGGCACCCTCTTACTGTCCAAACTTGGCGTCACTTGTTTCCTGTACACTGCATGCTTCCTTTTGTCAGTTTCATCACTAACATCCTCATATGACTGCAGCCTCATCCTAGTCTCCCTCTGAAGGATATCCTGACTGTCTTGCCACTTTGAGGTTTTAAGGTCATGTGATGCCTTGCTGAGCTTTGGGCCATTTCCCTCCGACCACTGTTTACCACGATCCTTCTCAGACGTTAGAGATTTCTCAAACCCCAGGAAATCTTCCCCAGAACTACCCTCCCGAACCTGTAGGGGGCTTAATTCTGCTGTATCTTTTACCTCTTCTGTGTCAATCATCCCATTCCCCATTTCATTACAATTTACAGGGTTTGCTACAACCATATCAACTTGACCAAGCCCACCAGGTCTACTATTATTTTTGTTGTCACCCATGGTAACCAAACCATCAAACATTGACAATGTGCTGCATTTTTCATTACGGCAAGAAATATCTATGCATTTGCCATATTTAATTTCACTCATGTTCGGCAGGGCAGTGTCTGAAGAGGAACTGCACCCAGCAGAGGGGTTGTCTAGCAGCTTCACTGTATACCAACTCCACTGGCATGAGATCCTCTGCCAACAACTGTCCTGACTCCTGACCATCATCGCATAAAATAACATTTGGACCTGTAACTACAATCACTTCATTTATTGCTGTGCCATCTGGCACTTCCACCCACACAAGCTCATTTGGCACGGCATTATCCATTACCACATCATTAGGCCTTTTGTGGATCACAGACATGACCTCTTCTGTGCGTTCACCCTTACTTGGCATTTCAATCTCATGAGCAACATCGTCTGCAGTAGCAAGTGCACCCTTGCATATAAGTGGCTCTGCAGGTCCTTCATCTAGCACCGCAGAAATCATGTCTGCTCCACTTTTACCAACAGAGGCCTTTTTCAACGAACCCAACAGACTTTTTGTCCACCTGTCCCAGTCTGTTATCTCCGTGCTCCCAGAGGTACCACGCAGTACCGCTCCTACTGCACAAGGAGACCCAGAGGGACAGAGTGGTTCAGCAACAGACACATTGCACATATCACTTTGGTTCCCATAAGATTGCGGCACTACATTTTAACCATAGCAGACTGCAATACCACACCTTCACCACCTTGCTCTGGTGGCGCTTCATTAAACGCATGAATCCTTTAACATCTGTCATTGCCAGACTGCATTAACCCATTTCCACCATGTGTGTTTTCAAACATTTCAGTTTTAAGATTTAACATCCTGTCATCACCATGTTCAGGTACCCTCTTATCCCTTTAGAGCAGCACCATAGTTGTCCTAGGCAACCTCCGGCTCCAAAAACGCAGAGCTCCCTGGGGGTTTCAAGGGACACCTCTGTGGCATTCGTCACCGTTGCTAGCGGAGATAGCACATCTTTAACCGCATTCATAGCAATGTTTTTACCTCTAGTGAGCTGCACTAGCTCATTAGCAACTGAATCATCAACTTTAGCCAACACAATAATAGCAGTTTTACCCATCACACTGTCACATTCAAGTTTACCACTTGCCTCCCCACTGGACAGGGCATTGTAGTGAGGCAAGTCCTTTTCCACACAGACAGTGGATCTCCCATTTGGGGTCACCTCCACTCCAGTGTGCACAGTCACATACTCAGTCCCTTCTATGCATTTACCAGCACCAGTCTTACCCATCACTGTAACAGGATTTAGCATGTTCACTTGAGTACGTGGTCCATCCTTTGTTGCACTTTGACTGGCCAACTCTCCCTGGTGGCCATGGGATGAAATTGCAGCAGCCATTTCTGACTCCGTAGCACCCCCTGCAGGCACAACAGGTACTTAACTGTTGCCAGAGGTGACTGAAAACATTTTTAAACAGAAACCTGGGCTTGCAGAAAAAGACTTTTGACCAGTCGCACTATCACCAGCTATGTTCCACAACCTGGGACAAGAAAAGATTCCATGCCCCAGTTGACCACATTCCAGGCATGGTATATTTTTGCACATATCTTTAGTGGGTCGCTGCTCCACATTTCGATGTAGCTCCTCCTTCCGGTTAACACCCGATCTCTCGTTGCGAAGGGAGATGGCACTCTTCCAGCTGTACTTTGCTGACTCTCCCAAACGCAGTGACTTTGCACTCCTTGTATCATTGTTGCTTTCAACTTTCCACGATCCTCTGTCGGCAATACGTTTCTCACGTGGGCCGCAGACATGACATCACCGCCTTTGCTGTAGGCAACCACATACCTCTCAAACGTCAGCCTGTTAATCACTCCTGGCAATCAAATCAGGCTTCCCAAACATTGTTGCAGACCTTTGCCTGGCCATGTCACCTTCTCTTGGAGATTTTGACAAAGGACACTTGGAGACAACGTGACCCCACTCTCTGCACCGCAAACATCGCTCTTGCTTCAGAGCCTCAACAGAGCTTCCCCAATTGCATCCTCTTTCAAACTTAGGCCTCTGCACATTGATAGCTGGCCTGCTTGCACCAGCATTGTCAGGGGCAACAGCATGCACTTTCCCTTTAACTGGAGTTGGTGAAGCAAAAAACAGTCTGCAATACTCGCCGGCAGGCTCAAACCCTTGCTTCATCTTCGCAGTCACTCCACAACACTTTTGCACAGTCCAGCAAGAAAATGGAGCACTGTCACTGTCACAAAAAAGCATGTTGCTTTTTTCTTCACGCAAGCTTCCCTCACCTGCACACACAGATTGTGCTGTCTCATGCACACAAACACAGTTCATATAAAGCAGACGAGCTTACTTTTCCAGGGATCTCCAGGTCTGCCCGCATTCTCTCCCACTTGTAAGGTTTGGGGCTTGTTTAGCTCAAGTGTAGCATCCGCTAGCGAGAACAGTCCACACAGATGATTCCTTTTCAGGGTTTTTTTGGCCCACTTTTATTAAAGAAAATCAAAGTTCCAGAAATGAAAACAAAAGTAGTTTCCCTCGCAGGGGGTTTTCACCATCAGCTTTAAATAAAAGGATATTTAGCCTCTTGGCTTAGCTTACACATGCAGCATTGCAAACAAAATACCGAGCCACCTGGCTCTCTTCAGCAGCACATGCACCACTGCTCAGGCTCCCACATGGAGCCCTCCTGACTACTGTCAGCGACTTCAGACTCAGGTCTCTGGCTTTTACCTTACAGCCTGCACTCTCTGGATACTTCAGTGCACACCTGCACTCTCTGGCTACTTCAGTACACACCTGCACTCTCTGGATACTTCAGTGCACACCTGCACTGTCTGAATACTTCAGTGCACACCTGCACTCTCTGAGTTCTCCCTTGCAAGCCTGGACTCCTGGAGACCTCCTGTCTCTCTGGATGGAGCCCAGAATCATGGTCCTGGCTCTGCTATCAGGCCCACACACACCTGAACAATCAGTGTGCCGGTGAGTCCCAAAACCTGGACCCAGGACCGGGGACTTCATCCCACCCGGATCTCTAAGAAATCCCCGAGCTCCAGGTCCCAAAGTGGACTTTAGTAAATAATGAGGAAACTGAAAAGTCAGTTTCCTCTTCACGTTACAAGCTCCCTGGAGCCCCTCAACCTGTCTGGTTGAGAATTCTGGGTACATACACTGGTGGGGTACCACACTACCACAATATATATATATACACACACACACAGTGCTCAGCATAAAGGACTACACCCCAACGGACTTTCCTTTCAGAATCAACATTTTCTATGGTTGGACACTATACTACAAAATACTCCAACAAATGCGAACCATTGATTGCAACCAAGATTTGTTAATTTGCACACACAAAAAAGTATTTTTCCTAACAAATTCATTCAAGACCATGTCGCAAAAAGGAATACACCTCAATGAAATTCTAAAAATTCAAATTAACAGGAATTCAATTACAGGTGAGTCTAATTATTCATTAACCACTTGAGCCCCGGACCATTATGCTGCCTAAGGACCAGAGGTCTTTTTCCAATTTGGCACTGCGTCGCTTTAACTGCTAATTGCGCGGTCATGCAATGCTGTACCCAAACGAAATTTGCGTCCTTTTCTTCCCACAAATAGAGCTTTCTTTTGATGGTATTTGATAACCTCTGCGGTTTTTATTTTTTGCGCTATAAACGGAAAAAGCGAAAATTTTGAAAAAAAATGATATTTTCTACTTTTTGTTATAAAAAAAATCCAATAAACTAAATTTTAGTCATACATTTAGGTCAAAATGTATTCGGCCACATGTCTTTGGTAAAAAAAATGTCAATAAGCGTATATTTATTGGTTTGCGCAAAAGTTATAGCGTCTACAAACTAGGGTACATTTTCTGGAATTTACACAGCTTTTAGTTTATGACTGCCTATGTCATTTCTTGAGGTGCTAAAATGGCAGGGCAGTACAAAACCCCCCCAAATGACCCCATTTTGGAAAGTAGACACCCCAAGGAAATTGCTGAGAGGCATGTTGAACCCATTGAATATTTATTTTTTTTGTCCCAAGTGATTGAAAAATGACAAAAAAAAAAAAATATTTACAAAAAGTCGTCACTAAATGATATATTGCTCACACAGGCCATGGGCCTATGTGGAATTGCACCCCAAAATACATTTAGCTGCTTCTCCTGAGTATGGGGATACCACATGTGTGGGACTTTTTGGGAGCCTAGCCGCGTACGGGGCCCCGAAAACCAATCACCGCCTTCAGGATTTCTAAGGGTGTAAATTTTTGCTTTCACTCTTCACTGCCTATCACAGTTTCGGAGGCCATGGAATGCCCAGGTGGCACAAAACCCCCCAAAATGACCCCATTTTGGAAAGTAGACACCCCAAGCTATTTGCTGAGAGGCATATTGAGTCCATGGAATATTTTATATTTTGACACAAGTTGCGGGAAAGTGACACTTTTTTTTTTTTTTTTTTTTCATAAAGTTGTCACTAAATGATATATTGCTCACACAGGCCAGGGGCATATGTGGAATTGCACCCCAAAATACATTTAGCTGCTTCTCCTGAGTATGGGGATACCACATGTGTGGGACTTTTTGGGAGCCTAGCCGCGTACTGGACCCCGAAAACCAATCACTGCCTTCAGGATTTCTAAGGGTGAAAATTTTTGATTTCACTCTTTACTGCCTATCACAGTTTCGGAGGCCATGGAATGCCCAGGTGGCACAAAACCCCCCCAAATGACCCCATTTTGGAAAGTAGACACCCCAAGCTATTTGCTGAAAGGCATGGTGAGTATTTTGCAGCTCTCATTTGTTTTTGAAAATGAAGAAAGACAAGAAAAAACATTTTTTTTTTTCTTTTTTCAATTTTCAAAACTTTGTGACAAAAAGTGAGGTCTGCAAAATACTCACTATACCTCTCAGCAAATAGCTTGGGGTGTCTACTTTCCAAAATGGGGTCATTTGGGGGGGTTTTGTGCCACCTGGGCATTCCATGGCCTCCGAAACTGTGATAGGCAGTGAAGAGTGAAATCAAAAATTCACGCCCTTAGAAAGCCTGAAGGCGGTGCTTGGTTTTCGGGGTCCCGTACGCGGCTAGGCTCCCAAAAAGTCTCACACATGTGGTATCCCCGTACTCAGGAGAAGCAGCAGAATGTATTTTGGGGTGTAATTTCACATATTTCCATGGCATGTTTGAGCAATATATCATTTAGTGACAACTTTGTGCAAAAAAAAAAAAAAAATTTGTCTCTTTCCCGCAACTTGTGTCGCAATATAAAATATTCCATGGACTCGACATGCCTCTCAGCAAATAGCTTGGGGTGTCTACTTTCCAAAATGGGGTCATTTGGGGAGGTTTTGAACTGTCCTGGCATTTTATGCACAACATTTAGAAGCTTATGTCACACATCACCCACTCTTCTAACCACTTGAAGACAAAGCCCTTTCTGACACTTATTGTTTACATGAAAAAGTTTTTTTTTTTTGCAAAAAAATTACTTTGAACCCCCAAACATTATATATTTTTTTAAAGCAAATGCCCTACAGATTAAAATGGTGGGTGTTTCATTTTTTTTTTTCACACAGTAATTGCGCAGCGATTTTTCAAACGCATTTTTTGGGGAAAAAACACACTTTTTTTAATTTTAATGCACTAAAACACGCTATATTGCCCAAATGTTTGATGAAATAAAAAAGATGATCTTAGGCCGAGTACATGGATACCAAACATGACATGCTTTAAAATTGCGCACAAACGTGCAGTGGCAACAAAATAAATACATGTTTAAAAGCCTTCAAAAGCCTTTACAGGTTACCACTTTAGATTTACAGAGGAGGTCTACTGGAAAAATTACTGCACTCGATCTGGCCTTCGCGGTGATACCTCACATGCATGGTGCAATTGCTGTTTACGTTTGACGACAGACCGCCGCTTGCGTTCGCCTTAGCGCGAGAGCAGGGGGCGACAGGGGTGTTTTTTTTTTTTTTTTTTTTTTCTTTATTATTTTTTTGCTTTTTTAATCTTACTTTTAAACTGTTCCTTTCATATTTTTTTTTTTTAATCATTTTTATTGTTATCTCGGGGAATGTAAATATCCCCTATGATAGCAATAGGTAGTGACAGGTACTCTTTTTTGAAAAAATTGTGGTCTATTAGACCCTAGATCTCTCCTCTGCCCTCAAAGCATCTGACCACACCAAGATCGGTGTGATAAAATGCTTCCCCAATTTCCCAATGGCGCTATTTACATCCGGCGAAATCTAAGTCATGAAATACTCGTAGCTTCCGGTTTCTTAGGCCATAGAGATGTTTGGAGCCACTCTGGTCTCTGATCAGCTCTATGGTCAGCTGGCTGAATCACCGGCTGCGTTCTCAGGTTCCCTGTTGAGACAGGAGAGCCAGAGAAAAACACGGAAGACGGTGGGGGGGGGGGCATTCCCTCCCACGGCTTGTAAAAGCAGTCTAGAGGCTAATTAGCCGCTAGGATTGCTTTTACATGAAAGCCGACCGCTGGCTGAAAAGAATGATACCAAGATGATACCTAAACCTGCAGGCATCATTCTGGTATAACCACTCAAAGTCGTGAATGGCGTACCTGAAGACAAAAAAATGGTTAACAATGGTTAACAATAAAGCACAGTAAAGTGTAAATAATTACACACCTGAAAAACAAACATGATAAAACATAATAACAATAACAATAACAATAACAATAACAATAAAACATTGCAGAATAGAATACAGTAAAAAAGAGCAGAACAATAGAGAGAGAGAATAGAGAGAGAGAGAACAATAAAACAACAACTATTTTTTTTTATTTCTTCTTTTTTTTTTTTTTTTTACACTTTTTTTGTAACTAACTTTTATAACGGTAACCGGTTCCAGGTTCGGGTCTCTCAAAATGCGATGGCATCTTGGGAGACCCTGTGAAAGTGTGCCTAGTCTGTGCAATGCTGTACCCTACGCTAATACTCAACTAGTGAATGGTAGCGTTCAAAACATTCACCAATGCAAAGACCAGGATTGTCAGGACAGGAGGGACAATAATAGCGGGTGTCACGCCTATATCCGCGCTTGCTGCAGACACGACATCTTTTTTGGGGGGGTTCGTTGGGTAGGGGTACTTGGGAGGACATAAAGAAAATGCCTCTCATGCAGCCGACTGCATTTGGTTGGGGATGTGAATGGGGGAAGTACGGGCGCTGCAGAAGCGGTGGGTTCCCAATTAGGATTGGCGAATGCAGCAGGAAGGGCACTATGGGCACGACGGGCCTGTGTTTGTCTTCTTGGTGGCAGTGGGACACTACTTGTGCTTGCCACCTCACCAGCTTGAACTGCACTTATGGGACTCGCCACGTCACCACGTGTTACTGCAGTGCTGGTTTGACTACGACCGGGGTGTACTAGGCCGCTGGCGCTTGCCAGTTCACCAAAACGCTACCAAAAAACTGTTAGCGATCGCAGGGATCAGGCCTGACTCTGCGAACGCTGCAATTATGCGTTTAGTGTTTTGTAAGTGACAGTGATCGATCGATACTGCACTTGGGTGGGCTGGGCCGGGCCGGGCGGAGGGGCAAAACGCAGGTGCTAGCAGGTATCTGGGCTGATCCCGCTAACACTGCGTTTTTGGGAACCCTAAACTGCTGGTGACGCTAGTATAGATCTGATCGGATCAGATATTGATGCGATCAGATACTATACCACTAAGGGAGGTGTACAGTGCGTGCGTGGGTGTTAGCGGTACTGGCGCTAATCTGACGCTGCCTGGGGCTGGTGCTTGCCAGTTCACCAAAACGCTACAAAAAAAACTGTTAGCGATCGCAGGGATCAGGCCTGACTCTGCGAACGCTGCAGTTATGCGTTTAGTGTTTTGTAAGTGACAGTGATCGATCGATACTGCACTTGGGTGGACTGGGCTGGGCCGGGCGGAGGGGCAAAACGCAGGTGCTAGCAGGTATCTGGGCTGATTCCGCTAACACTGCGTTTTTGGGAACCCTAAACTGCTGGGGACGCTAGTATAGATCTGATCGGATCAGATATTGATCCGTTCAGATACTATACCACTAAGGGAGGTGTATGGTGCGTGCGTGGGTGTTAGCGGTACTGGCGCTAACCTGACGCTGCCTGGGGCTGGCGCTTGCCAGTTCACCAAAATGCCACCAAAAAAACTGTTAGCGATCGCAGGGATCAGGCCTGACTCTGCGAACGCTGCAGTTATGCGTTTAGTGCCTTGTAAGTGACAGTGATCGATCGATACTGCACTTGGGTGGGCTGGGCGGAGGCACAGAACGCAGGTGCTAGCAGGTATCTGGGCTGATCCCGCTAACACTGCGTTTTTGGGAACCCTAAACTGCTGGGGACGCTAGTATAGATCTGATCGGATCAGATATTGATCCGTTCAGATACTATACCACTAAGGGAGGCGCATGCTGCGTGCGTGGGTGTTAGCGGTACTGGCGCTAATCTGACGCTGCCTGGGGCGACGCATATCACCGCCGGGCGATCGGGGGGCTAAACCTTTATTCGGTAATAAACGGCGGGTGCCCTGACACTATAAAAAATAAACGAACTAACCAGCGTCAACCGTAACGGTTATACGGTGATCAGTGGTGAAAGGGTTAACTAGGGGGCAATCAAGGGGTTAAAACATTTATTAGGTAGTATATGGGGGTCCCTGACGCTATAAAACGCTGACGGCGAACCTAAATATTTACCTCACTAACTAGCGTCACCAGCGACACTAATACAGCGATCAGAAAAGTGATCGCTTAGTGACACTGGTGACAGGGGGTGATCAAGGGGTTAAAACTTTATTAGGGGGGGTTAGGGGGGTACCCTAGACCTAAAGGGGGGTAATACTCACTGTCCCAACACAGTAACTGTCACAAACTGACACTATGCAGTAATCAGAAAAAAAAAAAAACTGCTGGTGTCAGTTTGTGACAGGGGGGGGGGGGTGATTGGGGGGGGATCGGGGGGCGATCGGGGGGGGGGTCGGGGTGTTTTGTGTGCCTGGCATGTTCTACTGTGTGTGTGTGTGTTGGTGCACTCACATTGATGTCGTCTCTCCTCGGGCCGGAACGGAAAATACCGACCCGAGGGGAGATGACATCATTTCCTTTGCTGCTGTTTAGCATACAGCAGCAAAGGAGTGTTCTCATTGGCCGGCGGCGATCGCGAGGGGGGGGCCACGAACGGATGGTCTCCCCCTCATCACCGATCGCCGCTGGACAAAAGACGACCGCCTCGGGCACCGGGGGGGGGTCCGATCGGACCCCCCACCCGCGGAAGGCAAATCACGTACCCTGTACGTGATTTTGCCTGTCCGTGCCACTTTGCCGACGTACATCGGCGTGAGGCGGTCGTCAAGTGGTTAAACAGGTGTGCAGAAGTCCTTGTAGATTGTAGGGTAGGATAGATTCTTCCTGGAACTGGAGCCAAGGGATTTGGAGTGAAGGGGCATACCATTGGGCTAATTGGGTAAATCTGGCCGATAGATAATAAAGCCAAAGGTTAGGAATGCTGAGGCCTCCTTTTATTTGGTGTCTAAACATAAGGGAATAGCTAAATCTGGGTTTCTTGTTTAGCCATATGCATTTGCTGATCTCTCTCTGTAAAGAACCTCATGTTTTTTTTGTTTTTTTTTATGTAGTATAAGAGGAAGGGCTCTAAAAAAAATAAAATAAAGGTTTGGGTAATATCATCATTTTTACGGCCACTATTCTGCCCGAGAATGAAATCTAGTATGATGACCAAAGTTTAAGTAGATTTTTAATACTGTTAAATAAGGGAGGGTAGTTTGCTTGGTAAAATGTTTTATACGAAGGTGTAATTTGGATACCTAAGTAGCTAAATGAATCCGCATTCCAATTGAATGAGAATTTG
Source organism: Lithobates septentrionalis (assembly GCA_037952835.1). Lineage (NCBI taxonomy): Eukaryota > Metazoa > Chordata > Amphibia > Anura > Ranidae > Lithobates > Lithobates septentrionalis. Next base: position 1,590,389 of record JBBDGP010001290.1, on the reverse strand, counting down.
TCTTTAAGTGAAGCTATTGAGGCTGGGGGAATATTGATTGGTAAAGCTGAGCATTTAGATAGATTTACACCCAGACCTGTCTCTGGTCCAAGACTATCCCAAATAAGACCCTAAACCTCATCGTCACTCACACCCTTCAACTATAGAACAGACAAGTCTCTAAATTTAAGTTATCCTCTGACATTCCCCCCTTGGCTTCCTTTCTAGGTGACCCTCATTTTCCCCTCCCAGATAGAGCTCAGGATGAAAACTCTCTAACGAATTGGAAGTCACATAACCTAACACATTTAAAATCGCTCTCCCACAACAATTCATTCCTCACTTTCTCCAGTCTACAAATAAAATATGATTTCCCACTTACTGAACTACAGAACAATTCTATCAGAAATATCATTCACTTACACTCTATCCCCCCTATACACAATTTGAACAAATTTGTATGTCCTCCCCTCGTGATAGTGGTTTAATCTCCAGAATATATAAAAGTTTAAATGAGACCAACATGCCTGAGAAATCACATCCCATGCTACAATTGGAATCAGATTTAAATACCTCATTTACTCTTGATCAATGGGGTACTATTTTTACAAATCTTCATAAATGTACCAAAACAACCTCGATCAGAGAATCAGCCATCAAATTGCTCTATAGATGGTATCTTACCCCCGCTAAACTTAACTCATTTTATCCCTCACTATCCCCACTCTGCTTTAGGGGTTGCCCCTCTCAGGGTACACTTTTTCATATCTTTTGGGATTGTCCCCACATAAAAAACACTTAGCATAAGGCTAGCATAATCATTGAAAAAATATCCGGTAGGAAGATTTCTCTTACACCCCAAATCTGTCTTCTATTTTCCCCTATACAGGATATTCCAATGACTAGCACAAGGCCAATCCACACATTCCTCAGCTCCATTCATTGGGCCATAGACTTCAATTGGCGCCCCACTACGGTACCTTGGCCACAAATTCTCAACCGCATGATGAACATCAAACTTTCTGAAAGAATTCACCGCACGTTATATGACTCTATGCCACTTTATCAAAAAAAAATTGACTCTCCGGGACACTACCTCCCTGAATTAGAAAAATTTATATTTTATTTTCTTCACCTCCTCTTCTTAACATATATGTAATTGTCCTTCTTTCTTCCCTCCACGACAGTACTCTTGATTGGCCTGATTATGACACTGTGCATTCTTTCATCTGACTAACCATAATCCTTTTTTATTTCCTGTACAACATTCACTGTTAAGGATATTTGTATACATACCTGTACCATCATTGAAATTGTTTTATACCTTGACCTTTTACATAATAAAAAGCATTTGTAAACAAAAAAAAAAAACAGGTGTGCAGACAGTTGATCATAAAAGGGTGTTACTTAACAATGAAAATCTCTTCCCATTCCCATTTCATGCTGTCAGCAATGGCACCACATGGAAGAGAAATGTCACAAGGCCTGAGAAAGAAAATAATTTCTTTACACAAGAAAGATGAAGGCTATAAGAAAATCAGCAAAGCTTTACTTATCAGTCAGAATACTGTAGCAAAAGTGATGCAAAACTTTAACAAAGATGGAACTGCAACCATCTCACAGAGACATCAGGCTGCCAGGAGTTAACACCTCGACAGGAGCATCTTCTAAAGAGAAGGAAATCACCATGCAAGTTCACTGCAGTTAGCTAAAGAAGTAGAAAGCCAAACTGGGGTGATTGTTTCCTGTGACACAATATGGTGTACACTGCAGAGGAATGGCATGCATGGGTGTTGTCCATGAAGGAAGCCTCTCCTGAAGCCCATGCACAAAAGAGCCTCCCTAGAATTCACCAGGGTCCATGCTGAAAAAGAAGAAGACTACTAGGACTGTACTCTGGAGTGATGAGACCAAGATAAATGTTTTTGGAACTGATGGCTTCAAAACTGTATGGTGTCACAAAATTGAGGAGTATAAAGAACAATGCATGGTGCCTACAGTGAAACATGGTGGTGGCAGTGTTCTTCTGTGGGGCTGCATGAGTGCTGCTGGTGTCGGGTAGCTGCATTTCATTGATACCATTATGAATTCACAGATATACTGCTCTATATTGAAAAAGAAGATGCTACAATCACTCCGTGCCCTTGGTTGTCGTGAACTTTTCTGACATGAAAATGATCCAAAACACACATCTAAGGCCACTGTTCCATCCTGAAGAAGAACAGGGTGAAAGTGATTTAGTAGCCAAGTATGTCACCTGATCTGAACCCAATCGAACACCTATGGGGAATTCTGAATAGACAAGATGAGCATCACTCTCCATCCAGCATCCAGGCTCTAAAAGAGGTTGTTCTTGAAGAATAGAAAAAAGATATGTGCATGGGCGGAGCCTAGCGGAGCAGACATGCATTGTTAGAGCTCCGCACCGCTGAGGAGAGAAGAGAAGGACAAAGCGGAGCCTGCAGGCTCAAAAGGTATCCATTTGAACCTCTTTGCCCCAGGGAACAAACTGTGAAAGTTTGGGCAGGAAATATGGTACTGGGAGGAAGCCGTGGCAGAAATAAAAATCACCTCACAAAGAGCTCACAGGCACTCACTGCAACTAAAGCAGCTCCAGTCACCTCACAATATACAGCATCAGGGCGCTCTCACAGACAGAAAATGTCACAGCAAGACTCTCCATTTGAGTCAGATACAGAACAAATCCTCTCCCAAACTTCTCCACAAGCCTCCTCAGCATCCCCAGTAATATTATTACAATTTGAAAAGATGCTTCATAAGGCTTTAAAACAAACCTCAGATCAAATAACAAACAGCCTAACCAATGAAATAAGAGAGCTGGGAAACTGCACTGCAGCCTTAGAAATAAAAATGGATGAAATTGAAATTACAACCCAAAAAAATATAACAGAATTGGAACAATTAAAAGAAGAGAATTTAATACTTCAAACTAAGCTTGAAGATTACGAAAATAGAGCCAGACGTTCAAACTTGCGCATAAGGGGAATACCTGAAACTGTGACAGACCTGCAATCTACTATTACTGCTCTATTACAAGAACTAAAGCCAGATATGCCTATTGAACATTTAGAACTGGACAGAGTACACAGAGCCCTCACAGCCAAAAAGAAAGATGGACCCCCACGTGATATAATCACAAAATTTCATTATTACAGAACGAAAGAACAAATACTAATTGCTGCAAGAGAAAAAAAGGAACTTATTTTTCAAGGACACAATTATCAAATTTTTGCTGACCTATCCCAACTTACTATTACTAAAAGACGATCCATGAAACCCCAACTAATGGAACTGCAATGCCAAACATTATGTATCAATGGGGCTTCCCCTTTTCAGTCAGATTTAACTACCAAGGTACAATTTACAGAAGCAGATCAGCAGATGAACTACAACAAACCCTTTTAAAATTAAATCTGACAGAACCCACAAGCAGCAACTCTCTCACACGCAGAAGAATGGCATCATCTTCACCTTCAGGCAGCACCCAGAAAATTTCAGAACAAAATGGGAATCCTCATTCTCACAAAAGAGGCCGTTATGCCACATCATCCATGGACCAAGAAGATTCAATGGACTGACATCCTAATTCCTGATATCTCTTCATTTATTATACTAAGAGATGGTTCTCTATAAAAAACCTGTATTTACAACTGAATGTAACTGCATTCTGATAGTCACACACTGTGTGGGATCATGTTACATTCCAGTTATATTTCTTATTACTTCTGATTCATATAGCCTTAGAATATATAAGTGAAATAAGGAAATTCTTGTTCAGTTATATATTTTCAGGTAATAACAATAGATTTATTACTTTTTAGGACAAATATGTTCAATAATCCAGAAGTAATGGAAGCTTTTTCTTTCTTTTCTTAAAACAAATATATTATTACCTAACTAGTTCCTAGAACTATGTTTTTGTTTATTCTAATCTGAAGCAATACAACCTCAATTTTATGAGTTAACATATCTAAACAGTTACATATGAATAAAATATGTAATTGTTTACTCTAAAAGGGTTAAAATCCCAAAATAATTCAAACTGTCTTCATCAATACCAAAGTTCTTAACAGTACCTTTCTAACTGAATTATTTAGCCTAGGGCAAGACTAACCATATACAACCACCCTGGAATAAATAATTTCAACAAAAACCATATTCTGCACTCCAATTAATGAATCATCATTTTGATGTCTTTTGACATAGCACTTCTCTCCTGTAAGCGGAAGATCCGTGTACCCCCATTAGCCCTCCTCATTCTCCCAACCATATTATGTGGGAGTGTGACGAAGGCACTTATTCCCCTGAGAGAGATATTTATTCTCTTTCACGGGTAAATTGTGATTACTTGCAAAAAATAATTTATACAATGTATCATCTAATCTCATATGTTTTTTGTTTACTCTTTACTCCAGAATTCACTGGTTTCTTTTCTTTTCTATCTTTTCATCTCTTCAGTCCACACAGGTTGATCTGCGCAGTCAGCTCTGCATAACAAAAAGTAAGTCAAAACTATTTGATCTGTTGCCATGGCACCACTGAATATACTTTCCCTGAATGGATACAGCAATCACGGTGATTTCCTACTACGCTCCTAACAAACAACCTACACCATTCCTCTCACATATATTACAAGTGATTAATACACACAAAATAGGAACAGTGATAATGTGCGGGGATTCGAACCAGGTCCTCCTCCCATTTCTAGATAAATCACCTTTTACACCATCCAAAATAACCTCTAGATTACCTTTTTCTCAACTTCTTTCCAAATACAATCTGGTAGATTCGTGGAGAGAAAGTAACCCAATGAAAAAGAAATTCACTTATTTCTCTCACCCTCATCAAACCTTCACCAGAATAGATCATATTTTTCTAACAATAGGAATGATACCAGAAATTATTGCATCAGATATAATTCCGATTCCGTGGTCTGACCATAATGCAGTATACACTACTATAGCCTCAGCCATACCAAAAGCGCATGACCCAACGTGGTACTTACCGGACATAATGCTCAAACACCCACTACATCAGATGGCCATTGAACAAGCTTTAAAGGAATACATATCAATTAATAATACAACAGACATTTCCCCAATAACACTGTGGGAAGCTCATAAGACTGTCTTGCGTGGTACAATACAAAGACAAATGGCACTATTTAAACGGGAACGCAAAAATCTAGCAAAAAAACTAGAACTCAATTTTAATGCAGCCTACATATCATTCCAAGATAATCCATCTCAGAGTACAAAATCTCATCTGGAAAAATCTAGATTGGAATACGATCTATTTCTCACTGAGTCAGTTGATAAATCCCTCAAACGCTCCAAACACAATTTCTACATGAATACAAACAAACCAGGTACATATTTGGCTCGGGCATTAAATTCAACTAACAAATCTTTCAAACCAATACGTTTGAAATTATCAAAAAATGTTTATACTTGTAATCCAGTTAAAATAGTCCATAAATTTCACTCACATCTCGCAACTTTATACAAGACAAACAATGAATTTAATCCTACAGAGGCTGAATCCTTCTTCTCAAAAATAACCTTACCTGAGTTGTCTCAGAAACAAAAAAGCAGTTTGGATGAGCCTATAACTATAGATGAAGTTGCTAACGCCATAAAAGACCTAAAACTTAACAAAAGACCAGGCCCAGACGGCTACTCGGCTTTATACTATAAAACATTCTCAGAAATACTCTCTCCCATTCTCACTGAAACTTTTAACAAACTTCTAGAAGGACATTCTTTTCGGCAAGAAACACTAATGGCAATTGTTTGTATGATCCCAAAACCCCTTTCTGATGATACTTCCTGTGTGAATTATCGGCCTATCTCTCTGTTAAACCTTGATAATAAATTATTAGCAAAAATAATAGCAAAACGCCTCAATAGCATTATAGGAAAATTAATACATAGAGATCAAGTAGGCTTCATGCCAAATAGACAGGCAGGCGATAATATACGCAGGGCATTGTTATTGGCACATATTGCTAAAAAACGGAAAATCCCTTTATGTTTTCTATCTCTCGATATTAAGAGGGCATTTGACACAGTATCCTGGCAATATATGCAATATTCATTACAAAAATGGGGTTTTGGACCCCACTTTTTAACATGGATCAAAGCATTATATAATAAACCCAAAGCCTATATAAAATATGCTGGATACAAATCTGATGCCTTTAATATCGAAAGAGGTACCCGACAGGGTTGCCCATTATCTCCCTTATTATTTGCCCTTATACTCGAACCCATGGCCCAATACATCAGAACAAACCAAACTATAACTGGCATTGAAGTAGGAGGTATTACACACAAATTATGTATATTTGCAGACGATATATTACTTTTTCTATCATCACCACAAGTCTCTGGTCCTAACTTAATACCAGCTCTTGATGGATTTGCAGCCCTATCCGGCCTTATGATTAATCCTAAGAAATGCCTAGTGCTTAATATTTCGCTCACAAACATGGAATTGATCCCGGCTAGGGCTGCACTCCCATTCACATGGGCAGAAAAATCAATCCCATATCTTGGAATTCATTTAACAGCATCTCATTCTGACTTATTCTCAACCAATTATCCTCCTGTATTAAGACAGATCACAAATCTAATAAAACAATGGTCGCAACTTCCTTAATCCTGGATAGGGAAGATTAATGCAATCAAAATGACTATTCTACCCAAATTGCTTTATCTATTCAGAGTCCTCCCTATTCCAATTCCTTCCTATTTTTTGAGAATAGTACAAAAAAGTGCAACTTCGTTTATATGGGGCTCTTCTAAACCACGTATACCTATACACACACTACATCTTCCCAAAAATAAAGGAGGCCTGGGATACTCTAATTTTACTAACTACTACAGAGCAGCACATTTGGCCAGTCTGTCCAAATACCATGCAAAACAGGAAATCCCATTATGGGTATTTATAGAGGCTTCAGAAAATGACCCTCTATTAATATCAAACTTGTTATGGCTTGATCCTAAAGACCGCTTTAAAATTCATAATCCCATAACTAAACACTTCTTATCTCTCTGGGATAAACTAAAAACCAAATATCAGTTACAATCTCCACACAATCCTCTCCTTTCTTTTATCAGAAATCCGGCCTTTTATCCGGCATGGATTTACCCAAATTCTTTTAAAGCTTGGACAACATCAGGCATTCAGACACTAAATGACTTCATAGCATCTAAATCATTCCTTTCATTCCCATCACTTAGAGAAAAATATGATCTACCAAACTCTGAGATATTTAGATATCTCCAAATCAAAAATTTCTATACATCATTCCTAAAGGGGGATACACCATTATCCCAATTATCCATTTTTGAATCAATCTGTACAAAAGATCCATTTGCTAAAGGTACAATTTCATCACTTTATAATCAATTCTATGGAGTAGTAAATCTTAATAGACCCTCTTACGTTCAGAGGTGGGAGGAGGACCTGGGACGAACTTTAGAAGACACGGACTGGTCTAACATATGGCTCACATCTAAGTCATCTTCACCCAACATCTTAGCACGGGAGACAAATTATAAAGTCCTAACTCGCTGGTACCTTGTACCTGCTAGAGTGGCAAAATATTCACCTAATACCTCAGCTCTTTGTTTTCGAGGATGCCCAGAAATAGGCACACATTTACACATATGGTGGACGTGCCCAGTAATCCAAACCTTCTGGAAGGAAGTCTTCGTGATTGCATCTAAAATATTTAAAAAATAATACAACCAGATCCATATATAACTTTACTTAATCTAAAACCGGAATGGTTAACACTCTCTCAATTCAAACTTATGATCCAACTAATAACGGCTGCAAAACAAACAGTGGCCAAGCCATGGAAATCTCCTACATTGGTACTTTGGCAGAAACAATTCACAGAATGAATAATACAATGTCCCATGCTAAGATGGTAGCCATCGATCAAAATTAAATTCCAAAATTTGAAAAACTTTGGCATCCTTGGATAAAACAACAGTTCCTGTCAAATTTCAATGACTCTGTCCTGTTGCCATGGTAACAGATTAAATGACTTACAGAGACACCCATTCTAAGGCTTCAAAGAGAACTAAAAAGAATAATAAACTGATGAGCGGGACAACCTTGTGGACCATACCTCTGCCTTTCTACCCTTTTTCTTCTTTCTCTTTCCTTTTCTCCACCTTATGATTAAAGCTCATTATCAGGATTTATTTGACCTATATACACTCTACCTGTAAACAATATGTATAGTAGGTATAAATCATTTAAATACCTACAAAAGTAACTAAGGAAATGATATATATCTTTAATTTAGGTTTACGTGAACCCAAGGTTTAATATTTGAAATTTCATGATATTTACCTATATAAACCCTACTGTAAAACAATGAGCTTACTTTATAGATCCTTGTAAACTTACTTTATGTATCTTTATAATATTGTATACTCAATAGACTTCTTTTGACAAGGAAAAAAGATAGATGTTGCAATAAGTTGCCAACTTGTTCATTCCATGCCTGGAAGACTTGGTGCTGTCCTTGCAAATCATGGAGGTCATACAAAATACTAGATGTAGTAGTTTTTGTTGTGGGGTGTATTCATTTTGGCATCAATTAATTTGAGTAAAACTGAAGATTTTGTAATCTAAGTTACACTATATTACCAAAAGTATTGGGACACCTGCCTTTACACACACACTTGAACTTTAATGGCATCCCAGTCTTACTCCGTAGGGTTCAATATTAAGTTGGCCCACCATTTGCAGGTATAACAGTTTCAATTCTTTTGGTAAAGCTGTCCGCAAGGTTTAGGAGTGTGTCTATGGGAACGTTTGACCATTCTTCCAGAAGAGCATTTGTGAGGTCAGGCACTGATGTTGGACAAAAAGCCCTGGCTCGCAGTCTCCACTCTAATTTGTCTCAAAAGTTATATCTGGTTGAAGTCAGGACTCTGTGCAGGCCAGTCAAGTTCCTCCACTCCCAATCCCTCTCATCCATGTCTTTTCGAGCCTTGCTTTACATACATGGCTACATACATCGATATCTTAACTTTCAGGACGTTTGGTGGGAATTGCCCAGCTGGATCTCCCACAATGCATTGCAAAAAAAAATTTTTGGCCAAAGTCTGGCACCCAAACTCTGGTCTGCAAGACTTTGGCCAATGATGTTTTTTGGCTAAAGTCCCAGCCCACAAATTATAAAAGTCTGTACTCACAGCAGCCCTTTGTCAGTGCATTGGAATGAGCATGAGAGACAGATGCCAGTGCTTTTAGGCCCCGTTCACATCTGGGCATAGCGGAAACACAGGCAGAAACATGTATTTCTGCATGTGTTTCCACAAATGCATGAAAAACATCCTAAAACATGTAATGCACTTGCGGTGTAATTATTTCTTAATGGTACCCAAAACACACGTAGCAGTCGACCGTCTCAGTGCATTTTTTCTACACGACAAAACGTGCGAATAACATGCAACATTTGCAAAACATGCTTGGTTCAGTGCTAAAGTTTGAGCTTCTTTGGTGCATTTTTGAAACAGAGGCCCATTTAAATAAATGGTGCCACTCTAAAAACACTCTACAAAAACACAGAAAAAAATTGCGCAAAATGTATGTGAATGGAGCTAAAGGGAGAAAGTCTGCTAGTGCAGTGTGCCACTACATAGCTATACAGTACGATATTCAGTGCTGTGAATTGCAGGTTGTAGGGCTAGTCATAGTGGAGTGTACGCTCAGCTGCATTTAATATCAACAGTCTTATCTTTGTGTGTGTCAGTGGCATGTTCTATTGCTGATGTTTTCCTTTTTTCGTGATGTTTTGTTGATTTTCTTTCCTTTTTTCGTTTCTTTTTTTTAAGTGGGTTTTATTTTGCTTTTAATGTTTTAGGGTTGGTGTTTGAGTTTTTTTTAGTTATTTAAATTTTTTTGGTCCTTGAGCTTTTTTACATGTGCCTAATTTTGTTGGAATGTTTTATTTATTTAATTATTTTACACAGCTAGCAGCAACAGCAACAAAGTAACAGCAACAAAGTATAAAGTTGTTGGTGACATGCAAAAGCTACCTTTTTTTGCAGTGCAGAACAACATGTGATTTTGGTGCAGTTTAGGTCTCCAAAGCACATGCCAAGTGAATCAATGCACTACATATCCCATGTAGCTCTTGCCATAGCTGTTACTAAAGCTAGGGTGTTGGAGTGAAGCATCAAGAGTCAGTGTGCATTCTATAAATCCAGAACACGTAGATGAGGTGGTGGAGTGGCTAACCAAGTCTTCATCATCCTTCTCCTCTGTTTCTTAAGGCCCCCTCTGTGTCGCAAATTTTACCAATGTGATCCTTTTGCTTGTGCTCTACAAAGTGGTTAGACATGTGCAGAATGAAAAAATTAGTTTTGTTTTGTTTGGTTTCTTTATTTTCTAACAAATTCCACATTTTCAGAACCATTTGAATTTGCATTGCTTGAAAATTGATCAACCAATTCTAATTTTGTGTAAAGAAATAGCTGGTTGTTAAGGATTGGTTGGGGGGGGGGGGCAGGCAGCCATGCCCTTAACTACTGTTGACTCATCAGCTATCAGCGGGTTTCCCCACTGACAGCTGAATGTAAAAAGAAAAAGAATGCAGACAATGAAAAATAAATGAAAAAAATGACGTGGGCTCCCCCCCAATGTATACTAAGCCCTTATTAAAAAAATGGCATTACAGATATGAACGGTTATCATAGGGAAACATGGGGTGTGACTTTGGGGTCTAAGTGTGAATGGGGCCTAAGGGTCCTTTTACACTGACGTTCCATTTGTTTCATCAGTTCAGTCACAGGGATTTTTTTTAAAATAGGATACAAAGCAGGTTCGGACTTCAGTTTTTACATCTGTTTTCATGTCCACTAAGATCTGTTTTTCATCTGCTAACATCAGTTTTTTCATCTGCTAACATCTGTTTTTTTAGCTGTCTTCATCTGTTTTTTATCAGTTTTTTTTATGTCTCATGTAAATTTCCCAAGACACTTGTGCTTCCCATACTGCTTTGCTGTACCAGTGAATGACTCAGTGTGCATTAGAGTGTTCTCCTTGTGTGTTCCTGTGTCTTTCCTGTGATTTAGGGTTAAGAGCGATGGCTTCTTCCTGATTTTGGGATGATGTGACATGCTTTGTCATGATGGATTACGTGAGGAGAGTGGAGGAGGAGGAAGACATTTAAGGCGAAAATGTTGGACACACCCCATGCCCCTGAAGAGTCCCTATAGGGGATTTGTTGTTCTGCACTACGCAGATTTGCAACGTTATCTCTGGAAATTCTTTAATTTTAATTTAACTTGGATGTCTGTACCCACGTTTGATTACCTATTGGAGAAGTTGCAACCACGTCTTTAATGGATGAATACCAACATGAGACGTTGTGTGCCCCCAGAGGAGCGTCTCCTAGTCTAAGGTAATGCAGCCTTGCTTTTTTTATTCTAATTTAAGAACCCTCCCTCTCTCCTCAGCCAGTAATGGTAACATTGGTTATTTACCTAGACAAGTAGAGTAGTCAAGCATATAACACCCCCCTTGGGACACATCAAATGTACCATTAGTGTCCAGCACAATTTGTAGTGCATAGTATGCATGCAAAATGTTACCATGACTTTGGAAAACCTTATGATCCAAATACTATATCTTTTCACTAAACCACCACCCCAAGAAATAAAAATGTTTATTAAAAGTCATAGCATAGTAGCAGTGAATGGCCTGGTATTGAATATTCTATATCTCATGAACATTTACCATTCTGTTAAGTCATTTCTAAAATGTTTCTAACTACTCTTCCTGGGTATCTTGCATCAGGTCAGACATTCACCAGTTTGAACCACTATTTCCTACTGGGTATATAAAGAATTTTAGCAATTGACCATAACACCTGCCAGGTGGGAGATGCTAAGTTCACTTGCAATGCCTGTTCACATATGTGGCTGGAAATATCAAATAGACTGTATTTAAATGCCTTCTGGATCAGGCTCCAGGTATTACAATTATAAGAATTTTTTCTCATTGGTCCTTATGGCAATATGCAATAATGAGCACAAATTTGTTGCAGTGAATATCAGGGAATACTGCAGCACAGCTTACTCCCAAGTGTTCATGGCATCCAGAATGGGGGGAAGACTTCTAGAAGGCCGGCTGAATTTGCTGACAAATCCCTGCCTGGAACTTCTGGACCTGATGTGCCTCATGTCCTCATGGATGATGAAGCTTTTGTACTCTCAAGGCATCGTCTCAGGCCATATACCAGGCACAATCTGAACAACCAAAAGAGAGTCTTCAACTACCGACTCAGTAGAGCAAGGAGGTTAATTGAATGCACGTTTGACATATTAACCAGCAAATGCACATTTTCCACAGTGCCTTACAACTGAGTTTGAAGAATGCCGAATGCGTGATACAAGCATGCTGTGTTCTCCACAACCTAATTTGGGAGAAGGAAAGCATCTGTATGAAAGAGGAAGATGAGACACAGTTGCGCTCTGTCCATCATTGTGGACTGCATCCAAGCAACTATGATCTTGCCATATGTGACTAATTTGCAGACTATTTTATGTCCCCTGATGGGGAGGTTCCATGGCCGTATTCACATATGTAAACAGTCCCAACATTGACCTTATTACCATCACATCCTTCAGTTCAAATTGTTATTTGTTCACTAAAAAATTACAAGAATAAATGAAAACATTGCACATTTCCTGGCGGTCAACTTTTTTTTTATAATGTCATGGAAAATAACTGATCACAACGTAATATATCTCAAACAAATATTACATCCAAAAACAAGTTTAATGCCAAAAATATTGGATGTACTCATCTCAGTTGTGATATGGGTGAAGGGGGTGTGTCCCTTGCCTACAGTCCGCTCCCAGCATTCCTCACTGTGCTGGGAAGTGTATAAATTTGCCTAAACTCTCATGCAAGCTTCATAAATCAGAAACTTTGAAACAAAGTCTGAAAAGAGAATACTGCAGATAAACATGAATAACTTGCAGGAGGCTTGGTCTCATTACTGTGTATTACCTGATATCAGAGAAGAGAATAGTGCAGATAAACAGGTATAATGTGCAGGAGGCTTGACCTAATCACTGTGTATCACCTGAGACCTGTAACTTCTAATTAAAACAATAGACTTTTTAATTCTGGACACAGTGGAGAGGGATTTTCAGTTTTTTACTGATGTCTGTGTCCCAGAAGATTAATCCTCTGTACTGGTCCTGTTTAACATTTTTATTGTAACTAAACAAAACTCCAAATTTTGGGGTGTCCACAGGGAAGTAAAAGAGGGGAAATGTTCCAATGGGGAAACTATTTCCAGTGACCTGGTGGTCCCCAACTTGCAGAGATTTCCTCTCACTTCCCTTTTTTGCTATGGGACAGGAAGTGAAGGAAAATCTTCCCAATGAGACACTGATGGGCAAAAAAAAACAGGGTTAAAACCCTCCATTACTCCATCAAAATTTACCAAAAAAAAATAAAAATATATAGCTCAACTTTAAAGCTCCTGATAATAAGGACTGGGGGTGAGAGAATTGAAATACTGGGTGGTTGGTTGTAAGGAACTGCCAAAGGAGTTAGCCTGAGAACTTGAGGATTCATATGAGTGGGAGGTGGTGTTATTTTGGCTAAACAGTGACACTTGAGATGGAGGTAAAATATTGGGCTGGGGTGCTTGGTGTGCGTTGGTTATGCTACATGGGATTATTGCTTCTGAGCATACAGTATACATGCTGAGTAGATGAGTTGAGTGGAGTTAACTCTAATGCACAACCTTGGGATGGCCGTGGTTGCTGACTAACATAATTATAAGATTACATGGGATCTTGCAGCTCTTACACATAAACCTGTAAAGTTAAAGATGGCCTTCATTCATTTGAAAAAAAAAATTCAGGTGAGAGTTTGACTAAGATGATTGTACAGGTTTTCAAAGAAATGTAGCATCTGGATTTGCTGGGTCAGCAAATGAATCCATAGAGTCAGCCCTCCTCCTCGCCCCTTTTGTCCTCCATGAATGCCATCATTGCCGCTTCCATGTCAGGACTGGATTGCCCTCTATGACGTTGAGAGGTTCTGCAAGTGGTGGTTCGAACAGGACGAATCTGTAGAGTATGAAATTATTTAGAACATTTGGCTTTTTTAACATTTTATAATAAGGCTTTTGGTATAGGATTTTTACAGGCAAAGGATGTCTTTCATGAGCAGTCCTTCTTGCAGGATCTGATGACACTTGTACAGATACTGGTTGTTCTGGACTCTGTTCAGGGGCTTCAACTCTCATCTCTGACTCTGGCTCTTGATCAGTGTCTTTAGAGCATGCTTCCCCCTCTGCCTCCGTATCAGAAATGTTGGGGCTGGTACTGTAATAAGTAATAAAAATATGGTCATAGATGGATTACAGGTCAGTACAGTAGATTTACAATACATAGATCCATGTGTTTTCGCTGTTCAAAAGGAGTCTATCATTCGGTCTACTTGTCCAACTAGTTTAATTTTGGGGAGACTTATGCCGCGTACACACGGTCGGAATTTCGGCCCGCAAAAGACTGATAAGAGTTTTTCGGCGGAAAATGCGACCATGTGTATGCTCCATCGGTCTTTTGCTGGCGGAATTCTAGCCAGCAAAAGATTGAGAGCATGCTCTTAATTTTTCGGTCGGGAAAAGTTCCTATCCGAAAATGCGATCGTCTGTGGCAATTCCGACGTGCAAAATCCCTACGCATGCTTGGAAACAATTCAACGCATGCTCGGAAGCATTGAACATCATTTTCTCGGCTCGTCATAGTGTTGTACGTCACCGCGTTCTTGACGGTCGTAATTTCAGCAAACTTTTGTGTGACCGTGTATATGCAAGGCAAACTTGAGCGGAATCCCGTCGGAAAAGCCGTCATATCTTTTTCCGACGAGAAAACCGATCGTGTGTATGCGGCATAAGGTATTAAAGACTGTTTAATAATTACAGTCCGTCACATTTCTTAAGATAGCAAAATATATAGAAAATACAGCGCTGTCAGTAGAAATTAAAGACATGCAAAACATAATCTGCTGTCTATAACGTGATTGAGCTGCAGTTAAAAAATATGGGATACCCACATTAAACAAGATAGTAACGAAAAGAAAACTGCGCTAAAAAAATTAAAACTCAGTGTGTGCACACATATTGTTTTAAGTCCATCCGAAGCCTATACACAGGTGTCAATTAACAGTCCGTGCAGAGTCCACAAAGGTATGTATCCAAATCTTCAATCAAGGTGACAACACACTTAGAACCACCGCAGAAATAAGTGTAAAAGATAGGACAGTCCTCCACCTATAAGCCAACTGCCTCTTACCAGCTCCCTTGATCTCTGGTAAGGAGATCAAATACGCTTTTTAGCTTATGACCCAGCTACAGTCTTGGGATGGAACATCAGATATAGTCTCCGTGACTTCCTTAAATAGGTCTCAACAGCATATCCATGGGCTGGTGATTCAACGAGTAACACGTCTTGTCCTAGGTGTCACATTAAGACAGAAAGTGTTCTGTGTAGTCCACAAAGATTGAGTTTGTGGCTTGGTCTTCACCCCAGAGTTTCAAGAGTCTTTGTTGAATCTTTAGCAGCTTCCAACAGATACACAGCTCATCACGCCAGGTGTAATCACCTACTCCTGACTTCCCTTGCTGGCATGACTCATACCTATTTATGAGGTGAGCTCCCCCCTGCTGGGGATTGGCGAGGGCCCTCAAATATGCATGGCATCCCTTCCTTATTCCTGCCCTCTAGTTTATACCAGACAGAGCTGCTAGATAAGTCATCCAGCCTCCCTGAGTCACTAAACCTTGACACAGATTCAAAACACAGGCCTGGCTCTCAGCCAAGAAAATAATATAAAAGTGTGCTGTCTCAAAATGTTTAACAATATAAAACTTAATAGTACCGGTAGAGCAAATCTTAAATAGTGCAAAATCAATTGGGCAAAAAATTAAATGACACAATATTTTATAAACCAATTTACCTATATAAAAGGGAAAAAAATGTAATCACACAATATTTTATAAACCAGTTTACCTATATAAAGTGAAAATGCAATGTTAATTGTCCTGTGTAAACAATATGCACATTACATGACTATTATCAAAACAATACATGAATAAATAAACTTCTTAAATCGAAACGTGAAATGTGATAAACGTACCAAAGGTCTTTCTAGGTGCAAACAAAGGTGCTCTTAGGGTATTCTGCTTAAAGAGATCCCAGTTTATCCACCGCTTCACTTCCACCTGAGTGCATGTGCAAACAAACAAACTGCTTACCAGAACACGTGATCCCCACTGGAATCAAACATGCTTAAAGAGTATCTCTTATAGGAAAAAGCCACATCTCACTCCTAGCCAGGTTTACGTATATCCTGGTAAGATCAAGCTTGTGTTCCAACTCCAAAGATTATATAGTAAAAGCAAGGGGAAGAACTCATACTCCATAATCCATTTATTAACCACTTGCCGACCGCCGCACGCTGATGTACGTCCTAACTTTGAGGACGGATATCGTTGTTATGGCAGCAGCCAGCTGCCATAACCCGGGATCACCGTTTTCGGCCGGCGGTCGGCTACAAGATAAAAGTGGTCCCTGCGGTGAATTCGCCGCAAGATCACTTTTATCGGTGGTGGGAGAGGACCCCCTCCTCCCGCCGCGATCCAGTGCCCTCCGCCGCTTACAGGACCCGTCTGTAGCGGCGGAGGCGATCGCGTCCTGTCAGTAGCTGTGCATGGAGACCAGTGAGGGTAAGATGGCCCCATCCATCTCCATGACACTGCAGGGCAGAAGCGACGTTAAAGGCACATTTTTTCAAATGACATGTTTTATTTATTTTTTTATTGCATTTAAGTCCAAATAAGAGATCTGAGGTCTTTTTGACCCCAGATCTCATATTTAAGAGGACCTGTCATGCTTTTTTCTATTACAAGGGATGTTTACATTCCTTGTAATAGGAATAAAAGTGATCCATTTTTTTTTTTTTAAACAGTGAAAAATTAAATAAAATAAAATTAAAATAAATAAGAAATTTTTTTTTTTTTTTTTTAAAAGCGCCCTGTCCCGTCGAGCTCGCGCGCAGATGCGAGCGCATACACGAGTAGCGCCCGCATATGAAAACGGTGGTCAAACCACACATGTGAGGTATCACCACGACCGGTAGAGCGAGAGCAACAATTCTAGCCCTAGACCTCCTCTGTAACATGCAACCTGTAGAATTTTTTAAACGTCGCCTATGGAGATTTTTAAGGGTAAAAGTTTGACGCCATTCCACGAGCGGGCGCAATTTTGAAGCGTGACATGTTGGGTATCAATTTACTTGGAATAACATTATATTTCACAATATAAAAAAAAGGGCTAACTTTACTGTTGTCTTATTTTTTTATTCAAAAAAGTGAATTTTTTCCAAAAAAGTGCGCTTGTAAGACCGCTGCGCAAATACGGTGCGAAAAAAAGTATTACAATGACCGCCATTTTATTCTCCAGGGTGTTAAAAAAAACAATATATAATGTTTGGGGGTTCTAAGTAATTTTCTAGCAAAGAAACCTGTTTTAAACATGTAAACACCTAAAATCCAAAACGAGGCTAGTCCTTAAGTGGTTAAAAATATAAAGTATTGCACTTACAGATAAATGCAGTTTTCAAGGCAAAATGGTAACCCACAGACACGGCTGCCACACTCGGTCGGCTCGTGCGTGCTGATGTCACACCGCTGGCTCCCCCTGAAGCATGACAACTGGGATTGGGTTTATTTATTCATGTATTGTTCTGATCATGATCATGTAATGTGCAAATATGAATACTTTTTTGTCACAAGCATTGTTGTTTGCTCAGGACAATTAACATTGCACTTTATATAGTTGAAATGGATTATAAAATATGGTTATTGTTTTTTATTTATTTATTGTTAAAATAAATGTTTTGCACAATTGATTTTGCATTAAGATTTACAGCATAATACTGGTGATTTTTATATCTTTAAACATTTTGAGACCAGGGGCGTAGATAAGGGGGGGGGGGGGGTTAGGGGTGTTCAACCCCCCCCCAGAGCATTCTGGCAAAATGCTCAGACAGTGTCCCTGCTGTTTAGCCTCAGCATCAGCACAGTAGAAGCAATTAGAGTTTCGGAGTGCAGCAGCCAGCCCTCCTTCTATTGTGCCCCATCCCCTCAGTTTAAAAAGAGGACCCCCCTGAAAAGAATGAAATTACTGCGAGGTCTCAGATGCCGGCAATTGATAGTGCCCGGTTGAGGGAACTCCTACTCGAGGATTCATATCGCACAGCCGAAGGGAGACTGGGGATGCAGGAGTTTTCCTACTCCCTTTTCCCGTGCTGAATCTGAGGTCTGGTAAATGGGGAGGCATGAATTTTCTGTTTTGGGAAGGAGGAAGTGAGAATTTCAGTCTGGGGGAGTTTCTTTTGGAGGGGGGGTGGGTTTGCTTTTGGAGAAGGGGAAGTTTCTTGTAGAGAAGTTTACAGGGGGATTTGCTTCTGGGAGGGAGTTTGATTGGATGAATATAGATTTTCTTCAAAATTAGGAATCTTTGCTGGCGGAGAGGGTGTTGATTGAGGGAGATATTTTTGCTTTGGGGGGTAGATTTAGAAACATTTTAATTTTGGGGGGGTATATTTGAGTGAGGGAGATATTTTACAATGGGAATCTTTGCTTGGGGAGGGAGGGTTCTTAGGAGGGAGAGGGTTTTTTTCCTTTAAAAGAGATTTTTTTTTTTTAAATTATACTTACCTGGGTGGATGGAGCATCGATCTAATGTTGCATCTGTCCCCAGCTACTTCTAAGACCAACAACAGAGCGATTAAAGACCGCTAATCACTCATTTCTCAGCCTTCAGTATGCAAAGAGTGGTGACTGTCAGTTCCTGGCTCTGACTCTCCCCCAAGCTCACTAGAATGCCAGGCTGTGGAGGGGGCAGGAGCAGCTGGCTCAGGGTCCTTGCGGCTCACTGAGAGGCTGAGTGAGCTACTGGTCCAGGCATCTGGGTGAATCCTGACTTTAAAGTTAGGATTTTTCCACAGCCTGGACCTGCTGAGCAATGTCAGCTGACAGCAGGCTATAGCTGGCTGTCGGCTAAAAATTGGTCACAAAAGTACAGAACGAACTGCACTCCTCCCCAGGAGAAGTACAACCAAGCGTCCCTTCAGAACGTATGCACCGGTGACATCACTGGCTGCTTTCCATGTGAATATCTCCTAAACACTGCATGTTTAGGAGATATTCACTGTACTTACAGGTAAGCGTTATTATAGGCTTACTTGTAGGTACAAGTTCAAAAGCTGGGTTTACTACATTAAGTCTGAATAACCATATTGACCAGGGGCAAAGGGCGCCATCCTGTGGTAGGGAGGGCACAATATTTTTTTTTCCATCTCTTAAAACATTTCATAAAATTTCTTAGGACACATTTTAGGGTTTAAATAAATCACTAAACGTACTGCCTACCACAATATGTTGCCCCGTGCACCTGCTCAACTTTCAACGTAAGGTTAGCTCAAATCCAGTCTTGGGTCTCATTCATACATTCTACTTGACCATGGTGCAGCAAGTATACTGGAAAAACCTGCACCCGGTATCTCAGATGTTCCAATCTCTTTTTTTCGGGTGAATAGGCTGAGCAGCTGACAAAAAAAAAAAAAATCTGGGATCCTGGCTGTAGGTGTTCATGGTATATTTGCTATTCCATGGGCATTTAGAATATGAATGAGATCTAAAGCCTGGTTTACACGGTAAGTTTTCTTTTGTTCAACCAAGCGGGCTGAACGAAAAAAAAAAAATATATATATATAATAGGGATCTTAGGAGGAGCTTGCTGTACTGAGTACATGACCGAACCACAACTGTGTGCATTGTGTTCTATTCAGTTGAATGGGGATCATTTTTGCTGCGCTGCATTGCAAAGCCTCATGGCCCCATTCTGCTGTCACATGTTTTTACCGTACCTCCCCCCAACATAAAAGTGTAAATGATGCCTTTAAGTTTGAAAGACCTGAAACCCCCCCCCCCAGGAAAAAAAAAATATCTACGACCCTGTGTAAGGCCAGGTGAAATATTTTATGTTAAAATACCTAGATTAAATTAAGCTTTCTTTAATTTTATTAAATGTGCCAACACTTTGCAGTTACATGTATGTGGTCATGTTTTTCTGTTGTCTAAGCTGCTTACTTCCTTTAATTTTGATAATTAAAAATAGCCTAAAACAGCTTTCAAACCACTGGCTATGTAAAGGGCCAATGCTATACAAGCTATAAAGCCTTCTCTTAAGTTAGAGGCATGCATTACGGAACCAGGAGGGAGGAAGAGAGCTTAGCAACCTCTGCTCTGTATTTTCTCTGCATTTATGATATTACCCGGCTTTCAGCACGCCAAACAGGATAATAAAACCCAGCCCAAAGTATTTTACTTTACAGTACTTGCAATACATAAAAAAATAAATAAATAAAAGAGTGAGGAATATTATCTTCTGAAAATAAATATATGGTTTACCTTCCTTTTTTTAAAACAAAAATTAAAACTTCACAGGCAATACTATAAACTTTTTTTAAATGTATGTATTCTTATTTATCAGGTTTGACAACACAAGTAAAACTATCCTGCAAGTTTTTTTTTTTAATAAAACTACTGTGAACATGGTAAATTAATAATCTAATATATATATATATATATATATATATATATATATATATATATATATATATATATATATATATATATATATAATCCAATTACTAAAATACACACATACATACATATTTTTATTTTTTTTTGTGGGAGATTAGCTCGTGAGATCACTTTTTTTCTGGAAAAATAAGGTCAGCGTGCAGGCAGTTTCTTTAAAATCTGGCGGGTTGCCAGGTTTATTTAGCAGAGGTTTGCAAAGTCATGAAAACAAACAAAAAAAACCCACAGTGAATCCTTGCCGTCCAGCACTAAACTATACAGTAGACTCCTCTCTATACGGTGTGGGGCTGGTCCCCATCACCCACAAAACATGTGGTAAAGCAAACGTTCTTTTTAAACCCAAACAGAGCTTCTCTCTCAGATTCCCTTCTGAGTCTCAGGCCAGAGCTCTCCTGTGCTCTCTTCCTGCTCATTTAAAGTCCAACTGAGCATGGACTCACACATCCGGACCGGAACCGAGCCTGCAACAGAGGCTGGAAAAACCCGGCAGGATTCCAGTTCAGTCTCTTACAATAGAACGCATGCAAGGTGAAATATACCAACTATCCATTACCTCACCTCGCATACCATCACATATCCTCCCCTTCTGCTCAAACCCCTGTGGCTGAGCAATTCCCAAGTATACAGTGCATGCGGGAGAGGGCATCCGCATTGTTTTGGAGCTTGCATGACCTATGCTCTACTGTAAACTTAAAGGGCTGTAAAGCCAGGAACCATCTTGTCACATGGCCATTTTTCTCCCTGTTGTCACACATCCACTTTAGGGGAGGATGGTCGGTGACCTGCTTCTTTAAGGGAATCTACCACTGCTTGTACTCGGGGCATGTGCGATTCCCAATCTGGGCTGTGGATGACCACATCGTCTAAATAAGCGGCTGCATATGGGCAATGTGGTCTCAAAGTTTTGTCCATCATTCGCTGGAACGATGAAGAGGCCCCATGCAGACCAAAAGGCATCCGCTTGTACTGAAACGAGCCCTCAGGAGTGGAAAAGGCAGTCTTATCCTTGGCCAATTCAGTTAGTGGTATTTGCCAATAGCCTTTCGTTAGGTCTAGGGTTGTTATGTAGCTGGCCTGTCCCAACCTGTCCATGAGTTTGTCGACCCGAGGCATCAGGTATGCATCAAACTTGGACACATTGTTAAGTTTCCTAAAGTCATTACAAAACCTGATAGTGCCATCAGGTTTTGGGACCAGCACTATGGGGCTCGACCAATCACTGTGGGACTCTTCTATCACGTCCAACTCTAACATATTTTTGATTTCATTTGCGACTGTCCTTCGCCTGGTCTCTGGGATTCTGTATGGCTTTACATGTACGTGAACCCCAGGTTCCACCACTATATCATGCTGGATCACCTTGGTCAGTCTGGGTAAGGAGGAGAAAAAGTCTCTATTTTTGTATACAAACGCCCTAATGTCATTTTGTTGTGCCACGGACAGGGAATCTGTTAGGGGGATGTCAGGTGTCACCAGTACCCGGTCTGTTGGAGGCGAGGATGCAGTCAGTAAAGTCTCTCTGTCCTTCCAGGGCTTTAAGAGATTCACATGATAAATTTGTTGTGGTCTCCTTTTCCCTGGCTGGTAGATTTTGTAGTTTACCTCCCCTACCCTTTTGACAACCTCAAAGGGGCCCTGCCACTTGGCTAGGAACTTACTTTCCAATGTGGGAACCAGTACCAACACTGTGTCCCCGGGGCTGAAAGTACTGACCTTGGCACCTCGATCATAAACTCCCCACTGGGCCTCCTGGGCTCACTCCATATGTTCTTGTACCAGGGGCAAAACAGCTGCGATTCGATCCTGCATCAAAGAGACATGCTCTATGATGCTTCTATATGGCATGGCCTCTCCTTCCCACGTTTCTTTGGTGACATTTAGCAGCCCCCTGGGATGTCTACCATACAAGAGCTCAAAGGGGGGATAGCCTGTGGATGCCTGCGGAACCTCTCGTATGGAAAACATGAGATATGGTAGCAAAAAAATCCCCATTTCTCCCATCTTTGTCGACCACCTTTTTTCAGCATACTTTTCAAAGTTTTATTAAATCTTTCCACAAGACCATCTGTTTGGAGGTGGTAGACAGAGGTATGGAGATTTTGTATAACTTACACAGTTCCTTGGTAACCCTGGACATAAATGGGGTGCCCTGATCAGTTAAGATCTCTTTTAAAACCTCCACTCGACGAAACACTTGGACTAACTCCTTGGCGCAAGGGTATGGCATCAGGATAGCGCATCACATAGTCCAGGATTACCAAAATATGCTGGTGAACCCAGGCAGACTTCACTACTGGGCCCACCAGGTCCATGCCAATCCTCTCAAAAGGGACCTTGATTATTGGTAGAGGGGACTATAAAAATGGGGCAACTGTGCCGCATTTTGGCACTCGGGGGACGATTCACAGTACTCCCTGACATCTGCATATAATCCAGGCCAGAAAAATCTCTGGGTGATTCTCTCCCTGGTCTTTTCGATACCGAGATGTCCTCCCATTACATGACCAAAGGCCAGGTCTAGCACCACCCTATGGAAGGATTTGGGAACCATTTGCTATTCTACCTTGTCCTCTCCACATTGTACCACCTGATACAGTAAATTGTTTTTAAGGGCCACATAGGGGAAAGACACCCCCCAGTTAGGAGCCACTGGTTCCCCATCTACCATCTTAACGTTTTCTCTAGCTCTCATGAGGGTGACATCTCGTAGTTGCTCGGTATAGAAATCCTCTTTCCTGACCTCTAATTCGGGTACTATATTCTGGATACTCTCATTGTC
The DNA here is from genome assembly GCA_037952835.1 of Lithobates septentrionalis. NCBI lineage: Eukaryota > Metazoa > Chordata > Amphibia > Anura > Ranidae > Lithobates > Lithobates septentrionalis. The sequence goes on along the minus strand of JBBDGP010001290.1, from coordinate 1,566,876 downwards.
AGGGTCAGAGATGTTCTCCTGTTTGTTACCCTTGGGCTGGGAGCTAGCTTCGAGGTCCTCCGGCTCCCCAGCCATGATAGGGAAAGGAAGAGTATCTTTGGCTTCCTCGATCCCCTCCAACAGTGTCCCCTTCCCTTTGGCAAAAAGAGTCTGGTAAGGGTTCTCATGCTTCCCCAGCAGGGGGAACTCTATCTACCAGCCTCCCCTTGCTCTCCTATAAACTCCAAAAATGGGGAAATTCTCTCCCCACTAAAGCTTCATGAAGCAGTGAAGGTAGCACCCCTACTGAATGTGTTACGCTGCCCCGCTAACCTCAACCACTGCTGTCTGGTAGTCCTGAGTGTCCCCATGGATGCAAATAGTACAAGGTTTAGTTTTGTGGGATTTACACAATAATTTCTGACTAGGGTCACCACACTACCAGAGTCTAGCAGGGTTGTGAGTGGCTTTCCATCCACTGAAATAACACACATTTGTTTTTCAATGGGACTCTGACTTGATGCAGTATGTGCGACCTGAGCAAACAGAGATATGCGTCTTTTCATATAAGCATAATCACATTGCATAGGTTCATAATGTATAGGACAGTTTCCAGCAATAGGCCCTAATGCATGGCAACAAAAACACTGTATGTGCTCTACCCCCATTCCTCTTATCGGTGCCAAAGACCTTTCTGGCTTCTTTGGCCAATCTCCAGGTCTAGGACCCACAGTCTCATTAGCTGTAACAACAGACTTATCTAACTTCCTCATGCTCTTTAACCCTGTAACAGTCTTACCAGAACTGCTGGGCGATCTTGCACCCCTAGACACACCAAAGTGGGATGTAGATGGGTTCACCAAGTCCTCAGTAGCAATGTACCTCTCGACTAGGTCCACCAATTAGGCTGCAGTTTTGGGGTCACCCTGTCCGACCCACTTCCTCAGTGCAGTAGGGAGCGCACGCAGTTAGTGGTCCATAACCACACGCTCCACGATCTGAGGGCCTGTCAAGGTCTCTGACTGCAACCACTTCCTGGTGAGGTGGACCAGGTCGAACACTTGAGAATGGGGTGGCTTGTTGCTGGAGTAGCTCCACTGATGCACGCCCTGGGCCCTTACTGCTATGGTGACACCCAAGTGTGCGAGTATCTCTGTCTTCAGAGTCTCATAGTCCTGGACCTTATCTGGTTCCAGATCAAAATAGGCTTTTTGAGGTTCTCCTAGCAGAAATGGGGCCAACAGACCCACTTACTGTTCTTTTGGCCACCCTTCGCAGACAGCGACTCTCTCAAAAGTCGCAAGGTATGCCTCGACATCATCAGCAGGTGTCATATTCTGTAGGTGGTACGAGGCACGTACCAATTTGGTTCCACTGGCACAGGAGGTGCGAACCCCTTTTTCAATTCCACCAGAGCCTCTGCGAACTGTCAGTTTATCTCCTGCTGGGCCGTCTGTTGTGCTGCAGCAGCCTCTGTGACTTGGCTGTTCATTTTCTGCTGGGCCACCTGTTGTGCTGCAGTGGCCTCTGCGACTTGGCGGTTGGTTTCTTGCTGAGCTGCATTGGCCTGTAGCAGGGCCTTTAACATTTCCTCCATCTTTAGAAATTGCCCGCTGAGTCCACCACGTATGGGAGATTAGCTCGTGGGGATCACATTTTCTGGAAAAATAAGGTCAGCGTTCAGGCAGTTTTTTTAAAATCTGGCGGGTTGAGGGCGCATGCGTGACTTCTAACATGGGGGATGTCTTCTGAGTGAGCTCCGGGCTCTGTCGGCTCTCCGAGACCTCCGAGAACATTAGCCACATCCAGCCTAGGGGGGGTAAGCCTGACCGAACGTTACACTCCTTGGGCACCCCATGGGAAAGGTCAGCCAGCGGCAGCACTACTATAAGCCGCTTTTTGGGCAGCGTGCGGGAACAAGCATGGACCGGTATATAACTAGGCCGCAATCCTCGGCCTCGAGTTCTCCCGCTGATCCCTTCACTGTAATGGACCCGCTTCTGGGGATGGAGGAGGCCGGAAATCCTCCGCCAGCTACTACCCAGGTCCCGAGCTCCACTCCCTTTCCACACCCCGGACATCTTGGATGCCAAGCTGGGTGCCAAACTGCAGCTTCTACTCCAGCAGATTACCCGCACAGTATCGGCAGAGGTGAGCAAAATATCAGCAGAACTGAAAGGGGAAATAAATCAAATTGGGGAACATACTGATGCACTTGAGTATAAACTTGACGAAATGGTAAACTATGTGCAGTCTATTGAGGAGGAAAACCATAACCTTAGACATTCAGTGTCCCAGCTACAACTGCAGCAAGAGGACTTGGAAAACAGGGAGACAAAACTTGCGCTTCCAAGGTATCCCTGAAACAGTGGGGGACCCTGCTTTATGCCCCTATCTCCTGGGGCATTTTAATACCCTGGCTCCCACAGTAGTGGATGTGGACTGGTGCCTTGACAGGGCCCATCACTCTCTGGGCCCAAAACCTCTGGCTGGAGCTAGGCCCAGAGATGTTATAGTGAGGTTTCACTTTTATGACAGCAAAGAGGCACTAACCTTGGCCACACAAAATAAATCCCAGCTTGTATACAAGGGGGCAAAACTACAGATCTTCAGTGACCTCTCTCCCATCACCCTTGCCAAGAGGAGAAATCTACGTCCAATCACATCTCACTTGCAACACCATCAAGTCCCATATTACTGGGGAATTCCCTTTCACCTCATTGTATCCAAAGATGGCATCCAACACAGTCACCGTGACCTTCAGGAGGGGGAAGCCTTCATGAAAAGTCTTGGTCTCCCCCCTCTACTAGAAGAAGATCTGATACTTCCTGATACTTCCTCCTATTTAGGCTCGTCCATTCCCCTCCACCCCCAGCCGTGTCTGGACCCCTGTGAGGAGACGATCGAAGAAACATTTCTCCACACCTTAACGACCACGACCCTCCAAGCAACCTCCTTGATGCCCCTACATGGAACTCTCTGGCTCACAATTGTTCCTGTTTCTCCATAGTCCAAGGCAAACACAGTTTAGTGCTCTGGAATACAGGTTTACAAGTTACCCTGCACTCTGCACGGGGTAATTTTTCCCAACCCCATGGGGTATTAATGTTATGGTCACTATTACCGTTTTGACAGTTTTTCCAGTTTATCTGCTGACTTTCCCCTTTTTTCATCAGGGTCTCTCCTGTCTGACTTTTACCGATCCTGCCAAGTTCATAAGGTGAGCAGACGGACCTCCTCTCTCTCTCCCCAGAGTCCCCTGATGGAGGTCCTCATGTGTCCCTACCTGGCCTTTGATAATGTTCAAGGCCTCCTGAACATTGGCTGTGTCTCAGGCATTCAAGCACAGGTTCCCTTTTTTTTATATGTTCAAGACTTTTTTTTTTTGTTTTTTCTTGTCCATATTCATATGCCAGCTCTGTAAGATGAGGTCGCAAATTTTTCTTTTCTTTTTTTTCTGTTGTTTTTCTTCCTATATGGTATATTTGTTATTGCTCAGGTACCAAGGGGTTATGCTTCTCATCCATGATCTTATCCAGTCTCACACCCATTTATATGCCTTCTATGTTTTGTTTCTTTTTATGTTTCTTGTTCCTACACAAGCTTTTATGAAAGTCTCACGCCTATGGCATTAAGGATCATGTCACATAATGTAAAGGGTCTGGGCTCCATTCAGAAACGTTGGTTGGCTCTGAAGGAGTTCAGATCCGCAGGTGCAGATGTGATAATGATCCACAGACACACTTCCATGCTGGCAGTTCGCTCAAATTTGCCCCAAAATTCTTCTTCACCTCCTACCTTGCCTCTGACTCCACAGGCAAGGCAGGAGTAGCAATCCTGATTAGGAAATCTTGTCCTATTATGGTTAAGAACACTCATGCTGATCCTCATGGGAGGTTTCTCATCCTAGATTGTGATTATATGACCTCCTCCTTTACCCTAGTTAACCTAGTTACGCTCCCAATACTGGCCAGATTGACTTCCTCAACAAACTTTTTGACTTCCCCCAATACCGTTCTCAAACCTTCATGATTGTTGGAGGGGACTTCAATCTGGTCATGTCCCCCACTAGAGATAGACAAACTCTGCTTAATACTACTTCCTTGAGGAAGACTGCATCCTAAGCCAATTCATTTTGCAAATATATTAGATCCCAACAACTTTTTGACTCATGGAGGATCAAACACCCCTCCGCTAAGCAATTCACATGTTACTCCATGGCCCATAATAATGTATTCCCACCTTGATCATTTCTTTATCTCTGCCCCGCTCATCCCTTATGTTACTGAGTCTGACATATCCCCCATTACATGGTCCGACCATGCGCCCAGTGGACTAGATCTTGTGCTCTCCTAGACCCACACCAGGTCATGTCATTGGCGCCTCAAAGACGACCTTCTACAATCTGAGGTCTCATGTACTAAATTGGCAGCAGGCCTAAAAGAATTCTTCCAGCTTAACGTGGGGTCTGTTCCTGATTTTTCCACACTGTGGGAGGCACACAAGGCTGTTTTTCGCGGTGCATAGCAGAGGGCTCCTGTCTGAATAAAGACAGAAATGGACTTTTACAGTCCCTGATGGCCGCCCTGAAGACTGCTGAACGCCAGCTGTTGTGCAATCCCACAGTGTTGAAGTTACGCAAGTTCACCTCCCTTAGAGAACAAATCAAATTAGTACAGCTTGGAAGGGCAGCAAAGGGCAGACCTCCCATCACATAAGTCACCTGGCCCTAACGGATTACCCTACTTTTACAATAAAACCTTCCTTGACATACTGTCCCCCTGTATACTAACTCTCTACGGTTCCCTACTCTAAGGCCAACCCCCACACTCCCAATTCTCCCACTCATATATTTCTGTCATCCATAAGATTGGGAAGGACCCCTCCATTCCATATAATTATAGGCCCATAGCCCTTTTAAATTCAGACTATAAAAGTTTCAAAAAAATCCCTGCATCCAGACTTTCTAGACTTATCCCTAAATTGATCAATAGGGGCCAAGTGGGATTTGTCCCCGGCAGGCATGCTGGGGACAACACCCGCCGTACTATAGACTTGATTGACCTCCTAGACAGATCTTCCTGTCAGGCTCTTGTCTTGAGTCTAGACACGTAAAAAGCTTTTGACAGGCTGAGCTGGCCTTATACAGTGGGGACGGAAAGTATTCAGACCCCCTTAAATTTTTCACTCTTTGTTATATTGCAGCCATTTGCTAAAATCATTTAAGTTCATTTTTTCCTCATTAATGTACACACAGCATCCCATATTGAGAGAAAAACACAGAATTGTTGACATTTTTGCAGATTTATTAAAAAAGAAAAACTGAAATATCACATGGTCTTAAGTATTCAGACCCTTTGCTCAGTATTTAGTAGAAGCACCCTTTTGATCTAATACAGCCAGGAGTCTTTTTGGGAAAGATGCAACAAGTTTTTCACACCTGGATTTGGGGATTCTCTGCCATTCCTCCTTGCAGATCCTCTCCAGTTCTGTCAGGTTGGATGGTAAACGTTGGTGGACAGCCATTTTTAGGTCTCTCCAGAGATGCTCAGTTGGGTTTAAGTCAGAGCTCTGGAGGAGCGTTGGAGGAGATAGGTCTTGGGGTGAACATGATTAGATGGATAAAGGCACTATATGCACAACCTTCAGAGAGGGTGAAGGTAAATGGAACACTTTCAGAGCCATTTGAAATGCTCAATGGCACAAGACAGGGGTGCCCGCTTTCCCCTTTACTGTTTGTGCTTGCGCTTGAACCCCTTTTAATAAAGATAAGGCAGAACCCGGATATTAGGGGAATAAAAGTCGGGGATGAAATCCATAAATTGGTGGCTTTCACGGATGATATTTTATTTTATATAACCCGCCCTAGGATCACCCTCCCAAACTTGATTATAGCCCTGAAGGAATACGCAGAACTATCTAACTTTAAGATAAATCTGGCCAAATCAGAAACATCAGACATTAATAAAGGTAAAACAGGGGAATACACTGTTCAAAAGGATTTTCCATTTGTGTAGGGGAAAAAAGAACTTAAGTACCTAGGAGTCAAGATAACTACATCGGGAGAGACATTATATCAGGCTATTTTGTTCCACTCCTCAATGAGATTAAAGAGGAGTTGAATAGAATTACTAGAGGACAGTTATCATGGGGGGAAGAATTAATTTATTCAAGATGGCAATTCTACCCAAAATTTCGTATAAAATGCAAATGCTCCCAATCCCACTCCCACAAGGCTTTTTTAAAACATTGCATACAATATTTTTAGGGTTTATTTGGAGAGTGAAAAAACCACGTATAAGTTTCACACTGTTGAGTAAAGATAAGGCGAATGGGGGGTGGGGAGCACCTGATATTAGAAATTACTACGAGGCAATTATGTTATTACGAATACTAGAATGGGCAAAAAATAATAAGGAAAAACGATGGGTTAAAATGGAGATAATATAACAAAGAGTGAAAAAATTTAAGGGGGTCTGAATACTTTCCGTCCCCACTGTATGTTCTCCACCCTACTTGCATATGGTTTTAGGGGTCCTTTCCTAACGGCTTTAGAGGCTCTATACTCGAAAGTCACGGCCCAGGTGCAAACATCCTCCTTCTTGTCGCCTGGCTTCCCCATGACAAATGAGACTCGGCAGGGCGGCCCTCTATCGCCGCTACTTTTTATTTTGTGTCTGGAACCCCTGGCCGAGTCCATCAGTATACATCCGGATATTCGTGGGGTGATGATGCGGGGTTTGCTTTTCACAAGAAGCATTGCCTGATGTGAATGATGCCTCGCACAAAACAGCTTTCAGAAGACCTACGATTAAGAATTGTTGACTTGCATAAATGCCTTAAAACCTTCTCTCTTACTTCCTCATGCCCTCCCCTCATGAATGTGCTCTTCAACCCATCCATACCAGATAGTTTATCCCTGGGACGGGTCATCCCATGAATAAATGCTTCCTTGTTTCAGCTTCAGAACTTAGTTTACCCGATCTCACGCAGACTACACACTTTTGACACTCTACGTGAGAAATTTGATATCCCCTCCCACCTTTTTAATTTCTATTTACAGATCAGGCATTTCTTCCATTCCCTGTCCCCACTCCTGACTTTAGATAAACCCACCCCCTTTGAATACCTATGCGCTCAGGGTCCTCATCAATTCATCTAATATCCTCTATCCACCATATCCTCCACGAGTCAACCCCTCTCACTGAGACCACCCATCTATATATGAGGAGATGGACTCACCTGATAGGTAGACCTATTGGCTCTCAGTTGTTGGATAGGATCTGGTCTTCTACTTTTAAATCCTTAAAATGTGTACTCCAGAGGGAAACGTCCATCAAGATGCTCATTTTTTGGTATAAAACCCCTGAAGTCATTCACAAATATGACTCATCGGTTCCGGCAGACTACTGGTGCTGTGGGACTGATGTAGGTTCATTGTTTCACATCTTCTGGCAATGTTCTATGATTCAGCCTTTTTGGCATGAGGTGATGCTATTGATACAGAAGGTGGTGCATGTGTGCCTTCCGCTTGTTCCCCTAATTTACAGGCAGTCCCTGAGTTACGAACGGGCTAGGGACTGTAGGTTTGTTCTTAAGTCGAATATGTTCGTAAGTCAGAACAGCATGGCAGAACGGCAAATATGTCATTTTCCGATGTTCCGTCGAATGTGGCCGACATCGAAAAGCGTCTGTCGAATGTGCCCGCCATCGAAAAGGGTCCGTCGAATGTGCCCGTCGTTGAAAAGGTTCCGTTGAATGTGCCGTTCGTAAGTAGGAGTCGTTCGCAAGTCGGATGTTCGTAACTCGGGGACTCCCTGTATCTTTTGGGCCTTCCTTTCTCAGGTATTACTAAAAAAATTTGTAATATATTTACATATCCCCTGATGAAGACATGTGATCCCTGTGTCGAACACATGTAGGGCAGGGGCCAGGACGGAGTGAGCAGCATGGAGTCTGTTTGTTAGAGACGCATACCATACCACGCGCTTTACCTGCAGTTTTTATACTTTGGAGGCTTGTTACAGAGCGGTGCACTTACGCACTGATAGAATGTGAGTACCCCATTGTGGGGAGTGTTTTTATTCAATAAATATACCCTATAATATTACGCTATGGAGTTTTCTTTTGTTTATATTCATGAAATGGAGCTACATTGAACCAGACTGGAGATCGACACCTGTAATCAGTTTAGAGCCTGGGGGTGGCTCCAAGCCGTGTTTTGACACAGTTAGCAGCTGTGTCACACGCTCTGAGGTGAGCGCAACATCTTAGGGGGGTCACTGAAGTGCACCGAAGCATGGTTTGCGGCACCTATGATCTGATGAGCATGTTGACCCCAAATGACACCAAATATGAACACTATTTTATACATTTATTTTGATACTTGATTTTCAGGACTTTTTTTCACTTATCACACATGATTGGTTAACAGAATCTGTTTGATATCAGTGTGAGCACTGGGCACTTTATATTTATGCATGCAATTTAACATTTGTTGATATACTATATGCACGGTGCACTTTAAATGCTGTTTATATGTTAAGTTGTTTATACGAGTTTTTTATTTTTTGATTGATACACTATTTATATTTACACATTAGGAGTTTACATATTAATTTAGTTCACCCTAGCGCAGCCTATAATATCTCTCTATTAATATATCCTTCTAGCTGCCAAGAGGCTCATTCCATTGTGCTGGTTAACCAACACGCCTCCCCTGTGGTCCAGATTTATACAATTGCTAGCTGAGATCCGAAGGATGAAATACCTGATGGCCTCTGTGCATGATAACATTCCCCAACTTAATAAAATCTGGAACCTTGGGATCAATCGAAATATGGAACCCCTTTGCCAACTGTTACATCATAAACTGTATTATCCTCTGCAGATCTACTCCCCACCACCCCCTGATACATACTGATTGGTACCCCTTAGAGCTTCCTGCTCCTACTTGTATACCCTAAATTTACTTTTATCTTTATATGACCTCTGTTTTGTTTCTTGTTTATACCTACGAGTTGTTCCTATTTCCTGATATGCCATACAGATCACCCCTGTGCTCTGTATATGTGGACATTTCTATTTGTACCATTGTACTTTTTGTTACACTTCAGATACGCTCTGTAACAATTTCTTTCTTGATAATCCAATAAAAATACAATTTAAAAATAAAATCTGGCAGGTTGCCAGGTTTATTTAGCAGAGGTTTGTAAAATCATGAAAAGAAACAGAAAAAAACAGTAAAGTAAATCCTTGCCGTCCGGCGCTAAACTATACAGTAGACTCCTCTCTATACAGTGTGGGGCTGGTTCCCGTCACCCACAAAACGCGTGGTAAAGTAAACCTTCTTTTTAAATCCAAACAGAGCTTCTCTCTCTCAGATTCCCTTGTGAGTCTCAGGCCAGAGCTTTCCCGTGCTCTCTTCCTGCTCATTTAAAGTCCACCTGAGTGTGGACTCAAGTGGACCACAACATCTGGACCCGAACTTGCCACAGAGGCTGGAAAAACCTGGACCGCATTACGATTCTACTCTTACAATAGAATGCATGCGAGGTGAAATATACCAATTATCCATTACCTCACCTTGCATACTGTCAATACATAAATACTGCATATATAGTATGTACTTCTCCACATATTTACTGATCATACACAAACTGATCACTGATTATTAAATTGAAAATATTAAAATAGGGGGCGTGGCCAGCAGCCGGAGGAGATGGCCGCATAAGGAGAGAGCTCCGTGATAGCCAGCCGCAGCAACCCGCACAAAGCGACTATAACAGCCGGTAAACTCATACCGAAGGAGCCTGAGAACCCCTGCACATCGATCCAGCGATGGGTAAGAGGAAACCCCCAGGGGGACCCCGCAAATTGACAGACTTTTACCCCTCGGCCAGCACGCCAGAGAACCAAGATGGCGCCGCCGCTCACAGGCAGCAGCGCGCCCGACAGTCTGATATCAGAGGGAAAGGGAAGGAGGATAACAGGCGTCCATCCTTCTCACCAGGCCACAGCAGCCGCTCTTCCACCTGCCAGTCCCCCTCTCAGAGCCCACAAAAAGTAGCCCCTAAACGCTCCTCTGCACACACTTATGCAGGGGAAAGGAATGAGGAGGACTTTATATCTCATGACAGCACTACTGAGTTTATTGAACAGATCCAGGAGTTCCCAACGTCCGGTCTGCCCTTAAGCGACACTACCATGAAAGAGATGTTAGTCTCATTGAGGGGATCCATGCACAGGGACCTCATGGAATGCATATCTCAACTAAAATCTGATATTAATGATATTGGAGAGAGAGTTAGCCATGTAGAGGACAAAATGGCAGAATTTTCGACAGCACATAATGAACTAGTGGACGCTCATAACGAAAAAGATGATGAAATGGAAGCCTTAAAAAACAAGATGGCGGATTTAGAGGATAGGTCCCGTAGAAATAATATAAAACTGCGAGGAGTAGCGGAATCTGTACCTCCCTCTGAACTCCGGAACTATGTTCAACAACTAATCCGGGATCTGCTCCCAGACACGCCAACAGGGGAACTTACGGTAGACCGAGCCCACAGACTACCCAAGCCACAATACTTACCAGAAAAAATACCCCGTGACGTCATAGCTCGCATACACTTCTTCCACGTAAAAGATGATTTAATGCGCTTTGCGAGACAAAACTCCCCATTACCCAACCCCTACGCGGGCATTGCTATTTATGCGGATCTTTCCCAGCACACAATGTTGGCAAGACAAAAGCTACTAACACTAACTAAATTACTACGTAACAGCAAACTTTCCTACTCTTGGGGTTTCCCCACGAAACTCCTCGTCACTAAAGATGGCCGTACTTACACCATCAGGTCTCTGGAAGAGGGCCTTCAACTTACCAGGAAATGGGGAATCCCTGTGGCTGATGAAGAGGACACTCTTACTACCAAAACCCCTAGAAGTATATCCCCAGAATGGAAATTTGTCACCGACACTTGACTGTTCTCTCAGGCAGTGGAAATCAACAACACATCTGATGTTTACTTACCCAACCCAAGGGCCGCAGCTGGCTATTAGGAGTCTATACCCCCAAGTGTTATTATGCGATTTTATTCGCACCGCGAGGATGATATCCTCAATTTTTTAAGTTTTGTTTTCTGTCTGCATGTTGACGTTTTTTTTCTTTTCCTTCTTACTCTACCACCGATAACCACCCACAGCACACTTGATGACAACAATCTGGAAACTAAATCTTCTGCTCTTCTACTCCACTGGAACGGACACCCTTCTCTCAAGGATATGATAACTTTAAATACAGGTACCATTTTCTCTGTTCCACAACTCAAATTTTGAATATATCTACACCTATGCACATTTTCCCACAGACCAATGGTTCTTAATTTCGTGACTATAAACGCTCATGGTCTTAATAGTCCTTTCAAGAGGAGAGCTATGTGGCAACAAGCAAAATCCCTAAAGAGCGATGTTTTATGCATCCAGGAAACCCATTTTGTCCAGCAAAAACACCCTACTTGCAAGGATAGACAATTTCCACATATCTACATGGCATCAAGCCCAAAGAAAAAGAGAGGGGTGTTAATCGCTATTAACCAAAATGTTGCATTTAATTTGCACGAAATAGTAAGCGATCAAATGGGTAGATATATCATATTGGTCTGTGAACTAAATAATACTATGTACACTATCATTAATGTTTATGCTCCGAATTGTAGACAGCTGTCTTTTTTGAATGCCCTCAAAAAAAAGGTTGAGACCATCAAAAAAGGCTTAACTCTATATTGCGGGGACTTCAATTGCGTTCCTGATAAACAATTAGATTGCTCATTCCCACGGAAATCCATACGCACTGAACTACAATCTTTTTTACACTCTTCTGACCTGTATGACGTATGGCGCTGCGTCAATTCAGGAGAGAAAGATTTTACCTACTATTCAGCTCCCCACAAGTCCTATTCAAGAATCGACTTGTTTGTAGCTGACCTAGCTTGTCTTAACAACGCAATATCCGCTAAAATACATCCAATCACTTGGTCTGATCACGCACCCGTCTCACTCTCGATTAAAGAAAAAAATGCAGAGTCACCCATACGTTTGTGGCGAAACAATTTATCAATTCTAAAGAATCCCATACACAGGGACGGTTTGCGTGATCGGATCAAGGAGTTCTTTCAATATAATGACACTCCGGATACAAACATTTTCACATTGTGGTGTGCCCACAAAGCATTTAGCAGAGGCCTACTTTTACAAATAGCAGCACGGGAAAAAAAAAGGAAGTTAAAAGCATTTACCACCTTAATGGCTAAACTTACATCCCTTGAACAACAGCACAAAACAAATCCCTCTTCCAAGATAAACACAGAACTAACTCAAACTAGGCAAGCGGTTAGAAATCATTTGATTTTAGAACATCAACTATATTTACAAAAATTTAAAGCTACACACTATACCCAAGGTAACAAAGCTGGCAAATTTCTAGCGGCCTATATCCGCAAAAAACAACAAAAATCTAAACTGTCTTACATTATAGACCCTATTACCTCACAAGCAGTGCATCACCCAAAGGACATTGCTAATGCATTCTGTAAATATTATAAACAGCTGTACAATCTGAAAGAAGACCCCTCAACGACACAACCTACAGAAGAAGGAATCAATACCTTCCTGAACTCAATTAACCTTCCCTCTCTAAATAATGACCAATTAATGTACTTAAATTCTGCAATAACAAATAAAGAAATTTCTCTAGCTGTCCAGTCCCTACCCCACAACAAATCACCTGGTGCCGATGGCTTCTCGGCTGAGTATTATAATGCTTTCTCCAATATTCTAGTGCCATATATGAATAATCTCTTTCAGAAAGCATCCACCGACAGCACATTTCCAGAAGAAATGCTTCAAGCAGTTATAGTAACCCTCCCCAAACCAGGGAAAAAACCAGATGCTCCACAAAACTTTAGGCCCATATCCTTGCTCAACACTGATTTAAAAATATATTCAAAAATCTTAGCTAACCGCTTAGCGGAAGTAACCCCTTCCTTAATTAAAGCGGACCAAGTAGGTTTTGTAAAAGGGAGACAAGCCCCAGATGGAACCCGTAGAATGTTCAACCTTCTTAAAATAGCAGAAACGCGAAAGGTGCCAACAGTGTTCCTGACGTTAGATGCCGAAAAGGCGTTTGATCGGGTCCACTGGGGGTACCTACTAGCGACACTTGCGAAATTCGGCTTTAGTGGTCCTATCCTTTCTTCTATATCAGCACTTTATACAGTCCCAACGGCACAGGTTTATACCTCCAACGCCATGTCAGACAAATTTCATATAACAAACGGAACCCGCCACTGATCTTTTCACTGGTGATGGAACCCCTGGCGGAGACAATAAGAAAAGATACTCTTATCAAAGGCATTGTGGTGTCGGATGTGGATCACAGGATAGGACTTTTTGCTGATGATGTGGTACTGACACTAACTTCACCAACCACATCTCTTGACAGAACTCAACAAATCCTTAATGATTTCGGGAAAATATCATACTATAAACTCAACATTAGCAAATCCTCAATTCTCCCCATACATATTAATAAATCCAACCTTAAAAAGTTAAAATCCGACTTCCCTTTTGAATGGGCCCACAAATATCTAAAATACTTGGGAATAAATTTATCTTATCCTTCGGCCACTGTATACGATCATAACTACCCCTCCTTATTAAATACAATAAAAAATGACCTTGAATATATCTCCTCACATGAACTCTCGTGGATAGGGAGAATAGCCGCGTTTAAAATGACTGTTTTACCAAAAATATTATACTATTTCCGCACTATCCCCATCATTTTGCCTGACCATTTCTTTATCACAATAGACAAAATACTAAGGAAATATATATGGGCTGGTAAAATAGCTAGATTATCTTACTCTACCTTACAAAAACAAAAACAGAAAGGTGGAATGGGTTTCCCCAATATACGCAATTATTATGTAGCAGCACTTCTGGACCAGGCCAAGTCTTGGTTCACCCGGACATCAGATAAATTATGGGTGCAAATAGAAAAAGCAATAGTACAACACAGAGATCTACCCTTACTTCTATTAGCCACTCTTACGAACAGACCATTATTTCATCCCAACTTTCCCTCTATAAATGCAACAGTCAAAGCTTGGAAAATAGCCAATGAAAAAGATGATGGCAGTAAAACCTTACAAAAAAGAGAAATCTCGTTAGGCATGTACGAATACCTTATCCCTTCTTTAATAATAACAAAAAAAGAGGCTTTAAGAAATTTGTCATACATACAATTCAAAGCTCAACTTTCATCAACACCGTCATACGCAAATATCCAGCTACACCACTATCATACTACATACCCAGATTCCTTTTTTAACTACAACTCTACAGTGTGGTCATATATTTCCACCTCCTTTGACAAACCTAATGGCCTCACTTGGTTCTACAAATATCTGCAAAATACACACAATCAAACTAAAACTACCAGTATGCTAAACTGGGAAAGAGACCTTAGGAGTAAATTTGCGTTGACTGAATGGAATACAGCTATTCAGGCTAACCATCTTTACTCCCACTGCACTAACCATTGGGATATCTCCCTTAAGTTGTTATATAGAAGCTACTTAACTCCAATGAGAATTTCACAAATCTTCCATAGCTCTGATATACAATGTTGGCGAAATTGTGGTAACAATGGAACATTATTTCACATAATGTGGGAGTGTAAATCTATAAGAAGCTTCTGGAACTCGATTTTTTCTTTGTTAGCAAAAATCACTGGAATAATTTTCACCCCCACTCCTGCACTAGCTATCCTCAACTTAGGAATAGATAAAATACCAAGGAACTATAGACGCTTAACTACTCACATATTAATAGCAGCACGATTATCAATCACTTCAAAATGGAAAGCAAATAATGCACCAAATATTAGTGAAGTAATACATAGAGTTAATACCCACTACCAATACGAAAAATTTTTTGCTCATTCCATTACTTCAAAGGCAAAATTAATGATTGAATGGGCTCCATGGTGCGCAAAAGTTCCAGAATCTTCTTATTAACTTTCTGATATGGACACAATAACTAAAATGTCAATTGGTGGTAAGATGTTGTCATTACATTCTTTGTTTGGTCCTACATTCCTTTATTTTATATTTCTTTATAATTTTTTGTTAATTTTCACCTTTTCTTCCCTTCTTTTTACCTTTTTCTATAATTAATAATAGTATGTTTGCTAAAAGCCTAAATAGTCAGCCGTATATTTGACTTCATTATCTTCTTATACTGAATTTTGATAGCAACTCTATGTTACATTGCACCAGTACAAATAAGTATTGTATAAAAGATAATATAGAGCAAAATTGAAAGTTCCAAGAAAAAATCACTTTAGCACTTGGAACATAATTAAGATCTAGGGGGGGGGAGGGGGAGCACCTCTCCGGACACAGTATGTTCCCAGATGGGGTGTCTGGGGGGGAGGCTCTCAATCCCGGTCCCAAACTTGTGAATACAAGAAAAAAAAGTTGGTATTACGAAGTTTGACTCGATTTACATTTACTATAAAGTGTACACCGTGATATGTTGAATTATTTGTTGGATGCATTCATAAAAATTACCAAAGAATACCTGTAACTGTATACGGATGTACTGTTATACTGTTGTTCATATGAAAATTTTCAATAAAAAATAATGAAACGAAAATATTAAAATAAGCTCATGTTATTAAAATACTACTTCTTTCTACTATCCCTTTGCCATAGGAACAATAATGTGTCTTCCTAGCTGTCTACGCCCTCCTAAATTATGCCCCCCTTTATCACATTCTTTAGCAGTCTGGCACAGAGCATGTCACCGCAAATCTTTATCGTCCCCACACACACTGTTAGCTTCTCACTTTTGCAACCTGGAATTTCCACCTGGGCTTGTACCGAGATAATTTCAGTGGTGGCTTAATAAGGCGTTATTAAGATTTGGCGATTATCTTAATGGAAACCAAGTATATTCCTTAGAACACTTTAAGGATACAATTAAATTGCCTTCTGGTTCTATTCTGATATAATCAAATTGCATCCTTTGCCAGATTTAAACTCAATTTACTAGCAGGGCCCTTTACACTTACGACTTCTGAGTTATCTTGCCAGACAAGGGGTCTTCTGAGGGGATGTATATCTGCGGTGTATACCTCCCTCACTGAGCTGATTTCAAAACTTTCCTATAATCTGACTGAGTAGCAGGACATTGCTTACGCTTTGTCAAAAGTCTCCATCAATATGACTCTAGCTGAAGCTAATTAAAAAACACTTCTGTGCTGATACCTGGTTCCTACCTGGGTAGCTAAAATGCATCCTTCCACATTGCCAAACTGGCAACATTGTGTTCAGTTGGGGACGATGCATCATATCTGGTGGCAATGCCCCCTTGTGACTACATGGATTTGGATATTTAATCTTATAAATTCAGTGACAGGGGTGAACATCCACAGATCCCCAGAGGCAGGCCTTTTTCATAAACAAACTGATGAAGTGCCCAAGAAGTCATTGAAGTTGATCACATACACACTGTTAGCAGCAAGGATCACTATTGCTACGCATTGGAAGTAGTCAGTTATTCCCCTTGATTACGGCAAGAGTAAACTCAATTGGATTATGGTAAATGGCAAATGACAAACTCACTCATATACTTCATAACAACTCGAAAAATTTAATAAAATATGGGACCCGTGGATCCAATATATCTCAGGTCCCCAATGAGCTCTGGGCTGATCTTCTTTTTCTCTTTCTATTTCTTCTTCTTCTTTTTCCTCTTTTTTCTTCCCCTTTTTTCCCTTCTCCTCAGTTGTTTACATTTAACATACATTCAGTTTACTTTAGGGCCCTTTACGGTTATGTTCTCGATGATATTCTCAAGGATTGGTATCAATTTTTTGTTTCCTGACAATGACCGATAGACTAATTTCTGAATGCTTACCTGAGAACATTTCATGACTAGTGTATGTCTTTTTCTTCTGATGCTGGATTTTGTTAATTTTGTCCGTTCATGTATTATTTACTTGTGTCTTTAATATGATGACAACCCAAGAACTGGCTTTTGCTCAAAAGATATTTCTGTCATTACCAGATCTTTTCAATAAAAATATTGAAATATAAAATACTACTTCTCTGAAATGCATCAGCATATTTTAATGTATTTCCAACCAACCTGTATACAGAGGTGATACCTCTGGTAAATGTGTTTCTATTTTATTTTGGTTTGAGCACCTTTGGATTGAAGCTCCATATAATTGTTGCCCCTGGACCAGAATCACAAGAGCTGGTGAGCTTATATTCACATCTCTTTTTATATTTGAATTTACTCTGGAGTGTCAATGCCTTTCTTTGTTCAGTTGCTTCCTGGCTTGCAGCTGTGTGCTGGTCTTTTGTGAACTGTCCTGGAAAGGTGTCCTTTATTTTCATTACGCACTGGTGTCTTGGTATGCTTGTGTCTTTTGGTATGACCCATTTCATGAACTGTTATTTCTGCTATTGGGTTCTTGCTTGCTACTTTGTCCTGGTATGGCCCACTTCTCTGGAAAGATGTATTTTTTTTTATAGTAGCTGGAAAAGCTTGCCATGACATATCGCTCAACTTTCCACTTGCATAACCTCTTATCCCATTGTTTACTGGGTCCTTACACTTGATCTATAGTCTAAACTAACTTAGTTTTCCATACAGATGCTCTCCTGTTCAAAGCTGAAAGATCATAAAAATGTTATTGGGTGATTTGGGGATACAGATTTGTGGGGATGCTATTTCTCTGTGGAGTAAGAGATTTCATTTGTACACTCTTATGCCCTGTACACACGGTCGGATTTTCCGATGGAAAATGTCCGATCGGAGCGTGTTGTCGGACATTCCGACCGTGTGTGGGCTCCATAGGACATTTTCCATCGGATTTTCCGACACACAAAGTTTGAGAGCAGGCTATAAAATTTTCCAAAAACAAAATCCGATCGCGTCAATTCCTACCGCGTGTGGCCATTTCCGACGCACAAAGTGCCACGCATGCTCAGAAGAAATTCCGAGACGGAACAGCTCGGTCTGGTAAAATTAGCGTTCGGAATGAATACAGCACTTTCGTCACGCTGCAATGTCAAAAATAGTTGAATGCGGCACACTCTCTTCTTCTTTATAATGTGAGAAGAATGAAGTAGTTTTGCTGCTCATATTCACACAGACTTCTCACAAATGTATTTCTTTATCATTTATTGGGATTCCCTCAATATATTTACATTTGTCACATCTGACCAAATTTTTTTGGGGTTGTTTTTAAATATTTTATGTTTTTTTCAAGGCTGTTTTTTTTTATTTTTTTGTGTTTGTCTTTTTTTTAAGGCTGTTTTTTTATTTATTTTTTTTGTGTTTTACCCCATATTATTTTTGTGTGTGTTTTTTGTGTCAAGTTACCACAACACCATTATTATCTTGTATTATTTAATCTCAAGGAGATTGTTTGGTGTTGGTGTCCCTTGTTAATTTCACATTGTATTTTTGAAATATACCTGCCTCCTCACAAACAAACTGTCCTTTTTGAAGGAAAACACACATAGGCGAATATAATTGAAACAAAAAATCCTTTATTAAGGGCTCATAACCAAACAAAGAGGGAGGCAACACTGGAGAAACAGTTGAAATTGGCGAAGCCTTTGACCCCCAGGGCACACATCAATTCTTTACCAGCAAAATTGGTGGCCTGAGGAGTCCATATGTAAGGGAGTGCAGTCTGGTCCAGAAGTTCCAGAGATCATGAAAGCAGCAGATGACATCTGTGTCCCCAGGCTGTGGTACTACAAGAGGCTGCATCTTTTGCCAGACCAGACTGAGCCCAGGGCCATCACTCTCTGGTCTTCCTTCCACGCTTCTTTCCACGCTGTGGCTCTGGTGTGGAAGATGTGCCAGGAGGAGGATTAGGACCTGTAGGATTAGGAGGAGGAGGAGTAGGACCTGCAGGAGGAGGAGGAGTAGGAACTGGAGGAGGAGGAGGAGGAGGAGGACCATGTGTGAGGTCACAAATGTGGGTAGCACATGTTTTTTCGCCCCTCAACCCTTTATTAAGAGCTTCCAAAATTAGGAACTCACACAGGAGTCATTGGCCCTCCTCCATCTGCATCATTTTGCAGGCAGTTATGCCAGCAAAGTCCTCCTCCACAGTGTGGGGGCATCTCAGGGCCTCTGTAGCCTTCCAAAATAGGCCTATGGCAGCCTCCTCCAGGTTACTCCTCTTCCTGTCACTTTGTTTTTGAAGGTGTAGGGAAGGGACCTGGGTATCAGGCAGCTTGCTTGGCCCGGCCACCTCCTGGCTGAGACTTCCCTGTGTATGAAAAAGGGACATGGTTTTAGTTTTTGCTTCATCAATCACAATCAAAAATTAGTAGTACTCCAAACTAACATCTATTTCACATCATTGATTGGACAACCATGAATATGTAGAGGAATGCTATACCTGGCTCAAGCTGGGCTCCTCCACATGTTGCTGCCTGGAAGGCCCAGGTTGGGCATCTGAAGCCTCAGCTGGAGGGGAAAGGAAGCGTGGAAGGAAGACTGGAGAGTGCTGGCCTGGGTTCAGTCTGACCTGAAAGAAAATGTAGCCTGTCATAGTACCACAACCATGGGACATAAATGTCATCTGCTGCTCCGGATCTCTGGGAATCCTGGACCTTCTTGTGGCCACCAATTAGAACCTTCAAATAGATGATGTCTGCTGTGGGGATCACTGTCTTCACAAATTCCAACAAACTATCCAGCGCTGCCTTCCTCTTTGTTTGGTTCTTATAATGTGGGTGGTTTATCTGCCACAGACAAGGCAGCTCCCTGTACATATTAATGAATATGGCCAAAAATTCATCCTCTCTAAGGATATCCATTTTCACTGCAAGACACAACACAAGACAAACCCTAATGTCAGCCTAAAGTCTACTAAAGTTCTCTCTGCTGCCTTTGGCACAGTGGACCACCCCCTCCTCCTCAAAAAACTCCACTCCTTTGGTCTCCGTGACTGTACTCTTCGCTGGTTCTCATCCTACCTATCCCACCGCTCCTTCAGTGTCACTTACAACTCTACTTCCTCCTCTCCTCTTCCTTTTTCCGTTGGGGTCCCCCAAGGTTCTGTTCTCGGACCTCTCCTTTTCTCAATCTACACCACCTCCTTGGGTCAGTTGATTGCCTCCCACGGCTTTAAATATCATCTCTACGCTGATGACACCCAAATCTATCTCTCCACCCCCCAGCTCTCTCCATCTGTCTCCTCACGCATTACCAACTTACTAGCAGACATATCAGCCTGGATGTCACATCACTTTCTCAAACTCAACCTATCCAAAACCGAGCTCATGATATTTCCTCCCTCAGGTGCCACTTCCCCTGATCTCCCTGTCAAGATCAACGGCTCAACTATCAACCCATCTCCCCACGCCAAGGTCCTAGGTGTAATCCTGGACTCTGAACTAACCTTTCGACCCCACATTCTATCACTATCCAAAGCTTGCCGCCTCTGTCTTCGCAACATCTCCAAGATACGCCCCTTCCTAACCAATGACACCACAAAGCTTCTAATCCACTCCCTGGTCATCTCCCGCCTTGACTACTGCAACTCCCTCCTCATTGGTTTACCTCTAAACAAGCTATCCCCACTTCAGTCCATCATGAACGCTGCGGCCAGGCTCATCCACCACACAAACCGCTCAGCGTCTGCTACACCCCTCGGCCAATCCCTCCATTGGCTGCCACTCAGTCACCGAATTAAATTCAAGATACTAACTATAACTTACAAAGCCATCCACAACCTGGCCCCTAGCTACATCTCTAACCTAGTCACAAAATACCAACCTAATCGTTCTCTTCGCTCCTCCCAAGACCTCCTGCTCTCAAACTCCCTTGTCACCTCATCCCATGTTCGCCTTCAGGACTTCTCCAGAGCCTCCCCCATCCTCTGGAATGCTCTACCCCAATCCGCCCGATTTTCTCCTACTTTATCCACTTTCAGACGATCCCTGAAAACTCATCTCTTCAGAGAAGCCTATCTGGCCCCCACCTAACAACTGTACATTTATCTTCTCAATCAGCACATCACCCACAGTTATTACCTCTTGTATCTCTTGACCTTCCCTCTTAGATTGTAAGCTCTAAGGAGCAGGGCCCTCTGATTCCTACTGTATCAAATTGTATTTGTACTGTCTACCCTCAAGTTGTAAAGCGCTACGTAAACTGTTGGCGCTATATAAATACTGTATAATAATAATAATAATAATAATAAAGTTGTGCAAATACAGGCCTCAATCTAGAAGCAGTATAGGCCCAATGTTAAATCTTACCTTTGCAATCATGATCGGCGCCCTTGTTACTCCTTCCTCCGCTCACAGATTGTACGTACTACGCACGCGTGTTACGCTTTATAGACACTGCGCATGCGTGAAACTCCGCCCCGCCCCTGATGTTCTTTCTAGTCTATTCCCCACCCCTTCTCGTTCGGGGCAGTGGGGGAAGAGCACATGGCGGAAACACAGCAGGTGTCTGATAATTACACCAACGAGGAGGAGGAGGAGGAAAGCCCGGGGCCTGAAACGTCCCGATCCAGAAGAAGAGGATAAAAGGCATCAAATGTGTCCTTTGGGGAGATGTTGGAGATGGTGGACATCCTGAAGAAGGCCGACTATGAGGGGAAGTATGGACCTTACCCCAACCCCAATGTCAGAAAGGCCAAGATAATGGTGAAAGTAGTCAAGAGTCTGCACCGGAATTTCGGGGTACGACGATCGAAAGATCAGCTCAGGAAGCGGTGGTCGGACCTCAAATTCAGAGAACACGAGCAGTACAGAAAGATCCGGAGAGTGCTGCAAAAAAGTAAGTAGTTGTGCTGTCTTCCGATTCTTCCTGTTTATTATGTTCGTGCTGCTCCATGTGCTTTTCTTAATAACTGTTATCCAGTTTAAAATGGCAACTTTCATGTTCATGGGCACATTATTCGTTCGTATCAAACATAGTTCGTTTGGCCATATGCAATTGCCATCATTTTTTGGGGCCTACTTGTGTGAAAAGAATTGGGTGGTGTAGATGTGTTTGTTACTAGAATGAAATGTCAACTAGATTCTGTGTAAGGAGAGGACACTCAGCAGCAGTTTTCACATCTGGACGCTGTAGCACTAGTGTGGGACACAAGAACACCCTTTTTATTAGGTGGCCCATACAGGTGCTCCAGTGTATACTATAGGGGGTCTCCATCTGTGAAGCTTGTACAAGACAGGTAAAGTATTGAAGCTTGACAAAGGACAATAAAAATGCTACATCTTGGAACTCTGCCAAAATAGACAATTGTACCCCACTTCCAAGCAATGCTTCATATTTATAGTTCTGACATTAAATATCTGTGTGCTAAGTATACCTATTTTTTTTTACATAGGGGATAAAAGACTCGGAGGACACACCTCATCTGAGGAGACCACAGACCCCCCACCTCTGGAAGAAGGTGAAATGCCCCAAAGACAAGAAGAGCAGGAGGAGGAAGACGTGGTGGAAATTGTTACCACAACAGGTGAGTGTCTGCGACCACAGGCTCAGGTAAGAGATGGATGCCGGCATATTTATAATACCTGTTTTTTTTTTTTGGTTTCTCTCTTTTTAGGTGATCGTGATGTTGTGGATCCTGATCCTTTCACCTCTGAAAGTGCCCAGATCCTGATTGGGGAGATCATGGGGTGTAATGTTGCATTGGAAAACATCAAGAAAAACATCAATGATGTTCTTCAAGAAAATAAGAACATCATTCATGTTTTAGGGCGAGTTTAAAAGCCCTCCAAATCCCTTTGTTTTTTGGTGTGCTACAATTTTTTTAAAAAATATTAGAAAAGTCAAATTTTGAAGACGCACACAGTGTGTCAACATGTGCTATCTGCCATCACGGGAGATCAATGGACGCGTTTTGGGGGTGCAACCCCTTCCTCAATAATAAAGTAGCTGAGAGGAAGGGGTTGCTCCCCCAAAACACGTCCCTTGATCCCCGTGATGACAGGTAGCACATGTTGACATTCGTAAATTTGTGTGCATCTTCAAAATTTGGCTTTTCCTGGGGTGACTTCACCTTATCTGAACGCAATATCAAACTCAGTTTGTAAATACTCATGTCTGATATATTGCCTTCAAGTTCTACCAAATGTGAACTTTGTAAGTTCAAGATTTGTGTCTTTCTTGTTGCTTTTAAACATGTCTGTTTTATCTTAAATGGACATTTCTAATTTTTCTAATGTGACCCCAAAAATTGTTATGCAACAAACATGTTGGTTTGTTTTACAAACCTTTTCTAAATGCACATGTGATTGTGCTGGTATTAAAAATATTGTTAATCAAGATTGTGTGGATTATTGTCTCAACGCTACAAAACTTTTGTTGTGCTGTAATGGGTGCTTTCTGTGACAATGGGGGTTATTTCGTGAGGGCAAATCCACTTTGCACTACAAGTGCAGTTTCAGCGCAGTTTCAAGTGCACTTGTAGTGCAAAGTGTCTTTGCCTTTAGGACAGTGTTTATCAACCTTTTTCCAGTCAGGGCACCCTTAAAAAGTATTTTCAGTCTTGAGGCACCCCAGTCCAAGGCTTAGTTCACGTTATTGTGTGTCGCGGAACATGCGCAAAATCGCACTCGTTCCTGACACACAGACAAATGGTCTGCTCTTTAGGGGTGCCATTAATTCTTAATGGTACCTCACACATTAGAAAATGTGCTTTTGGTGCCGTGCAATTTAAAAAAAAATGGTTGGGGACTTCCTTCCCTGAATTTTTGTGGTTAGGGAAGCCCATTGAAATGAATGGGCTGCCCTACACGCAGCACGCAGCCACACAGATGTGAACCAAGGGCTTGTTCACATGTCAGGTTGGAGGGGTGGTAAAAGCCCATGGTTAAGCTGTTTTTACCACCCCCAACTTCTTACCCTTTAGCTGCAGAGACAGCAGCTGGGGGTGTACACATGCTGTGGCTGCAGCTGGAGGTATACCCAGGGTGAATGGGGCTGCACTGCAACTACCCTGCAACTGTGTTCATTGCACGGTTGCGGTGTAGTGATGCTGCATTAAAACAGGTGGTGAGGAGGCAACATAATGCCTCTTTACCATCTGTCAAATGCCTCTGAAAAGCGATCTGTGCATGGGTTGCTTCTCAGAGGAGAAGCAGTCCTTGCTGCTATCACAAACAAGACCTACAAAAGCAGTTCTGATGGTACAGGAATGGAGGGGGGGGGGTGTCCGGATTAAAAGATATATACACACACACATATACAGACACATACATGTGCACACAGGCATACAGACACATACAGGCACTTGTACACACGCACATGCAGACACGTGCGCAGACACGTGCACACACACATGCAGACACTTGCACACAGACACATACAGACACATGCACACACATACAGACACATGCACACACACACATGTACAAACGCACATACAGACAGACACTCACATGCACACACACATGTACAAACACACATACAGACAGACACTCACATGCACACACACACACGTACAAACACACATACAGATGTACACACACACATACAGACAGACACTCACATGCTCACGCACATACAGACACATGCACACACACACATACAGACACATGCACACACACACACATTCACACATACAGACACATGCACATGCACACACACACATACAGACACATGCACATGTACACACACACATACAGACACACATACAGGCAGACACTCACATGCACACACACACACATGTACAAACACACATACAGACGTACACACACATGCTCACGCACATACAGACACATGCACACACACATACAGACACATGCACACACACACATACAGACACATGCACACACACATACAGACACACACATACAGACACACACATACAGACAGACACTCACATGCACACACACACACACACATGTACAAACACACATACAGACGTGCACACACACAGACAGACAGACACTCACATGCTCACGCACATACAGACGCATGCACACACACACATACAGACACATGCACACACACATACAGACACATGCACACACACACACATACAGACACATGCACACACACACACATACAGACACATGCACACACACACATACATACAGACACATGCACACACACACACATACAGACACATGCACACACATACAGACACATGCACACACACATACAGACACATCCACACACACATACAGACACACACATACAGACACATGCACACACACACATACAGACACATCCACACACACATACAGACACACACATACAGACACATGCACACACACATACAGACACATGCACACACATACAGACACATGCACACACACACATACAGACACATGTACACACACAGACAGTCAGACACTCACATGCACGCACACACACGCACACACACAGACACATGTATAAAGCCCTTTTAAAACAAATCTAGCTTCTAGCACAGTACCTTTCCCGTTTCCTCATTCAGCCAGGTACTGCACTGTAGGGGAAGCAGAGAGCACAGCACACTCCCCTGCACTTTACTTTCACTTTGCTGAGGTTGACGGAGGTTCTCACAATGCCGATGTACAGTTCGTCGGGAGATCGGGAGATCAGGCTCATCTGACAGTCCTTCTCTCCCCTGATCCCGCGGCACACCTGAGAACCTCTAATGGCACACCAGTGTGCCACGGCACACTGGTTGAGAAAGGCTGCTTTAGGAAATAGCACCCAACAGTGCTTTGTAAGGTTACACAATCATGCCAATTTCAGGACTCACCGCATTTCTCTCAGGGTGAGCTAAAACAAACACAAGCAGGAAATGTCACCAAACCTTGGTTTTATTTTTTTTTATTTAAAAAATGTTTTAGACATTGTCTGGCATATTGATGGCCCCTCTACCCACAAAGAATTCAATGTATCTTAGCCGGACATCACGGGCACTCAGGGAGGGCAAGCCAGGACGGCCACTTTCAAGCGCCGTCAGGGTTGGTTCATTAGGAATCCTGGCCTCAGGCCCAACTGAGGCAGCATAGTTGGCAGAATGTTTCCATAAAAAGTTGTGTAGAACACAGCACGCCAGGATAATGTGATTCAGTTTGTACCCTGCCATATGTATGGGTGTAAGAAATAGGCGGAACCGGCTGGCCATGATTCCAAACGTGTTCTCCACCACTCTTCTGGCTCTGGCCAGCCAGTAATTAAAAACCCTCTGGTCCGGGGTGAGGGTCCTCATCGGGAATGGCCGCATAAGATGGTCCCCCAGCACAAATGCTTCATCCACAACGAAGACGAATGGGAGTCCTTCCACATTGTCTTCTGGAGGTGGCAAGTCCAAGCTGCCATTCTGGAGACGCCTGTAAAACTCTGTCTGGGTGATGACTCCACCATCGGACATCCGGCCATTCTTCCCCACGTCCACATACAGGAACTCATAATTAGCCGACACCACCGCCAACATCACAATACTATTGAACCCCTTGTAGTTGTAATAGTACGACCCCGAGTTGGGTGGTGGGATGATGTGGACGTGTTTCCCATCAATTGCCCCTCAGCAGTTAGGAAATTCCCACCACTGGGCAAAGTGGGAGGCCACAGTCTGCCATTCCTGTGGCATGGAAGGAAACTGTGGAGTCAAAACAATATAAAAAATTTGTCATTTTGCACATAAACATGGAAAGCAGATTAGACACAAATATTCTCGCCCAACATCAAGCTAACATTTTTATGAGGGAATTTTTTAAGACAAAAGTATAAGGTACACCTATAAGATTCCCCCCCTCTCCTGGGCCATTTCTAACATTATAGGGGGGGGGGACTCTGGGACAGGCAACTCTCTCCACTTCATTGAGATATGAATGCCTAAATAAATGCCTAAATAATGGGTATTACTTTGAACAGCCCCTCCTTAGTTACACTATTGGCAGACCACTGGACAGGTAAGAAGTGTCATAATACAAAGATATAAATACATACTGTACACATTTGAGCACATTTGGACATTCTGCTATTACCTATCAAGATAATAATAGGATACAAAAACTTGAAACAGTACAATTTGAAAGTATACAGGCAGGCCCTTGCACTACATGCTTTGGGGAATTCATCCATAAATCTGACCACAAAAGAGGTGGGTATAGTGTGTATGGGTTTGGCAAAGTCAGCAGATAGATGATTGAGGATAGATAGAGAACTGGTATCAGCTGACTTAGCAGTTGGGGGATGGAGGGTCCCAAATGATTTGGGGACCCAAAAAAAAGCCTCTGGCACTCTGCCTGAATTTAAAGCACAAATCACATTTCTAAACATTTTAGGGGGTGTTTGGGGTAAAGCACTACTACAGTATGGAGCTGATAAAATACATTGTTAAGTGACTACATGAGGTGAATATAGGGCCAGGAGACCATGCTGGGGAGGTAAGTGAAGGCAAATATGTATGAAGGACAACAAAAATAATTACATAAAAATCCAGCATGCATGTGGACAAAGGGGACATTCACAGCATATTACAATCATGGTAATTAGGGAATGAAGAAAGAAATACAATATATTAGCAAACAATAAATACAATCAAATGTGATATTAAAGGATAAAAATCTTACCTTAATATAATCCTTCTGGAGGACCTGAATGATGGCAGAACAGGTCTCTGGGATAATGATCCCCAGAGCCTGGGGGGAGATGCCTGTCGAGAACTTCAAGTCCTGCAGGCTTCTCCCCATCGCCAAGTACCGCAGGTTGGCGACGAGCCTCTGCTCCGGAGTGATGGCTTGCCTCATGCAGGTAGCCTGCCTGTTGATATAGGGGGTCAGCAAAGCCAACAAACGGTGAAATACGGGGTCCGTCATCCGGAGAAAGTTCCTGAAATCATCAGGATTATTCTCACGGATCTCACGGAGCAAAGGCATATGACAGAACTGGTCACGCTGAAGCAACCAATTCTTGGTCCATGAACTCCTCCCCACCCTGTTCATGGACTGGACTTGTGTCAAGGTCAGGACCCCAACACCAAGCCCCCACACAGCACGAACTCTACGAGGAGTACGTATTCGCAACATGGCTAGAAAACGGTCGGCTGCTCAGAACGAAGTAACTGAAGAACAGCAAGGCCTGTGAAGAGCGACCTGAAAAACAGCAACGAGCGGACAAGAACACAATAGATAATCAAATACGAACTCCCTGCACGCACTGAAGAGCAGATACAAACCCACAAGCACAAACTGAACAGCAGAAAACGATCTGAAAACCACGAGTCTGAAAAAGCGCAAATCGTCTCTCACCAAACTTTTACTAACACAAGATTAGGAAAAGGAGCCCAAAGGGTGCCGCACTTGGTTCTGAAATGGCCTTTTATAGTCCCGTCGTACGTGGTGTACGTGACCACGTTCTTGGCGATCGGAAATTCCGACAACTTTGTGCAACCGTGTGTACGCAAAACAAGTTTGAGCCAACATCCGTCGGAAAAAATCCTAGGATTTTGTTGTCAGAATGTCCAATCAATGTCCGACTGTGTGTACGGGGCAATATACTGTTGTATGCTCTTTAAAACTCACTACCTACTCAAGTCAAAGGAGGCATTAGATGAAGAGGTGCTAAAAATTTGACTGGCAAAAAATCAAAGAAAGGATTTTATAAAACAACATGCTTATCTATTTCATTTTAGCAACTTTACTTTAGTTATCATCTTTCTAGACACTGCATTTCAGTTTATAAAATTTCTTTCAGGTGCAATTAAAAACACCACCTTTTAAACCACCTTTTTAAAAAATTCCGTATGTGTAATGTTATAATAGTGTATATGCTGACTATTTAGCACTAATAAATTATATTCTAACGTAATAAACTGTGCTAGAATTATAGCTAAATGTATGATTTTAGCTCCACATTGATGGGCTAGAATTTCAAACAACATTTTTCACTTGGTGGCTTTTTACAATATATTTGGATTGCAATATTTTCCATAAAATAAACTCAATCGGAGATACTACCAAATAGGAAAAATATGCGAGAAAAATACATATGTGTGTGGGAATATAATATCAGTTCAAAAGTTACTTTCTTTTAAATGAGGCAATCTTGTTAAAAGACCAAAAATATGGCTTGTTAAGCAGATAGGTGATAGGAACCATAACAGCAGTTTTGATTTTTTTTTTAAGCTAAAAATAAAAAAAATCAAAGACATTTTCCAGTCTGATAGGAACTGGACCTCTGCTGTCGATCCTTCTGTGTAATGACATAAAAGTCTGTCTCATTTCATCTCATGATTTCTCTTTGCTGTGCTTTTCTTCTAAGCATTACTTGGACCAGTATACCACTGCTGTTAGTACTTCCAATAAAGACAATCCATTAAAGCTGGAGTATTCTTCTGCAGGGAGAAAACTTCAAATATCAGCACACGTTGCTACATTACAATGTTACAGTAACAATCTGTTTCATTTGAAAAACAATTCTCATGAACTAAAATGTATTTATATTATTGTATTTGGTTAATATATGTAATTATTATATTCTGTATATGATTTGCTATTTTTTTCATTTACAAGCTTTTTTCTACATTTACATGTAAACCAAGCTGGCTAGCAAATATGACAGTTACAGTGTTTAGGACAAATTCAAATTGCCAGAGGAGAACATTTTTTTTCTTAAAGCCCATCCTAAGCTACACTTTCTACTCAGAAAATATTGAAGCCGGACATAGACAGGTAAACAGCATTCTCATACAGAGGCCATCAACGGAAGCCTACATAGTTCTCTTACAGCAGGTTTACTTATAGACTTAAAATTAAGTGTATTTTACAGTAATGCCCCGTACACACGGTCGGATTTTCCGATGGAAAATGTCCGATCGGATCGTGTTGTCGGAAATTCCGACCGTGTGTGGGCTCCATCGGACATTTTCCATCGGATTTTCCGACACACAATGTTGGAGAGCAGGAGATAAAATTTTCCGACAACAAAATCCGTTGTCGGAAATTCTGATCGTGTGTACACAAATTCGACGGACAAAGTGCCACGCATGCTCAGAATAAATAAAGAGATGAAAGCTATTGGCCACTGCCCCGTTTATAGTCCCGACGTACGTGTTTTACGTCACCGCGTTCAGAACGATCGGATTTTCCGACAACTTTGTGCGACCGTGTGTAGACAAAACAAGTTTGAGCCAACATCCGTCGGAAAAAATCCTAGGATTTTGTTGTCGGAATGTCCGAACAAAGTCCGACCGTGTGTACGCCCTATAAGACTTGCTATAAGGCCCCCGTAAATGCTGACCTTTCCCTTACTTGAGCTCACAGCAGAATGAAGCCTTTCTTTCTTTAGAGGAAGTAAACTCTGTAGTTTTTTCCCCCTTTTTTTTCTTTCCTGCAAAATAAAGGCATAATGTGCTAGTATGCATCACAGACTAGCACATTATGTGACAGTTACCTGCAAACGAAGCCCACATCGTCCCCGCTGCAGGTCACATCAATTTTCGCCTGTCTTCCTTCCGGGGCCGCGGACTCTAGCTATGACTGGCTAGAGCCACGTGACGTCACTCCCACGCATGTGCACAGGAGCCACCGGTCATGGATCACACTGCTGAAGAAACGGCCCGGGCAGCTGTTCCTTCAGAGCATATGTGCAGATGATATCATTGGCGCAGTATACAGTAAATATCTCCTAAACAGCGCATGTTTATGAGATATTTACAATACCTATAGGCAAGCTTTATTCTTTGCTTACCTATAGGTACAAATAATACAGTGAGGTTTGCAACCTCTTTAACTGCTTCAGCCCTAGAAGATTTTACCCCCTTCCTGACCAGAGCACTTTTTGCGATTTGTCACTGCATCGCTTTAACTGACAAGTGCGCGGTCATGCAACGTTGTATCCAAACAAAATTTTCGTCCTTTTTTCCCCACAAATAGAACTTTCTTTCGGTGGTATTTGATCGCCTCTGCGGTCTTTAATTTTTTCGCTATAAACAAAAAAAGAGCGACAATTTTGAAAAAAAAGCATTATTTTTTACTTTTTGCTATAATAAATATCCCCCAAAAATATATATAAAATTTTTTTTTTCTCAGTTTAGGCCGATATGTATTCTTCTACATATTTTTGGTAAAAAAAAATCGCAATAAGCGTATATTGATTGTTTTGCGCAAAAGTTATAGCATCTACAAAAAAGGGGATTGATTTATAGCATTTTTATTATTATTTTTTTTTTTACTAGTAATGGCGGCGATCTGCGATTTTTATCGTGACTGCAACATTATGGCGGACACATCGGACAATTTTGACACATTTTTGGAACCATTGACATTAATACAGCGATCAGTGCGATTAAAAATGCATTGATTACTGTACCCATGACCCTGTATTCACAATATCTGGTCTCCCACAGTACACAGAACATGGAAATGCAATTATTTTAGGAAATATAAACCGCTAAATTATAAATGTGGATGAGTAAATAATCTCTAAATATCAGCCATTAACCCATCAAAGCGGCGCTATTCTCAGTCCTAAACGCTGACTGATAAATAAAAAAGTCTTTGTAAAATGCAGGCAAAACAAATGCGGGCAGGAAAATTCCAACAAAGACACAAAGGCTAGGACTTAATCTGGAGTCTCATATCTGAATAGTAGATCTGATCTGTGCACCTTTGACCATCTGTTAGGACACCTTGTGCTGCACACACCCCGCAAGGGGTTCAAACTCACCGGAACCGAGAGGTTAACAGGCCTTGGATAGTATCCTCACTCTGATTACTCCCGAAGTCCTCCAGAGTTGATAGTCAAACACCAGCAACAATGTCCACATGTAAAAAAGAGACCCCAAATAGTCCAGTACCGTTTTGATAATTTATTGTAATTCAAACAAAATAAAGGAAAATAAAATAAAGTCAAGTAAACTGTAACAATCAGTGGGTGCAGGTCCTTTCAAAGGATAGCCTTCTAGCTTTCGGTTGGTTGGTAATAGTGGATAACTAAAATGCCTTCTCTCAAAGCACAAAGGAGCTGGCTGCAGACTGGATGGATGATACACACTCACAGCTGATCAGCCCTTCGTCCCACTAGTAACAAAAAGCTACGCTCTGATACCACGCTCTGATACCACGGCAACCGTTATTACGTGAGGACGCAGTGCGCTCTAAGCCTGAAGCTTCAGACACGAGAAGGCGGAAGTGCCGATCAGCTGTGACTGGTTGACGCGCAGTGCGCTCCAAGCTTATAGCTTTTTGTTACTAGTGGGACGAAGGGCTGATCAGCTGTGAATGTGTATCATCCATCCAGTCTGCAGCCAGCTCCTTTGTGCTTTGAGAGAAGGCATTTTAGTTATCCACTATTACCAACCAACCGAAAGCTAGAAGGCTATCCTTTGAAAGGACCTGCGCCCACTGATTGTTACAGTTTACTTGACTTTATTTTATTTTCCTTTATTTTGTTTGATTTACAAAAAAATTATCAAAACGGTACTGGACTATTTGGGGTCTCTTTTTTACATGTGAACATTGTTGCTGGTGTTTGACTATCAACCCTGGAGGACTTCGGGAGTAATCAGAGTGAGGATACTATCCCAGGCCTGTTAACCTCTCGGTTCCGGTGAGTTTGAACCCCTTGTGGGGTGTGTGCAGCACAAGGTGTCCTAACAGATGGTGAAAGGTGCACCCATCAGATCTACTATTCATATATGAGACTCCAGATTAAGTCCTAGCCTTTGTGTCTTTGTTGGAATTTTCCTGCCTGCATTTGTTTTGCCTGCATTTTACAAAGACTTTTTTATTTATCAGTCAGCGTTTAGGACTGAGAATAGCGCCGCTTTGATGGGTTAATGGCTGATATTTAGAGATTATTTACTCATCCACATTTATAATTTTTTTGTATTAAGTGGCTGCTGAGAGATATCTCATTCGAAACAGGTGACATCAGGTCAAATCACTGTGGTTTAATAGTTTCCATCTTCATATACCGAATATCCTTAAGCGCTGAGATAGGAGGATTGTAGTAGGGCATATTGTCTCCTTTTTGTTTGTTTATAAACTGCTAAATACCTTTTCTCATCAGTGGTATATAGAAGTCTTGTGACTTCTATCAGTGTCTGGTTAAAGCCTGTTGGAGGAGTTTTCATTCTACTTTGACTGTCCTATGAGACTGCAAGACCCCTGACCCTCTGTCTGGACAGTGCTGATTGGCCCTGTGCTAATCACATGCACCCTCCCCAGACAAGAATTCAAACTCTCTAGTAATACACACAAAATTGATCATGTGCAGAGTGACTCCAAAGACTTTGTTGTATCAAGAGATGGATTTGGGACAGTGCAAGAAGGGGGAGGGGGATCAGAGAAGATAGAATCAAACAGCCTTTTTACACAATGCAGAGGATTAGCCTCTTAGATACCACAGTGAGTATAACAAGCATGCTTTACTGCATATACAGACTGATTTTACTGTTATGGGTTTAGTAACACTTTAACCACTTTAGCCCCGGACCATTATGCTGCCTAATGCTGCGTACACACGGTCGGACTTTCTAGAAAGCTAGGTCCGACGTACTTGCCGCCAGACTTCCGGCGGACTACCGCCGGACTTTCTGAACGGCCGGACTTGCCTACACACGGCCGGACTTTCCGGAATCCGGTCTTCCCAACGGACTTCCGCCGGACTTTCAGAATGAACGGACTTTCCCACACACGGACAAGTCCGTTCATTTTGAACGTGACTCGGGTACGACGGGACTAGAAAAGGAATTCAATCTCGCCGCTTTTTTTGGCGAGATTGAAACCTTGCGAGCCCCGTCGCAGGCCCTTAGGTCTGGTATGGAACTTTAAGGGGAACCCCCTACGCCGAAAAACCGGCGTGGGGGTCCCCCCCAAAATCCATACCAGACCCCGATCCGAGCACGCAGCCCGGCCGGTCAGGAAAGGGGGTGGGGACGAGCGAGCGCCCCCTCCCCTCCTGAACCGTACCAGGCCGCATGCCCTCAACATGGGGGGTGCTTTGGGGGAGGGGGCGCCTTACGGTGCCCCCCCACCACAAAGCACCTTGTCCCCATGTTGATGAGGACAAGGGCCTCTTCCCGACAACCCTGGCCGTTGGTTGTCGGGGTCTGCGGGCGGGGGGCTTATCGGAATCCGGGAGCCCCCTATAATAAGAGGGCCCCCAGATCCCGGCCCCCCCACCCTATGTGAATGAATATGGGGTACATGGTACCCCTACCCATTCACCTAGGTAAAAAGTGTTAATAATAAAACACAACACAGGTTTTTAAAATAATTTATTAAACTGCTCCGGGGGGGGGGTCTTCTTCCGTCTTCGGGGGTCCCTCCGCTTCATCTTCTCCCGGGGTCCGGTTGGTTCTTCTCCGCTCTCTTCTCCCGGTGTTCCAGTTCTTCGGCCGGCTCCTCTGCTGTGTTCAGGTAGCTCTCTTGCCAGCAGAGGTCCGGACTTCTGAGCTGCTGGGCTTCTTGTCTTCTCTTCTCTTCTCTTCCCCCAGATGTTGACACGACGCTCTCTCCGGCTGGACTGGTCTCTGAGGGCTGCGTTGTGACTTATATAGGCGGAGACCCCGCCCCCATATGATGTCACAGGCCCTGGGCATGCTGGGACTGTGACGTTTTAGGGGGCGTGGTCGACCACGTAAGGCACCCCCTCCCCCAAAGCACCCCCCCATGTTGAGGGCATGCGGCCTGGTACGGTTCAGGAGGGGGGGGGGCGCTCGCTCGTCCCCACCCCCTTTCCTGACCGGCCGGGCTGCGTGCTCGGATCGGGGTCTGGTATGGATTTTGGGGGGACCCCCACGCCGGTTTTTCGGCATAGGGGGGGTTCTCCTTAAAGTTCCATACCAGACCTAAGGGCCTGGGATGCCCCCCGCGCTCGCCGCAATGGGAAAATTTGTTTTTCCTATTGCAGCGAGCGCGAGATGCAGTAACCTGCTCCTCCGTCGTATCTGGTCCTTCGGACCAGCATACAGACGAACGGGCTTTCCGTCAGGAACTGAGTCCGGCGGAGGTACGACGTAAAGATTTGAAGTCCGGCGGCGTCCGTCGGACTTTTGCAGGTGAAAAGTCCGACCGTGTGTACGCGGCATAAGGACCAGAGGTCTTTTTCCAATTTGGCACTGTGTCGCTTTAACTGCTAATTGCGCGGTCATGCAATGCTGTACCCAAACAAAATTTGCGTCCTTTTCTTCCCACAAATAGAGCTTGATTTTGATGGTATTTGATCACCTCTGCCGTTTTTATTTTTTGGCGCTATACACGGAAAAAGACCGAAAATTTGGAAAAAAAATGATATTTTCTACTTTTTGTTATAAAAAAATCCAATAAACTCAATTTTAGTCATACATTTAGGCCAAAATGTATTCGACCACATGTCTTTGGTAAAAAAAATGTCAATAAGCGTATATTTATTGGTTTGCGCAAAAGTTATAGCGTCTACAAACTAGGGTACATTTTCTGGAATTTACACAGCTTTTAGTTTATGACTGCCTATGTCATTTCTTGAGGTGCTAAAATGGCAGGGCAGTACAAAACCCCTCCAAATGACCCCATTTTGGAAAGTAGACACCCCAAGGAAATTGCTGAGAGGCATGTTGAACCCATTGAATATTTATTTTTTTTTGTCCCAAGTGATTGAATAATGACAAAAAAAAAAAAAAATTACAAAAAGTCACTAAATGATAAATTGCTCACACAGGCCATGGGCCTATGTGGAATTGCACCCCAAAATACATTCAGCTGCTTCTCCTGAGTACGGGGATACCACATGTGTGGGACTTTTTGGGAGCCTAGCCGCGTACGGGGCCCCGAAAACCAATCACCGCCTTCAGAATTTCTAAGGGCGTAAATTTTTGATTTCACTCCTCACTACCTATCACAGTTTTGAAGGCCATAAAATGCCCAGATGGCACAAACCCCCCCCCTCCCCCAAATGACCCTATTTTGGAAAGTAGACACCCCAAGCTATTTGCTGAGAGGCATGTTGAGTCCATGGAATATTTTATATTTTGACACAAGTTGCGGGAAAGTGACACATTTTTTTTTTCTTGCACAAAGTTGTCACTAAATGATATATTGCTCACACAGGCCATGGGCATATGTGGAATTGCACCCCAAAATACATTTAGCTGCTTCTCCTGAGTATGGGGATACCACATGTGTGGGACTTTTTGGGAGCCTAGCCGAGTACGGGGCCCCGAAAACCAATCACCGCCTTCAGGATTTCTAAGGGTGTAAATTTTTGATTTCACTCTTCACTGCCTATCACAGTTTCGGAGGCCATGGAATGCCCAGGTGGCACAAAACCCCCCCAAATGACCCCATTTTGGAAAGTAGACACCCCAAGCTATTTGCTGAGAGGCATGGTGAGTATTTTGCAGCTCTCATTTGTTTTTGAAAATGAAGAAAGACAAGAAAAAAAATTTTTTTTTTCTTTTTTCAATTTTCAAAACTTTGTGACAAAAAGTGAGGTCTGCGAAATACTTACTATACCTCTCAGCAAATAGCTTGGGGTGTCTACTTTTCAAAATGGGGTCATTTGGGGGGTTTTGTGCCACCTGGGCATTCCATGGCCTCCGAAACTGTGATAGGCAGTGAAGAGTGAAATCAAAAATTCACGCCCTTAGAAAGCCTGAAGGCGGTGCTTGGATTTCGGGGTCCCGTACGCGGCTAGGCTCCCAAAAAGTCTCACACATGTGGTATTCCCGTACTCAGGAGAAGCAGCAGAATGTATTTTGCGGTGTAATTTCACATATTCCCATGGCATGTTTGAGCAATATATCATTTAATGACAACTTTGTGCAAAAAAAAAAAAATTTGTCTCTTTCCCACAACTTGTGTCACAATATATAATATTCCATGGACTCGACATGACTCTCAGCAAATAGTTTGGGGTGTCTACTTTCCAAAATGGGGTCATTTGGGGGGGGTTTTGAACTGTCCTGGCATTTTATGCACAACATTTAGAAGCTTATGTCACACATCACCCACTCTTCTAACCACTTGAAGACAAAGCCCTTTCTGACACTTTTTGTTTACATGAAAAAATTATTTTTTTTTGCAAGAAAATTACTTTGAACCCCCAAACGTTATATATTTTTTTAAAGCAAATGCCCTACAGATTAAAATGGTGGGTGTTTCATTTTTTTTTTCACACAGTATTTGCGCAGCGATTTTTCAAACGCATTTTTTTGGGAAAAAACACACTTTTTTAAATTTTAATGCACTAAAACACACTATATTGCCCAAATGTTTGATGAAATAAAAAAGATGATCTTAGGCCGAGTACACGGATACCAAACATGACATGCTTTACAATTGCGCACAAACGTGCAGTGGCAAAAAAATAAATACATTTTTAAAAGCCTTTAAAAGCCTTTACAGGTTACCACTTTAGATTTACAGAGGAGGTCTACTGCTAAAATTACTGCCCTCAATCTGACCTTCGCGGTGATACCTCACATGCATGGTGCAATTGCTGTTTACGTTTGACGACAGACCGCCGCTTGCGTTCGCCTTAGCGCGAGAGCAGGGGGCGACAGGGGTGCTTTTTATTGTTATCTCAGGGACTGTAAATATCCCCTATGATAGCAATAGGTAGTGACAGGTACTCTTTTTTGAAAAAATTGGGGTCTATTAGACCCTAGATCTCTCCTCTGCCCTCAAAGCATCTGACCACACCAAGATCGGTGTGATAAAATGCTTTCCCAATTTCCCAATGGCGCTGTTTACATCCGGCGAAATCTAAGTCATGAAATGCTAGTAGCTTCTGGTTTCTTAGGCCATAGAGATGTTGGGAGCCACTCTGGTCTCTGATCGGCTCTATGGTCAGCTGGCTGAATCACCGGCTGCATTCTTAGGTTCCCTGTTGAGACAGGAGAGCCAGAGAAAAACACGGAAGACGGTGGGGGGGGGCATTCCCTCCCACAGCTTGTAAAAGCAGTCTAGAGGCTAATTAGCCGCTAGAATTTCTTTTACATGAAAGCCGACCACTGGCTGAAAAGAATGATACCAAGATGATACCTAAACCTGCAGGCATAATTCTGGTATAACCATTCAAAGTCGTGAATGGCGTACCTGAAGACAAAAAAATGGTTAACAATAAAACACAGTAAACGGTAAAGTATAAAAAATTGCATACCTGAAAAACAAACATGATAAAACATAATAACAATAAAACATTGCAGAATAGAATACAGTAAAAAAGAGCAGAACAATAGAGAGAGAGAATAGAGAGAGAGAGAAAAATAAAATTACAACTATTTTTTTTTTATTTTATATATATATATATTTTTTTTTACACTTTTTTTTTAACTAACTTTTATAACTGTAACCGGTTCCAGGTTCGGGTCTCTCAAAATGTGATGGCATCTTGGGAGACCCTGTGAAAGTGCGCCTAGTCTGTGCAATGCTGTACTCTACGCTAATACTCAACTAGTGAATGGTAGCGTTCAAAACATTCACCAATGCAAAAACCAGGATTGTCAGGACAGGAGGGACAATAATAGTGGGTGTCATGCCTATATCCGCGCTTGCTGCAGACACAACATCTTTTTTGGGGGGGTTCGTTGGGTAGGGGTACTCGGGAGGACATAAAGAAAATGCCTCTCATGCAGCCGACTGCATTTGGTTGGGGATGTGAATGGGAGAAGTACGGGCGCTGCAGAAGCGGTGGGTTCCCAATTAGGGTTGGCGAATGCAGTAGGAAGGGCACTATGGGCACGACGGGACTGTGTTTGTCTTTTTGGTGGCAGTGGGACACTACTTGTGCTTGCCACTACACCAGCTCGAACTGCACTTATGGGACTCGCCACGTCACCATGTGTTACTGCAGTGCTGGTTTGACTATGACCGGGGTGTACTAGGCCGCTGGTGCTTGCCAGTTCACCAAAACGCTACCAAAAAAACTGTTAGCGACCGCAGGGATCAGGCCTGACTCTGCGAACGCTGCGATTTTTGCGTTTAGTGTTTTGTAAGTGACAGTGATCGATCGATACTGCACTTGGGTGGGCTGGGCTGGGCCGGGTGGAGGGGCAAAACGCAGGTGCTAGCAGGTATCTGGGCTGATCCCGCTAACACTGCGTTTTTGGGAACCCTAAACTGCTGAGGACGCTAGTATAGATCTGATCGGATCAGATATTGATCCGTTTAGATACTATACCACTAAGGGAGGTGTACGGTGCGTGCGTGGGTGTTAGCGGTACTGCCGCTAACCTGACACTGCCTGGGGCTGGTGCTTGCCAGTTCACCAAAATGCTACCAAAAAAACTGTTAGCGATCGCAGGGATCAGGTCTGACTCTGCGAACGCTGCAGTTATGCGTTTAGTGTTTTGTAAGTGACAGTGATCGATCGATACTGCACTTGGGTGGGCTGCTCTGGGCTGGGCGGAGGGGCAAAATGCAGGTGCTAGCAGGTATCTGGGCTGATCCCGCTAACACTGCGTTTTTGGGAACCCTAAACTGCTGGGGACGCTAGTATAGATCTGATCGGATCAGATATTGATGCGTTCAGATACTATACCACTAAGGGAGGCGTATGCTGCGTGCGTGGGTGTTAGCGGTACTGGCGCTAATCTGACGCTGCCTGGGGCGACGCATATAACCGCCGGGCGATCAGGGGGCTAAACCTTTATTCGGTGATAAACGGCGGGTGCCCTGACACTATAAAAAATAAACGAACTAACCAGCGTCACCCGTAACGGTTATACGGTGATCAGTGGTGAAAGGGTTAACTAGGGGGCAATCAAGGGGTTAAAACATTTATTAGATAGTATATGGGGGTCCCTGTCGCTATAAAATGCTGACGGCGAACCTAAGTATTTACGTCCCTAACTAGCGTCACCAGTGACACTAATACAGCAATCAGAAAAATGATCGCTTAGCGACACTGGCGACAGGGGGTGATCAAGTGGTTAAAACTTTATTAGGGGGGTTAGGGGGGTACCCTAGACCTAAAGGGGGCTAACAGTAACTGTCCTAACACAGTAACTGTCATAAACTGACACCATGCAGTAATCAGAAAAAAAAAAAAAAAACATTGCTTGGTGTCAGTGTGACAGGGGGGGGGGGTGATTGGGGGGCGATCGGGGGGGGACAGGGGTGTTTTGTGTGCCTGGCATGTTCTACTGTTTGTGTGTGTGAGATGACATCATTTCCTTTGCTGCTGTTTAGCATACAGCAGCAAAGGAATGTTCTGATTGGCCGGCGGCGATCGCGAGGGGGGGCCACGAACGGATGGCCTCCCCCTCAGCTCCGATCACCGGGGGACAAAAGAGGACCACCTCAGGCACCGGGGGGCGTCCGATCGGACCCCCCACCCACGGGAGGCAGATCACGTATATTTATGTGATTTTGCCTGCCCGTGCCGCCTTGCTGACGTAAATCGGCTTGAGGCGGTCCTTAACTGGTTAAGGTTTGTGTTTAAGTGGATGTAAATCCTCACTAATACCCAGTGAAGTGAACAGCCTCAGATGATACACAGTTGTGAAACAAATCCTCCTACATATGTTTTACATGTATATCTACTGTCTTCAGCTTTATATACTGTTTAGAAAGTGCATATCATGTTAGATTTTCTCTTCCTGATTCACCTGTGGGTGTGGATTCTTATCATACACTGCGAGACAGCTGATTGGAGGAAAGTCACCCCCCCCCCACATAGGCAGAGACTTGCAGAGCTGTGCTGTGAATAGACCAGCTCTCTACTAATCTATTTATAGCACCCACTCTGACACAAATTTAGGGCTGGTTTTATCACAGTTGAAGGAGAACTTGTCAGAATTTATCATGCTGATAACAGAAGAATGGAGCAGGAGAAAGATAAGAGATAAGAAAACACTGCAGATATATGTTCCCAGCTCACATTTCATGAATGCAGATTACATCCACTTTAAATAAATAAACAATTTAAAAAGCCTGACACCACCTTTGCAAGATGACAGTATTATGAGTGCTTGTTATTAACACTGAGCTTGGATAGAGACAAAATGAAACTTGCCCTGATTGTTCTGCTCTGGTAGGGATAGCATGCAAAGTGAATAATATAAACTTCAGGTAACCTCCAAGAGGTAAGCAACATATTTAACAGAGTGGAGATTCAGATTACTAAAAATGGCCATTTGTACCTAGTTCTCTTTAAAGGAAATCTCAGCAGATTTCTTGCAGTGCTGATGTGATGATGTCGGTGCCACTCTCTCTTTCCCTTGTATTGTAAATAGAGAGCACCTTGGTAATAACCTTTAAGAGGAGGGAACTATGACACCCTGCATTGACAATATAGTCCTTGGAACATCTTGAGGTTAAAAGGAGATTCTGTGGGAGAAAACATCAGATGAAAGGTGGGTAATGCAGTTATGAGTTATTTTATCAGCAAAAAATATCAGCCTGGGGTTGAGTTTTAGGCCTCCTGCCACTTGAACATGTATCATTTTGAACTATAGATCCTTAGATCCTTTCATTTTTTGGTGGCACATCAATATAGAAAACAACAAAAAAAATGTATCCATTTTAATAAATGCAAATTTAAACTGTTTTTTTATTTTTTACAACATGGGACAGACGCCATGTTTTAGGGTTCGTTTCGTTCCACCTGCTGGCCCTCCTGGCCGACAGGTATGTGCTAGGAGTACTACCTTGTGGTCCTCCGTCCGGGAGGCCCACGTCGCTGAGGCGTGTGGGTGGGCACAGAAGCCTGTCTGGGGCCTACCACAGCGGCAGAGGAATGGTTCTGAGCTGTCTGTCCTATGGGAAGAAGCTGGACAACTGAGAAGATCCCAGGGGAGGACCCGTCACGGAAGGATCATGCAGAGTGCTGGTCTGGAGAGGGGCCTGGTGACTCAGTTGGAGGACGCATCCTAAAGTAATCTTACCGCATAGTACTGCCGGGTCGGCTTAAAGGTTCTAGTGCCGTGTTTGTAAACCATTACATCCTGTGGCAGAGGATCGAATGGGTTTTGTTCCAATCAAGTCTGTGGCAAAGACTTTTGTTCGTGCTGCGTACTGGCTGCTAGGTTAGTGAGAGAAACCTATCCAGGCAGGCAAAGAGAGAGTACATTCATCTGCAAGCTCTCAATTCCTAACACTACACCAAGAAAAGGTATTTGAACTTCCCTGCAACTTTCCTTCTACCGCTTTCCTGCTACTTCCTTCAGTTTACGTTTATTAAAGCATTGGAAAAGATACTCAAGTGTCCGGTGCCTACATTGTGTGGGACCCTATACTCAGTTCTGGTGAAATAGAGGTAACGAAGATGACGGTAACAGCCCGCTTTAAACCAGCAGCTCCACCGAGAGTTATTGCTACATTTATTATTGAGTATATTAGATCATATATTTTAATTCATTACAATATAACTAGTGATTATGAAGTGTTAAAAATATGCAGATGTATTTAAATTTGCACGCAGAAAGGAAATAAAAACCAAGCAATCTTTCTACCCTTCCAGCTACCAAGAACACAAGTTGTATTGTACTGTATGAAACCTCACTTTTCTGCTTCTGTCAATGGTCCTGGAGGCTATGGCAATGCTGGCAGTTTTGCAAGTGGAATGAAGTAAAGGTTTTCATGCTTCTTAGCTGCCAGATCATGACTAGCAGTATCACACTGAAAATATTTGAAGGTCTGCCACTAATCACATCACGCATGGCAGGATTTATGTTTTTGACCACAATAAATCACATTAATGCATATACAGAAACCATCAATTACCTTTAAGAAATTTCTTAAGCGAGTATATGAATTTTTTTGTACATTGTCACTGACAACAACAATGGATATAAAGCTATAGGTTTAAATATGCACAGCAAATTGAGAATAATGCCGCGTACAAACGGTCGGACTTTTCGTCTACAAAAGTCCGACAGCCTGTCCGACAGACTTTCGGCGGACTTTTGGCGGACTTGCGGCAGACTTGCGGCGGACTTGCGGCAGACTTTCTAACGAACGGACTTGCCTACACACGATCACACAAAAGTTCGACAGCCTAGTACGCGGTGACATACACCAAGTCCGGCGAGACTATAAAACGGAAGTTCAATAGCCCGTACGACACCCTTTGGGCTCCTTCTGCTAATCTCGTGTTTATCTCGTGTTAGTAGAAGTTTGGTGAGAGACAATTCACGCTTGTGAGACTAGTATTTTTCAGTTCGTTTTAACTGTTGTTCAGTCTGTGCTTGTGAGGTTTGTATCTGCTTTTCAGTGCGTTTAGTCAGTTGGCATTGAGAAATCTTTGTATTATTGTCCGCTCGTTCCTGATTTTCAGGTCGCTCTTCACAGGCCTTGCTGTTCTTCAGTGCGTTCTGTTAAGTGCGTTCTGACCAGCCGACCATTTTGAAGCCATGTTACCTGTACGTACTCGTCGTCGAGCTCGTGCATTGTATGTGCTTGGTGCTGTAGTTCATTCTTCAGCCCAAGACCAGTCCATGAACAGGGGGAAGAGGAGTTCATGGACCAAGAATTGGTTGCTCCAGCGTGACCAGTTCTGTCACATGCCATTGCTCCGTGAGATCCGTGAGAATAATCCTGAGGATTTCAGGAACTTTCTCCGGATGACGGACCCCGTTTTTGACCGTTTGTTGGCTTTGCTGACCCCCTATATCAGCAGGCAGGATACCTGCATGAGGCAAGCCATCACTCCGGAGCAGAGGCTAGTTGCCATGTTGCGGTACTTGGTGGCAGGGAGAAGCCTGCAGGACCTCAAGTTCTCAACAGGCATCTCCCCCCCAGGCTCTGAGGATCATTATCCCAGAGACCTGTTCTGCCATCATCCAGGTCCTGCAGAAGGACTATATTAAGGTAAGAATTTTTTCTTTTATTAGCATCACATGTTATTTTATTTAATCTTTGATAATGTAATGTATTTCTTAACTCAAACACTACTTACTATCATTGCAATATAGTGTGAATGTCCCCTTTTTCTCCTCACGCATGCTGGAATTTTTTCCTGTTCTTTTTTGTCATGCATGTATATTTGCCTTCAATAACCTCCCCAGCATACAATGCTGGGCACATATCCACCTAGTCTAATCAGTTTGAATGTATTTAGTCAGCTGCATTGTATTTTGTTTCCCCTAAACTCCATCCAAATAGTGTGCATGTAATTAATTGATTTCCCAACCCCCCCCCACCTAAACTCTATCCAAATAGTGTGAATGTAATTAGCTTGATTTCCCAAC
The DNA here is from genome assembly GCA_037952835.1 of Lithobates septentrionalis. Lineage (NCBI taxonomy): Eukaryota > Metazoa > Chordata > Amphibia > Anura > Ranidae > Lithobates > Lithobates septentrionalis. The sequence goes on along the minus strand of JBBDGP010001290.1, from coordinate 1,522,706 downwards.
CCCCTCCCCCCACCTAAACTCCATCCAAATAGTGTGCATGTAATTAACTTGATTTCCCAACCCCCCCCCCCCACCTAAACTCTATCCAAATAGTGTGCATGTAATTAGCTTGATTTCCAACCCCCCCTCCCACCTAAACTCTATCCAAATAGTGTGCATGTAATTAGCTTGATTTCCCAACCCCCTCCCCCCACCTAAACTCTATCCAAATAGTGTGCATGTAATTAGCTTGATTTCCCAACCCCCTCCCCCCCACCTAAACTCCATCCAAATAGTGTGCATGTAATTAACTTGATTTCCCAACCCCCTCCCCCCACCTAAACTCTATCCAAATAGTGTGCATGTAATTAACTTGATTTCCAAACCCCCCCTAATAATTTGCTAGAATGTTCTGTGGTGTTGATTTTTACAAAGCAAATATATGTTGCACTTTGCAAAATGCATTTGCACTCTGCAAGTGCATTTGCTCCAGTGCTTTAGTAAATGAGCAGAAGCTCTGCTGATTTCTATCATCCAATCATATGCAAGCCACAAAGTGTTTTGATGAATTGCCCTTGCATGTGATTGTGTACTCCTTGCAACATGAAAGCCTTTTTACCTTACCTCATTTACTTAAGCTGTGGAGCAACTGCACTTGCAGAGTGCGACAACTGCACAGTCTTGTAGCCTTTTAGTCAATAAATCCTTGCGTGTCCTTAAACTTTTTTTTTTCTAATTTCACCACCCCCTAAAATGTAATCAATGTGCCATCAGAGGGGGTGAGCAATCTGATAAGTGTGCCTTTCCATAATATTTATTCAAGAAGATTTCAATTATTTAATGTTATACTGATGCTGGACAATAATGTTTTAATTGTATAATTTTCTTGCAATGTTATTTTCTAAATTACTGAGTTTTGTTTTCTTGTTTGATTCCCCAGTTTCCTTCAACGCCACAGGAATGGCAGACTGTGGCATCCCATTTTGCCACCCGTTGGGACTTTCCCAATTGTGGAGGGGCTATAGATGGGAAACATGTCCACATCGTGCCACCACCCCATTCGGTGTCATACTATTTTAATTATAAGGGGTTCCATAGTATTGTTTTAATGGCGGTGGTGTTGGCACACTATGAATTTCTATATGAAGCCTTCGCTCTGAGCAAGCACCTCATGAGGCCATTCCCCCAAAGAACCTTCACCCCGGAGATGAGGGTTTTTAATTTCCGGCTGGCCAGAGCTAGAAGAGTTGTTGAGAATGCGTTTGGGATTCTGGCCAGCCGGTTCCGCCTGTTTCAAACCTCCATTCATTTGGCGGAATACAAACTTAATTTTATCATTTTATCGTGCTGCATCCTGCACAACTTTTTGCACAAACATTCCTCTAATTATATTGTGCCAGTTGGGCCTGAGGCCGGACCTATTAGCAGTGACAATCTTACGGGCCTGGATACTGTCCGTACTGGCTTGGTCCCCCAAAGTGCCCGTCAAGTTCAACAGCAATATGTAAATTATTTTATGGATGGGGGGCCATTGCAATGGGCCAGGATATCTAAATAATCAAAATAAAAAAAATCTTGATGAAATATTGAATTATATTTATTGCTTGCTAGGGATGAGCTTCGAGTTCGAGTCGAACTCATGTTCGACTCGAACATTGGCTGTTCGCAAGTTCGCCGAACAGCGAACAATTTGGGGTGTTCGCGGCAAATTTGAATGCCGCGGAACACCCTTTAAAAACCTATGGGAGAAATCAAAAGTGCTAATTTTAAAGGCTTATATGCAAGTTATTGTCATAAAAAGTGTTTGGGGACCCGGGTCCTGCCCCAGGGGACATGGATCAATGCAAAAAAAAGTTTTAAAAACGGCCGTTTTTTCAGGAGCAGTGATTTTAATAATGCTTAAAGTCAAACAATAAAAGTGTAATATCCCTTTAAATTTCGTACCTGGGGGGTGTCTATAGTATGCCTGTAAAGGGGCACATGTTTCCTGTGTTTAAAACAGTCTGACAGCAAAATGACATTTCGAAGGAAAAAAAGCCATTTAAAACTACCCGCGGCTATTGCATTGCCGACAATACACATAGAAGTTCATTGATAAAAACGGCATGGGAATTCCCCACAGGGCAACCCCGAACCAAAATTTAAAAAAAAAAAAAATGACGTGGGAGACCCCCTAAATTCCATACCAGGCCCTTCAGGTCTGGTATGGATATTAAGGGGAACCCCAGCCAAAATTTAAAAAAAAAATGACGTGGGGTTCCCCCTATATTCCATACAAGACCCTTCAAACTTTTATTGTTTGACTTTAAGCATTATTAAAATCACTGCTCCTGAAAAACGTCCGTTTTTAAAACTTTTTTTTGCATTGATCCTTGTCCCCTGGGGCAGGACCCAGGTCCCCAAACACTTTTTATGACAATAACTTGCATATAAGCCTTTAAAATTAGCACTTTTAAATATTAATGTTCGTGTCCCATAGACTTTAACGGTGTTCGCGTGTTCAAGCGAACTTTTTTCCTGTTCGCATGTTCTGGTGCGAACCGAACAGGGGGGTGTTCGGCTCATCCCTATTGCTTGCCTTTCTTTTGGGCTTTCTCCTAGGTTATGGTAGAGCAGTTGTAGTGCCAAGTGTATTTTCCTTGTTAATTTCTAAATAAGCTCCATTGTCACTGTAAACAACTATTTTAAATTTTAACAAACTGATACTGAGCATTGAAATAACAAACCACACATTTATTTAATTCCTAAAAAGATGTTTTAATATTTGGTATACATTCACTTATGCATTAGTATAAAATGTTCATAGTCAAAAATATCTCGATATATTTACAAATTTAGAATAATATAATTAGTTATATTTTTTGATAATTTAAAATATACATTTTTTGGCATTTTGATTTTAACAAACAGGTCTCTTTTTTTTATATATATTCTTTTTTTTGCCAAAACGGGCCTCATTTTTGCAAAATTTTTTGTGTTTTTTTTTTGAAAAACAGCCTTTTTTTTTTTTAAAAACAGGCTTTTTATTTTTTTTAGTTTTTTTAAAAACAGGCTTTTTTTTGGGGGGGGGGGGGGGGGTTAAAAACAGTTTTTTTCTTTTTTTTTTGGTTTGTGGTTTTTTATTTTAACAGGCCACTATTATTAATTTTTTTTTTTTTTTCAAAACAGGCCTCCTTTTTTCAAAAAATTGGTTTGTTCATGTTGTTAAACAGGCATATCATTTACACAGAATAATAAAGAGAAGGCCCAGAATGGGGTCAGCAAACCAGGAAATGAAGGACATGATCGATGTTTTTTGGGTTGAAAAAGGGCATTTAGATTCGACCCAAAACATCAATCATGTCCTTCATTTCCTGCTGCATACGATCCAGCCGATTCCGCATTTGATCTATCTCCCCATTCCAGGCCATTATTTGAGCAATTAGTCGTTGGGCACTGTCTGTGGTGAAATAGTCACTTGGACCTCAAATTGAATGAAAAAAAGATGTGTTTAGAAATATGCAGACATACATAGTTTACCTTACCATAAGCTGGTGTCTCAGACACTGACCTGGTGGGGTGCCCATGTCGCCTACTTCATGAACATCCTCGGGGGTGGCGCTGTTGCTTGAGTCAAGCATAACCAGATCACCTAAAATAGAGTAGAAAAATTACATAAAGTAAAAGGCAGCCATGCATAGATTACCGTAAGCTGGTGTGTCAGACACTCACCTGGTGGGGTGCCCATGTCGCCCACCTCTCCTTCCTCCACATCCTTAGTGGGGCTTGGGCTGATTTCCCAAGTATGTTCTTTTGGTTGGGGGGGACTGGGTTCTTCTTGGCTGAGTGTTTTTTCCCCTATGTGAAGCCAAAAATTAATAGACTTAGCACACAGATATTTTAGTACATAGTAATCTTCAAACATTGTAGTGAAGTGCACATGGATCAGTATACGAGGTAATAAACACAAGATGAAAACACGACAAGTACTTACTTTTTTTCAGCACTTTACGGATCCGTCTGTACTGATCCGGCTCCCGGAGTTTGAGGTCGGACCATCTTTTTCAAATTTGATCCTTCGAGCGCTGTACCCCAAAATAACCCTGTAAGGTCTTCACCACCTTCGCCATTACTTTTGCTTTTCTCAAATTTGGCCGGGCATACGGCCCATATTTCCCATCATAGTCCTTTTTTTTAAGAATTGCCACCATTTCCACCATCTCTTTAAAGGACATATTGGAGGCCTTATATCTAGGCTTCACAGATCGTGACGTTCCGGCCTCCGGGCTTTCGTCGCTACCAGAGGTAGTACACACCTGATGTGTCTCCGCCGTTATTCACCCCACTACGCGCCGTATAAAAAATGGGCGGAGAATATTAGTTCAAATCGAACGTCAGGGGCGGGCGACGCAGGCGGAGTTTCACACATGCGCAGTATATAAAGAGGGGCCTTGCGCACGTGTCATACGTACGTTCTGTGCATAGAATTAAGGGGCAGAGAACATGAGTTAAAATTGAACATCAGGGGCGGGCGACGCAGGCGGAGTTTCACGCATGCGCAGTGTATAAAGAGGGTTCTTGCGCACGTGTCGTACGTACGTACATTCTGTGCGTAGAGTCAAGGGTGGGGTATATGCGTAAACAAAAAGAATGTCAGGGGCGGGCCAAGTAGGCGTAGTATTACGCATGTGCAGTGTATAAAACGCTGTTACGTATTGTGTCATACGTACGTTCTGTGCGTAGGGCATAGTGGACCGGGACGCTACTAAACGAAGGTAATTTTAAATTTATAAATTTGGTCAAGACTTTGTAGCAAACGGCCTATATGGCTTGACAGATTGATGAGGCCTACATAGGGATAAGATGACGAGGGTTTAGCAGAAACATAATAAGTGTTTTTTGTCTTGTGTCTTTATCTTTTACAGACATTATGAATGCCCTATTTAGGATCCTGGTTTTTTGACAGCTTTTATAGCAAAATATAGAGAAATGAGGAATTTGTGGGAGGTGAAACACCTTCAATATTATTTAAAGCATGTGAGGAAGTCAACGCTGGAGAGACTTCTGTCATTTGTCCAGGCGACCATCCCGGAAGCAACAATGGAGACATTGTTAAAGAAAATTGGGGTCTTGAGAAACATGTATAAGAGGGAGCATAACAAGATCCAGGAATCAATGAGATCAGGAGCATCAGCAGATGATGTTTATGTACCCAGGCTGTGGTACTACAATCAACTCCATTTTCTTGATGACCAGACTGAAGCCAGGGCATCACTTTCAACCCATCCCTCCACCCTTCCCTCCACCCTTCCATGCACCCTTCAATGCACCCTTCTCTCCACCCCAGCAGAGGCTGATGAGGACCAAGTACCATACTGTACTTCAAACCATGATATTGGATAAAACTTTTTATACATCCATTAAGAACTTCCTTTTATTATGTGCATTGCTGTTTTAAAGCCCCACGGGGAAAATAATTTTTCTTTAATCCAATTCCGGGGTGCGCAGCCTTTCTTGTCTCTTCCATATGTGTCTTCCTTTTTTCATATTTCAATTTTGGGTGGTTAAACACCCCTCCCCACCTTGACACATTAGAGATAAGACATGGGCTGTGTGTTTCCTTTTCTTCACGTATCCTGCACATTGTTAATCAATTGTTCCCACTCTGTCAATTTTTAACAACCCCATGCATGAGGGGGAATCTAACTTAGACCCCCACACTGCATGATACTCAATTGCCTTATATGGCAATTGCTGACAAACTCTATTTATACTCTATTTATTTTAATACTGACATTCGATGCAGGAACGTGGGGACCTGGAACCAACACACAGCCCATGTAAAAAATGTAAAAAAATGTAAAATAAACAAAACACACTAGACCATCAACACTTGTTGTGTTGGTGATCCCATGAAGTCAATCATTCATGTCCTACTGACACCATCCCTAGTATTTTGTTTTTGTCTGTGTTTTGAGGGCCGTTTTTTGGACTGGCGGGTGTTGGTGGTGCCCCCTCTCCCTTCTCGGGCTGAGTCTGGCCCCTCGCGGCTTCCCGGAAGGAGGGGGGGCATGCAAATTCTTTTGCATGCCCCCTCTTTTGCTCATCGCTGCAGTTAAGGTGAGCTCTATCCTGCCGGCGGTGTCCCGTGTTCATCTCCGGACGTTTGGCGGAGTGCGCATGCCTGTAAGGGCCCGGCGTGCGCGCGACATCATGACGTCACGCGCATTGCGGCGGAGATGACGACAGTGGTCGGGGCCGTGTGGCCTTCCGGGACGCCGAGGGAGCCACACGGGGGCTGCTCCATTAGCGGTCCCGGCGCCAATCCTTCCGGTTTTTGGGGGGCGGTGTGGGTGGGTGGGGGGGGGTGGGGGGTTTGCACCTGCACATGATTATCCCATTTGCCTGAATTTGGATATACTGGGAGACTGGAGGCCTGACAATCAGATCATGATCTCCTACAGGCCAGGATGAATGCTACTGCTGCCAGGTTCTTTCTACACTAGAGCCCCTATTTTTGCATGATCGCCACCAAGTTCATTACATTGAACCTATCAATAAGTCCAATACTACCTCCAGCCTACACGATTTATATAACTGATAAGGTAAACTTCTTGTTATTTCACTTTTATTCCACACAGCACTTTCCACCATCCTACATACACATTTTCACATTTTTGATTGGCTTTCACCTATTTTTAGACTTTTTTACTTTTTGTTTACTCTTCATTTTTGTTTTCACACAGTAGGCACCAAGTAAGCACCATGTCATGTCACCACATCATGCACCACCTCATTCACACTATCCTCCATCACACAATGCACTCCTCTCCATTTAGGTAATCGCTGTTTTCTACACACACATCTTTCCCCCCCTTTTTCACCCATTTTACCTATCTAATTTACCCATCCATTATAATAGACCTACCATACTACTGCATTGTTGGATCACACGATCATTAAATCTTGTTGATTACATTTATGGGACGGAATTAACATCTCAATATATTTACATAGTAAAAATCCTATCCAACGTTAGTCTCCACATAGACAAATTGGAAACACTCAGTACATTACCAAGTTAATCATTAAACTTCCCCTAACTAATACATGGCTATTCTTGGGTTTCTGTTGCAGGTGTGGGCTCCTCCCTCTCATTCCCCCCCCCCTCCCGGGGGGCGCGCAAAGTGTGGCTCCTTGCAAGCCCCTTGAGGCTGGCTCTCCTGGAAGATTGAGGGTGGCCCCCTGAGCCCTCCAGTGTTTCCATTGGCCCTCAGTACATATCCTGGACTAGTGAACACCCATTCCACCATTGAGCGGTAAAGACTCATTATCTTGGTTTAATCCAAGTGATGCACAATAATATATATATATTTATGTATTTGAATTTGATTTATGTAATTCTTTTTTAGATCCAACTGTCCCCCTGAAGAGACCATATACAGGTCGAAACGCGTTGAGGCTTATTATTTATGTAACATTATGTAACCTAACAATGTGTATTAATATGTGTTTGTTACTGCACTGGGGAATAAGATGTGTGTTACTGTACCAGATGATTCTCTATACTGTACTTCAAACCATGATATTGGATAAAACTTTTTATACATCCATTAAGAACTTCCTTTTATTATGTGCATTGCTGTTTTAAAGCCCCACGGGTAAAATAATTTTTCTTTAATCCAATTCCGGGGTGCGCAGCCTTTCTTGTCTCTTCCATATGTGTCTTCCTTTTTTCAGCCAGGGCATCACTTTCAACCCTTCCCTCCACCCTTCCCTCCAGCCTTCCATGTACCCTTCCATGCACCCTTCCCTCCACCCCAGCAGAGGCTGATGAGGACCAAGCTGGGTCTTCCATCCTGGATGAACCGGATATGACCATCTGGAGTCAGGTAAATTATTTTCACAAATATTTACTGTCCTAATATTAACGATGTTAACTGGATGTTATAATTGATTCAAATAATTTTCCCCTCAAAATTATGTATACATATCAATTGACAGTAGTGGCTAAATATGTTTGTCAACTGCTTCAAAAAATTAGGGTGTCTGATTTCTAGACTCTTTTATTAAGAGATGTATTCACATTGAATTTGCTAGTCATGAGAAGCAAATTGTGTGTCATTGATGAACCCAAAAAAATATACTAAAACTATGTCCTTTTTTTATACACAGGATGAGGCCATCCAGGAGGAATGTGGGGAAAGTGGCAGGCAGGAGGAGACCGGGCCCATGGACAGCCTGGAGGAGGCCGGATTCAGCATCATCATGGAGGAGGCCGGGCCCAGTGTCAGGCAGGAGGTGGCTGGGCCCAGTGAGGTGGCTGGGCCCAGTAGGAGCCTGACAGAATCACAAGTGCCTCCCTTCCGCCTTCCAAAAAAAAGGGCCAGGAAGGGGACGGTGACACAGGAGGCATCCCTGCGCCTCATGCGAGAGGCCACCCATTTTTTAAGGAGCCCCCCAAAGTGGAAGAGTCCTTTGGCTGCTACTTAGCCAGCAGGCTTCTTAAAATGGATTGGGAGCAGCGCCTCATTTGTGAGAGACTATTTGGGGAAACAATCCAGAAGGGGCTGCAGGGCACGCTAACCAGAAACACCCAACTACATGAGGCAGCCCCCCCTCCTCCTCCTCCTCCTTCTCCTCCTGCCACAACTGAAACACCAGAGCCACAGCCTCCAAAGAAGGCTGCAAGGAAGGCTGCAGGGAAGGGTGCAGGGCAGCGTGGAGGAAAGGCTGCAGGGAAGAGAAGAAAGTGATGACCTGGGTTCAGTCTGGTCTGACAGAAGATGCAGGCTGTTGTAGTACCACAGTCTGGGGACATCTATATTATCTGCTGGTGCTGTTGATCTCTGGGATTCCTGGACCAGATTGTGCTCCCTCTTATATGGACTCCTCAAGATCCCAATTTTCTTGTCCACAGACTTTTTCCAGCGTTGACTTCCTCTTTATTTTATTTAGACCATGAATAAATGGATATTTTTTGAGTTTATGAAAAGACTTTATGTGTTTTATTTTAAATCATTGATTTTAGACACAATGTCAAATTAACAAGGGACAACAATCTCATTGAGTTTGCAAAAACACACAAAAAATACATTAATAATGTTAATAATGTTCTAGTGGTAACTTAAAAAAAAAAAATGATACCAAAAACGGTGCTTTGTTTAACTGTTAATGGTTCTTTGTGGTAACTTTACAAACACCAAAAAAACAAAAAAAAAAAAATGGTTCTTTGTGGTAACTTTACAAACACCAAAAAAAAAACCAAAATGGTTCTTTGTGGTAACTTTACAAACACTAAAAAACAAAAAACAGAAAAAAAAAATGGTTCTTTGTGGTAACTTTACAAACACCAAAAAAAAAAAAAAAAAAAGCTAGATAAACATAAAATACCGTATTTATCGGCGTATAACACGCACCGGCGTATAACACGCACCCCAATTTAGGAGGGAATTTTAAGGAAAAAAAAACTTTTAGGAGGGAGGTTGAAGGAAAAAAACCTCACATTTAAATGCCCATCATTGCAGCCTTCTCAGTGCAGCCTTGCCCCAGTGCAGCCATGTCAGTGCAGCCTTGTCAGTGCAGCCTTGTCAGTGCAGCCATGTTAGTGCAGCCATGTCAGTGCTGCCTTCCCCAGTGCAGCCTTGTCAGTGCAGCCTTCCCCAGTGCAGCCTTGTCAGTGCAGCCTTGTCAGTGCAGCCTTCCCCAGTACAGCCTTGTCAGTGCAGCCTTGTCAGTGCAGACTTCCCCAGTACATCCTTGTCAGTGGAGCCTTGTCAGTGCAGCCTTCCCCAGTGCAGCCTTTCCCCAGTGCAGCCTTTCCCCAGTGCAGCCTTGCCCCAGTGCAGCCGTCGATCCTGTGATCCTGTGATCCCAGACCCCTGCCATCCTGGGCTTCAAAATCGCCGATCGCGATTTGAAAATGGCGCCGCCGGCGCCGAAATACACAGAGCCGGTCCTCAGCTCTTGTTCACTTTCGGCTCCACTCATAGTCCCGCCCGGGATGGGCGTGACTATGAGCGGAGCTATCCGAACCTAGCCGAGTACACTCGGCTAGGTTCGGACGGCATTCGAGTGAAGCCGAAAGTGGCCGAGAAGAGCCGAGGACTGGCTCTGTGTATTTTGGCGCCGGCGGCGCCATTTTCAAATCGCCGTCGGCGATTTTGAAGATCTGGCAGCTCCAGATCGCAGGGGATCGGCGTATAACACGCACCCGCGATTTTCCCCTGATTTTAAGGGGAAAAAAGTGCGTGTTATACGCCGATAAATACGGTAAGTTCGACAACAATCATAAAATAAACATCTGGATAAAATTTACAATAAAAGATTACTCCACCAAGAAAAAACAAGTGTAAAAATTATTATTAGTATGGAGACATTGTTTTTAAAAAGCATACTATATCATTCATGAGATCAAAGAGAAAAAGAATCCAGAAATCAGTTTGGGAGAACTCTGTTTGAATATGAACAGCAAAACATCTTCGTTCTTTATAGCATTAGTAAAGAAGACATTAATGCGCTGCATTCAACGATCACAGATTTTGCAGCGTGAGGAATGTGCTACCTACAATACGAACACTAGTTTTACTAGACCAGTGATGGCGAACCTTGGCACCCCAGATGTTTTGGAACTACATTTCCCATGATGCTCATGCACTCTGCAGTGTAGTTGAGCATCATGGGAAATGTAGTTCCAAAACATCTGGGGTGCCAAGGTTCGCCATCACTGTACTAGACCGAGTGCTTCCGTTTAGTTTTTGCTTATGAGCATGCGTCGTTTTTTTGTCCGTTGGACTAGCATACAGACGAGCGGATTTCTGGGTCCGTCGTAGTTACGACGTAAAGATTTGAAGCATGTTTCAAATCTAAAGTCCATCAGATTTGAGGCTGCAAAAGTCCGCTGAAAGTCCGGGGAAGCCCACACACGATCGGATTGTCAGCCAGCTTTAGTCCGTCGGCGTCCGTCGGACTTTTGTAGACGAAAAGTCCAACCGTGTGTACGCGGCATTAGTGTAGATTGGTCAAACGTATAGCTAATTTTTTTTTTTATTAAGGTGCTGCAAAATAGCAAGAGCTAAATGACAGATAATGCCTTATTTTCTATTTTATTACAGGTGCAACATTTATTTGCTAATAAAAGTTAGTGAGCACCTGCTTTTAAACTGTGCCCCTTGTAGCATTAGAATTGTATTGAAGCTGTGTAAACATATGGTACTCCAGCTGCTATATCAGTTATATTTCACCTTGGTCAGCTGTAGCAAAGTGCGTAATTAGCATTTGTTTAGACAGAAAGCCTAAAAGAGCAGTTTCCTTCCCTAAAACTACCATTAAAGTGATAGTAAATTCTGAAAAAAAACAAAAAAAAACGTATTCCTGAAAATGAATGTCATAATGTGCTAGTATGCATTGCATACTAATACAATATATACTAATTGGGAGCATTGAGAGCTGAGAGTGGGGTCGGGTAAGTTGTAAAGGAGGAAGCGAGAACACACCAAGGACTGTGTGACAAAGAAGAGGAGGATCGGACACAGGGCTTGGGCTAGACTATTTTGCGCCCTAGGCAAGACCAGCTACGTGTGTCCCCCCAGAAAAAAAAAGTTCTCTTACCATCAGTTCATTGTCAGACACATCAAAATTTCACTCTGTGTGCCTTTTCCATTGCAAAAATCCAATTTCAAATAAGTAAAAAATCAAATTTCTTCATCAATTTAGGCCAATATGTATTCTGCTACATAATTTTGGTAATGAAAATCCCAAAGAGTGTATATTGATTGGTTTGCGCAAAAGTTATAGCATTTTCATATATTGGGGAATAGCGCACAAATCTTCTGCTTATATAATTTACTTCTGATATCACACACTGGTCTAATCCCATCTCCTCTCCTCTAGATCATCAATCCAGTATCCAATATTTGTCCATGACCATACAATAATAAATATGTACATGATGCCATAATACTGTACACAGGGAATGATTGCTGCAGCTGCAGACTGTCTGTGTATATTACTGTTTGTCTACAGCTTGAGCCAGGCAGCAATTATTACAGACCAGTACCACACTGCCCATTATTACACACACACTGACACTGTATCTTCTCTTCTCAGACTGTTTCAGCCTGAGTGAGCCTCCAAACAATCCACATGAATGTATTTGTTCACAAGCAGTTTTAGGACACCGGGCAGCTCAAGGCCCTTTCTCTCCTTGACACTTTTTTTTCTGTGTGATGGTAAGATCTCTTTCCCAGCCATCGTAGGATGCCCTATGTTCCTATAAGCTGAAGTGTGACTTTTGGGAATTCTGTACCAAGCAGACATAAAGCAGAGAGGAAATGAGCGCTTGAGAACATAAAAAACAGTAAGGCCCCTTTCACACTGGGGCGGTAGGGGGCGTCAGCGGTAAAACAGCGCTATTGTTAGCGCTGTTTTACCGCGGTATTCGGCCGCTAGCAGTGCGGTTTTAACCCCCCGCTGGCGGCCGAAAAAGGGTTAAAACCACTTGTACAGCGCGGCTATAGCTGCGGTATTGCCGCGGTATAGCCTCGCTGTCCCATTGATTTCAATGGGCAGGAGCGGTTTAGGAGCGGTGAATACACCGCTCCTTCACCGCTCCAAAGATGCGTCTCGCAGGAGATTTTTTCTTCTCCTGCCAGCGCACCGCTTCAGTGTGAAAGCCCTCGGGCTTTCACGCTGAACAAACAGCGGAGGCTGTTTAGGGGCGGTTTGCAGGCGGTATTTTTAGCGCAATAACGCCTGCAAACCGCCCCAGTGTGAAAGGGGCCTTAGCAGAGCTGATGGAAGTTGCATAACTAATTAAACAGAGACAATAAACAGAGAAAACAATTTTTAGCCTTTGGATCTAGTATCAGGTAAATGCATTAGGCACAGTGTTAGTTTTAACATTGTACGTGCAAGTCTTACCTAATGACAATAAGTAAGTATTTCACAATCACACACCGTGTGGGCTGAGAGTCCAGACAGCCAGGGACTGTGTTCTACACTAAATGCAGAGTATATACTAGGCTGTATATATATATATATAATATATATATCAAATACACTGCCTGTACTGACTGAATATAGATTCTACACTGAATATCTAATCTACGCTAAATGCAGAGTATATACTATATATATATATACTAGACTGTATATATATATCAAAGACACTGCCTGCACGCCACTAACTAAGCTGCCTAATCTCGCTTCATTTATTACACTATACAGCATCCGTGTAAGCAGCAGCCTTATATAGTGTGGGGCGTGGACCCTGCCTTTGGCAAATTATGGCTCTCTCAGCAGAGAGCGCTGTGATTGGCCAAAGCATGTGGGTCAGGAGCATGCTTTGGCCAATCATCATGCAGCAATGCACTGCGATCTCGCAGTGCATTATGGGGCATTCCGCACCGCTTGAATTTCCCGAAAACTACATATGTTTGGTTCATTTTAGAACAAACAAACACCCGATGTTCGAGTCAAACTTACATTTGATTCAAACCTTGGGCTCATCCCTAGTTATGAGGAATGTCTACAACCTCTAAACTTATTCTACCTGGAGAAGAGACACTTGAGAGGAAGTATGCTAGCAATGTACAACTACCTCAGTAGAGATTCTAGCATAGGGAGGAAACTATTCAGTTTCAGGGAGCTGAAGAGAACACATGGCCAATCAATAAAATTAGAGGAGAAGCAGTTCAACCTTAAACTGTGTAGGGGGTTCTTCACTCTTATGCCCCGTACACACGATCGGACTTTCCAACAACAAAACCGTGGACTTTTGTTCGAAGGGTGTTGGCTCCAACTTGTCTTGCATACACACAGTCACACAAATGTTGGCCAACAATTATGAACGTAGTGATGTACAAGACGTACGACGAGCTGATAAAAAGGAAGTTCAATAGCCAGTGCGCCACCCTTTGGGCTCCTTCTGCTAATCTCGTGTTTATAGAAGTTTGGTGAGTGATGATTCGCGCTTTTCAGCCTCGTGCTTTTCAGTTCATTTCTGCTTTTCAGGTTGTGCTTGTCGGTTTGTATCTGTTCTTCATTGCGTGCTTGTCAGGTCATTTCTGTCTTTCAGTGCATTCTATTCATAGTTTGCTTCTGATTTTGAGTGTGTGCTTGTCCGGTCGTTTCTGATTTTCAGCTCGTTCTTGTCAGGTCCTTTCTGATTTTCAGTGCATTCTTTCAGTTCGTTCTGTGCAGCCGTTCTTTTATTAGCCATGTTGTGGTTATGTACTCGTCGGAGAGTTCATGCTGTTGTTGGGCTTGGTGTTGGAGTTATTGCTTTGACCCAAGTCCAGTCCATGAACAAGGGGAGGAGGAGTTCTTGGACCAAGAATTGGTTGCTTAATCGTGACCAATTCTGTCATATGCCTTTGCTGCGGGAGCTCCAGGAGAATAATCCTGATGATTTCAGGAATTATCTCTGGATGACGGACCCCGTCTTTCACTGTCTATTGGCTTTGCTGACCCCTTATATTATGAAGCAGAACACCTGCATGCAGCAAGTCATCTCTCCTGAGCAAAGGCTCGTCGCCACCTTGTGGTACTTGGGGATGGGGAGAAGTCTCCAAGACCTGAAGTTCACGACTGGGATCTCTCCCCAGGCTCTGGGAATCATTATTCCAGAGACCTGTTCTGCCATCATTCAAGTCCTGCAGAAGGACTATATTAAGGTAAGTTTTATCCTTTAACATCACATTCTATGTATTTAATGTTTACTAATGTATTGTATTAATTTCTTCATTCCATAAGTACCATGATTGTAATATAATGTGAATGTCCTCTTTGTTCTCATGCATGCTCTAAGCTTTTAATGCTCCTTTTTTGTCCTACATGCATATTTGCCTTCACTAACCTCCCCAGCATGCTATCCTGGGCCCATACACACCTAGCCTAGTTACTTAACCACTTGCCGACCGCCGCACGACGATGTACATTGACAGAATGGCATGCGCAGGCATATGGGCATACCTGTACGTCCCTGCCTCCCAACGGGCGGGCCCCCTCAGTGCCTGCGGTGGTTTGCTTCATTCCAGGAGCGATCGGTGCTGAGGGGGAGGTCACTGATTCATGGCCACCCCCTTGAAGAAGACATCACTGTGAGTTTGCACCAACAGCACACTAACACCAGTACATGTAGGCACACAAATCACCCCCTGATCACCCCCCCCCCCTACACCCCCTGTCACAGTAACACCAATAGCAGTTTTAATTTTTTTACTGATCACTGCATTGGTGTCATTTGTGACTGTTATAAGTGTTAAGGCTGTTAGTGGTAGGCTCCTTTGGGTCTAGGGTACCCCCCTAACCCCCCTAATAAAGATTTAACTCCTTAAATGCCCGCCAGTTAACCCTTTCAGTACTAGTGCCGCTCATCCTTCTAGTGAACTGGCAAGCACCAGCGGCCAAGTACGCCCTGGTCGTACATTCAGCACTGCAGTATCACATAGTGACATGGCGAGTCCCATAAGTGCAGTTCAAGCTGGCGAGGTGGCAAGCACAAGTAGTGTCCCGCTGCCACCAAGAAGACAAAGACAGGCCCGTCCTGCCCATAGTGTCCTTCCTGCAGAATTCGCCAATCCTGATTGGGAGCCCACCACTTCTGCAGCACCCGTACTTCCCCCATTCACTGGCCAACCCGGCATTCAGGTGGAAACAGTTGATTTTATGTCACTTGATTTTTATTCGCTGTTTTTCACGGAAGATCTCTATAGATCTATTGTGGACCAAAGCAATTTGTATGCTGGTCAATTCATTACCACTAATCCCCAGTCCTCCCTTGCCAGAGATTGGAAACCAATTACGGTTTCTGAATTTAAGACCTTTCTGGGCCTATCCCTCGACATGGGCATAACTAAAAAGAGTGAGTTGTGGTCATATTGGTCCACTGACTCAATTCACCATATGCCCGTGTTCTCTGCCTCCATGGCCAAGGCACAATACGAGCAGATCTTGCGATTCATGCACTTCAACAACAATTAACTCTGTCATCCTCGTGGAGACCCTGGAAACGATCGGCTCTTCAAAATTCGGCCCCTCGTAAACCACTTCAATGAACGTTGTGCAGCCTTGTTTACTCTCCATCAAGTTGTATGCGTTGATGAGTCCCTGATTAAGTTTTATGGCTGCTTGTCTTTCAAACAGTATCTTCCCAGCAAGCGTGCCAGATACGGGGTCAAGATGTATAAGCTCTGTGACAGGGCCACAGGCTATACATATAATTCTATGGTTTACAAGGGAAGTGATAGTCACATAGAGCCAGAGAACTGACAGATTACATAGGGAGCGCTGGCAAGATTGTGTGGGACTTGGTGTCACCCTTATTGGGAAAGGGGTACCATTTGTATGTGGACAATTATTACACGAGCGTGCCACTTTTTAGTGGCATGTGGCATGTGCGACCTAATAACCGGGGCTTACCCCAAAGGCTTGTAGATTCCTGTTTTAGGCTGGGGGAGAGAGCCTGCTTTAACTGTAATAATTTGCTTGCTGTGAAGTGGAGGGATAAAAAGAATGTTTTCGTTCTTTCCTCCCTTCATGCAGACACGACGGTCCAAAATCCTACGGCGACTGGTGTTGTGGAGAAACCCCTCTGTGTCCACGAATATAACCTTAATATGGGAGGGGTGGACCTCAACGACCAGTTGTTGGCGCCATGCCTAATTGCCTGTTAGGCAAGACGCTGGTACAAAAAAGTGTCTGTATACTTATTTCAATTGGCTTTGCTGAACGCTCATGTGCTATACAGAGCTTCAGGACAGACTGGATCCTTCCTTAAATTCCAGGAAGAGATCGTCAGAGCCCTTCTGTTTACAGACAGTGCTTCACCTCACCTTCCCAATCCAAATGCAGTAAGCCAGCTGCATGAGAGGCATTTTCCATATGTCCTCCCTAATACCCGTACCCAACGAGCCCCCCAAAGAAAATGTTGTGTCTGTAGAAAGCACGGATATAGGCGTGACAGCTATTTTTGTCCCTCCTGTCCTGACAATCCTGGTCTTTGCATTGGTGAATGTTTTGAACGCTACCATACACTAGTGGAGTATTAGCGTAGGCTAGAGCACTGCACAGACTAGGACACACTTTCACAGGGTCTCCCAAGATGCCATCGCATTTTGAGAGACCCGAACCTGGAACGGAACCATTACAGTTACAAATAAAAGTGTAAAAAAATAAATAGTAGAGAATAAAAAAAACACAAAAAAAATAAAATTAAAAAAAACAAAAATAGTTGTCGTTTTATTGTTCTCTCTCTTTATTCTCTCTCTATTATTCTGCTTTTTTTTACTGTATTCTATTCTGCAATGTTTTATTGTGTTTTATTGTTAACCATTTTTTGTTTGCAGGTACGCCATTCAGATGCAGTATGGATTTATTGATCTTGACAGCAACAGCGTTTGCTCCCACGATACATAAAACCATGACTCCAGCGCTGTAGATGGTGATTTCACCACCACAGTTAAACACAAAATGGTGCATGCATGCCTATCATTAGAAGAAGGAGGTATTCTTATGGTGGGCATACCCACCGATCAATCTCTTTTTTCCGTTCAGCCCACAGGCTGCATGAAAAAAGATTACAATATATGCCCAACAAGGACCAGCAACGTACTGGTATGTTGCTGGACTTTGAGTGGTTATACCAGAATGATGCCTGCGGGTTTAGGTATCATCTTGGTATCATTCTTTTCAGCCAGCGGTCGGCTTTCATGTAAAAGCAATCCTAGTGGCTAATTAGCCTCTAGACTGCTTTTACAAGCAGTGGGAGGGAATGCCCCCCCACCGTCTTCCATGGTTTTCTCTGGCTCTCCTGTCCCAACAGGGAACCGGAGAATGCAGCCGGTGGTTCCGCAAGCTGACCATAGAGCTGATCAGAGAGCAGAATGGCTCCAATCATCTCTATGGCCTAAGAAACCGGAAGCTATGAGCATTTCATGACTTAGATTTTGTCGGATATAAACAGCGCCATTGGGAAATTGGGAAAGCATTTTATCACACTGATCTTGGTGTGGTCAGATGCTTTGAGGGCAGAGGAGAGATCTAGGGTCTAATAGACCCCAATTTTTTCAAAACAAAAATTACCTGTCACTACCTATTGCTATCATAGGAGATATTTACATTCCCTGTGATAACAACAAAAATGATAAAAAAAAAGAAGAAAGGAACAGTTTAAAAAGAAAATAAAAAAGCAAAATAAATAATTAAAAAAAAAAGCACCCCTGTCCCCCCCTGTGAATGCAAGCGACAGTCTGGCATCATATGCAAACAGCAATTGCACCATGCATGTGAGTTATCACTGCGAAGATCAGATCGAGGGGAGTAATTTTAGCAGTAGACCACCTCTGTAAATTTGTTGCCGCTCTACGTTATTGCGCAATTTTAAAGCATGTTGTGTTTGGTATCCATGTACTCGGCCTAAGATTATCTTTTTTATTTCATTAAACATTTTGGCAATATAGTGTGTTTTAGTGCATTAAAATTAAAAAAAGTGTTTTTTCCCAAAAAAAAATGCGTTTGAAAAATCGACCCGCAAATACAGTGTGAAAAAAAAAATGAAACATGCACCATGTTAATCTGTAGGGCCTTTGCTTTAAAAAAATATATAATGTTTGGGGGTTCAAAGTAATTTTCTTGCAAAAAAAAAATATTTATTCATGTAAACAAAAAGTATTTGAAAGGGCTTTGTCTTCAAGTGGTTAGAAGAGTGGGTGATGTGTGACATAAGCTTCTAAATGTTAAATAATAAATAAAAATAATAATAAATAAAAATAATTTAAAAAAATTAATAAAATGCAAGGACAGTTCAAACCCCCCCAAATGACTCCATTTTGGAAAGGAGACACCCCAAGATATTTGCTGAGAGGCACGTCAAGTCCATGGAATATTTTATACTTTGACACAAGTTGCTGGAAAAAGACACATTTTTTTTTTTTTTGCACAAAGTTGTCACTAAATGATATATTGCTCAAAGTACAGGGATACCACATGTGTGAGACTTTTTGGGAGCCTATTCGCGTACGGGACCCCCAAAACCAAGCACCACCAGGCTTTCTAAGGGTGTAAATTTTTGATTTCACGCCTCACTGCCTATCACAGTTTCAGAGGCCATGGAATGTCCAAATGGCACAAATCCCCCCAAATGACCCCATTTTGGAAAGTAGACACCCCAAGCTATTTACTGAGAGGTATGGGGAGTATTTTGCAGATTTTTGTCACAAAGTTTTGAAAATTGAAAAAAGAAAAAAAAAAAGCATTTTTATTCTTTCTTCATTTTCAAAAAATGAGAGCTGCAAAAAACTCACCATGCCTCTCAGCAAATAGCTTGGGGTGTCTACTTTCCAAAATGGGGTCATGGGGGGGGGGGGTTGTGCTATCTTGGCATTTTATGGCGTTCAAAACTGTGATAAGTAGTGAGGAGTAAAAAAACCCTTAGAAATCCTGAAGGCGGTGATTGGTTTCAGGGTCCCGTACGCGGCTAGGCTCCAAAAAAGTCCCACACAGTACTCCCAGTACTCAGGAGAAGCAGCAGAATGTATTTTTGGGTGTAATCCCACATATGCCAATGGCATGTGTGAGCAATATATCATTTAGTGACAACTTTGTGTCATTTTCCCGCAACTTGTGGCAAAATATTAAATATTCCATGGACTCAACATGCCTCTCAGCAAATAGCTTGGGGTGTCTACTTTCCAAAATAGGGTCATTTGGGGGGGTTTGTGCCATCTTGGCATCTTATGGCCTTCAAAACTAACAGGTAGTGAGGAGTGAAATCAAAAATTTACGCCCTTAGAAATCCTGAAGGCGGTGCTTGGTTTTCAGGGGCCCCGTACGCGACTAGGCTCCCAAAAAGTCCCACATATGTGGTATCCCCATACTCAGGAGAAGCAGCAAAATGTATTTTGGGGTGCAATTCCACATATAACTAGGGATGAGCCGAACACCCCCCGGTTCGGTTCACAGCAGAACATGCGAACAGGCAAAAAATTTGTTCAAAAATGCGAACACCGTTAAAGTCTATGGGACACGAACATGAAAAATCCAAAGTGCTAATTTTAACGGCTTATATGCAAGTTATTGTCATAAAAAGTGTTTGAGGACCTGGGTCCTGCCCCAGGGGACATGTATCAATGCAAAAAAAGTTTTAAAAATGGCTGTTTTTTCGGGAGCAGTGATTTTAATAATGCTTAAAGTGAAACAATTAAAGTGAAATATTCCTTTAAATTTTGTACCTGGGGGGTGTCTATAGTATGCCTGTAAAGTAGTGCTTCTTTCCCATGTTTAGAACAGTCCGAGAGCAAAATGACATTTCTAAAGGAAAAAAAGACATTCAAAAGTACTCGTGGCTATTTGAATTGTCGGTCCTGGCAATACACATAAAAGTCCTTGAAAAAAACGGCATGGGATTCCCCCACAGTCCATTACCAGGCCCTTCAGGTCTGGTATGGATTTAAAGGGGAACCCCGTGCCAACATTTTTTAAAAATGGCGTGGGGGTCCCCCTAAAAATTCATACCAGACCCTTATCTGAGCATGCAACCTGGAAGGCTGCAGGAAAAGAGGGGATGACGAGAGAGCGCCCCCCCCCTGAATCGTACCAGGCCACAATTCAACTTGTGGCAAAATATAAAATATTCCATGGACTCAACATGCCTCTCAGGAAATAACTTGGGGTGTCTACTTTCCAAAATGGGAGTCATTTGGGGGGATTTTGTGCCATCTTGGTATTTTATGGCCTTCAAAACTGTGATAGGTAGTGAGGCATGAAATCAAAAATTTACGCCCTTAAAAATCCTGAAGGCAGTGCTTGGTTTTCGGGGCCCCATATGCGGCTAGGCTCCCAAAAAGTCCCACACATGTGGTATCCCCGTACTCAGGAGAAGCAGTAGAATGTATTTTGGGGTGTAATCCCACATATGCCCATGGCATGTGTGAGGAATATATCATTTAGTGACAACTTTGTCCAAAAAAAAGTTTGTCATTTCCCCGCAACTTGTGGCAAAATATAAAATATTCCATGGACTCAACATGCCTCTCAGCAAATAGCTTGGGGTGTCTACTTTCCAAAATAGGGTCATTTGGGGGGGCTTTGTGCCATCTTGGCATTTTATGGCCTTCAAAACTGTGATAGGTAGTGAGGAGTGAAATCAAAATGTACGCCCTTAGAAATCCTGAAGGCGGTGCTTGGCTTTCGGCACCCCATACGTGGATAGCCCCCCAAAGCACCTTGTCCCCATGTTGATGGGGACAAGGGCCTCATCCCCACAACCCTTGCCCTGTGGTTGTGGGGGTCTGCAGGTGGGGGGCTTATCGGAATCTGGAAGCCCTCTTTAACAAGGGGACCCCCAGATCCCGCCCTCCCCTGTGTGAATTGGTAATGGGGTACAAATGTACCCCTACCATTTTACAAAAAAAGTGTCAAAAATGTTAAAAAAGACAATAGTCGGTTTTTGACAATTCCTTTATTAATGTTTTCTTCTTTCCCCGCTTCTTCTTCCTTCTACTTCTGGTCTTCCTTCGGTTTTCTTCTTCTTCCTCCATCTTGTTCTTCCACCACTTCTTCCTCTATCTTCCTCTGCTTCATCCTCCGGTCTTCTCCTCCGGCATCTTCCTCCGGTCTTCTCCTCTGGCATCTTCCTCCGGCTTCTTCTTCCCTGCTTCGTCCTCTGGACGATCCGCCTCAATGAGAGTCTCCCACTGTGTGACTCTTCTGTTCTTGTGACAGCTCTTATATAACTAAGGGCGGGGTCACCCGGTGAGCCTGTCCCCTCTGGCGCACGGGAACTTCCCTATGGCTTCCCCAGTGGTGTCAGAGGGGGGGGTCACCCGTTTGCATAAACGGGTGACCCTGCCCCCCTCTGATGCCCCGGGAAGGCAATAGGGATGTTTCCGTGCGTCAGAGGGGGCGGAGTCACCCGGGAACGTCACGGGGTGGCCCCGCCCTCAGTTAAAAAAGAACTGTCACAAGAACAGAAGCGTCACACAGCGAGAGACTCACATTGAGGCGGATCGTCCGGAGGATGAAGCGGGGAAGAAGAAGCTGGAGGAAGATGCCGGAGGAGAAGACCGGAGGAAGATGCCGGAGAAGACCGGAGGATGAAGCAGAGGAAGATAGAGGAAGAAGCGGGGGAAGAACAAGATGGAGGAAGAAGAAGAAAACCGAAGGAAGACCAGAAGAGGATGGAAGAAGAAGCAGGGAAAGAAGAAGACCTTAATAAAGGAATTGTCAAAAACTGGCTATTGTCTTTTTTAACATTTTTGACACTTTTTTTGTGAAACTGTAGGGGTACATTTGTACCCCATTACCAATTCACACAGGGGGCGGGATCTGGGGGTCCCCTTGTTAATGAGGGCTTCCAGATTCCTATAAGCCCCCCGCCCACAGACCACCACAACCACCGGGCAAGGGTTGTGGGGATGAGGCCCTTGTCCCCATCAACATGAGGACATCCTCCCCATGTTAAGGGCATGTGGCCTGGTACGAATCAGGAGGGGGGGCGCTCTCTCGTCCCCCCTCTTTTCCTGCGGCCTGCCAGGTTGCGTGCTCGGATAAGGGTCTGGTATGGATTTTTAGGGGGAACCCCACACCATTTTTTTATTTTGGCGCGGGGTTCCCCTTTAAATCCATACCAGACCTGAAGGGCCTGGTATGGAATTTGGGGGGACCCGCACGCATTTTTTTTTTTTAATTTTGGTTCGGGGTTCCCCTTAATATTCATACCAGACCCAAAGGGCCTGGTAATGGACTGTGGGGGAATCCCATGCCGTTTTTTTCAATGACTTTTATGTGAATTGCAGAGACCCGACAATTCATTAATAGCCGCAAGTACTTTTAAATGACTTTTTTTTCCTTTAGAAATGTCATTTTGCTCTCGGACTGTTGTAAACACGGGAAACATGCACCACTTTACAGGCATACTATAGACACCCCCCAGGTACGAAATTTAAAGTAATATTTCGGTTTTATTGTTTCACTTTAAGCATTATTAAAATCACTGCTCCCGAAAAAACTGCCTTTTTTAAAACTTTTTTTTGTATTAATACATGTCCCCTGGAGCAGGACTCGGGTCCCCAAACACTTTTTATGACAATAACTTGCATATTAACCTTTAAAATTAGCACTTTTGAGGTCTCCCATAGACTTTTGAAGGGTGTTCCGCGGCTTTCGAATTTGCCGCGAACACCCCAAATTGTTCGCTATTCGGTGAACGGGCGAACAGCCAATTTTCGAGTCTAACTCATGTTTCAAAATTTTCGGTCTTTTTCCATTTATATCGCAAAAAATGAAAGTAGCAGAGGCAAACAAATACCATCAAAAGACAGCTCTATTTGTGGGAAAAAAGGGACGCCAATTTTGTTTGGGTACAACATTGCATGACCGCGCAATTACCAGTTAAAGCAGCGCAGTGCCAAATTGTAAAAAGCCCTCTGGTCTTTAGGCAGCCAAATGGTCCAGGGCTGAAGTGGTTAACAATGTATTTTGTCAGCTCCATTGTAGTGCTAAACACCCCTGAAAATGTGTCCAAATGTTATTGTTGTCCTTAAATTCAGGCAGAGTGCAAGAGGCTTTTTTGGGGGGGGCACAAACTCATTTTAACCCTCCCTCCCCCCAACCGCTAAGTCAACCAATACCAATACTCTATCTGCTGACTTTGCCAAACCCATACACACTATACCTACCTTTTTTGTGTTCATATTTATGGATGAATTCACCGAAGCATGTAGTGCAGATGCCTGCCTGAATACTCTCAAATGGTACTGTTTAAAGTTTTGTTCTCCTATTATCTTTATAGGTAATTGCAGAATGTAAAAATCTGCTTCAATTTGGACAGTGTATATTCATATTTTTGGATTATGAAACTTCTTACCTGTCCAGTGGGCTGCCAATAGTGTAAGTATAGAGGGGTTGGCCAAAGTAACAAACATTATTTATGCATTCAGCTCTCAATGAAGTGGAGAGGGTTACCTGTCCAAAACATCTACATTCCCCACCATAATATTTTTCCAATGGGCCACCAGAGGGGGTGAGGAATCTGATAAGTTGACCTTATACTTTTGTCTTTAAATACTCATTTCAATAAAAGTTATACTTATGTTGGCCAAGAATGTTTGTATATAATCTGCTTGCAATGTTATGTGCAAAAGTACTATTTTTTTTTCTTGTTTGACTCCACAGTTTCCTTCCAACCCACAGGAATGGCAGACTGTGGCTTCCCAATTCCACCACCAGTGGAACTTTCCCAATTGTGGTGGTGCGATCGACACCCAACTCGGGGTCATACTACTTTAACTATAAGGGGTTCAGTAGCATTGTGATGTTGGCGGTGGTGATGGCAATTTATGAGTTCCTATATCTGGATGTAGGGAAGAACGACCGTATGTCTGATGGAGGGGTAATCGCCCAGATGGAGTCTTACCGGTGTCTCAAAAATTGCACCTTGGGGTTGCCACCTCCAGACAGGGCCGCTGATGGGGGGGACCACCAGCCCTGGTGTAAGGGGCCCGATAACATAGGGGGGCCCACACAGGGAGGGGGATTAGTGACAGACAACAATTGTGTTTCTTTTCCTCCAGTAGATGAAAGCTGCTCTCCTCCCCTTTCCCTGCTGTCAGCTTTTATCTGCAAAGAAAGAGACAATCGTCCTTCACTAATCCCCCTCCCTGTGTGGGCCCCCTCCTCTCAGCACTGGTTTTTAAGGTTATTTCTGCTCCTTAGTAGGGATGAGCCGAACACCCCCCGGTTCGGTTCGCACCAGAACCTGCGAACGGACCGAAAATTCGCACGAACGTTAGAACCCCATTGACGTCTATGGGACTCAAACGTTCGAAATCAAAAGTGCTCATTTTAAAGGCTAATTTGCATGGTATTGTCCTAAAAAGGGTTTGGGGACCCGGGTTCTACCCCAGGGGACATGTATCAATGCAAAAAATATTTTTAAAAATGGACGTTTTTTCGAGAGCAGTGATTTTAATGATTCTTAAAGTAAAAAAAAAAAAAGTGAAATATTCCTTTAAATATCGTACCTGGGGGGTGTCTATAGTATGCCTGTAAAGTGGCGCGTGTTTCCCGTGTTTAGAACAGTGCCTGCACAAAATGTCATTTTTAAAGGAAAAAATCTCATTTAAAACTGCTTGCGGGTTTAATGTAATGTCGGGTCCTGGCAATATGGATGAAAATCAGTGAGACAAACGGCATGGGTACCCCCCAGTCCATTACCAGGCCCTTTGGGTCTTGTATGGATATTAAGGGGAACCCTGCACCCAAATTAAAATAAGGAAAGGTGTGGCGCCACCAGGCCCTATATACTCTGAACAGCAGTATACAGGTGGTGCAAACAAGACAGGGACTGTAGGTTTGTTGTTAAGTAGAATCTGTTTGTAATTTTGAATGGGTACATTTTTAACGTGTTTAGCTCCAGCCAAAAAACCTTTTTTAAGCTTTTTGGAAAACATAGGGAAGGGTTATCACCCCTGTGACATTTGTCTTGCTGTCTGTTCTCCTCTTCAGAAGATTTCACCTCACTTTTTGACCCAATGACAAATGTTTTTTGAAAATTTGGGTTTTTTTGTGGAACAAGGATTGGAAAGCATCAGTGGAATGGAGAAATGTTTTTCCCATATTAACTCTTACAGGAGAGAATTTCCCTTCCTAGGGGTAGATTTCATTTCACTTCCTGTTGTCTCCTTCTGTTTGCAAGTAGGAGTCGTTTGTAAGTTAGATGTTTGAAAGTAGGGGCCTGCCCTATATACTCAGCAGAAATTTGGGCCTTAGGTGTTGTTGTGGCCACAACACTGTAAGCCCTCACAGGGCCCTGCTGTGAAATATTAGATCAAGAATTGTAATTACATGCCCCTGTTTAACAGGGGCAGAAAAATTGGGCCTTTGGTGGTGGTGATGGTGCTGGTGCCACAACACTGTAAGTCCTCACTCGCTCTTGGTAGGCGCAGAAATGGGCCCTGCTGTGAAATATTAGATCAAGAATTGTAATTACATGCCCCTGTTGAACAAGGGCAGAAAAATTGGGCCTTTGGTGGTGGTGGTGGTGGTGCTGCTGGTGCCACAACACTGTAAGTCCTCACTCGCTCTTGGTGGGTGCAGAAATGGGCCCTGCTGTGAAATATTAGATCAAGAATTGTAATTACCGTATTTATTGGCGTATAACACGTGCCGGCGTATAACACGCACCCCAAGTTTAGGAGGGAATTTTAAGGAAAAAACTTTTAGGAGGGAAGTTTAAGGAAAAAAAACCTTACATTTAAATGCCCATCAATGCAGCGTTATCGTGTCCATCTGCAGCCTTGCCCCAGTGTCCAGTGCAGCCTTGTCAGTGCAGCTTTGCCCCAGTGCAGCCTTGTCAGTGCAGCTTTGCCCCAATGCAGAATTGTCAGTGCAGCTTTGCCCCAGTGCAGCTTTGCCCCAGTGCAGCCTTGTCAGTGCAGCATTGCCCCAGTGCAGCTTTGCCCCAGTGCAGCTTTGCCCCAGTGCAGCCTTGCCCCAGTGCAGCCTTGCCCCAGTGGTCCGTGCAGCCTTGTCGCCGCCGACATACAAAAGTTTAGTTTGGATTTTTAAATATGGCGGCGGGGAGTTCGGAGGGACTCGGCGGCGCTCGTTCAGCTGAACGAGCGCCGCCGAGGACACAGTGACTGGGCGGAGCCGAGATACGCATAGCCGAGGGTTCTCGGCTCTTCTCGGCGCCGTTCACAGTCACGCCCAGTCCCCATGATGGACATAACACAGGTCCAATGGCGGGACTGGGCGTGACTGTGAACGGCGCCGAGAATAGAACCCTCGGCTAAGTGTATCTTGGCTCCGCCCAGTCACGGTGTCCTCGGCGGCGCACGTTCAGCTGAAGGAGCGCCGCCGAGTCCCTACGAACTCCGCGGCACCGTATTTAAAAATACACGCTATGTGAATGTCGGCGGCGATCGCTCCGACAGATCACAAAATAGCGGGGATCAGCGTATAACACGCACCCACGATTTTCCCCTGATTTTAAGGGGAAAAAAGTGCGTGTTATACGCCGATAAATATGGTACATGCCCCTGTTGAACAAGGGCAGAAAAATTGGGCCTTTGGTGGTGGTGGTGGTAGTGGTGCTGGTGCCACAACACTGTAAGTCCTCACTCGCTCTTGGTGGGTGCAGAAATGGGCCCTGCTGTGAAATATTAGATCAAGAATTGAACAGGGGCTGAAAAATTAGGCCTTAGGCACTGGTGCTGGTGCCACAACACTGCAACTCCTCACAAACACTCTAGTTGGAACGCGGGAACGAGCCCTGCTGCAAAGTATTGCATCAAAAATTGTAATTACACGCCCCTGTTAAACAGGGGCTGAAAAATTGGGCCTTAGGCACTGGTGCTGGTGCCACAACACTGCAACCACTCATAGATACTCTAGTTGGAATGCAGAAATGAGCCTGCTGCAAAGTATTGCATCAAAAATTGAAATTACACGCCCCTGTTAAACAAGGGCTGAAAAATTGGGCCTTAGGCACTGGTGGTGGCGCCCAGAACCAAAAATGTTCTTACAAGCTATCAGCGTGATCATTGAGGAGGAAGTGGATAAATACTCAGGGATAGTCACTCAGCATCAGCATAAGCAGTCTTTGAAGGGATCTGAGATTTCAAAAAAAATTATTCGGTTACATCAGCATCAGGTGCTTGGTAGCTGGTGGTGATCCAAGACTGATTCATTTTTATGAAGGTCAGTCGATCGACCGAGTCGGTGGACAGACGCATCCTGTGATCGGTTACAAAGCCTCCAGCAGCACTGAATGTGCGTTCCGAAAGAACGCTGGATGCAGGACAGGCCAGTAGCTCAATTGCATACTGTGCAAGCTCTGGCCAGTGATCCATCCTCAAGACCCAGTAACCCAGAGGATTTTCGGTGGGAAAGGTGTCCAAGTCAGATCTTGCCCCTAGGTATTCCTGCAC
Source organism: Lithobates septentrionalis (assembly GCA_037952835.1). NCBI lineage: Eukaryota > Metazoa > Chordata > Amphibia > Anura > Ranidae > Lithobates > Lithobates septentrionalis. Next base: position 1,494,816 of record JBBDGP010001290.1, on the reverse strand, counting down.
CATGTAAAACAGACGCTGGCGATGGTTGCTGGAACTGATCATACCTTGGGGCTGCGGACCAAAAAATTGTCTGAACGCATCGGTCAGACGGCCACCTTCTCCACCGCTCCTTCTTTGACTGACCGAAGCCTCAGCAACACATTTTCCAGAAACAGGAGTTTGTAACCTCCCAGTCTCTGGGAACGCGTTGCACAGACCTTTCTGCAAGGCCTCCCGAAGATGTTTCATCCTCTGCTCCCTCTGCGATGGCAAGATAAGGTCCGCAAACTTACCCTTGTAACGTGGATCAAGGAGGGTTGCCAGCCAGTATTGGTCCTTCTCCTTGATACGAGGATCCTTACGCAGGCTTTGCAGGATCAGGGAGGCCATGCAGCGTAGGTTTGCTGAGGCATTCTGTCCGGAGTCCTCTGGGTCACTAAGGACGACATGGTCCGCAGCCACCTCCTCCCAGCCATGTACAAGTCCATGTGTTTCTTGGGACTGATCCCTTAAAGACTGCTGCTGATGCTGAGTGCCAGGCTCCACCTCCATACTGACACAATCTTCCTCCTCCTCCTCCTCCTCCTCCTCCTCGTCCTCTTCCTGTGTGATCGGCGGGCACGCAGGAACACTGTCTGGATAAAGGGGGCCTTGAGAGCTAAGGAAGTCCTCCTCTTCCTGCCTCTGTTCTGCCTCAAGTGCCCTGTCCATTATTCCATGCAGCGTGTGCTCCATCAGGTGGACAAGGGGGACAGTGTCACTGATGCATGCACTGTCACTGCTCACCATCCTCGTGGCCTCCTCAAATGGTGACAGGACAGTGCATGCATCCCTGATCATGGCCCACTGGCGTGGGGAAAAAAAACAAGCTCCCCTGACCCTGTCCTGGTGCCATAGTCGCACAGGTGCTCATTGATGGCCCTCTGCTGCGTGTGCAGCCGTTGCAGCATGGCCAACGTTGAGTTCCACCTGGTGGGCATGTCACAGATTAGGCGGTTCTTGGGCAGGTTAAACTTCTTTTGGAGGTCCGCCAGCCGAGCACTGGCATTATATGACCGGCGGAAATGCACACAGACTTTCCTGGCCTGCCTCAGGACATCCTGTAAGCCTGGGTACCTGCCCAAGAACCGCTGCACCACCAAGTTAAGGACGTGAGCCAAACAGGGCACATGGGTCATTTGTCCCTGTCGGAGGGCAGAGAGGAGGTTGGTGCCATTGTCGCAAACCACCATTCCTGCCTTAAGTTGGCGTGGCATCAACCACCTCTGCAGAGCTGACAGAACCTCTGCCCCAGTGTGGCTCCTGTCCCCCAAGCACACCAGCTCAAGCACCGCATGGCATCTTTTGGCCTGCGTACTTGCGTAGCCCCTTGAACAGCTACGGAGCACCGCTGGTTCCGAGGACAAAGCACAGGAAGAGGCCATGGAGGAAGAAGAAGAGGAGAGGGTGGAGGAGAGAGGTGTGTCACAATCATTAGCATTATGGAGGCGTGGTGGCGGAACAACCTCCAACACTACTGCACCTTGTCCTGCATCCTTCCCAGCTGCCAGCAGAGTCACCCAATGTGCTGTGAAACTTAGGTAACGTCCCTGTCCATGCCTGCTGGACCATGAGTCAGCAGTAATATGCACCTTACCACTGACCGCCCTGTCCAGCGAGGCATGGACATTGCCTTCCACATGCCGGTAGAGAGCTGGAATCGCCTTCCGTGAGAAAAAGTGGCGTTTGGGTACCTGCCACTGAGGAACCGCACATTCCACAAACTCACGGAAGGGGTCAGAGTCTACCAACTGAAAAGGCAGCAGTTGAAGTGCTAGCAATTTTGCCAAGCTAGCATTCAACTGCTGGGCATGTGGATGGCTGGGAGCGAACTTCTTTTGGCGGTGCAGCAGCTGGGGCAGGGAAATTTGCCTGGTACAATCTGACGTCGGTGTACCAAAAGCAGATTGCCCACAAGTACTTGGCTGTGACACACCTAATTCTACACCTTCATTCCTCTCAGTACAGGTCTCAGAGAGGACTGAAGGTATAGTGGGGTTGGAGATCTCAGCTGATGAGGAGCAAGTAAAGGTCCTCTTTGTTCTTTGGTGTGGGTCTTTTAGATACGCCAACGAACTGCATGGCAGGTCAACATATGTCTGGTCAAGCATGTGTTACCCTTGAGACATATGTTGCAAATAGCAGCGGTGCGATCTGATGCACTTGTCTCAAAAAAGGCCCACACCAAAGAACTTTTTGAATAACGCGCAGAGACTGCAGCGCCCTGCACATGTGGAGCTTTGGGGTGTGCTGCAGTCAATGTGCTGCCCTTAGTCTGGCCCCTGGATGGCATCCTGCCTCGTTGGTGATGTGCCGCCTCCTCCTTCTCCTCCTCTCTCCTATCAGGCACCCACGTTGAGTCAGTGACCTCATCATCCCCTCCCTCCTCATCACTGGAGCAAACCTGGCAGTATGCTGCAGCAGGGGGAGCATGACTGCCAGATTGCTGTCCTTCTTGGGCACCCCCTCTGTCCATGCTCATGTTACTGCCTTCATCGAGCTCAGTATCATCATCAAAGCCTTCCAAACGCTGGGCATCCTCCTGGAGCATGTAACCAACACTGTGGTCAAACAGTTCGAGGGACTCCTCAGGAGGACATGGTGGGGCTAGGGAAGGAGTCACTGATGACATTGAGCCGAGGGAAGAGGCCGCTGCTTTGCCAGACAAAGTACCCTGGGCATGGGTGAGAGAGGATGAGGAGGATGAGTAAGGCTTGGTCATCCACTCGACCAAGTCTTCCGCATGTTGCGGCTCAACACGGCCAGCTGCCGAAAAAAAGGCCAAGCGTGTCCCACGGCCACGTGCTGATGAGGATGCACCATCTCCACGACCAGCACTAGACACAGAGCCTGCTTGCCCTCTATTATTGGCTTGTGACTGTCTGCCTCTCCTTCTTGGCCTTCCAGACATACTAATGGCCTGTAGTTGCACTAAGCTGGGATATATATATATATATATATATATATATATACTGATACAGCAGCTAGCAAAATCAACTGCCTGCCTGTAGTATGAGAACACCACCAACCTTCTACAGGTAGCTTTAGCTGAACACTGTGCAGAGCTTGCAAAAAAATAACTTGTAGGTTTAGCTGAACACTGTGAGGTGGACGCACCACACTAACTTGTAGTTTTAGCTGAACACTGTGAGCAGGACGCACCCCACTAACTTGTAGGTTTAGCTGAACACTGTGAGCAGGACACACAGCACTAACTTGTAGTTTTAGCTAAACACTGTGAGCAGGATGCACCACACTAACTTGTAGTTTTAGCTGAACACTGTGAGCAGGACGCACCGCACTTACTTGTAGTTTTAGCTGAACACTGTGAGCAGGACGCACCCCACTAACTTGTAGGTTTAGCTGAACACTGTTAGGTGGACGCACCACACTAACTTGTAGTTTTAGCTGAACTATGTGAGCAGGACACACAGCACTAACTTGTAGTTTTAGCTGAACACTGTGAGCAGGACGCACAGCACTAACTTGTAGTTTTAGCTGAACACTGTGAGCAGGACGCACCGCACTAACTTGTAGTTTTAGCTGAACACTGTGAGCAGGACGCACCGCACTAAATTGTAGTTTTAGCTGAACACTGTGAGCAGGACGCACCGCACTAACTTGTAGTTTTAGCTGAACACTGTGAGCAGGACGCACCCCACTAACTTGTAGTTTTAGCTGAACACTGTGTGCAGGACGCACCCCACTAACTTGTAGTTTTAGCTGAACACTGTGAGCAGGACGCACCGCACTTACTTGTAGTTTTAGCTGAACACTGTGAGCAGGACGCACCCCACTAACTTGTAGGTTTAGCTGAACACTGTGAGCAGGACGCACCACACTAACTTGTAGTTTTAGCTGAACACTGTGAGCAGGATGCACAGCACTAACTTGCAGATTTAGCTGAACCCTGTGAGCAGGACGCACCGCACTAACTTGTAGTTTTAGCTGAACACTGTGAGCAGGAGGCACCCCACTAACTTGTAGTTTTAGCTGAACACTGTGAGCAGGACGCACTGCACTAACTTGTAGCTTTAGATGAACACTGTGCAGAGGTCTCATTACACTAACTTGTAGGTTTAGCTGAACACTGTGAGGTGGACGCACCACACTGACTTGTAGTTTTAGCTGAACACTGTGAGCAGGACGCACCGCACTAACTTGTAGTTTTAGCTGAACACTGTGAACAGGACGCACAGCACCAACTTGTAGTTTTAGCTGAACACTGTGAGCAAGACGCACCCCACTAACTTGTAGTTTTAGCTGAACACTGTGAGCAGGATGCACCCCACTAACTTGTAGTTTTAGCTGAACACTGTGAGCAGGACGCACCCCACTAACTTGTAGTTTTAGCTGAACACTGTGAGCAGGACGCACCGCACTTACTTGTAGTTTTAGCTGAACACTGTGAGCAGGACGCACTGCACTAACTTGTAGTTTTAGCTGAACACTGTGAGCAGGAGGCACTGCACTAACTTGTAGCTTTAGATGAACACTGTGCAGAGGTCTCACTACACTAACTTGTAGGTTTAGCTGAACACTGTGAGGTGGACTCACCACACTAACTTGTAGTTTTAGCTGAACACTGTGAGCAGGACACACCGCACTAACTTGTAGTTTTAGCTGAACACTGTGAGCAGGACGCACCGCACTAGCTTGTAGTTTTAGCTGAACACTGTGAGCAGGACGCACCCCACTAACTTGTAGTTTTAGCTGAACACTGTGAGCAGGAGGCACCCCACTAACTTGTAGTTTTAGCTGAACACTGTGAGCAGGACGCACTGCACTAACTTGTAGCTTTAGATGAACACTGTGCAGAGGTCTCACTACACTAACTTGTAGGTTTAGCTGAACACTGTGAGGTGGACGCACCACACTAACTTGTAGTTTTAGCTGAACACTGTGAGCAGGACGCACCACACTAACTTGTAGTTTTAGCTGAACACTGTGAGTAGGACGCACGGCACTAACTTGTAGTTTTAGCTGAACACTGTGAGCAGGACGCACCCCACTAACTTGTAGTTTTAGCTGAACACTGTGAGCAGGACACACTGCACTAACTTGTAGCTTTAGATGAACACTGTGCAGAGGTCTTACTACCCTAACTTGTAGGTTTAGCTGAACTATGTGAGGTGGACGCACCACACTAACTTGTAGTTTTAGCTGAACACTGTGAGCAGGACGCACTGCACTAACTTGTAGTTTTAGCTGAACACTGTGAGCAGGACGCACCCCACTAACTTGTAGGTTTAGCTGAACACTGTGAGGTGGATGCACCACACTAACTTGTAGTTTTAGCTGAACACTGTGAGCAGGACGCACAGCACTAACTTGTAGTTTTAGCTGAACACTGTGAGCAGGACGCACAGCACTAACTTGTAGTTTTAGCTGAACACTGTGAGCAGGACGCACCGCACTAACTTGTAGTTCTAGCTGAACACTGTGAGCAGGACGCACCGCACTAACTTGTAGTTTTAGCTGAACACTGTGAGCAGGACGCACCCCACTAACTTGTAGTTTTAGCTGAACACTGTGAGCAGGACGCACTGCACTAACTTGTAGTTTTAGCTGAACACTGTGAGCAGGACGCACCACACTAACTTGTAGTTTTAGCTAAACACTGTGAGCAGGACGCACTGCTGCACTAACTTGTAGTTTTAACTGAACACTGTGAGCAGGATGCACAGCACTAACTTGTAGTTTTAGCTGAACACTGTGAGCAGGACGCACCCCACTAACTTGTAGTTTTAGCTGAACACTGTGAGCAGGACGCACTGCACTAACTTGTAGCTTTAGATGAACACTGTGCAGAGGTCTCACTACCCTAATTTGTAGGTTTAGCTGAACACTGTGAGGTGGACGCACCACACTAACTTGTAGTTTTAGCTGAACACTGTGAGCAGGACGCACCGCACTAACTTGTAGTTTTAGCTGAACACTGTGAGCAGGACGCACCCCACTAACTTGTAGTTTTAGCTGAACACTGTGAGCAGGATGCACCCCACTAACTTGTAGTTTTAGCTGAACACTGTGAGCAGGACGCACTGCACTAACTTGTAGTTTTAGCTGAACACTGTGAGCAGGACGCACTGCACTAACTTGTAGCTTTAGATGAACACTGTGCAGAGGTCTCACTACACTAACTTGTAGGTTTAGCTGAACACTGTGAGGTGGACGCACCGCACTAACTTGTAGTTTTAGCTGAACACTGTGAGCAGGACGCATCGCACTAACTTGTAGTTTTAGCTAAACACTGTGAGCAGGATGCACTGCACTAACTTGTAGTTTTAGCTGAACACTGTGAGCAGGACGCACCCCACTAACTTGTAGTTTTAGCTGAACACTGTGAGCAGGACGCCCCGCACTAACTTGTAATTTTGGATGAACACTGTGAGCAGGATGCACCACACTAACTTGTATTTTTAGCTGAACACTGTGAGCAGGATGCACTGCACTAACTAAATAGTCTAGCTGCCTGACTGTGGTACTAATAGGATCAAAAGAACACAAGCAATTTTCTTCAGGTAGCTGTAAATACTGTAACAAGACAAGCCTGCCTGTCAGTAAGAAGATAACAGGAACGGATCTAGCTAAACTGAATACAGTGTATATATATATATATATATATATATATATATATATATGTAACACCTGGGATGCATATATATATATACACAATACACTGTAAGTGCAGCTAACTGACTGACTGTTCTGCCTAATCTATCTAACTTAAATCAAATGACACTGTCTGTCTCTCTCTCTCTCTATCTATGAATGCCGGAACACACACTACACAGGGCCGCCAAGCAGGCGGCCTTATATAGTGTGAGGCGTGTACTAAATCCCCTGAGCCATAATTGGCCAAAGCCTCCTTGGCTTTGGCCAATTACGGCTCTCTGTTCAGACGGCGCTGTGATTGGCCAAGCATGCGGGTAATAGTGCATGCTTGGCCAATCATCAGCCAGCAATGCACTGCGATGCCGCAGTGAATTATGGGTCATGGCGTGCCACACGAATTTGGCGCGAACGGCCCATATCGTTCGCAATTCGGCGAACGGGCGAACAGACGATGTTCGAGTCGAACATGGGTTCGACTCGAACACGAAGCTCATCCCTGTGTTCTGTCTGTAGAAGCAGCTCAATGTTATTCTATGTGTCCATGCACATCAGGACGTTTACAGGCGTATTTTGAGCTCAGCGTTTAGAGGCAGAAAAAAAAAACCTTCTGGTTTGTGTCTCTGATTGGAGATTACTGGCAGAAAAAAAACGTAAAACTCTCCTAAACTCATCTAAACTTTGTACAAAAAATGCTCTATATGAGCATTTTTTTCTGCTAGGTGGATTGGAGTTTTTTTAAGCCCAGTGTGCATAGTGTCTAACTTTGTTTCTCTCCCTCTGATCCAGCAGCCTGTATATTTTTTTCATCTCGTCTTCATTTTTATTTATTAACTCAGTTTTATCTTTTAGATTTTTAGATTTAGCAGGAATTCTATAAATTATGTTGTATTTGTGTCTGTTAATAGTTTTATTGTATTTTTAGCGAAATATAGCTTTAATATTTTATTGGGGGGGGGCCCGGTCAGGTAGTCTGTACGGGGCCCCACGATTTCTATCAGCAGCCCTGCCTCCAGAGGATAATTTTGTGGGCTTCAAGTTTGTGTTTGTGGCGGATGAGGCCTTTACTCTGGGGGAACATCTCATGAGGCTGTTCCCCATGAGGACCATGACCCCAGAGCAGAGGGTTTTTAATTACCGGCTAGCCCATGCCAGAAGAGTGGTTGAGAATGCCTTTGGCATAATGGCCAGCCGGTTCAGGCTTTTCCTTACAGCCATCAACATGGCCGAATACAAACTGAATCACATTGTGTTGAGCAGCTGCACAATTACCTTCGCAAGAATGCAGCCAGCTATCTGGCCTCAGTTGCGACTGAGGCCAATTTTTCCAAAGAAGCTTCATCATTGATGGGGCTCAAAAGTGGCCGCCCTGGCTTGCTTCCCCAAAGCGCCAGCGGAGTCTGGCAAAACTATGTTGAGTACTTCGTGGGTAGGGGGCAATTGATTTAAAAGCAAATCTTGAAGCTGTAAAGTATTTTTTTTTTTAAAAACTAAACTTATATTTGATTTGAATTACTGTTTGTGTTTCTTAGCTGTCTCCTAAGTTCTGAAATGGCCTTTTATTTTTGGCCATTTTCTTCAAAAGTGCAAACATAACTTATTTGATACATGAGGTGACAATCTCCTCTTCAGCTAACTATTATGTTGTGCTGTGGGTCTGCTACACACACATAATGTTATTGTTGTTAATGTATGTAATGCATTAATGATACAAATAATCATCCTTTTCATCTCCATGAATTAATTGCTTGGGGTCCCTAAAATGGCAAATTTTACAGCACAGTGGGGGTTATTTACTAAAGGCAAATCCACTTTGCACTACAAGGGCACTCTCAGTGCACTTGAAAGTGCACTGAGAGTGCACTTGTAGTGCAAATTGGATTTGCCTTTAGTAAATAACCCCCATTATCGACCACTGTAATGAATCAGGGAATGGGTGTGTGTGTGAGTAAGTGAGCGCTCCTCCCCCCCTCCACGATCCGGGGCTAATGGACACAGCTGAGATGCGGTGCATGTGAGAGAGGGCTTTGCTAACTTGCCTGTCTTCGGCTACCCTCGTACAGTAAGCAAGGATAAGCCGGCATTCCAGAGAGAGGGGGGCGACTGCTCTCACCGGCTATTTTCCCCTCATCTGTCTCCAGCATCCCGGCGCAATAAAGCGACCATACGCCGGCGCTCTCCTGACAGTAAACGGACGGCCAGTGCAGCGGAGCAAAGCAAAGAGTGACAGAAAGCTGAAAGCTGAAAAGCAGTGTACGGGAGAGAGGGCTTTGCTAGCCTGTTTACCTGTCTTCAGCCTTTCCGTGCAGCAAGACAGACAAACGCCGGCGTTCTCCCTGATAACAGACGGGCAGCTAGCTGAGGTGGAGAGAGAAGGAGGAATGGCTACTTCCCCATTTCACTACTCCACTCCACACAGGCAGACTCCACAATGTGATAGAAAGTGGAGAAGCGGTGTATGGGGGAGAGGTCTTTGTTGGTCTGCCTGCCTGTTTACAACCTCTCCGTGCAGCAAAGCAAACACACACCGGCATTCTTCTGAAAGCAGACGGGCGGCCAGCTGGAGTGGGAGAGTGAGAGAGGTGGAGAGAGGAGCGGCTGCTCTCACAGGCTGCCCCCCCACGTCTCTATTCTATTCTATACGAGCAGAGTGTGATAAAAAATTTTGAGGATGACAACACGCAGACAAGCAGCCCTGCAACCAACAACAGGGAGAGGCAGAAAATCGATAGATGGCATCAAAGCGTACCTATCCCCCCGCATACCTGAGCAAACAGGAAGGTCAGATACAAAGAAGCGAAGCGGAGGTAACACCATGGACTGTGTAGAAACAGCAGAGCGGAAGTCCCGGATAAAGCAGGCGAGTACCCAGAGGACAAGTGACAGTGTCGTGGCAAACGGTAAGAGATCCCCTACAGCAGGGAGAGGGAGGAAGACCCCAGAGCCAAGCCCCCCGAAAGTGGTGGGAGCCCCAAGGTAATAGGGGCTAAGAATAAGGGCCAACTCATCCCTGGTAATGGACATCTACCAGTGGACATACAAAGCCCACTGGTAGAGAGCCGGGATACAATGACGCAATGGGAGGATAACAGGTGGTCATTAGAAGAGGCACAGTCCATAGACACAGAGACTATGATGGGAAGAGGAGGAGAAGACCCAGTCCCTGATATGGATCAAAGTATCCGACAGGAACATCTAGAAATAACAAGGGGGGATATGGGAGTAAGTGGGTCACCACATAGACACGGGTGTGAACAGGAGAACGCTCAGGATGGCGAGGGGAACCCACAGGGGCGGAATGGACAAAATGCAGACCCAGAAAGGGACATCTGGGAATTGTTGAAGGCCCTCCCCACCAAAAATGACATTCAGCAATTAACCACTTCCCTACCCGCCCATAGTCATATGACGTCCACAGATGGGATCTCCCATCCTGGGTGGGCGTCATATGACGTCCTGGGATTCCCGGCCGCCGCGTTGCTCGGGACCCGGTGCGTGTGCCCGGCGGCCGCGATGTCCGCCAGGCACCCGCAATTGCCCGTTAACCGGGCCGGCATGTGGATCTGTGTGTGTAAACACACAGATCCACAGCCTGTCAGGTGAGAGGAGAGCGATCTGTGTTCCCAGAACGGAGGAACACTGATCGGTCTCCTCCCCTTGAGCGTCCCCTCCCCCTACAGTTAGTAATCACTCCCTAGGAAACATACTTAACCCCTCCCCGCCCCCTAGTGGTTAACCCCTTCACTGCCTGTCACATTTACACAGTAAACAATGCAATTTTATAGCATTGATCGCTGTATAAATGTGAATGGTCCCAAAAATGTGTCAAAAGTGTCCGATGTGTCCGCCATAATGTCGCAGTCATGAAAAAAAATCACGATCGCCGCTAAAAAAATAAATAATTTTTTTTTTTTTTAAATGCCATAAATCTATCCCGTATTTTGTAGACGCTATAACTTTTGCGCAAACCAATCAATATACGCTTATTGCGATTTTTTTTACCAAAAATATGTAGAAGAATACGTATCGGCCGAAACTGAGGAAAAAATGTGTTTTTTTTTTTTAAAAATTGGGATATTTATTATAGCAAAAGGTAAAAAATATTGTGTTTTTTTCAAAATTGTCGCTCTTCTTTTGTTTATAGCGCAAAAAATAAAAACCGCAGAGGCGATCAAATACCACCAAAAGAAAATTCTATTTGTGGTGAAAAAAGGAAGTCAATTTTTTTTGGGTACAACGTCGCACGACCGCGCAATTGACGTTTAAAGTGCGACAGTGCTGAAAACCAAAAATTGGCCTGGGAAGGAAGGGGGTGAAATTGCCCTGTATTGAACCGGTTAATAAAAGCATTTGAGCAATCCTGTATGCAAGCAGTGGCAAGTTTAAAAGAAAAGAAGAAAAGAAACTATCACACAGGCAGTGGTAGATGTTCAAGAGTCCATGAAAAAATATGAAGAGCTATTAAATTCATACAGAGAACAGCTGGATGAGTACGAGAACAGGGATAGGCAACAAAATATACGTATAAAAGGATTAAAGGAGTCAATTACAGTGACAGAATTAGCCCCAGCAGTACAAAACATTTTTGGACAGATTCTGGGGGATCAAGCCCCAAACGTTATTGAAATAGACCGGGCACATCGGGTCCCTCCCCAGAACATAATAGCTGACGTACCCAGAGATGTAATTTGTAAAGTTCACAAATACACCGTGAAAGAAAATATAATGAAGACAGCACGTAATATTCCTCCAATTACATTTGAAGGCTCAAACATAGCACTGTATCCAGATATCTCAAAAAGAACTCTTTTTAAGCGAGGGTCGGTCCGTCCACTGTTAGAAATCCTACAAAAGGCTAAGATCAAATACTGGTGGGGGTTCCCCTTTAGTTTAACAGCTTCCAGGGATGGAAAAACTGCAACCTTGCGAACAAAGGATGATTTAAAATCATTTATAGAGAAATTAGACCTTCCGATGGTAGACTTTACCGACTGGAGAATAAACTCTTTAGGGTCCCCCCTGCAACGAGCAGATAAGTGGCAGGAGGTACCAGCAAGGGTTAACAGGGGTAGAGCCCAAAGAAGGACTCAAAGGACTTTTTTTTGGGGGGGGGTTTCCCCTTCTTCTTTTTTTTTTTTTTTTGTTGTTTTTCCACCTGGGAAGGGTTCTATAGTGTGAAGCCCGGGAGGAGGGGGGAATAGATGGGGGGACATGAGGGAAAATGAGGACCTTGTGTAGGTCAATAGGCCAGCCCCAATTAAAGGGGAGAGTAATCCTGCGGAATGCAGGGAAGGGGGGTAGCTTGCGCGTGGGAGGTGCCCATATGCGCAAGCTCCCCAACCGATTTTTAGATATACACCTAAAGAGAGGTTTTTGGTATGGGGGAAGAGCATGCAAGGTTTATGTCTATAACACAAATGTGATATATTTTTTGCTTTTTTGTTATGTTATGTAAAGGTATGTGTTTAATGGGGTATTGAATGTTGGAAATGGGGAGGTAACAGGGGGGTGGGAACGGCAGAGGGGAAGACAGAGACTATGGGCAAGAGAACAGGGGGTTCCTGGGACAAAAGAAAATGACAGCCATATTGAAAATATTGTCATACAACGTGAGGGGTTTGAGCTCACCAAATAAGAGAGGGAGACTGTGGGTGGAGATGCAACACTTGGGAGCTGACGTGGTTCTCTTGCAGGAGACCCATTTTGGGAGCAGCTCGATTCCAGGCCTGTCCAGAATATATTGAAGCAATGGTATCATGCGGTATCTCCAGTGGCAAGGGCAAGAGGGGTTACAATTGCATTTAAGAAATCATGCCCCTGGATAATGGAGACCGTACAATGCGACCCAGAAGGTCGGTATTTGTTTGTAAAAGGTGTAATACAGGGGAGACGATATACCTTTGCTTCAATATATGCACCCAATGAAGGGACTGTTCATTTTTTGATTAAAATGTTTAAAAAACTGGAAGAATTTAAGGAGGGATGTGTAGTGGTTGGAGGAGACTTCAATATGGTGCTAGATCCGAGTATAGATACATCTACGGGTAGAACCGCTTTATCTTTTGGAGCCATAAAGCGAGTTAAACAAACCTTACGCTCACAACATCTTGTGGACAGCTGGCGAGCTCTACATCCAGGGACTAGGGACTTTAGTTACTACTCTAAAACACATGATATGTATTCGCGGTTGGACCTTTTTCTGGTGGACCAATTCTACCTGGGGAATGTTAACACAAGTACAATCAAACCAATAACTATATCCGACAACGCCCCAATAACTCTGACTCTCCGACCAACACAAATGGCACGTTCGGAACGAATATGGCGTCTGAACGAGTCATTGTTGGATAAGGGGGACACAGTGGAGAAATTAAGTATTAAGATAAAGGAATATTTTGAAATAAATAAAACAGAAGAAATGTCAGATCAAGTGGTGTAGGAAGCCCATAAGGCTGTTGTAAGAGGGGAGCTAATCGCCATTAGTGCGCACATGAAGAAGGAAGGTAAAAGAGAGATAGACAAACTACTAGAAAAGATTAGGGCCCTAGAGATAAAGCACAAGAAAAATCTCAACCAAATGGATGGCAGATGCCTGGAGAGCTTACGAGCAGAGCTCTCACAATGCCTAGAACATAGAGCGAAGAATAAAATTAGTTTTTTTGCTAATAGAGCATATGAACAAGGAAATAAATGCGGAAGGCTATTGGCAAAACAACTAAAAAAACAACAGGACTTTAGACACGTGCATAGCTTATTAGTGCAAGGCAAGAAAATAATAGATACAAAGGCTATAGCTAAAGAATTTGGTAAATTCTATGAGACCCTATATAACATCGCCAAAACAGAACCATCTGAAGGAGGGGAAAGCGAGGGTCAAAGGAGGAATGAGATAGATGAATATATGGAGAGCGCTGCCATGCCTATAATACCTAGAGAAATATCTGAAGATATGGAACGTCCAATTACGATTGAAGAGTTGAGCAGAGTGATAGCAACCCTGCCTTCTGGGAAAAGTCCAGAGCCAGACGGGCTGACAAATTCATATTATAAGAAATTTCTCCCAGTTTTGGTAAAACCACTCTGCAGTTATTTTAACTCTATTAATGCTGCAAACCCACTCTCTCCAGAAGCATTACTGGCATATATAACGGTATTACCAAAAGAGGGAAAAGATCCCCAGGTATGTGCTAATTACAAGCCTATCTCTCTGCTGACTTCTGACACTAAATTATTGGCAAAAATCTTGGCCTTGAGACTTCAGGAACATGTAGGCGATTTGGTACACCCAGACCAGACGGGGTTTATAAAGGGACGGGAAGCTAGGGATAATACCATCTGCGCTCTCCATGTATTGCAATGGATGCGACACGGTCCGGATAGAGCCCCAGGAATCACTCTGTCGATGGAAGCCGAAAAGGCCTTCAACAGAGTGAACTGGGGCTTTATGAGAGAAGTATTGGGGAGGATAGGTCTGGGGGGGAAAATGTTAGGGTGGATTATGTCACTATATGGGAAACCAAGAGGAAGAATTAAGGTCAACAGGACAGTATCCGAATGTTTCAACATACAAAACGGTACCAGGCAAGGGTTCCCGCTGTCCCCTTTGATATTTGCGATAGTAATGGAGCCATTCCTGCGCAGACATAGAAAGAATGAGGAGATAGTAGGGACGTACATAGGACATATGGAACATAAAGTAGCAGCGTATGCGGATGACCTGTTATTTTTCCTCCCTGCTCCTCAGGCATCTATAGCCGCATTGATGACGGAGGTACAGAGATTTGGAAGGGTGTCTGGTTTCAAGATCAATTTTGAGAAATCAGTCATCTTTCCTAGTAATATCTCAGTGGAGATGGAGAGGTTATTGAAAGAGATGTACCCATTTATATGGAACAAGGAGTCGCTGACGTACCTGGGGGTACAAATTAGCGCAGACTATGAACTATTGTATGAACGTAACTATGGCTCATTACTGAAAGAAATAACAGAAGAGCTAAAGAAATGGAAGGGTAAATACCTGACCTGGTTCGGGAGAATCAGTGCCATAAAAATTAGTATACTGCCCAGAATGGTTTATGTGCTGCGCACAGTGCCAATCAGGTTACCAGCGACTCTCTTCAGGCAAGTGCGTAGGCTGTTTGTGGCCTTTGTGTGGAATGATAAAAGGCCTAGATTGGCTTACGATATCTTAAGGAGAAGCAGAGCTGAGGGAGGCCTAGGACTCCCGGACATAACATCTTACTATAAGGCCATGACTCTAGTAAGAATAGTAGACTGGTGCCATGACCTAAAGAAAAAACCATGGGTACAGGCAGAAATGTTAATGGCGGGGAGAAATCTGGCAGGAGCACCATGGATCCAAGGGTCATTGAGAGGATTGTCAAAATGGACATCACCGATGACCCTGAATTCACTGGAAGTATGGGATAGAATGAACAGTAAGGGTAGATATGCCCCCCAGACCTCCCCTCTGGCTCCTTTGGAGGGATTCCCTTGGTTCCCTCCGGGGGAGGAGATGGGAAGTCTGGGGGCATGGGGCTGGATGGGAATACTAGATGTGGTAAGTTTGCTCATAATGGAGCCCTATTATCACTGACAGAGATGGTCATGAGATTTGGTGAGACACGAATGGCAGAATGGAAATACCACCAAATGAAGAGTTTTCTCAAGAAAACAAAACCATTAAGACCCATGAACTCACTTACGGCATTTGAGAGGCAGTGTGCACAGATATCAGAATCTGGGCATATGCCATCTCGAATGTACAGAATGATCCTAAGGGAACAAGAAAGGACACCCCCATACTTTGTAAGAGAATGGGAGAGGGAGCTAGGCCAAGTCTGGACAGATAAACAAATTAATAGAATGATATTGTTAACATTCACAACTTCCCTAAGCTCAAAGGTGCAAGAAATGGCATATAAGTTCCTAGCGAGATGGTACAGGACACCAGTAAAACTAGCACAAATCACCTCAGCTTCTAGCGATAGGTGCTGGAGGGGTTGTGGACAGAGGGGAACCTTTCTTCATCTTTGGTGGACATGTCCAATAATTAAGTCATTTTGGAAATCAGTGGCCCCATGGATTAAGAAACTAACAGTGGACTCCTTGGAGTTCGGACCTTTACATTATTTGTTTCACGGAAATCCCAGACTTGTCAAAAAGTATAGGGAAAGTATAACCCCACACTTATTAAACGCAGCAAAACAACTAATCCCGAAGTATTGGAGGCTGGATCGGAGTCCGTCAGTTTTGGAGTGGAGAAATGAGGTTAACATAATAAAGGAAGCAGAGAGGTGGGTTCATGTGGTTAAAAATCAAAAAGAGAAATTTGAAAGTACATGGGCAAAATGGGAACAGTGCGCCAGGTAGATAATGGAAGAGGGAAACATCAATGGGTAATGAAGGTAGAAATGGTATAGTCATTAAGAATTAAGAAATAAGAAGATGAGCCCAGAAATAGAGAGTTAAATATTGACATGACTTCTCCAATGCCAATTAAGTAAAGGGGGTGGGGGGTAAGATAATGTATGGTTACATGTTCTCATTTTCTGTGTTTTTTTGTTTTTTTTTCTTTTTCTTCCATCCACCCGATTCCCCTAATAAACACTGAGTGGTGAGGGTGATGCGGGGTAGAGTCGTGTGTTTGTTTGTTTTTTTTTTTCTTGGTAAATTATATAATTAGGAACTATATTGATTTATGATATGAGTTAGAAGAAGGGGGAATTCACTTTATAATTTACTTTTATCAGGTTTGTACGTTGGGGGGAAGAGCTGGGGTAAATTAATACTAAGGATGGGGGTGGAGGGAAGAATGCACAATTTATTATTTATTATTTATGGATTATAGTGATTTATGACACAAATTGAATAAGGGGGAAATTCACGTTATAATTTGATTTAAGCACGTTTGGATGGGGGGGGGGGGAGCTGGGTAAATTAATATTAAGGATGGGGGGGGGTCACAGAAGGGTTTTTTTTTTTCCCCCTTTCTCATATGCACAAATTATATAATTATGAATTATAGGGATTTATGACACGAATTAGAATAAGGGGGGATACCACTCTATAATCTCATTTAATTACGTTTGCACGTTGAGAGGAAGTGCTGGAGTAAATTAATATTAAGGAGGGGGGGAGGGGATATCACGGATAGTAATTTTTTTTTTTTTCTCTTTCTCTTTCACTTTATAATTAGGGGAAGTCACTTTATAATACTGTTTAATCACGTTTGTACGTGGGGGGAAGGAGTTGGAGTAATTAATACCAAGGATAGGGGTGAAGGGAGGAACTATAAATTTTAATAAAGAATTTTTTTTTTTTTTTGTAATTTATAAACCTCGATTAAATGGGATAGGTGGGGTAATTTGTAGTTTTGTTATTGAGTTGAATGTAGGGGTATAGTATGTTGTATAAATGATGTAATATATAAACGAATAAAATTGTGATTATTAAAAAAAAATAACCCCCATTATCACTAGGGATGAGCTTCGAGTTCGAGTCGAACTCATGTTCAACTCGAACATCGGCTGTTTGCAAGTTCGCCGAACAGCGTGCAATTTGGGGTGTACGCAGCAAATTCGAATGCCGCGGAACACCCTTTAAAAGTCTATGGGAGAAATCAAAAGTGCTAATTTTAAAGGCTTATATTCATGGTATTTTCATAAAATTTTTTACATTCTGCAATTACCTATAAAGATAATAGGAGAACAAAACTTTAAACAGTACCATTTGAGAGTATTCAGGCAGGCACTTGCACTACATGCTTCGATGAATTCATCCATAAATATGAACACAAAAAAGGTAGGTATAGTGTGTATGGGTTTGGCAAAGTCAGCAGATAGAGTATTGTTATTGGTTGACTTAGCGGTTGGGGGGAGGGAGGGTTAAAATTAGTTTGTGCCCCCCAAAAAAAGCCTCTTGCATTCTGCCTGAATTTAAGGACGACAATAACATTTGGACACATTTTCAGGGGTGTTTAGGGTAAGTACTACAATGGAGCTGACAAAATACATTGTTAACCACTTCAGCCCCGGACCATTTGGCTGCCTAAAGACCAGAGGGCTTTTTACAATTTGGCACTGCGCTGCTTTAACTGGTAATTGCGCGGTCATGCAATGTTGTACCCAAACAAAATTGGCGTCCTTTTTTTCCCACAAATAGAGCTGTCTTTTGATGGTATTTGATTGCCTCTGCTACTTTCATTTTTTGCGATATAAATGGAAAAAGACCGAAAATTTTGAAACATGAGTTTGACTCGAACATTGGCTGTTCGCCCGTTCACCGAATAGCGAACAATTTGGAGTGTTCGCGGCAAATTCGAAAGCCGCGGAACACCCTTTAAAAGTCTATGGGAGAAATCAAAAGTGCTAATTTTAAAGGTTAATATGCAAGTTATTATCAAAAAAAGTGTTTGGGGACCTGGGTCCTGCCCCAGGGGACATGGATCAAAGCAAAAAAAAGTTTTAAAAACGGACGTTTTTTCAGGAGCAGTGATTTTAATAATGCTTAAAGTGAAACAATAAAAGTGTAATATCCCTTTAAATTTCGTACCTAGGGGGTGTCTATAGTATGCCTGTAAAGGGGCACATGTTTCCCGTGTTTAGAACAGTCTGACAGCAAATTGACATTTCCAAGGAAAAAAAGTCATTTAAACTACTTGCGGCTAGGGATGAGCCGAACACCCCCCTGTTCGGTTCGCACCAGAACATGCGAATAGGAAAAAAGTTTGTTCGAACACGCGAACACTGTTAAAGTCTATGGGACACGAACATGAATAATCAAAAGTGCTAATTTTAAAGGCTTATATGCAAGTTATTGTTGTAAAAAGTGTTTGGGGACCTGGGTCCTGCACCAGGGGACATGGATCATTGCAAAAAAAAGTTTTAAAAACGGCCGTTTTTTCAGGAGCAGTGATTTTATTAATGCTTAAAGTCAAACAATAAAAGTGTAATATCCCTTTAAATTTCGTAGCTGGGGGGTGTCTATAGTATGCCTGTAAAGGGGCGCATGTTTCCTGTGTTTAGAACAGTCTGACAGCAAAATGACATTTCGAAGGAAAAAACCCATTTAAAACTACTCGCGGCTATTGCATTGCCGACAATACACATAGAAGTTCATTGATAAAAACGGCATGGGAATTCCCCACAGGGGAACCCCGAACCAAAATTTAAAAAAAAATAACGTGGGAGTCCCCCTAAATTCCATAGCAGGCCCTTCAGGTCTGGTATGGATATTAAGGGGAACCCCAGCCAAAATTTTAAAAAAAAATGACGTGGGGTTCCCCCTAAATTCCATACCAGACCCTTCAGGTCCGGTATGGATTTTAAGGGGAACCCCGTGCCAAAAAAAAAAAAAAAACGCTGTGGGGTCCCCCCAAAAATCCATACCAGACCCTTATCTGAGCACGCAAACTTGCAGGCCGCAGAAAAAGAGGGGGGAGGAGAGTGCAGCCCCCCCTCCTGAACCGTACCAGGCCACATGCCCTCAACATTGGGAGGGTGCTTTGGGGTAGCCCCCCAAAACACCTTGTCCCCATGTTGATGAGGACAAGGGCCTCATCCCCACAACCCTGGCCGGTGGTTGTGGGGGTCTGCGGGCGGGGGGCTTATCGGAATCTGGAAGCCCCTTTAACAAGGGGACCCCCAGATCCCGGCCCCCCCCTGTGTGAAATGGTAAGGGGGTACTTACCCCTACCATTTCACTAAAAAACTGTCAAAAATTTTAAAAATGACAAGAGACAGTTTTTGACAATTCCTTTATTTTAATGCTTCTTCTTTCTTCTATCTTCCTTCATCTTCTTCTTCTTCTGGCTCTTCTGGTTCTTCCTCCGGCGTTCTCGTCCAGCATCTCCTCCGCGGCGTCTTCTTACTTCTTCTCCTCGGGCCGCTCCGCACCCATGGCATGGGGGGGAGGCTCCCGCTCTTCTCTTCATCTTCTTCTCTTCTTCTCTTCTTCTCTTCTTCATTTTCTTATCCAGATTCCGATAAGCCCCCCGCCCGCAGACCCCCACAACCACCGGCCAGGGTTGTGGGAATGAGGCCCTTGTCCTCATCAACATGGGGACAAGGTGTTTTGGGGGGCTACCCCAAAGCACCCTCCCAATGTTGAGGGCATGTGGCCTGGTATAGTTCAGGAGGGGGGGGCCGCACTCTCGCCCCCCCTCTTTTCCTGCGGCCTGCCAGGTTGCGTGCTTGGATAAGGGTCTGGTATGGATTTTTAAGGGGGGACCCCACGCCATTTTTTTTTTTGGCACGGGGTTCCCCTTAAAATCCATACCAGACCTGAAGGGTCTGGTATGGAATTTAGGGGGAACCCCACGTCTTTTTTTTAAAATTTTGGCCGGGGTTCCCCTTAATATCCATACCAGACCTGAAGGGCCTGGTATGGAATTTAGGGGGACTCCCACGTCATTTTTTTTTTTAAATTTTGGTTCGGGGTTCCCCTGTGGGGAATTCCCATGCCGTTTTTATCAATGAACTTCTAGTGTATTGTCGGCAATGCAATAGCCGCGAGTAGTTTTAAATGGGTTTTTTCCTTCAAAATGTCATTTTGCTGTCAGACTGTTCTAAACACGGGAAACATGCGCCCCTTTACAGGCATACTATAGACACCCCCCAGCTATGAAATTTAAAGGGATATTACACTTTTATTGTTTGACTTTAAGCATTATTAAAATCACTGCTCCTGAAAAAACGTCAGTTTTTAAAACTTTTTTTTGCATTGATCCATGTCCCCTGGGGCAGGACCCAGGTCCCCAAACACTTTTTATGACAATAACTTGCATATAAGCCTTTAAAATTAGCACTTTTGATTTCTCCCATAGACTTTTAAAGGGTGTTCCGCGGTATTCGAATTTGCCGCGAACACCCCAAATTGTTCGCTGTTCGGCGAACTTGCGAACAGCCAATGTTCGAGTCGAACATGAGTTCGACTCAAACTCGAAGCTCATCCCTACTTGCGGCTATTGATGAATTGCCGGTCCGACAATACACATAAAAGTTCATTGATAAAAACGGCATGGGAATTCCCCACAGGGGAACCCCGAACCAAATTTTTTTTTAAAAATGACGTGGGGGGTCCCCCTAAATTCCATACCAGACCCGAAGGGTCTGGTATGGATATTAAGGGGAACCCCAGACAAAAAAAATAAATAATTGCGTGGGGTCCCCCTCAAAATCTATACCAGACCCTTCAGGTCTGGTATGGATTTTAAGGGAAACCAAATGCCAAAATTTAAGAAAAAAGAGGGGGGGGCGAGAGAGCGCCCCCCTGAACCATACCAGGCCACATGCCCTCAACATTGGGAGGGTGCTTTGGGGTAGCCCCCAAAACACCTTGTCCCCGCCGGTGGTGGTGGGGGTCTGCGGGCGGGGGGCTTATCGGAATATGGAAGCCCCTTTTAACAAGGGGACCCCCAGATCCCGGCCCTTCCCCCCTGTGTGAAATGGTAAGAGGGTACAAAAACAAAAAAAGTACAAAGCCTCCCTCCATGCCATCATGGATGCGGAGCGGCCCGAAAAGAAGATGAAGAGAAGAAGATGAAGAGAAGAAGATGAAGAGAGAAGCGTCACACAGTGGGAGCCTCCCTCCATGCCATCATGGATGCGGAGCGGCGCGAGGAGAAGAGAAGAAGATGAAGAGAAGAAGATGAAGAGAAGAAGATGAAGAGAGAAGCGTCACACAGCAGGAGCCTCCCTCCATGCCATCATGGATGCAGAGCGGCCCGAGGAGAAGAAGGGAAGAAGACGCCAACGCCGCGGAGGAGATGCCGGACGAGAACACCGGAGGAAGAACCAGAAGAACCAGAGGAAGAAGAAGATGGAGGAAGAAACCGAAGGAAGATAGAAGATAGAAGAAAGAAGAAGCATTTAAATAAAGGAATTGTCAAAAACTGTCTCTTGTAATTTTTAACATTTTTGACAGTTTTTTAGTGAAATGGTAGGTACCCCCTTACCATTTCACACAGGGGGAGGGCCGGGATCTTGGGATCCCCTTGTTAAAGGGGGCTTCCAGATTCCGATAAGCCCCCCGCCCGCAGACCCCCACAACTACCGGCCAGGGTTGTGGGGATGAGGCCCTTGTCCCCATCAACATGGTGACAAGGTGTTTTGGGGGGCTACCCCAAAGCACCCTCCCATTGTTGAGGGCATGTGGCCTGGTACTTTTCAGGAGGGGGGCACTCTCTCGTCCCCCCCTCTTTTCCTGCAGCCTGCCAGGTTGCGTGCTCGGATAAGGGTCTGGTATTGATCTTTAGGGGGACCCCATGCCGTTTTTTTTTATTTTGGCGTGGGGTTCCCCTTAAAATCCATACCAGACCTGAAGGGTCTGGTATAGATTTTGAGGGGGACCCCACGCCATTTTTTTTTAAATTTTGACCGGGGTTCCCCTTAATATCCATACCAGACCTGAAGGGTCTGGTATGGAATTTAGGGGGAACCATAACGTCATTTCTTTTTTTTAATTTTGGTTTGGGGTTCCCCTGTGGGGAATTCCCATGCCGTTTTTATCAATGAACTTCTATGTGTATTGTCGGACCGGCAATGCATTAATAGCCGCGAGTAGTTTTAAATGACTTTTTTTCCTTTGAAATGTCATTTTGCTGTCAGACTGTTCTAAACACGGGAAACATGCGCCCCTTTACAGGCATACTATAGACACCCCCCAGGTACAAAATTTAAAGGGATATTACACTTTTATTGTTTCACGTTAAGCATTATTAAAATCACTGCTCCCAAAAAAACGTCAGTTTTTAAAACTTTTTTTTGCATTGATACATGTCCCCTGGGGTAGGACCTAGGTCCCCAATAACTTGCAAATAAGCCTTTAAAATTAGCACTTTTGATTATTCATGTTCGTGTCCCATAGACTTTAACGGTGTTCGCGTGTTCGAACAATTTTTTTCCTATTCGCATGTACTGGTGCGAACCGAACAGGAGGGTGTTCGGCTTCTCCCTAATTGTCACTGTAACTACACCAACTTAAAAAAATAACCTGGTATTGAGCATTGAAATAAGAAGCCACACATTGTTGAGTATAAAATATTTTACTCCAAGCACATTAACATGTGCATTATAAACGGTTTTGGAACAAACCAACATATTGGTGTATAACATGTATGTTTGACATGAATTTGCCTTTTTTTGGGGCTAAACAGGCATGTTTAAAAACATAACATACACATCCCCAACTCAGGAACTTACAAAGTTCAACTTTGCTAAAGTGAAAGCCATATGAGACATTAATATGTCAAAACTGTGTTGATTTTGCATTCATCAGATGGGGTGATCTCTCCCCTCTAAAAGCTAAATTTTGAAGATGCACACAAATTGGGACTTAAAATTTGGATTTCCCTCATGATCCCTTGCCTAAAATGTGTGTATTTTCCCTACATCTATTTTGCTAAAGCCACAAAACACACAGTGTGCCAACATGTGCTATCTCCCATCATGGATTAATCAATGTACGTGTTTTGTGGGTGCAACCCCTTCCTCCAAACTAAAGTAGGTGAGAGGAAGGGGTTGCACCCCCGAAACACGTCCATTGATCCCCCATGATGGGAGCTAGCACATGTTGACACACTGGGGCTTATTTCAGAAAGGACAATCCACTTTGCCCTACAAGTGCACTTGCATTGCACTTGTAGGGCAAAGTGGTTTTGCCATTTTGACACACTGTGTGCATCTTCAAAATTTGGCTTTGCAATTCATGTAAAAATGTAAAAACATGGACAACATAACGACAACTTCAAAAAAATGTTTTGGTTTAGATTTTGCCTAAAATATTGATGTTGCTCAGTCTTTTTTGAACATCATGAATGTTTTGTTTCATCTTTTCCAAATCACAATTGCACACCATGATCTCACTGATGAGTATTTGGGTACGTGAATTTCTTCTTCCACAACATCCACATCCCCTAAAAATAAAAAAAACACACCATGTATTATAAATATGCAGGCCTCCATCTATTACCTGAAGCTGTGGTCTCAGACACTGACCTGTTTTCGACACCATTTCCACCACTTCACTCAGCGCTTCCTGAACCTTTGCATCCACATGTTCATGGTGTGTGGTGAGTTCCCTTTCTTCATTCGGTATGGGGTTACTGGTGTCCTCAGATGTCCCTATTCTTTTTTTCCCCTATGTGAATACAAAAAAAGGTATACTTAGCAGACAGATATGTTAGGTTAGAAATAGTAATATGAACCATTGCTTGGAAGTGTTGTTCAATTGTCTGTTTTGACAGAGTATCAAGCTGAAGACATGTTTTTTCACTTTCAAAAGCTGGAATACTTATCTGTTTTGTGCAAGTTTCACACATGGGGAGACCCCTAGTATCCACTGGAGCAGCTGCGTGGCACACCATAAAAAGGTTGTTATGGTGTCCCACACTAGTGCTCCTGCGTCCAGATGTGTAAACAGCTGCTGAGTGTCCTCTCCTGACACTGAATAAAGTTGTCAATCCATTATAGTTTCGAGCACATCTAGACAACAATGTGATAAACTTATTTAATCCAAATAGGCATGAACAATTGTAGTTAACCTGCATCTGCCAAAAACGACGTATTAGTGGCCGAACAAACAATGTTTAATATGAACGATTCCTGTGTCCACAAACCTCAAGCTTGGCATTTTTAACTGTACAACCGTAAAGAAAAGCACATGGACCAGCACAAAAGTAATAATAATAATAGGAACACACGACAAATACTTACTTTTTTGCACCACTTTCCTGATCTTTCAATACTGATCTTGCTCCCTCAATTTCAGATCTAACCAGCATTTCCTCAATTGCTCACTGGATCTTTGTACCCCAAAATTCCTGTACAGACTTCTCACAACTTTAGCCATGATCTTGGCCTTTCTCACATTAGGGTTTCTGTATGGCCCATGATTCCCATCATAGTCTGTCCTCTTCAAGATGTCCACCATCTCCACCATCTCTTCAATGGACATATTTGAGGCCTTATATCTCCTCCTGGATCTGGAACTGCCTTGCTCCGGGCTTTCATTGTTTCTGCTCTCAGCACGCACCTGCTGTGTCTCCGCCATGTGCTCTTCCACTGCCCCGAAAGAGAAGAGGCGGGGAATACACTAGAAAGAAGGACAAGGGTGGAGTTTGACGCATGCGCAGTGTGTATAATGCATAACACACGGGCGGCGTACATACGATCTGTGAGTGGAGGACGGAGGATCATTAGCACTGATCATTCAAACGAAGGTACAATTGTAACTTGGGGCATCAGTGGTTAGTGGCCTATACTGCTTATAGATTCAGGCCTACCTGTATATTGGGACAAGATTATGAAAGTTTAGCCTGACATTAGCGTTTGTCTTGCGATCTGTCTTGCCGATAAAATTGTTGATAAAGTTACAGCCCTTGATTTCCTGCCCAACTTTATCGACAAATACAGGGAGCTGCCATGTCTCTGGCAAGTCCAATGCAGGGACTATTCTAACAAGTTAAAGAGGAAGGCAGCACTGGAGAAACTGTTGGAATTAGTGAAGCCTGTGTATCCCATGCAGACATCACCTATTTAAAGGCCAAAATTAGTAGCCTGAGGAGCAAATATAATAGGGAGCGAAAGAGGGTCCAGGATTCCCTGAGATCTGGAGCATCAGCAGATGACGTATATGTCCCCAGGCTGTGGTACTACCACAGCCTGCGTTTTTGGTCCATTCAGCCGGAACCCAGGCCATCGTTCTCAACGCTTCCTTCAACATCAGCTGAGGCTCCTGAGGTCCAACCTGGGCCTTCCACCCAGGAAGAAGCCCAGCTTGACCCAGGTATAGCATTGTTGTACATATTTCTTGTCAAAAATTGAATGATGTTAACTAGATGTTATTGATCACTAGGGATGGGCTATCTGTTTGAGTGGAACATGAGTTCGACTCGAGCATTGGCTGTTCGCCCATTCGCCGAACAGCGAACAATTTGGGGCGTTCACGGCAAATTCGAAAAGCCGGGGAACACCCTTAAAAATTCTATGGGAGAAATCTAAAGTGCTAATTTTAAAGGTTAATATGCAAGTTATTGTCATACAAAGTGTTTGGTGACCTGGGTCACGCCCCAGGGGGGCATGTATCAATGCAAAAAAAGTTTTAAAAACAGCCGTTTTTTCGGGAGCAGTGATTTTAATAATGCTTAAAGTGAAACAATAAGAGTGAAATATTCCTTTAAATTTCGTACCTGGGGTGTGTCTATAGTATGCCTGTAAAGTAGCGCATGTTTCCTGTGTTTATAACAGTCCGAGAGCAAAATGACGTTTCTAAAGGAAAAAAAATCATTTAAAAGTGCTAGCGCTAGTGCTATTAATGAATTCTTGGTCCTGACAATAAACATAAAAGTCATTGAAAGTCATTGAAAATGTAAAAAAAAAATGCATGGGGGTCCCCCAAAATTCCATTACCAGGCTCTTCAGGTTTGGTATGGATTTTAAGGGGAACCCCGCACCAAAAAAAAATAATTGCGTGGGGTTCCCCCAAAAATCCACACCAGACCCTTATCTGAGCACACAACCTGGCAGGCTGCAGGAAAAGAGGGGGGATGAGAGAGCGCCCCCCGAACCATACCAGGCCACATGCCCTCAACATGGGGAGGATGTCCCCATGTTAATGGGGACAAGGGCCTCATCCCCAGAACCCTTGCCCGGTGGTTGTGGGGGTCTGCGGGCAGGGGGGCTTATCAGAATCTGGAAGCCCCCTTTAACAAAGGGGACACCCAGTGTCAGAGAGCGTACCTCGGCGGGCAGGGTGCTCGCGGTGGTGTGCGTCAGGGTGCGTCGGCGCGCGTTGGCGCGCGCGTTCCTGCGGGCTCCGCTGTGCGTGTTCCTTGTAGTGCTGGCATGCGTGTCCCGGGCAGGCCTGTTGTGTGTGCCGGTGTGCGAGGGCGTGCGCGCGGACGTCTGCGGGTGCGCGTGCCTGTGCGTGCCGGTGCGCGCGCGTGCACGTCGTCTGGCGCCAAACGGCCCATTTAAGCCGGCTTCCCTCTGTGATCAGTGCTGCCTGATCAACAGCTCTGCCGTTCTTAGTACCTGACCCTTGTACCTGTGTTGATCCTGATATCCTGACGACCCAGCCTTGTTTCCTGAACCTTCCATTGAACTCTGCCTGCACCTGACCTCTGCCTGTTTGACTATCCGTTTGCCTGCTCCACTGTACCTCAATTGCCTGTCTGTTGCCGAACCCAGCCTGTCTCCTGACTATCCTGCTCAGTCTTGTTGCCTGTGTTCCAGCCAGCTCCGCCGTCTTACCTGCTCATCCATCCGTACCTGGACTGCTGCAAACAGGCTCTCATACCACTCCGCACTCCTGTGCCTCCTGTTACCTTACCAGGGGCCGCGAGTCGGACGCGTAAGGGAGCCTACCTTCTGCCCAAGCGGACTCACCGGTCTGGTAAGTAGGAGCCTGACAGTATCAGGCAGCCATGACCGAGTCCGGGCAGGGGGCCTCCCCCATGGATGAGCTTTGCAGACATCTGGCGGGATTAACTTAACCACTTGCCGACCGCCTCACGCCTATATACGTGAGCAGGTCGGCACGGGCAGGCAAAATCACATACCTAGTACGTGATGCCTTCCCGCGGGCGGGGGGTCCGATCGGACCTCCCCCCGGTGCCCTGGGTGGTCGGGTCTTGTTCGCGGGCGATTGGGGGTCAGGGGGAGGCCATCCATTGATTGCCACCCCCTCCCGATCGCTCCCACGAATCAAATGCTTCCTCTCCCTCTGTAATGTAAACAGAGGGAGAGGAAGTGATGTCATCTCTCCTGGAGCCGGTCTTTTTGATCCGACGCCGAGGAGAGAAGACATCCAAGTAAGTGCACCAACACCACACGCTCAGTAGAACACGCCAGGCACACTTTTCACCCCCCTGTCACCCCCCGATCACCCCCCTGTACCCACTGTCACTCTGACACCAATAGCAGTGTTTTTTTTTTTTGCATTGGTGTCAGTTTGTCAGTTATAAGTGTTAGGGCAGTTAGGTTAGCCCCCTTTAGGTCTAGGGTACCCCCCCTTAGGTCCAGGATACCCCCTAACCCCCCCTAATAAAAGTTAACCCCTTGATTACCCCCCGTCACCAGTGTCGCTAAGCGATCGTTTTTCTGATCGCTGTATTAGTGACACAGGTGACGCTAGTTTAGGGAGGTAAGTATATAGGTTCGCTGTCAGTGTTTTATAGCAACAGGGACCCCCATATACTACCTGCTAAAGGTTTTAACCCCCTGATTGCCCAATAGTTAACCCTTTCACCAGCGATCACCGTATAAGTGTTACGGGTGACGCTGGTTAGATAGTTTGTTTTTTGTAGTTTATTATAGTTTATTACAGTTTATTATAGTTTTAGGGCACCCGCCGTTTATTACCTTATAAAGGTTTAACCCCCTAATTGCCCGGCGGTGATAGAAGTTAAGTTTTTAGGATCAGATAAGGTCTGCGTCGCCCCAGGCAGCGTCAGGTTAGCGCCAGTACCACTAAAACCCGTGCACGCAGCATACACCTCCCTTAGTGCTATAGTATCTGAACGGAACGATATCTGATCCGATCAGATCTATACTCCCCAGCAGTTTAGGGTTCCCTGAAACGCAGTGTTAGCGGGATCAGCCCAGATACCTGCTAGCACCTGCGTTTTGCTCCTCGGCCCAGCCCAGCCCAGCCCACCCAAGTGCAGTATCGATCGATTACTGACACTTACAAAACACTAAGCACACATAACTGCAGCGGTCGCAGAGTCAGGCCTGATCCCTGCGATCGCTAACAGTTTTTTGGTAGCGTTTTGAATCAGTCGCTGACAGTCGGGAGCTTTTTTGCCTGTGAGTCTCACTAGTGTACCCCTAAATTTAGAGGCCAAAATGGCAAATCGAAGGTACACTAGTGAAGAGGCCTACAGGATTCTGAGCATGACAGATAGTGAAGAGGAAGTCAGGCGAGGTGGCAAGCACTAGTAGTGTCCCGCTGCCACCAAGAAGACGAACACAGGCCCGTCGTGCCCATAGTGCCCTTCCTGCTGCATTGGCCAATCCGAATTGGGTACCCACCACTTCTGCAGCACCCGTACTTCCCCCTTTCACTGGCCAACCCGGAATTCAGGTGGAAACAGTTGACTTTACGCCACTGGATTTTTATTCGCTGTTTTTCACCGAAGATCTTTATAGATCTATTGTGGACCAAAGCAATTTATACGCTGGTCAATACATCGCCACTATGCCCCAGTCCACCCTTGCCAGAGATTGGAGACCAATTACGGTCTCCGAATTTAAGATCTTTCTGGGCCTTTCCCTCCTCATGGGGTTGAATAAAAAGAGTGAGTTGCGGTCATATTGGTCCACTGACCCAATTTACCATTCACCCTTGTTCTCTGCTTCCATGGCCAGGGCACGATACGAGCAGATTTTGCGGTTCATGCACTTCAACGACAATGAACTCTGTCGTCCTCGTGGAGACCCTGAATACGATCGGCTCTACAAAATTCGGCCCCTCGTAAACCACTTCAACCAACGTTTTGCAGACTTGTTTACCCCCCATCAAGTTGTCTGCGTTGATGAGTCCCTGGTTAAATTTTCTGGCCGCTTGTCATTCAAACAGTACCTTCCCAGCAAGCGTGCCAGATACGGGGTCAAGATGTATAAGCTCTGTGACAGGGCCACAGGCTATACATGTAGATTTATGGTTTACGAGGGAAAAGATAGTCACGTAGAGCCGACAAACTGCCCTGACTACATAGGAAGCGCTGGCAAGATAGTGTGGGACTTGGTGTCACCCTTATTCGGAAAGGGGTACCACTTGTACGTGGACAATTATTATACGAGCGTGCCACTTTTTAGCCACCTTTTTGATCATCAGATTGGAGCATGTGGCACCGTGCGACCTAATCGCCGGGGCTTTCCCCAGCGGCTTGTAGATTCCCGTCTTAGGCTGGGGGAGAGAGCCTGCTTGAAGTATAATAATTTGCTCGCTATGAAGTGGAGGGATAAGAAGAATGTTTTCGTTCTCACCTCCCTTCATGCAGACACGATGGTCCAAATTCCTACGGCGACTGGTGTTGTGGAGAAACCCCTCTGTGTCCACGAATACAACCTTAATATGGGAGGGGTGGACCTCAACGACCAGTTGTTGGCGCCGTACCTAGTTGCCCGTAAGGCCAGACGCTGGTACAAAAAAGTGTCTGTTTATTTATTTCAATTGGCTTTGCTGAATGCTTATGTGCTATACAGAGCTTCAGGACGGACTGGATCCTTCCTTAAATTCCAGGAAGAGATCGTCAGAGCCCTTCTGTATCCAGACGGTGCTCCACCTCACCATCCCCAACCAAATGCAGTAAGCCGGCTGCATGAGAGTCATTTTCTTTATGCCCTCCCGAGTACCCCTACCCAACGAACCCCCCAAAAAAGATGTCGTGTCTGCAGCAAGCGCGGATTTAGGCGTGACACCCGGTATTGTTGTCCCCTCTGTCCTGGCAATCCTGGTCTTTGCATTGGTGAATGTTTTGAACGCTACCACACACTAGTGGAGTATTAGCGTAGGGTACAGCACTGCACAGACTAGGCACACTTCCACAGGGTCTCCCAAGATGCTGTCGCATTTTGAGAGACCCAAACCTGGTACCAGTTAAAAAAGTTAAAGTTACAAAAAAAAGTGTAAAAAAAACAAAAAAAAGTAAAAAAAAGAAAAAAACACAAAAAAAAAATAAAATAAAAAAACCAAAAATAGTTGTTGTTTTATTGTTCTCTCTCTATTGTTCTGCATTCTATACTGCAATGTTTTATTGTTATGTTTTTATCATGTTTGCTTTATAGGTATGCAATTTTTTTATACTTTGTTTTTTTTATTGTTAACCACCTTTGTGTTTTCAGGTACGCCATTCAGCTGCAGAGCGGATTTATTTATCTTGACAGCAACAGCGTTTGCTCCCACGATACATAAAGCCGTGACTCCAGCGCTGTCGGAGGTGATTTCACCACCACAGTTACATACTTCAGCATATATGCCGAAGCGTGGGGGCAGCAGTGGGTGGAGGAGCGATTTGCTCCTGCCTTTTGCGGGAGGATGCCCCCATGCTTCGGTATATATATTTTTTAGGTAGGCACAGGTTGCGTTAAATGTTTTATTTTTTACTATGTTTTTTTTGTATTTTGCTTTGCAGGTATGGTAAGTATTACTGTTATACTGTAATGTTACTTTGTTTTTTTGTTAACCATCATTTGCTTAGCAGGTACGCCATTCAGTTGCAGAAAGGATTTATTTATCTTGACAGCAACAGCGTTTGCTCCCACGATACATAAAGCCGTGACTCCAGCGCTGTCGGAGGTGATTTCACCACCACAGTTACATACTTCAGCATATATGCCGAAGCGTGGGGGCAGCAGTGGGTGGAGGAGCGATTTGCTCCTGCCTTTTGCGGGAGGATGCCCCCATGCTTCGGCATATATATATTTTTAGGTAGGCACAGGTTGCGTTAAATGTTTTATTTTTTACTATGTTTTTTTGTATTTTGCTTTGCAGGTATGGTAAGTAATACTGTTATACTGTAATGTTACTTTGTTTTTTTGTTAACCATCATTTGCTTAGCAGGTACGCCATTCAGTTGCAGAAAGGATTTATTTATCTTGACAGCAACAGCGTTTGCTCCCACGATACATAAAGCCGTGACTCCAGCGCTGTCGGAGGTGATTTCACCACCACAGTTACATACTTCAGCATATATGCCGAAGCGTGGGGGCAGCAGTGGGTGGAGGAGCGATTTGCTCCTGCCTTTTGCGGGAGGATGCCCCCATGCTTCGGCATATATATACGGTGCATGTATGCCCATCATTAGAAGTGGGTGGATGAAGGGAGGTATTCTAATGGTGGGCATACCCACCGATCAATATCTTTTTTTCGTTCAGCCCACAGGCTGCATGAAAAAAAAGTTTACAATGTATGCCCAACAAGGACCAGCAACGTACTGGTATGTTGCTGGACTTTGAGTGGTTATACCAGAATGATGCCTGCAGGTTTAGGTATCATCTTGGTATCATTCTTTTCAGCCAGTGGTCGGCTTTCTTGTAAAAGCAATCCTAGCAGCTAATTAGCCTCTAGACTGCTTTTACAAGCAGTGGGAGGGAATGCCCCCCCCCCACACCGTCGTCCATGTTTTTCTCTGGCTCTCCTGTCCCAACAGGGAACTTGAGAATGCAGCCGGTGATTCAGCCAGCTGACCATAGAGCTGATCAGAGACCAGAATGGCTCCAAACATCTCTATGGCCTAAGAAACTGGAAGCTACAAGCATTTCATGACTTAGATTTCGCCGGATGTAAACAGCGCCATTGGGAAATTGGGAAAGCATTTTATCACACCGATCTTGGTGTGGTCAGATGCTTTGAGGGCAGAGGAGAGATCTAGGGTCTAATAGACCCCAATTTTTTCTAAAAAGAGTACCTGTCACTACCTATTGCTATCATGGGGGATATTTACATTCCCTGAGATAACAATAAAAATGATAAAAAAAAAAATAAAAATGAAAGGAACAGTTTAAAAATAAGATAAAAAAGCAAAAAAAATAATAAAAAAAAAAAAAAAAAAGCACCCCTGCCCCCCCCCTGCTCTTGCACAAAGGCGAACGCAAGCGTCGGTCTGGCGTCAAATGTAAACAGCAATTGCACCATGCATGTGAGGTATCACCGCGAAGGTCAGACCGAGGGCAGTAATTTTAGCAGTAGACCTCCTCTGTAAATCTAAAGTGGTAACCTGTAAAGGCTTTTAAAGGCTTTTAAAAATGTATTTAGTTTGTTGCCACTGCACGTTTGTGCGCAATTTTAAAGCATGTCATGTTTGGTATCCATGTACTCGACCTAAAATCATCTTTTTTATTTCATCAAACATTTTGACAAAATAGTGTGTTTTAGTGTATTAAAATTTTAAAAAGTGTGTTTTTTCCCCAAAAAATGCGTTTGAAAAATCGCTGCGCAAATACTGTGTGAAAAAAAAAATTAAACACCCACCATTTTAATTTGTAGGGCATTTGCTTTAAAAAAATATATAATGTTTGGGGGTTCAAAGTAATTTTTTTGCAAAAAAAAATAATTTTTTCATGTAAACAATAAGTGTCAGAAAGGGCTTTGTCTTCAAGTGGTTAGAAGAGTGGTCGATGTGTGACATAAGCTTCTAAATGTTGTGCATAAAATGCCAGGACAGTTCAAAACCCCCCCAAATGACCCCATTTTGGAAAGTAGACACCCCAAGCTATTTGCTGAGAGGCATGTCGAGTCCATTGAATATTTTATATTGTGACACAAGTTGCGGGAAAAAGACAATTTTTTTTTTTTTTGCACAAAGTTGTCACTAAATGATATATTGTTCAAACATGCCATGGGCATATGTGGAATTACACCCCAAAATATATTCTGCTGCTTCTCCTGAGTACGGGGATACCACATGTGTGGGACTTTTTGGGAGCCAAGCCACGTACGGGGCCCCGAAAACCAAGCATTTGGGGTCATTTGGGGGGGTTTTGTGCCATCTTGGCATTTTATGGCCTTCAAAACTCTGATAGGTAGTGAGGAGTGAAATAAAAAATTTATGCCCTTAGAAATCCTAAAGGCGGTGATTGGTTTTCGGGGCCCCGTACGCGGCTAGGCTCCCAAAAAGTCCCACACATGTGGTATCCCCATACTCAGGAGAAGCAGCTAAATGTATTTTGGGGTACAATTCCACATATGCCCATGGCCTGTGTGAGCAATATATCATTTAGTGACAACTTTGTGCAAAAAAAAAAAAAAATTGTCACATTCCCACAACTTGTGTCAAAAAATAAAATATTCCATGGACTCAACATACCTCTCAGCAAATAGCTTGGGGTGTCTACTTTCCAAAATGGGGTCATTTGGGGGTGTTTTGTGCCATCTTGGCATTTTATGGCCTTCAAAACTGTGATAGGTAGTGAGGAGTGTAATCAAAAATCTATGCCCTTAGAAATCCTGAAGGCGGTGCTTGGTTTTCGGGGCCCCATACGCGGCTAGGCTCCCAAAAAGTCCCACACATGTGGTATCCCCGTACTCAGGAGAAGCAGCTGAATGTATTTTGGGGTGCAATTCCACATATGCCCATGGCCTGTGTGAGCAATATATCATTTAGTGACAACTTTTTGTAAATTTTTTTTTTTTTTTTTGTCATTATTCAATCACCTGGAACAAAAAAAAAAATATTCAATGGGTTCAACATGCCTCTCAGCAATTTCCTTGGGGTGTCTACTTTCCAAAATTGGGTCATTTGGGGGGGTTTTGTACTGCCCTGCCATTTTAGCACCTCAAGAAATGACATAGGCAGTCATAAACTAAAAGCTGTGTAAATTCCAGAAAATGTACCCTAGTTTGTAGGCGCTATAACTTTTGCGCAAACCAATAAATATACGGTTATTGACTTTTTTTTTACCAAAGACATGTGGCCGAATACATTTTGGCCTAAATGTATGACTAAAATTGAGTTTATTGGATTTTTTTTATAACAAAAAGTAGAAAATATCATTTTTTTTCAAAATTTTCGGTCTTTTTCCATTTATAGCGCAAAAAATAAAAATGGCAGAGGTGATCAAATACCATCAAAAGAAAGCTCTATTTGTGGGAAGAAAAGGACGCAAATTTCGTTTGGGTACACCATTGCATGACCGCGCAATTAGCAGTTAAAGCGATGCAGTGCCAAATTGTAAAAAGTGCTCTGGTCAGGAAGGGGGTAAATCCTTCCGGGGCTGAAGTGGTTAAGCAGTGAAAAGCTTACAAGAGGGTTACACCAGATTGGAAGAACGTGTACAGGCTCTATCTGCACCCCCCGGTCCGCAGGGGGCCGCAGTCGCAACCTCAGCACCCTCCGTAGTCATGCTCCCTCCAGAGCCCAAAGTACCCATACCAGAAAGGTTCTTCGGAGACCGTAACAAATATCGTGCTTTCCGGAATGCTTGCGGTCTCTATTTCGCTCTTGAGCCACGCACCTTCTCCCTAGAGGCCACTAAGGTGGGCTTCGTCATCTCCTTGTTATCCGGTGAACCTCAAACCTGGGCCCACCGACTCTTGGAGCAAAAATCTGACGCCCTGGAGAGTCTGGATGCCCTCTTTGGGGCAATGTCACAACTTTACGAAGACCCTCAGTTAACTGCAACTGCCGAAGCCACCCTGCACTCCCTCCGTCAAGGCCGTCGAGCGGCAGAGGACTATGCTGTCGAATTCAGGCGCTGGAGCTCCGACACGGCGTGGAACGACGCAGCCCTGCGCCACCAGTTTAGAATGGGCTTGTCTGATCCCCTCAAGGATGAGCTAGCACGGGTCGGAGTGCCTCAAACCTTGGAAGAATTGGTTAACCTGTCCATTCAGATTGACCGTCGGCTGAGGGAACGACGCACCGAAAGATCCACCAGTACCTTTCGACCCACCTGGATGGTTCCTCAAGTTCCCAGTCCACCCAATAGGCCCTCCGCTCCACCACCTGCTCCAGCTTTTGATGTCCCAGAACCCATGCAGCTTGGCCTGCTTCATCCCTCTTTGACGCCTGAAGAGAAGTTACGCAGATGGGCTCATAACCTTTGCCTCTACTGTGGGGAACCTGGGCACTACACCAGCGTTTGCCCCAACAAGACGCGTAAGTGTCATCCTGCTGTTCGTACCTGTGCCACTATTATGCCAAAACCAAGTACGCATCTAACTATCTCTGTCACTTTGCAGCTTCCCGGAAAGGCTATCCAAGTTCCAGTCATCATTGATTCCGGAGCCTGCAGTTGCTTCGTTGACCTGACCTTTGCTGTTCAACATGACATACCCCTTCGATCCAAGACCCAAAGCCTGGCTGTTCACCTTGCAGACGGTTCCGCCCTCCGTTCTGGCCCGGTCACTCAAGAGACCGTTCCCTTAGAAGCTGTTATGGGCTCCCAGCACCGGGAATACCTCTGTTTGGATGCTATCTCCTCACCTCTCTTTCCAGTCATTCTTGGAATGCCTTGGCTGAAGGTCCACAACCCCCGAATCAACTGGGCTACTGGAAGTATTGAGTTTCTCTCTGAGTACTGTCACCTACACTGTCTGCAACGACCCGACCATGAGGTTCCTCAGCTTCTCTGCTTACACCCTGATGCCAATCTGCTCCAAGCTCTCCCAGAGCCCTACCAAGATTTCTTGGACGTATTCAGCAAGAAAGGTGCAGAGGTACTACCTCCACACAGGCCCTACGATTGTCCTATAGGGTTGCTACCTGGAACCGAGGTACCCTTCGGCAGGATCTTTCCATTGACTGAGCAGGAGCTGGACACATTAAAACAATATTTAGATGAAAATTTAAAGAAGAAGTTTATCCGCCCGTCCACTTCCCCGGCCGGTGCCGGCCTATTCTTTGTAGAGAAGAAAGATCATTCTCTTCGACCATGCATCGATTACCGAGAATTAAACAGGATAACGATTAAAAACCGCTACCCACTACCCCTGGTGCCTGAGTTATTCCAAAGGCTGGGAACTGCAAGGGTCTTCACGAAATTGGATCTTCGCGGAGCCTATAACCTAATCCGCATCCGAGAGGGAGACGAGTGGAAGACTGCTTTTCGCACTCGTTTTGGGCATTTCGAATATCTCGTTATGCCCTTCGGTCTTTGTAATGCTCCAGCCACATTCCAACATTTTGTGAACGACATTTTCCGGGAATTTTTGGATCTCTACGTCATCGTTTACCTTGATGATATTCTCATTTTCTCCCCTTCTCTGGCTGATCATCGCAGGCACGTCCGGAATGTTCTTGCTCGGCTCAGGCAACACGGACTATACGCTAAACTCGACAAATGCGAGTTCGAACTTCAATGTATCCAATTCCTGGGACTCATCATTTCAGTGGAAGGTATTAAGATGGACCCTCAGAAGGTGTCCGCCATCTTGGATTGGCCTGCACCTACAGACAGGAAAGGGGTCCAACGCTTTGTAGGATTTTCCAATTTTTATAGGAAATTCATTAAGGACTTTTCTAAAATCATTGCTCCCATTACAGAACTAACAAGGCAGGGAACTCAATTCTGTTGGACGTCCAGGGCACAATCGGCCTTTGAAAAATTAAAGGGTCTGTTCACCTCAGCTTCTATCCTCAAGCACCCTAACCCTGCCCTGCCATTCGTGCTAGAAGTCGATGCCTCAGAAATCGCAGTAGGGGCAGTACTCTCCCAACGCCAGGGCCCTAAAGCTCTTCCGTTCCCAATAGCGTTCTTCTCTCGCAAACTATCTATGTCTGAAAGGAATTATGATGTGGGAGATCGGGAGCTTTTGGCCATCAAGACGACTCTGGAGGAGTGGCGCTATCTTCTGGAGGGTGCTGTACATCCTATTCTAATCTATACAGATCACAAGAACTTGGAATACCTGAGATCTGCCAAGAGACTAAAACCACGACAGGCCAGATGGGCACTCTTCTTCTCCCGCTTCTTATTTCACATCACTTACAGACCTGGCTCTAAAAATGTGAAACCAGACGCACTGTCACGAATGTTTCATGATTCCAAAGAAACCGCCCCTCCGGACACTATCCTACCTGCGGGAAATTTTTTACTTCTTCAGGGAGATTTAATCTCCAGAATAAGGCAAGCCTCCTCAGAAATTCCCCAACCTACAGGGACCAGCCTAGGCGATGGGTTGCTTTGGCACGAAGGCAAGATCGTGGTCCCTGAGAATCTTAGGGTGCCGGTACTGGAGTTGTGCCACGACCACAAGCTGGCAGGTCATTTCGGGGACCGGAAGACAACCGAACTGGTGCAGAGCACATTTGGTGGCCACAATTATCCGAAGATTGTAGGAGTTATGTCAGTTCCTGCCACACGTGTGCCCGGAGTAAGAGTAACTGCACAAGGGCCTGGGGCTTATTGAAACCTTTGCCAATTCCTGACAGGCCTTGGAAAATGATTTCGATGGATTTCATCGTGGAACTGCCCCCATCCGAAAGCTTCTCTACTATCTTTGTTGTTATTGATAGACTGTCTAAGATGCCACATTTCCTCCCCATGAAAGGTACACCCACGGCCGTAGAAACGGCGAAAATCTTTATTAAGGAGATAGTGAGACTACATGGGGTTCCCGCTAATATTGTGTCAGATCGTGGTGTCCAGTTCACCTCTCGGTTCTGGAAAGCACTGTGTGGTGCTCTTGAAATTGAACTGGCATTCTCCTCGGCCTATCACCCCCAGACAAACGGCCAGACGGAGAGAACTAACCAAACTCCGGAGCAATACCTCCGTTGCTTTTCGGCTTTTTCTCAACATGACTGGGTGTCCCTGTTACCAGTCGCAGAATTTTCTTATAACAACTCTCTGCATTCAGCCATCAACCAAACGCCATTCTTTGCCAACTATGGATTCAATCCCTCCTTCCTACCCAGCTCTATCCCGGAATGTACCCTCCCTGCAGTGACTGAAACAATGGAGTTCTTCTCTACCAATAGTAAGCTTCTGCAGGAGACCATGGCCCAGTCCCAGGCATCTTTTAAAAGGATGTTTGACAGGAACAAAGGCTTCACCAATTCCAACTGTTTTTCCATTGTTGCCTTCTTCTTTATTTTGTTATGACCTTGTGCTCTCTATTAAATGAAAACATTTTTAAGGGACAAATACTTGGCTATGTGTTATACTTCAAAAAGGACTGTTCATTTGTGAGTAGGCAGGTACGTTTCAAAAATACAATGTCAAATTAACAAGGGGCACCAACATTGTTGTATCTTTGAGGTTAAAAAATACAAGATAATAATGGTGTTGTGGTAACTTGACACACAAAAGGAAAAAAAAAAACAAATTATTATGGCGATCACTGGAAAAAACAATAAAATATATATCTTATTCTGGAGATCACTAGAAAAAAAAACACACAAAAAAAATATATTGGAGATCACTGGGAAAAAAGATATATTATTCTGGAGATCTTTAGAAAAAAAAAACTCACAACAAAAAAAATATTATTCAGGCGATCACTAGAAATAATAAAAAATATGTTTGTCAGAACTCTGTGAATATTAGCAGCAAAGCAACTTCATTATTATACCATTTTAAAGAAGAAGAGAATACAATGCGCTGCATTGAGATTTCATAATTTGCTGCGTTACGAATGTGATATCTCCATTACGAATGCTAGTTTTACAAGACCGAGCACTTGATTCCGAGTATGTGTGGACTTTTGTGCGACAGACTTGTGCACACACGACACAACAAACATTTGTTGGCGCAAAATTTGAAAACCTGCTAGCCAACATTTGTTGGCGGAAAGTCCGACAACAAATGTCTGAGGGCGCATACACACGGTCGGACTTACTGCCAACAAGCTCACATCCAACATTTCCAGTCGGAATGTCTGATCGTGTGTATGCAGCATTAGAGTGGTAAGGATGTGGAACACCCTTCCACAATCACTGGTGTCAGAGGGAAATGTCAACAATTAAAAAAAACTCTTAAACGGGCAACTTTGTGAATGCAATATAAAGGGATATGAGAAATAGTATTGACATAGACACACACACACGTTGAACTAGGTGGACTGATGTCTTTATGCAACCTTTCAAACTATGAAGGTTCCAATCAATAAGTTACTTCTTTCCCATTTCCACTTATAGTATAAATGTACTGGAACAATCTATCCTCTTTTTTCCTAAAGATACATTTTTTTAATTGTTTTTGCATAAACATAAGTACAAAGGTATAATATTACCAAGTGCACAGAGAAAAAAACAGAAGATAGATGATAGGGATGATTGGAAGATATTTAAGTGCTCTCACCAATAGGTGGTTATAAAAAGGGTACATACATCTTCAAATAGTAAATTTTGAACCGTAAAACAAAAGGGGGAATTTGTGGTTTTGTGGTTTAGAGCGGAATGATTTGATAATAAGCCTAAGCCACTGTGTAAGAGAAGTTATTGAATAACTATGATTTTCTTAGAAAAGAAATAAAAGGAAGTGAAAAAGGAGTTTTGCACAGTTAGGTAAATCATCAACATCCAGATACCTGAGAAAATGCTAGGAAGGGTTACATATGTTAGATAGTTGGAGCATAGAACCAGTAAAATCTGTAACTGCAGATGAAAAAGGTATACATAACCGGACAGTCCCAGAGTCCCAGACCATATGGTAAAACATGCCTTCAGCACAGACATTTTGTGCAAGAGGGAGATAGTAGTTTGTACACAGAATGTGTACAGAACACTCCCCAGAAACATAATTTCCTGTTTGGGTGATTGGCTCACTAATTTTCCCAGAAGTCTGCACCAAGATGCAAGTCAGGTTTCAGGCATCCCTGCAGCACAAATGTCATTTTTGGTGTGATACTCCCAATAGGAACACATCTAAAGCTGCTGCAGTTGACTGATAATTATGAAACCACTCCCATCAGATTCACTTTCCCACATGGGCACAGAGAAACACACAGGGATTTCTTCAGAATGACAAAAGGTAGAAATCTGCAACATAGTTTGTTAAAATCCCTGCAATGTACATGGATCACCCAGAGGGGAATGTTTTTTTCTCAACAAAAGTGGAGTTACGCTTAAATGATAATATTTTAATAACAGGGTGTTAATTCTGGTAGTATTATAGGATGTTTTTTGTTTTGTTTTGTGATTGTATTATATGTTACAAATCCATGGATGAGAACTGTACAAACAATCATGCACAGTGTTATTGTATAGTAGCCTACTGTCTTTATTACAAAAAAATTCAAAAGCTCCAGTTACATACTGTACATTAAAAGGCAACTATGGGCAAAATAAAAAATCACTTGCTGTATACACTGCAGTTTTGTTGTCTGTTGATCCTGCCAATAGATCCATTATTATGCACCTTCTTTTAACAGGGTGTTCTTTTTGCAATGAAGGGTAGTCTTAGATGGATATTTAACTACTTCAGCCCCGGAAGATTTGGCTGACTAATGACCAGGCCATTTTTTGCGATACGGCACTGCGTTGCTTTAACTGACAATTGCGCGGTCGTGCAATGTTGTACCAAAGCAAAATTGAATTCCTTTTTTTCCCACAAATAGAGCTTTCTTTTGATGGTATTTGATCACCTCTGCGGTTTTTATTTTTCGAGCTCGCCATGACACGCCATGACACTCCCATCACCATGCTTGACTGTAGGCAAGACGCACTTGTTTTTATACTCCTCACCTGGTTGCCGCGACACACACTTGACACCATCTGAACCAATTAAGTTTATCTTGGTCTCATCAGACCACAGGGCATGGTTCCAGTAATCAATGTCCTTAGTTTGCTTGTCTTCAACAAACTTTTTGCAGGCTTTCTTGTGCATCATCTTTAGAAGAGGCTTCCTTCTGGGACAACAGCCATGCAGACCTGCAGATTTGATGCAGTGTGCGGCGTATAGTCTGAGCACTGGCAGGCTGACCCCCCACCCCTTCAACCTCTGCAGCAATGCTGGCAGCGCTCATACGTCTATTTCCCAAAGTCAACCTCTAGATATGATGCTGAGCCTGTGCACTCAACTTCTTTGGTCGACCATGGTGAGGACTGTTCTGAGTGGAACCTGTCCTGGTAAACCACTGTATGGTCTTGGCCACCATGCTGCAGCTCAGTTTCAGGGTCTTGGCAATCTTCTTATAGCCTAGGCCATCTTTATGTAGAGCAACAATTCTTTTTTTCAGATCCTTAGAGAGTTCTTTGCCATGAGGTTCCATGTTAAAATTCCAGTGACCAGTATGAGAGAGTGAGAGTGATAACACCAAATTTACCACACCTGCTCCCCATTCACACCTGTGACCTTGTAACACTAACGAGTCACATGACACTGGGGAGAGAAAATGGCTAATTGGGCCCAATTTGAACATTTTCACTTAGGGGTGTACTAACTTTTGTTGCCAGCGGTTTAGACATTAATGGCTGTGTGTTGAGTTATTTTGAGGGGACAGCAAATTTACAAGCTGTACACTCACTACTTTACATTGTCGCAAAGTGTAATTTCTTTAGTGTTGCCACATGAAAAGATATAATAAAATATTTACAAAAATGTGAGGGGTGTACTCACTTTTGTGAGATACTGTATAAAAATGCACTGATTACTGTATAAATGTCACTGGCAGGGAAGGGGTTAACACTAGGGGGCGTTCAAGGGGTTAATTGTGTTCCCTAGTGTGTGTTCTAACTGTGGGGGGAGTGGGACTGACTAGGAGGAGACAGAGATCGGTGTTCATACATAGTATAAACACTCAATATGTCTCCTCTCCCCTGAGAGAACCCGGGATCTGTGTGTTTACACACACAAATCCCGGTTCTCACTCTGCCATGAGTGATCGCGGGTGCCCGGTGGTCATCGTGCCCGCCAGGCACTTGCAACGCGCTGGGGGCGAGCCACGGGCACGCACGTGCACCCCCGAAGGGCCAAAAGGCGAAGTGGCTTAAGGTAACGTCATTTTGCCCAGGGGAGCCAACCTGCCGCAGTATGGCGGCAGGTTGGGAAGGGGTTGAACACTGCTATGTTAATGCTATTGACAGATAGTATCATATGTGTCATGTTTTATTTTGCCCATAGTTACACTTTAAGTTATAGGCTCATTAAAATAGCCTTCAGCATGCAAGGAGAGAAAACTCTTTCTAAACATTCATAACAGTAGAATAATCAAAGTCTTTAAAAACACTCCCATGGGACTGTAGAACCCCACAAACAACCACCCTGATTCAACCCACCCCATAAACGCCTGACCAATTATGATAGTAAATAAAACCAAGAAACTGAAGTGTGGAAAATTATAGCCAAAGCCCTTTTATTTGGGTTTTAAAACAGAATATGAATAACCTTGAGCCTTTAATTTTACCTGATCATTAACACTTAACACACAGACCAATACCACCGTTAAAACTTTCACCAAATCACCTGCTCAGTCTTTCAGGACTCGAGCACCTAAAATCTGTACCAACCACCAGGTACTACCATAAACACTGTCTACCCACACCAGTGGGGTGACATTACCCCATTAGCCAGGTTATGACCTGGCACCCCCCACCGCCACGGCCAACTCAATCATGAATTGGAAACCAGCATCAAAAATATGACAGCCAATGTCAGACAAATGGATCAAATCATTGTCAAATAGTCCAGGAATAAACCCTTCCAGCTCAGAATGAAGGTAAGAAAACCTGGTTGGCATGAATTTACACATCTTTCCATTGACCCTTTTCCTAATGTTGTCCATGTGCTGACTCCCAGGAGTGGGAGCCCAAACCATGCGAGGAACAATTTCAGAAAAAAAATAACCTAGTCCCTGGCAGATAGAAATGAATTGCAGCTAGATCATTTAATGTTTAGGTAGAATGCCAGTTTCTGTCTATAAGATTCATCATAATGGAACCAAACCAGGGACCCTAAATGTCTGTAAGCCTCATGTACATTGTCCAGATGCTGAAAAAGACCTGAACAGAGATCAGACCTGTTCTCACCTAGCACACTCACATAAAATGAAAAGGCCTGTAACCAATGTGCAAATGTTCTGGTCACAGGACACTTTTGCTCTTCCTTTGTGCCATTTCTTTCTTTCTGACCGAAATCCTTCTGGTAATGATAAGATATCTACATAACAACCTTACCATTTTTTTTTCAACACCAACTGCTAAATGAAAACACAAAGGAGAAATCTCACAAATAGGGATGAGTTTCGTGTTCGAGTCGAACCCATGTTCGACTCGAACATCGTCTGTTCACCCATTCAACGAATTGCGAACAATATGGGCCGTTTGCGCCAAATTCGCGTGGCGCGTCACGGCCCATAATTCACTGCGGCATCGCAGTGCATTGCTGGCTGATGATTGGCCAAGCATGCACTATGACCCGCATGCTTGGCCAATCACAGCGCCCTCAGTAGAGAGAGCTGTAATTGGCCAAAGCCAGGGTGGCTTTGGCCAATTTTGGCTCAGGGGGTTTAGAACACGCCCCACACTATATAAGGCCGCCTGCACGGTGGCCCTGTGTAGTGTGTGTTCCGGCATTGAAAGAGAGATAGATAGACAGAGAGACAGTGTAATTTCATTTGAGTTAGCTAGATTAGGCAAGACAATCAGTGAGTTAGCTGCACTTACAGTGTATTGTGTATATATATGCATCCCAGGTGTTGCATATATATATATATACACTGTATTCAGTTTAGCTAGATCCGTTCCTGTTATCTTCTTACTGACAGGCAGGCTTGTCTTGTTACAGAATTTACAGCTACCTGAAGAAAATTGCTGGTGTTCTTTTGATCCTATTAGTACCACAGTCAGGCAGCTAGACTATTTACAGTTAGTGCAGTGCGTCCTGCTCACAGTGTTCAGCTAAAACTACAACTTAGTGCGGTGCGTCCTGCTCACAGTGTTCAGCTAAAACTACAAGTTAGTGGGGTGCGTCCTGCTCACAGTAGTGTTCAGCTAAAACTACAAGTTAGTGCGGTGCGTCCTGCTCAAAGTGTTCAGCTAAAACTACAAGTTAGTGCGGTGCGTCCTGCTCACAGTGTTCAGCTAAAACTACAAGTTAGTGTAGTGAGACCTCTGCACGGTGTTCATCTAAAGCTACAAGTTAGTGCAGTGCGTCCTGCTCACAGTGGTCAGCTAAAACTACAAGTTAGTGTAGTAAGACCTCTGCACAGTGTTCATCTAAAGCTACAAGTTAGTGCAGTGCGTCCTGCTCACAGTGTTCAGCTAAAACTACAAGTTAGTGCGGTGCGCCCTGCTCACAGTGTTCAGCTAAAACTACAAGTTAGTGTAGTGAGACCTCTGCACAGTGTTCATCTAAAGCTACAAGTTAGTGCAGTGCGTCCTGCTCACAGTGTTCAGCTAAAACTACAAGTTAGTGTTGTGCGTCCTGCTCACAGTGTTCA
Organism: Lithobates septentrionalis; assembly: GCA_037952835.1. NCBI lineage: Eukaryota > Metazoa > Chordata > Amphibia > Anura > Ranidae > Lithobates > Lithobates septentrionalis. The sequence goes on along the minus strand of JBBDGP010001290.1, from coordinate 1,450,356 downwards.
GCTAAAACTACAAGTTATTGCGGTGCGTCCTGCTCACAGTGTTCAGCTAAAGCTACAAGTTAGTGTAGTGAGACCTCTGCACAGTGTTCATCTAAAGCTACAAGTTAGTGCAGTGCGTCCTGCTCACAGTGTTCAGCTAAAACTACAAGTTAGTGCGGTGCATCCTGCTCACAATGATCAGCTAAAACTACAAGTTAGTAGGGTGCGTCCTACTCACAGTGTTCAGCTAAAACTACAAGTTAGTGTGGTGCGTCCTGCTCACAGTGTTCAGCTAAAACTACAAGTTAGTGCGGTGCGTCCTGCTCACAGTGTTCAGCTAAAACTACAAGTTAGTGTAGTAAGACCTCTGCACAGTGTTCATCTAAAGCTACAAGTTAGTGCAGTGCATCCTGCTCACAGTGTTCAGCTAAAACTACAAGTTAGTGCGGTGCGCCCTGCTCACAGTGTTCAGCTAAAACTACAAGTTAGCGTAGTGAGACCTCTGCACAGTGTTCATCTAAAGCTACAAGTTAGTGCAGTGCGTCCTGCTCACAGTGTTCAGCTAAAACTACAAGTTAGTGCTGTGCGTCCTGCTCACAGTGTTCAGCTAAAACTACAAGTTAGTGTAGTGAGACCTCTGCACAGTGTTCATCTAAAGCTACAAGTTAGTGCAGTGCGTCCTGCTCACAGTGTTCAGCTAAAACTACAAGTTAGTGCGGTGCGTCCTGCTCACAATGTTCAGCTAAAACTATAAGTTAGTGGGGTGCGTCCTGCTCACAGTGTTCAGCTAAAACTACAAGTTAGTGCAGTGCGTCCTGCTCACAGTGTTCAGCTAAAACTACAAGTTAGTGCGGTGCGTCCTGCTCACAGTGTTCAGCTAAAACTACAAGTTAGTGTAGTGAGACCTCTGCACAGTGTTCATCTAAAGTTACAAGTTAGTGCAGTGCGTCCTGCTCACAGTGTTCAGCTAAAACTACAAGTTAGTGCGGTGCGTCCTGCTCACAGTGTTCAGCTAAAACTACAAGTTAGTGGGGTGCGTCCTGCTCACAGTGTTCAGCTAAAACTACAAGTTAGTGCAGTGCGTCCTGCTCACAGTGTTCAGCTAAAACTACAAGTTAGTGTAGTGAGACCTCTGCACAGTGTTCATCTAAAGCTACAAGTTAGTGCAGTGCGTCCTGCTCACAGTGTTCAGCTAAAACTACAAGTTAGTGCGGTGCATCCTGCTCACAGTGTTCAGCTAAAACTAGAAGTTAGTGGGGTGCGTCCTGCTCACAGTGTTCAGCTAAAACTACAAGTTAGTGCGGTGCGTCCTGCTCACAGTGTTCAGCTAAAACTACAAGTTAGTGCAGTGCGTCCTGCTCACAGTGTTCAGCTAAAACTACAAGTTAGTGTGGTGCGTCCACCTCACAGTGTTCAGCTAAACCTACAAGTTAGTGTAGTGAGACCTCTGCACAGTGTTCATCTAAAGCTACAAGTTAGTGCAGTGCGTCCTGCTCACAGTGTTCAGCTAAAACTACAAGTTAGTGTGGTGCGTCCTCCTCACAGTGTTCAGCTAAACCTACAAGTTACTTTTTTGCGAGCTCTGCACAGTGTTCAGCTAAAGCTACCTGTAGAAGGTTGGTGGTGTTTTCCTGATCCTATCATTACCGCAGGCAGCTAAAAAAGCTACAAGTTAGTTTTTTGCGAGCTCTGCACAGTGTTCAGCTAAAGCTACCTGTAGAAGGTTGGTGGTGTTCTCATACTACAGGCAGGCAGTTGATTTTGCTAGCTGCAGTATCAGTACAAATATATATATATATATATATATTTCCCAGCTTCCCAGTGCAGCTACAGGTCATTAGTATGTCTGGAAGGCCAAGAAGGAGAGGCAGACAGTCACAAGTCAATAAGAGAGGGCAAGAAGGCTCTGTGTTTAGTGCTGGTTGTGGAGACGGTGCATCCTCATCAGCACGTGGCCGTGGGACACGCTTGGCCTTTTTTCGGCAGCTGGCCGCGTTGAGCCGCAACATGCGGAAGACTTGGTCGAGTGGATGACCAAGCCGCCCTCATCCTCCTCATCCTCTCTCACCCATGCCCAGGGTACTTTGTCTGGCAAAGCAGCGACCTCTTCCCTCGGCTCAATGTCATCAGTGACTCCTTCCCTAGCCCCACCATGTCCTCCTGAGGAGTCCCTCGAACTGTTTGACCACAGTGTTGGGTACATGCTCCAGGAGGATGCCCAGCGTTTGGAAGGCTCTGATGATGATACTGAGCTCGATGAAGGCAGTAACATGAGCACGGACAGAGGGGGTGCCCAAGAAGGACAGCAATCTGACAGTCATGCTCCCCCTGCTGCAGCATACTGCCAGGTTTGCTCCAGTGATGAGGAGGGAGGGGATGATGAGGTCACTGACTCAACGTGGGTGCCTGATAGGAGAGAGGAGGAGGAGGAGGCAGCACATCACCAACAAGGCCGGATGCCCTCCTGGGGCCAGCCTAAGGGCAGCACATTTAAGAAAGGGAAGGAAGGGGTCAAGAGGAGATCCCCCCAAAAAAAAAAAAGATGGTCCGCTCAAGAACAAACAGTTGAACCTACAAAAACTTTATTGTGTCACAATATGTAGAAACATAATCCAACAACCATGTGTATTTAAAAATAGGGCAGATAAAAGTCCTATTGTGTGCTGGTGGCCACCACAGACATTACACATATATCTCATGCATTCATGCACTCACACTCATCAATTAAAGTCACTAGAGACCCGGGTCTATACAATTTCACTGGAATTCCAGAGCTGGATTGGCTACATGAGTGGGTAGACTAGGTCCTTGTAGGTAAAGTGCAAGTGCTAATACACAACAAAAGTCCCCTCGGATGTGAACCAATGGCTGGTTAGACATATGTGTGTGTCATTCAACCAGAGCCAAGGAAGGAAACGGTGTCCTGATTGTGTGGTGAACAATTGCAACTCAAGCAACCTCACAAAGAGGGCTTTTAAGGATGGAGGGAAAATGGCCATAAACAAAATGCCTCATGAATGTGAGGGTACATTTTAGCTCACCGTCTGACGTCTTCAATGAAGAAGGAGTAGAGCCCAAAGGAGTTGCTGATGGCCGCGTTCGTGTGGATTTGAAAACACGTTCATGCAGTATTAGCTTGTTGTGGGCATGAGCGGGTTACTTCCGGGTATCCTCCGGCAGAAGGTAAGGTGAGTCACAAGGGTCAAGCTTGTTAGTGTCTCATATCCAATGGTATAAACAATCCGGAGAGACGCTCGGCGTCCGTGTTCACCGCAGAGGTTTCACCTGATATCCCAAATCTTGATTGATCCGATCAGGATCGTTAGGGATGTTCACATCCAATTTGGAAGGATTTGTAGTTAGAGTGTGAGAGTCTGTGTGCCACCTGCACATGGGTCAAATGCTGAGCGCTTTCGCTTGTTGCCAAGCTTCTTCAGAGCTAATGTGGTATCAGTAGCTGGATGTTTAAATAGCCAGAAGGCTAGTGTTCAATTTCCTGTCTTCATAATTAACACCTGAATACCATAGCTTGACCATAATTGCAATCACCAAAAATGTGCCAATCACACCCATACATACATCTATTTAGACAAAACCATTGAGGGTAGTGGATACATAAAGATTCAATCTGATTGACTTGTGTATGTGGTCAGATTTGAATATTGCATCTCTTACCATCATGAAATAACGGAAAAAGGCTTGTCAAGCAACTGCTATCAATACATAAAAGCCAATTGAGGAATGCTGCATTTCCAAAAACAAACCGTGCATATATAACCATATACTAAATAATAATAATAATAATAATAATAATAATAATAAGATAGTCAAAATAGTGATATATGGAAGCAAGAGGGAACAGTCTATTGTTCCGAATTAAATTGCAGCACATATCAACATCCTGACAATAAACAGAGATGTCCCAATAATTGATCAAAAATTGCATGGCATACACACACGGAATGAAAATAATGAGTATGAATATATGCAACCAACCATCGCTTTGGCCAGATTAAATGGCAGCTTACGTCCCATGTATTGTCATCCACACACGGGATAAAATCATTGTTACCAGTGAGATTGCCTGTGAAGTCGCATGAGACAACTTAGTACAAAGTGATTCCGGATAATCCGGATATGTAGTTACATATAGGCATTACACTGGTATTACCCGCACATGGAACAACAGAATAATCTGTTGTACAGATTATAATTTAAAATATGAAAATTTCATAATCTGGGGGCAGTGCGGCTTCAATTCAATCAGTTGGTTGGTAGCCAAATGATCGAGGCAAGCTGGGATGGAATGAGGTCATGGGCCACTGTCTCGCATAGGTTACGTCTCACATGTCACTCACTGATATTCGTGTAGAGAGCAGAGACATGGTCGTGAGCAACACTACACACAGTCAATTTTCTTTAAAAGCTGCCCGTTATGGGCAGGAGAAGATGTGGATCCTCGGTTAGAACCAATCAATTTTCGGATGGGAACATTTAGATTGTGAATATTTAAGTCATTGTTCCAAAAATGGAGATAAATTAAATTCATTGTTCAATCCAAAAGGCTGCATGCTGTTTAAATAGAAGATCCACATCTTCTCCTTCTGGCATAAGATCTTATCAAAATCTCCACGTCTATGGGGCAAATTAAGCTTGTATATACCCTTAACCCTAAGGCCATCCGGTTTACCTTCATGTTTATCAAGAAAGTGTAACGACAGTGGCCGGTCATCATCCTTGTTGATAATACTTTGGATGTGTTCGCCAGTTCTGACTTTTAGCTCTCTTTTGGTCTTGCCAACATAAATAAGGCCACACGGGCAGGTCAACATATAGACTACCCGTGTGGTTGTACAGTTGATAAAATTATTGATTCTAAATTGTCTTTTATTGTCAGAACTGGCGAACACATCCGTCCTATCCACGTGCCTACATATATGGCATCTACCGCAGCTGTACATACCCCTAAGGGGTGGAAGGTCAGTAAGCCAGCTGCGTTTTTTAGGGCGGGTGTACTCTGAGTGTACCAAGCGATCCCTTAAATTTGTAGCTCTACGGGCAGTGAGCAGAGGTTTTTTGCTGACAAGCTTTCCCAAAATGGGGGCCTCAGATAAAATGTGCCAATGTCGGCCCAGAATTTCTTTGATTTGGTCCCACTGGGTACCAAATTTGGTAATGATTCTAAGGGGAGGGTGGCTTGAGGTTTTTGCTTTTTCTTTAGTAGAGTTCACCAACAAAGACGATCTATTTGTCTGTAGTGCTCTTTTTCTAGCACGTCTGATGTCCGTATGCGAGTAACCCCTATCACGAAACCTCCCATGTAGGTCATACATTTCCCTGTGGAAATCCCCCTCCTCTGAACAGTTCCTTCTTGCGCGGAGGAACTGTCCCACGGGGATACCCCGTTTCAGAGATGCGGGATGGTGGCTGGACGCTAGCAGTAAAGTGTTTGCCGCTGTGTCTTTTCGAAAGGTTTTTGTATGTAACTTATCATCCCTGACAAACACCGTAAGGTCCAGAAATGACAATTCATTGGTGTCATACGTATATGTTAACCTAATATTACGGTCGTTGTCATTAAGTTCATTAATGAATTGTGTCAATTCAGATGGCAGGCCGTCCCAAATCATGATCACGTCATCGATGTACCTCAGCCACAAACGACAGTGGCTGAGGTACATCGACGAGGGGTACACACACTCAGACTCCCAAAAGCCAAGGTGCAGGCATGCATATGATGGGGCCCATGGGGCACCCATCGATGTGCCCCTAATTTGTTTGTAGTATATCCCAAGAAATTGGAAATAGTTGTTTTCTAACATAAATTGCAATAGTTCAATGATAAATTCATTTTGGCCTGCTAATGACGGAAATTTATTTTCCAAAAAGAATTGTGTCGCTGCTAGTCCCCATCTGTGCGGAATTGACGTGTATAACGACTCCACGTCAATTCCGACCAGTAACATGCCTTTGGGTATCGATATGTCTTCCAGGTGCCCCAAAACATCCCGTGTGTCCTGAACATATGATGGTAGTTCATGTACAAGTTCTTTAATCAGTGCGTCCACATACTTACCGACCCTCTCGAGGGGACCCTTTACAGCTGATACAATTGGTCTCCCCGGGGGGTCGGTAATGGACTTATGTAGTTTAGGGATTGTGTATAGGGTAGGGATGTTGAATTCACTGACTCTGAGGTATTCGAGTTCCCTTTTGGTAACTAGACCTGCTTCAAGGGCTAGTTCAAGTTTAAAGTTTAAGTCTGATATCATTTGGGGAAAAGGGTTCTGGTGTAGACGTAGATATGTAGATCCATCACGGAGAAGGCGCATGGTTTGCTCCTCATATAGAGTATGTGACATAAGGACCGTGTTGCCTCCCTTATCGCTTGCTTTAATAACAATATCCTTTGCATTTTCTAATTCCCGTAGGGCCCTTCTCTCTTCCCGGCTAAGATTGTCATATCCTTTATATTCCCAATTGACCCCCATAAGGTCCCTTTTTACTTGTTCCAAAAAGAGCTGGATATGTCTATGTTTGGACAGGGGGGGCATTTTTTGGGATTTAATCGTCAGTTGGGATGGGCGGGGGCAGCTAGGCGACACTTGGGTGGCTTCCCCTTCTGAGTTCCACTGTTGATTTTCATCAAGGAGGGCTATTAGGGCTTCGAGAGAGTCGCGCTCTTGTTTGTCTAGCTGGTCCGTGTCTATATCTTGGGTGTCCCTCTTTGCATGCCAGTACCTAAAAATTAATTTCCTCAAGAACAAATTGATATCTTTGAAGACCTCAAATTCGCTCATCGTTGTAGTGGGGGAGAATGTTAGGCCTTTTTGCAGCAGTGAAATGTGGTGGTGATTTAGGGGGAAATCTGATAGGTTAACAACCTTCAGATCAGATTGTATTTGTTCTGAGTGGTCACTAGATTGATTTACTTCGCTGTTTAAAGCTTGCGTGGCCCTGACCTGAGTTCCCTTTGATTTTCCCTTCCTTCCTTTCCCTTTCCCCGGTTTCCTCTGTTGGTTTGAGCCTGGGTCTTGGTCATGGATGTGGTTGGTTGGGTGCCTGTCCTGGGGATGGTGTCCCCTTCCTGATCTAAAAAAGCCACGGTTTTCTCTGGTTGTTCAGGGTCACTGTCAGTAGATGTATATCTAGGTCTAGATGTACCTGATCGATTTCTCCTGCCCTTGCGTGATCTACTCCTCCCTCGAGGTACTGTGGGGTCAAAAATATCTCCTTTCTCCCAATCTAAAAGGTTTTGCTTAAATTTCTCTTGTTTAGTGATTTTAAGGGTTTTTTGTGTCTTTTCAACCTCCTTCTTGAGCGAGTCATTGTATTTGTTGAAATCCTGATCATTTTTATATGGCTCTAGCAGCTGTGCACTGATATCGATCTCTTTTTTGAGGTCATCCAATTGTATTTGTTCTTCATTGATAATCATGTGCAGAACTGCTATTCCACGATCGAGACAACTTTGTTTCCATATTTCCAGGAACCTCGGTGTATGTAAATGAGCAGCAGGTACTACTCTTTCCCTCAGCCCTCTAGGAATAACTTTATGTTCAATGTGGGACTTCAATGAGGAAATGTCCCATTTCCTATTAAGGAATTTTATAGTTAATTTTTTATGATTCTTAAACAGTTTTTTAAGAGTCTCATCATGGTTGGATGCAGCTGGAGTTTCACTAGAAAACGCAGACTGTATCTCTAAGTCAATCTCATCCGCCAGTACATACGCCATTGTTCCCGGGAAGGGGAGGAGGAGGGAAACCAGGAAAGGAAAGAGGGTCAGGAAGGGCAGAGGGAAAAGGGGGGGGAGGGGGGGAAAAGGGGGGGGGGGAACAGGGAGGGGGGCCGGGGGGGAAAGGAAAGGAGGGAACAAGGATTCAATCACAGAATTTAAAGCAGTTGCTCAACAAGCCAATATAGATATGTTAAAAACATGGTTATAGAGTCTAATCTTAAACATATGCACTTGGGTGTGCTATTAAAAACCATGGGGTGGATGCCGTTACTACCTGACACGGAGACTAAGGGTCCAGAAAGGAAGTCAAATCCTACAATGATGCATATGAAAAGAAAGGGGGGGAAGGACACCTTAAAGTCATCCAATAGTAGGTTCTAGGGTGACAAACGGGGGGAGGGGAATTCCCTCCCACTGTGGTAATTAATCAGATTAATATGCCTCTCATGTCACCCGTATCATTAATCATGTAACTCAGTGGTATGTAGCTGACTAGCTGTCAAACGGTTGTTCAATGGACCATAAAGCATATATAAGAAAGGGAAGGAAGGGGTCAAGAGGAGATCCCCCCAAAAAAAGATGGTCCGCTCAAGAACAAACAGTTGAACCTACAAAAACTTTATTGTGTCACAATATGTAGAAACATAATCCAACAACCATGTGTATTTAAAAATAGGGCAGATAAAAGTCCTATTGTGTGCTGGTGGCCACCAGAGACATTACACATATATCTCATGCATTCATGCACTCACACTCATCAATTAAAGTCACTAGAGACCCGGGTCTATACAATTTCACTGGAATTCCAGAGCTGGATTGGCTACATGAGTGGGTAGACTAGGTCCTTGTAGGTAAAGTGCAAGTGCTAATACACAACAAAAGTCCCCTCGGATGTGAACCAATGGCTGGTTAGACATATGTGTGTGTCATTCAACCAGAGCCAAGGAAGGAAACGGTGTCCTGATTGTGTGGTGAACAATTGCAACTCAAGCAACCTCACAAAGAGGGCTTTTAAGGATGGAGGGAAAATGGCCATAAACAAAATGCCTCATGAATGTGAGGGTACATTTTAGCTCACCGTCTGACGTCTTCAATGAAGAAGGAGTAGAGCCCAAAGGAGTTGCTGATGGCCGCGTTCGTGTGGATTTGAAAACACGTTCATGCAGTATTAGCTTGTTGTGGGCATGAGCGGGTTACTTCCGGGTATCCTCCGGCAGAAGGTAAGGTGAGTCACAAGGGTCAAGCTTGTTAGTGTCTCATATCCAATGGTATAAACAATCCGGAGAGACGCTCGGCGTCCGTGTTCACCGCAGAGGTTTCACCTGATATCCCAAATCTTGATTGATCCGATCAGGATCGTTAGGGATGTTCACATCCAATTTGGAAGGATTTGTAGTTAGAGTGTGAGAGTCTGTGTGCCACCTGCACATGGGTCAAATGCTGAGCGCTTTCGCTTGTTGCCAAGCTTCTTCAGAGCTAATGTGGTATCAGTAGCTGGATGTTTAAATAGCCAGAAGGCTAGTGTTCAATTTCCTGTCTTCATAATTAACACCTGAATACCATAGCTTGACCATAATTGCAATCACCAAAAATGTGCCAATCACACCCATACATACATCTATTTAGACAAAACCATTGAGGGTAGTGGATACATAAAGATTCAATCTGATTGACTTGTGTATGTGGTCAGATTTGAATATTGCATCTCTTACCATCATGAAATAACGGAAAAAGGCTTGTCAAGCAACTGCTATCAATACATAAAAGCCAATTGAGGAATGCTGCATTTCCAAAAACAAACCGTGCATATATAACCATATACTAAATAATAATAATAATAATAATAATAATAATAATAAGATAGTCAAAATAGTGATATATGGAAGCAAGAGGGAACAGTCTATTGTTCCGAATTAAATTGCAGCACATATCAACATCCTGATTCCTGACAATAAACAGAGATGTCCCAATAATTGATCAAAAATTGCATGGCATACACACACGGAATGTGTGTGTATGCCATGCAATTTTTGATCAATTATTGGGACATCTCTGTTTATTGTCAGGATGTTGATATGTGCTGCAATTTAATTCGGAACAATAGACTGTTCCCTCTTGCTTCCATATATCACTATTTTGACTATCTTATTATTATTATTATTATTATTATTATTATTTAGTATATGGTTATATATGCACGGTTTGTTTTTGGAAATGCAGCATTCCTCAATTGGCTTTTATGTATTGATAGCAGTTGCTTGACAAGCCTTTTTCCGTTATTTCATGATGGTAAGAGATGCAATATTCAAATCTGACCACATACACAAGTCAATCAGATTGAATCTTTATGTATCCACTACCCACAATGGTTTTGTCTAAATAGATGTATGTATGGGTGTGATTGGCACATTTTTGGTGATTGCAATTATGGTCAAGCTATGGTATTCAGGTGTTAATTATGAAGACAGGAAATTGAACACTAGCCTTCTGGCTATTTAAACATCCAGCTACTGATACCACATTAGCTCTGAAGAAGCTTGGCAACAAGCGAAAGCGCTCAGCATTTGACCCATGTGCAGGTGGCACACAGACTCTCACACTCTAACTACAAATCCTTCCAAATTGGATGTGAACATCCCTAACGATCCTGATCGGATCAATCAAGATTTGGGATATCAGGTGAAACCTCTGCGGTGAACACGGACGCCGAGCGTCTCTCCGGATTGTTTATACCATTGGATATGAGACACTAACAAGCTTGACCCTTGTGACTCACCTTACCTTCTGCCGGAGGATACCCGGAAGTAACCCGCTCATGCCCACAACAAGCTAATACTGCATGAACGTGTTTTCAAATCCACACGAACGCGGCCATCAGCAACTCCTTTGGGCTCTACTCCTTCTTCATTGAAGACGTCAGACGGTGAGCTAAAATGTACCCTCACATTCATGAGGCATTTTGTTTATGGCCATTTTCCCTCCATCCTTAAAAGCCCTCTTTGTGAGGTTGCTTGAGTTGCAATTGTTCACCACACAATCAGGACACCGTTTCCTTCCTTGGCTCTGGTTGAATGACACACACATATGTCTAACCAGCCATTGGTTCACATCCGAGGGGACTTTTGTTGTGTATTAGCACTTGCACTTTACCTACAAGGACCTAGTCTACCCACTCATGTAGCCAATCCAGCTCTGGAATTCCAGTGAAATTGTATAGACCCGGGTCTCTAGTGACTTTAATTGATGAGTGTGAGTGCATGAATGCATGAGATATATGTGTAATGTCTGTGGTGGCCACCAGCACACAATAGGACTTTTATCTGCCCTATTTTTAAATACACATGGTTGTTGGATTATGTTTCTACATATTGTGACACAATAAAGTTTTTGTAGGTTCAACTGTTTGTTCTTGAGCGGACCATCTTTTTTTGGGGGGATCTCCTCTTGACCCCTTCCTTCCCTTTCTTATATATGCTTTATGGTCCATTGAACAACCGTTTGACAGCTAGTCAGCTACATACCACTGAGTTACATGATTAATGATACGGGTGACATGAGAGGCATATTAATCTGATTAATTACCACAGTGGGAGGGAATTCCCCTCCCCCCGTTTGTCACCCTAGAACCTACTATTGGATGACTTTAAGGTGTCCTTCCCCCCCTTTCTTTTCATATGCATCATTGTAGGATTTGACTTCCTTTCTGGACCCTTAGTCTCCGTGTCAGGTAGTAACGGCATCCACCCCATGGTTTTTAATAGCACACCCAAGTGCATATGTTTAAGATTAGACTCTATAACCATGTTTTTAACATATCTATATTGGCTTGTTGAGCAACTGCTTTAAATTCTGTGATTGAATCCTTGTTCCCTCCTTTCCTTTCCCCCCCGGCCCCCCTCCCTGTTCCCCCCCCCCTTTTCCCCCCCTCCCCCCCCTTTTCCCTCTGCCCTTCCTGACCCTCTTTCCTTTCCTGGTTTCCCTCCTCCCCCCCTTCCCGGGAACAATGGCGTATGTACTGGCGGATGAGATTGACTTAGAGATACAGTCTGCGTTTTCTAGTGAAACTCCAGCTGCATCCAACCATGATGAGACTCTTAAAAAACTGTTTAAGAATCATAAAAAATTAACTATAAAATTCCTTAATAGGAAATGGGACATTTCCTCATTGAAGTCCCACATTGAACATAAAGTTATTCCTAGAGGGCTGAGGGAAAGAGTAGTACCTGCTGCTCATTTACATACACCGAGGTTCCTGGAAATATGGAAACAAAGTTGTCTCGATCGTGGACTAGCAGTTCTGCACATGATTATCAATGAAGAACAAATACAATTGGATGACCTCAAAAAAGAGATCGATATCAGTGCACAGCTGCTAGAGCCATATAAAAATGATCAGGATTTCAACAAATACAATGACTCGCTCAAGAAGGAGGTTGAAAAGACACAAAAAACCCTTAAAATCACTAAACAAGAGAAATTTAAGCAAAACCTTTTAGATTGGGAGAAAGGAGATATTTTTGACCCCACAGTACCTCAAGGGAGGAGTAGATCACGCAAGGGCAGGAGAAATCGATCAGGTACATCTAGACCTAGATATACATCTACTGACAGTGACCCTGAACAACCAGAGAAAACCGTGGCTTTTTTAGATCAGGAAGGGGACACCATCCCCAGGACAGGCACCCAACCAACCACATCCATGACCAAGACCCAGGCTCAAACCAACAGAGGAAACCGGGGAAAGGGAAAGGAAGGAAGGGAAAATCAAAGGGAACTCAGGTCAGGGCCACGCAAGCTTTAAACAGCGAAGTAAATCAATCTAGTGACCACTCAGAACAAATACAATCTGATCTGAAGGTTGTTAACCTATCAGATTTCCCCCTAAATCACCACCACATTTCACTGCTGCAAAAAGGCCTAACATTCTCCCCCACTACAACGATGAGCGAATTTGAGGTCTTCAAAGATATCAATTTGTTCTTGAGGAAATTAATTTTTAGGTACTGGCATGCAAAGAGGGACACCCAAGATATAGACACGGACCAACTAGACAAACAAGAGCGCGACTCTCTCGAAGCCCTAATAGCCCTCCTTGATGAAAATCAACAGTGGAACTCAGAAGGGGAAGCCACCCAAGTGTCGCCTAGCTGCCCCCGCCCATCCCAACTGACGATTAAATCCCAAAAAATGCCCCCCCTGTCCAAACATAGACATATCCAGCTCTTTTTGGAACAAGTAAAAAGGGACCTTATGGGGGTCAATTGGGAATATAAAGGATATGACAATCTTAGCCGGGAAGAGAGAAGGGCCCTACGGGAATTAGAAAATGCAAAGGATATTGTTATTAAAGCAAGCGATAAGGGAGGCAACACGGTCCTTATGTCACATACTCTATATGAGGAGCAAACCATGCGCCTTCTCCGTGATGGATCTACATATCTACGTCTACACCAGAACCCTTTTCCCCAAATGATATCAGACTTAAACTTTAAACTTGAACTAGCCCTTGAAGCAGGTCTAGTTACCAAAAGGGAACTCGAATACCTCAGAGTCAGTGAATTCAACATCCCTACCCTATACACAATCCCTAAACTACATAAGTCCATTACCGACCCCCCGGGGAGACCAATTGTATCAGCTGTAAAGGGTCCCCTCGAGAGGGTCGGTAAGTATGTGGACGCACTGATTAAAGAACTTGTACATGAACTACCATCATATGTTCAGGACACACGGGATGTTTTGGGGCACCTGGAAGACATATCGATACCCAAAGGCATGTTACTGGTCGGAATTGACGTGGAGTCGTTATACACGTCAATTCCGCACAGATGGGGACTAGCAGCGACACAATTCTTTTTGGAAAATAAATTTCCGTCATTAGCAGGCCAAAATGAATTTATCATTGAACTATTGCAATTTATGTTAGGAAACAACTATTTCCAATTTCTTGGGATATACTACAAACAAATTAGGGGCACATCGATGGGTGCCCCATGGGCCCCATCATATGCATGCCTGCACCTTGGCTTTTGGGAGTCTGAGTGTGTGTACCCCTCGTCGATGTACCTCAGCCACTGTCGTTTGTGGCTGAGGTACATCGATGACGTGATCATGATTTGGGACGGCCTGCCATCTGAATTGACACAATTCATTAATGAACTTAATGACAACGACCGTAATATTAGGTTAACATATACGTATGACACCAATGAATTGTCATTTCTGGACCTTACGGTGTTTGTCAGGGATGATAAGTTACATACAAAAACCTTTCGAAAAGACACAGCGGCAAACACTTTACTGCTAGCGTCCAGCCACCATCCCGCATCTCTGAAACGGGGTATCCCCGTGGGACAGTTCCTCCGCGCAAGAAGGAACTGTTCAGAGGAGGGGGATTTCCACAGGGAAATGTATGACCTACATGGGAGGTTTCGTGATAGGGGTTACTCGCATACGGACATCAGACGTGCTAGAAAAAGAGCACTACAGACAAATAGATCGTCTTTGTTGGTGAACTCTACTAAAGAAAAAGCAAAAACCTCAAGCCACCCTCCCCTTAGAATCATTACCAAATTTGGTACCCAGTGGGACCAAATCAAAGAAATTCTGGGCCGACATTGGCACATTTTATCTGAGGCCCCCATTTTGGGAAAGCTTGTCAGCAAAAAACCTCTGCTCACTGCCCGTAGAGCTACAAATTTAAGGGATCGCTTGGTACACTCAGAGTACACCCGCCCTAAAAAACGCAGCTGGCTTACTGACCTTCCACCCCTTAGGGGTATGTACAGTTGCGGTAGATGCCATATATGTAGGCACGTGGATAGGACGGATGTGTTCGCCAGTTCTGACAATAAAAGACAATTTAGAATCAATAATTTTATCAACTGTACAACCACACGGGTAGTCTATATGTTGACCTGCCCGTGTGGCCTTATTTATGTTGGCAAGACCAAAAGAGAGCTAAAAGTCAGAACTGGCGAACACATCCAAAGTATTATCAACAAGGATGATGACCGGCCACTGTCGTTACACTTTCTTGATAAACATGAAGGTAAACCGGATGGCCTTAGGGTTAAGGGTATATACAAGCTTAATTTGCCCCATAGACGTGGAGATTTTGATAAGATCTTATGCCAGAAGGAGAAGATGTGGATCTTCTATTTAAACAGCATGCAGCCTTTTGGATTGAACAATGAATTTAATTTATCTCCATTTTTGGAACAATGACTTAAATATTCACAATCTAAATGTTCCCATCCGAAAATTGATTGGTTCTAACCGAGGATCCACATCTTCTCCTGCCCATAACGGGCAGCTTTTAAAGAAAATTGACTGTGTGTAGTGTTGCTCACGACCATGTCTCTGCTCTCTACACGAATATCAGTGAGTGACATGTGAGACGTAACCTATGCGAGACAGTGGCCCATGACCTCATTCCATCCCAGCTTGCCTCGATCATTTGGCTACCAACCAACTGATTGAATTGAAGCCGCACTGCCCCCAGATTATGAAATTTTCATATTTTAAATTATAATCTGTACAACAGATTATTCTGTTGTTCCATGTGCGGGTAATACCAGTGTAATGCCTATATGTAACTACATATCCGGATTATCCGGAATCACTTTGTACTAAGTTGTCTCATGCGACTTCACAGGCAATCTCACTGGTAACAATGATTTTATCCCGTGTGTGGATGACAATACATGGGACGTAAGCTGCCATTTAATCTGGCCAAAGCGATGGTTGGTTGCATATATTCATACTCATTATTTTCATTCCGTGTGTGTATGCCATGCAATTTTTGATCAATTATTGGGACATCTCTGTTTATTGTCAGGATGTTGATATGTGCTGCAATTTAATTCGGAACAATAGACTGTTCCCTCTTGCTTCCATATATCACTATTTTGACTATCTTATTATTATTATTATTATTATTATTATTATTATTTAGTATATGGTTATATATGCACGGTTTGTTTTTGGAAATGCAGCATTCCTCAATTGGCTTTTATGTATTGATAGCAGTTGCTTGACAAGCCTTTTTCCGTTATTTCATGATGGTAAGAGATGCAATATTCAAATCTGACCACATACACAAGTCAATCAGATTGAATCTTTATGTATCCACTACCCTCAATGGTTTTGTCTAAATAGATGTATGTATGGGTGTGATTGGCACATTTTTGGTGATTGCAATTATGGTCAAGCTATGGTATTCAGGTGTTAATTATGAAGACAGGAAATTGAACACTAGCCTTCTGGCTATTTAAACATCCAGCTACTGATACCACATTAGCTCTGAAGAAGCTTGGCAACAAGCGAAAGCGCTCAGCATTTGACCCATGTGCAGGTGGCACACAGACTCTCACACTCTAACTACAAATCCTTCCAAATTGGATGTGAACAACCCTAACGATCCTGATCGGATCAATCAAGATTTGGGATATCAGGTGAAACCTCTGCGGTGAACACGGACGCCGAGCGTCTCTCCGGATTGTTTATACCATTGGATATGAGACACTAACAAGCTTGACCCTTGTGACTCACCTTACCTTCTGCCGGAGGATACCCGGAAGTAACCCGCTCATGCCCACAACAAGCTAATACTGCATGAACGTGTTTTCAAATCCACACGAACGCGGCCATCAGCAACTCCTTTGGGCTCTACTCCTTCTTCATTGAAGACGTCAGACGGTGAGCTAAAATGTACCCTCACATTCATGAGGCATTTTGTTTATGGCCATTTTCCGTCCATCCTTAAAAGCCCTCTTTGTGAGGTTGCTTGAGTTGCAATTGTTCACCACACAATCAGGACACCGTTTCCTTCCTTGGCTCTGGTTGAATGACACACACATATGTCTAACCAGCCATTGGTTCACATCCGAGGGGACTTTTGTTGTGTGTTAGCACTTGCACTTTACCTACAAGGACCTAGTCTACCCACTCATGTAGCCAATCCAGCTCTGGAATTCCAGTGAAATTGTATAGACCCGGGTCTCTAGTGACTTTAATTGATGAGTGTGAGTGCATGAATGCATGAGATATATGTGTAATGTCTGTGGTGGCCACCAGCACACAATAGGACTTTTATCTGCCCTATTTTTAAATACACATGGTTGTTGGATTATGTTTCTACATATTGTGACACAATAAAGTTTTTGTAGGTTCAACTGTTTGTTCTTGAGCGGACCATCTTTTTTTGGGGGGATCTCCTCTTGACCCCTTCCTTCCCTTTCTTATATATGCTTTATGGTCCATTGAACAACCGTTTGACAGCTAGTCAGCTACATACCACTGAGTTACATGATTAATGATACGGGTGACATGAGAGGCATATTAATCTGATTAATTACCACAGTGGGAGGGAATTCCCCTCCCCCCGTTTGTCACCCTAGAACCTACTATTGGATGACTTTAAGGTGTCCTTCCCCCCCTTTCTTTTTAAGGGCAGCACATTGACTGCATCACACCCCAAAGTTCCACATGTGCAGGGCGCTGCAGTCTCTGCACGTTATTCAAAAAGTTCTTTGGTGTGGGCCTTTTTTGAGACGAGTGCATCAGATCGCACCGCTGCTATTTGCAACATATGTCTCAAGCGTATCTCGCATGGCCAAAACATCTCCCGCTTGTGTACCACATGCTTAACCAGACATATGTTGACCTGCCATGCAGTTCGTTGGCAAGCGTATCTAAAAGACCCACACCAAAGAACAAAGAGGACCTCTTCTTGCTCCTCATCAGCTGAGATCTCCAACCCCACTATACCTTCAGTCCTCTCTGAGACCTGCACTGAGAGGAAAGAAGGTGTAGAATTAGGTATGTCACAGCCAAGTACTTGTGGGCAATCTGCTTTTGGTACACCGACGTCAGATTGTACCAGGCAAATTTCCCTGCCCCAGCTGCTGCACCGCCGAAAGAAGTTTGCTCCCAGCCATCCACATGCCCAGCGGTTGAATGCTAGCTTGGCAAAATTGCTAGCACTTCAACTGCTGCCTTTTAAGTTGGTAGACTCTGCCCCCTTCCGTGAGTTTGTGGAATGTGCGGTTCCTCAGTGGCAGGTATCCAAACGCCACTTTTTCTCACGGAAGGAGATTCCGGCTCTCTACCGGCATGTGGAAGGCAATGTCCATGCCTCACTGGACAGGGCAGTCAGCGGTAAAGTGCATATTACCGCTGACTCATGGTCCAGCAGGCATGGACAGGGACGTTACTAAGTTTCACGGCGCATTGGGTGACTCTGCTGGCAGCTGGGAAGGATGCAGGACAAGGTGCAGTAGTGTTGGAGGTTGTTCCGCCACCACGCCTCCAAAATGCTAATGATTGTGACACACCTCTCTCCTCCACCCCCTCCTCTTCTTCTTCCTCCATGGCCTCTTCCTGTGCTTTGTCCTCGGGAACCAGCGGTGCTCCGTAGCCAATCAAGGGGCTACGCAAGTACGCAGGCCAAAAGATGCCATGCGGTGCTTGAGCTGGTGTGCTTGGGGGACAGGAGCCACACTGGGGCAGAGGTTCTGTCAGCTCTGCAGGGGCAGGTTCAGAGGTGGTTGACACCACGCCAACTTAAGTTTGCGACAATGGCACCAACCTCCTCTCTGCCCTCCGACAGGGACAAATGACCCATGTGCCCTGTTTGGCTCACGTACTTAACTTGGTGGTGCAGCGGTTCTTGGGCAGGTACCCGGGCTTACAGGATGTCCTGAGGCAGGCCAGGAAAGTCTGTGTGCATTTCTGCCAGTCATATAATGCCAGTGCTCTGTGACGTCACGGGGAATGCCACAGGGAAGTCCCATCATGTCCCGTGCGTCAGAGGGGCGGGGTCACCGGGTGGCCCCGCCCCCCGTTATTTAAGAACTGTCAGACGAGGAGCGCCATCACACAGCGGGAGCCTCCCTCCATGCCAGCATGGGTGCGGAGTGGCCCGGAGAAGAAAATGAAGAAGAGAAGAAGAGAAGAAGAGAAGAAAGAAGAAGAGAAGAGCGGGAGCCTCCCTCCATGCCATGGGTGCGGAGAGGCCCGAGGAGAAGAAGGTAGAAGACACCGCGGAGGAGATGCTGGATGAGAACGCTGGAGGAAGAACCAGAAGAACCAGAAGATGAAGGAAGATAGAAGAAAGAAGAAGCATTTAAATAAAGGAATTGTCAAAAACTGTCTCTTGTCATTTTTAACATTTTTGACAGTTTTTTAGTGAAATGGTAGGGGTAAGTACCCCCTTACCATTTCACACGGGGGGGCGGGATCTGGGGGTCCCCTTGTTAAAGGGGGCTTCCAGATTCTGATAAGCCCCCCGCCTGCAGACCCCCACAACCACCGGCCAGGGTTGTGGGGATGAGGCCCTTGTCCTCATCAATATGGGGACAAGGTGTTTTGGGGGGCTACCCCAAAGCACCCTCCCAATGCTGAGGGCATGTGGCCTGGTATGGTTCAGGAGGGGGGGTGCACTCTCGCCCCCCCCTCTTTTTGTGTGGCCTGCCAGGTTGCGTGCTCGGATAAGGGTCTGATATGGATTTTTGGGGGGACCCCACGCCGTTTTTTTTTTTTTTTGGCGCGGGGTTCCCCTTAAAATCCATACCAGACCTGAAGGGTCTGGTGTGGAATTTAGGGGGAACCCCACGTCATTTTTAAAAAAAAATTTGGTCCGGGGTTCCCCTTAATATCCATACCAGACCTGAAGGGCCTGGTATGGAATTTAGGGGGACTCCCACATCATTTTTCTTTTTTAATTTTGGTTCGGGGTTCCCCTGTGGGGAATTCCCATGCCGTTTTTATCAATGAACTTCTATGTGTATTGTCGGCAATGCAATAGCTGCGGGTAGATTTAAATTGGTTTTTTCCTTCAAAATGTCATTTTGCTGTCAGACTGTTCTAAACACAGGAAACATGCGCCCCTTTACAGGCATTCTATAGACACCCCCCAGGTACGAAATTTAAAGGGATATTACACTTTTATTGTTTGACTTTAAGCATTATTAAAATCACTGCTCCTAAAAAAACGGCCGTTTTTTAAAATTTTTTTGCAATGATCCATGTCCCCTGGGGCAGGACCCAGGTCCCCAAACACTTTTTATGACAATAACTTGCATATTAGCCTTTAAAATTAGCACTTTTGATTTCTCCCATAGACTTTTAAAGGGTGTTCAGTGGCATTCGAATTTGCCGCTGAACACCCCAAATTGTTTGCTGTTCGGCGAACTTGCGAACAGCCAATGTTCGAGTCGAACATGAGTTCAACTCGAACTCGAAGCTCATCCCTACCAGAGACTGGGAGGTTACAAACTCCTGTTTTTGGACAACGTGTTGCTGAGGCTTCGGTCAGTCAAAGAAGGAGCGGTGGAGAAAGTGGCCATCTGACCGATGCGTTCAGACAATTTTTTGGTCCGCAGCCCCAAGGTATGATCGGTTCCAGCAACCATCGCCAGCGTCTGTTTTACATGGTGCAGGAATACCTAGGGGCAAGATCTGACTTGGACACCTTTCCCACCGAAAATCCTCAGGGTTACTGGGCCTTGAGTATGGATCACTGGCCAGAGCTTGCACAGTATGCAATTGAGCTACTGGCCTGTCCTGCATCCAGCGTTCTTTCGGAACGCACATTCAGTGCTGCTGGAGGCTTTGTAACCGATCACAGGGTGCGTCTGTCCACCGACTCGGTCGATCGACTGACCTTCATAAAAATGAATCATTCTTGGATCACCACCAGCTACCAAGCACCTGATGCTGATGTAACCGAATAATTTTTTTTGAAATCTCAGATCCCTTCAAAGACTGCCTATGCTGATCCTGAGTGACTATCCCTGAGTAATTATCCTCTTCCTCCTCAATGATCACGCTGATAGCTTGTAAGAACATTTTTGGTTCTGGGCGCCACCACCAGTGCCCAAGGCCCAATTTTTCAGCCCCGTCGAAAAAACGGCCGTTTTTAAAAGTTTTTTAAAAGTTTTTTTTGCATTGATACATGTCCCCTGGGGCAGTCCCCAAACCCTTTTTAGAACAATACCATGCAAATTAGCCTTTAAAATGAGCACTTTTGATTTTGAACGTTCGAGTCCCATAGACGTCAATGGGGTTCTAACGTTCGTGCGAATTTTCGGTCCGTTCGCAGGTTCTGGTGCGAACCGAACCGGGGGGTGTTCGGCTCATCCCTACTCACAAGTCTAATTCTTCTCTATAAGAACTTTCTACCACCCCTAGCATGATGGCAGGTTGGGTAGGAGCAGCAGTTAACTGAGATTGGGTTAAATCAGACTGGACATGCAAATGCACAACTGGCTGACAAGAGGTAGCTACAGAAGTGTCAGGGACTGATGCAGGAGAAGAACCAGCATGAACCGGGGGGGGGGGCACTCAGATTACCAAAATCTGATTGTGTAGATGGAGGAGAATCTAAGCAGTTGGGATAGTGAGGAGAGAAAACCAAGAAAGGTGCCTTCCCACCCCACTTGTATTGCACTCACCAAGTGCAGAAGAAGGTCCTGTTTCCTGTCCCAAAATGGGCGCCTGGTCCTGAACATTTGCAAGCATGATAGCTGATTTTTTAGTGCTGTTTACCACTCAGCTAACCCTCCTTGTGTCCCTGGAGCTGTGGGCCTTCGATGGGGATTGGGGCACCTAGGTTTTCTGCTCCTCTTTTGCATGGGTCCTACCTCTTTCTCCCAGGGATCCCTTGATGTGGCGGTTACTTGACCCCGGCTCTGTTGGGATGTGTGTCTGACTTCTGGAACAGCTTCCTGCTGAGCCTTATCCTGGGATTCTTCCCTGGCCTGGTGTTGGAAGTCCTCAAGTGGTCGATGATACATTTTGATCACGTTTCCTCTGGCTCTGATAACCTTCTTCCAGCATTTACTAACTCAGTGCCGCACAGACTTGTAAGAATGTTCCATCACTTTTATCCTGACAAGCCATTCAAAAATGGATTGCTGAAGTAATAACACTTTTAAAGAGATACACTATTGTCAAATTTGTTAGCAACAGTCCTGTGATTCCTTCATAATTGCATCCAGTTAATGAGGAAGTAAAGTATATTTTACTGTTATTTAAGAGGAAGGAATTAGGTGAATAATTGGGCTTTATTGTGGTGTTCATTATGGAGTTGCTAGCACTTCAAGGTGACATTATTACTAAGGACCTGTGTATCCTGCAAGCTAAAAGGATTGAAGACATTTCCAAGAGGTATTTCCACAAAATGAAAATGCTTCTGAGATCCTATGATACCAACATGATTAGAAGCACTAGAGCATATAAAACTGCATTGTGCTTGATTTGTTTCCGAGTTCCACACTTCTTCTAATACTGTGAAATAATGTTGCATTATTTTTCAGTCATTAAAATTCTCTTAACAGGATTGTTCTGAAAAACTTGCTCAAGAAGTACAAGTTGAAGAACCTAAATATATAGTGTATGACTTCCATTTGCGTGAAAACGAAGGATACATCTAGGTCATTGAAAATTAGAAAGAAAATGGAGCTATTTTATTTATGAATAGTTGTTAACCTGTGCTTTTTTTTGTTTAACCACTTGCCGACCAGCCGCCGTCATTATACGGTGGCAGGTCGGCTGCTTCCCGTGAAGCGCCGTAGCTGTATGGCGGTCCCTTTAACAGCTACAGTGGCTGGGGAGCCGATACGCGTGCCTGGCGGCCGCGATGTCCGCCGGCCAACCATGATCGATCCACAGAGAGTCAGAACAGGGATCTGTCAATGTAAACAGACAGATCCCCGTTCTGACAGGGGAGTTCAGAGTGATCGTCTGTTCCTAGTGATTAGGAACAGCGATCTCTCTGTACTTCCAGTCAGTCCCCTCCCCCCACAGTACGAAACACTTCCCAGGGAACGCATTTAACCCCTTGATTGTACCCTAGTGTTAACCCCTTCCTTGCCAGTGACATTTATACAGTAGTCAGTGCGTTTTTATAGCACTGATCACTGTATAAATGTCAATGGTCCCAACAAAAATTTCAAAAGTGTTCGATCTGTCCGCCGCATGTCGCATTCCCACTCAAAATCACTGATAACTAGTAAAAAAATAATAATAAAAATGCCATAAATCTATCCCCTATTTTGTAGACGCTATAACTTTTGCGCAATCAATCAATATACGCTTATTGCAATTTTTTTTACCAAAAATATGTAGAAGAATATACCGATGAAGAAATTTGTTTTTGTACATTTTTTGGGTGGATATTTATTATAGCAAAAAGTAAAAAATATAGTTTTTTTAACAAAATTGTCAAACCTTTTTCTGTTTATAGCGCAAGAAAACCACAGAGGTGATCAAATAACATAAAAAGAAAGCTCTATTTGTGGGAAACGGGCAGTGAGGCCGTAAGGCTCCACTGCCTGTTTCCCTTAGTTAGGATGGCGGTGCCGCAAAAGGTGCAGCAAAGGATCTTATGTTGGTGAAACAGGACAGAAGTTGCAAGCGAGGATGAATTTGCACAGACATACCATTTTGCACAGACATACCATCAAAGAACATAAAGAAGACAGTTTATGCACACACTATAGAAGACCTCAATGTTTTAGTTCTTAAAGGGAATTTCAGAACTATCCAGGAAAGGAAAACGTTTAAACTAAGAATGTTACTTCTTTTTGACACGAAAAATAATGGCCTGAATTTAGATATTGGTTTCCTTACACATTATGCTAAAGTTTTACGACCCCCTCTGTGACTAGTATCCCCCCTGCATTCTATAGCTCTCCCTCTGTCTTATCTCACTAACTCTGCTGCTATCTTTATTACCATTGATTTGTATGTGTTTGGTTTTCTCTTTTTTCTTTCTTCTTAACATTCTACTTAAAAATTTGTGAATCAGTCCTGCTTGGACCTTGAAGAAGGGGACATACCCCGAAAGCTTGTCCTGAAAAATTGTATGTTAGTGCAAATAAAAAAAGTATCACGGACAGTACTCAATGTTCTCTGTCACAATTGCACTAATACGGCTACAATCAAATCAAGTGGGAAAAAAGGACATTCATTTTGTTTGGGTACAGCATCTCACGACCGAGCATTTGTCAGAATTGCAAAAAAATTGCCTGCTCATTAAGGGGCAAATCTTCCGGTCCTTAAGTGGTTAAGCAAGGAAAGTTTGCAAGAAAAGTAAAAAAACTAGATTTGATTTTAGCTTCTAGTAATCCTAAATGCTAAAAGTGGCATGTGACGTAACCGCTTGGCACCTGATTAGGGGTTTCCTTCCGCCAAAGAGTGCCTCTTATACCAGCCCTTTTTACCCCAATCATCGTACACAGACAAGATATGAGGTCAAATTCAAAGGAATGACTGTTTATTGAAACTCAGACACACATACTTTATACCCCAGAGGAGGACATTCCCCTACCCTAACATACTGTAGCTAAACAACAGCCAACATATACTATAAACATTAAAGTGGAGGTCCACCCTTAAAAAAAAAAATGCAGAAAAAAATACCTAAGAAAATGGAGGGGAAAAAAAATGTAACTTACGTGAAATGGCTGTTGCTAGGCAGTCTTCCTAATCTGCCTCGTCCTATGCCGCAGGCACCCAGGACAGGTAAGTGTGCTTATTTAAAGTCAGCAGCTACAGTCTTTGTAGCTGCTGACTTTATTTTTTTTTTTCAAAGCCGGAATCCTGCTTTAAGTTAAAGTGATTGTAAACCTATGTTTTTTTTAAAATAACAAACATATCATACTTACCTCAGTTGTAGTGCACTTCGTTTTGCACAGTGTAGTCACGATCATTGTCTTCTGGGGTACCCTGGCGGGGCTCGCAGCTCCTCCTCGCATCGGTTAACCCCCCCCCCCGGAGGGTTACCTTGCGGGCGTGCTCCCAAGTCCAGCATTTGCGTGCATAGACACAGAATGCTGGACTTGGCCCCGCCCCCCGGCATCTGCATCATTGGATTTGACTGACAGCAGCGGGAGGCTGCGCTGCTATCAATCTATCCAATCAAGAGCCGAGAACCCCAGGCAGAGAGGAAGAGCGTGTCTCCACGGAGGGAACTAAGGGCTCAGGTGAGTAAAACGGGGGGCTGGAAGGCCGATCAGTGTAAGAAGTTTTTTCCCCCTAACGCATAGGATGCATTAAGGTGAAAAAACACCCCCTTTAATCAAACTAGCCACCTAAACAATATTGTGATTAATCCGATATCCCACTCCAGGTCAGTCTGCCCAGCCCCAAGGTTACAACAAAGTACATTACACATTATCATAAGCATAAACACATAACACCCCACAATAGTTTGCTAACAAGGTGGCGGGGAACAATACTAGCAGACAGACAGAAACAATAGGTGAGCCAATTAACAATAAACAGAGATCTCACCCCACCTCAGAATAGTAGGCAACAAAAGACCCAGTATACAAGTAAAGGCGCAGAGAACTAGAGCAGTAAGTATCCCACAGTATTAGGTAATGTGCTGTATAGGCATATTAATATATGCACAGCAAAGATAACATAACAAAAGTCCACAGTCTTATGGTTATTTAAAAAAAGTCTATGGACCATATAGGGTGATGATGAAGGGGGAACTCCCACATTAAGAGCTGCCATCAGGGGGGAACAGAAACCATGTTCCAATGCACTGAAAAGACATAAGGGCAGAGGCGCCTCTGGGTGTAGATATAGGACGAGTTTAATGTAAATTAAAAATACACAGGCAACTCATATTTGTGAAGTCATAATAACCATTGGTCCCAGCATAGGGGTATCATCAGTGTAGTCAGTCCATTCTTGCTTTGTGGGCGCTTTTGGCTCGCTACAAACACCGCTGGATGGTCATCGGCCAGCCACAGTGGAGATTTACTCAGAACGAGACTTGAGGCGCAGATGGGTTGCAGGCGAGGAAGGATGATGTCACTGGAAAGCAACGGGTTTCCTGAGCATACAGGCTGCGAGTGACGTGGCAGCCTCGCTCCTTCTTCTTCCGTCATCGGTCTGACTCACTGGTCCTGTACTGTATAAAAATGGGACAGGGGTTTCATTTGAGGGATCGTGAGTGTGAGCATACATAAAAGATTGCTGAAAGTCTAATGCCCCGTACACACGGTCGGATTTTCCGATGGAAAATGTCCGATCAGAGCGTGTTGTCGGAAATTTCTGACCGTGTGTGGGCTCCATCGGACATTTTCCATCGGATTTTCGGACACACAAAGTTGGAGAGCAGGAGATAAAATTTTCCGACAACAAAATCCGTTGTCGGAAATTCCGATCGTGTGTACACAAATCCGACGGACAAAGTGCCACGCATGCTCAGAATAAATAAAGAGATGAAAGCTATTGGCCACTGCCCCGTTTATAGTCCCAACGTACGTGTTTTACGTCACTGCATTTAAAACGATCGGATTTTCCGCCAACTTTGTGCGACCGTGTGTAGACAAAACAAGTTTGAGCCAACATCCGTTGGAAAAAATCCTAGGATTTTGTTGTCGGAATGTCCGAACAAAGTCCGACCGTGTGTACGCCCTATAAGACTGCTGTTAATGTTGCAGCACCCTGTCCTGTTTTTGCATATTCAGCAGGCCGAGAACGGAGTGACAATTAACGCACATCTGCCCTCAGGATCCTGCTACAGCTTGGAGGAACTGCTTGGACTTGCAGTCTGCTCTGAAGATGGACATCCTGGATAGGGATGGGCTATCTGTTCGAGTCGAACATGAGTTCGACTCGAACATTGGCTGTTCGCCTGTTCGCAGAGCAGTGAACAATTTGGGGTGTTGGCGGCAAATTCGAAAAGCCGCGGAACACCCTTTAAAATTCTATGGGAGAAATCTAACGGGAATCCTGCATTGCATCAGAGGGGGGCGAGGTCACACGTACACATTATTGGGAAACCCCGGCGTTTCCCCTTGTCAGATGGGGGCGGGGTCACGTGACGGGTGGCCCCGCTCTCATCTACATAAGAGCTGTCAAGCTAGCGCCGCGTCATTGGCTGGGTGCCTCCGGTGGAGGCAGGATCCTTTGCGTGTTCCTCGCTGGAGATCATCCATCGCTGGAGATCATCCATCGCTGGAGATCGAGAATTGGATTCAATCGCTGGAGTAGGAGCATGGATTTATTGGATTACATCGCTGGAATATCTTTTTTTATTTTTTTTATTTTTAATAAAGGACTTGTCCCAAGCCGTCTCCTATGGTTTTTTAACATTTTGACATTATCTTTTTGTGAAATGGTAGGGGTACAATGCACCCCTTACCAATTCACATAGGGGGGGTCGGGATCTGGGTGTCCCCTTTGTTAAAGGGGGCTTCCAGATTCCAATAAGCCCCCCACCCGCAGACCCTCACAACCACCGGGCAAGGGTTGTGGGGATGAGGCCCCTGTCCCCATTAACATGGGGGCATCCTCCCCATTTGGAGGGCATGTGGCCTGGTACGGTTCAGAAGGGGGGGTGCTCTCTCGTCCCCCCTCTTTTCCTGGGGCCTGCCAGGTTACGTGCTTGGATAAGGGTCTGGTGTGGATTTTTGGGGGGAACCTCAAGCCATTTTTTTTTAATTTTGGCACAGAGTTCCCCTTAAAATTCATACCAGACCTGAAGGGTCTGGTATGGATTTTTGGGGGGAACCCCACGCCATTTTTTTTAATACTGGCACGAAGTTCCCCTTAATATGCATACCAGACCTGAAGGGCCTGGTAATGGAATTTTGGGGGACCCCCACGCATTTTTAAAAAAATTTTCAATGACTTTCAATGACGGGACCGACAATTTATTAATAGCCGGCACTAGTGCTAGCACTTTTAAATGACTTCTTTTTCCTTTAGAAATGTAATTTTGCTCTCGGACTGCTATAAACACGGGAAACATGTGCTACTTTACAGGCATACTATAGACACCCCCCAGGTATGAAATTTAAAGGAATATTTCACTTTTATTGTTTCACTTTAAGCATTATAAAAATCACTGCTCCCGAAAAAACAGCCATTTTTAAAACTTTTTTTTGCATTGATACATGTCCCCTGGGGTAGGACCCAGGTCCCCAAACACTTTTTATGACAATAACTTGCATATTAACCTTTAAAATTATCACTTTTGATTTTTCATGTTCATGCCCCATAAACTTTAATGGTGTTTGTATGTTCGAACAAATTTTTTGCCTGTTCGCATGTTCTGGATGCAAACTGAACAGGGGGGTGTTCGGCCCATCCCTAATCCTGGATACTGCCATCATGGATTCTGTCAGATATGGACTCCTTCACAAGCCTGGGTTAGGGACTAGGAATGTTAGGAAAAGACTGTTGCTGATGTAATTTGAAATGACCAAGGTTTCCAGTAAAGCTTTTGAATCCTTGCCTTTGCCTGGTCTGAAGTTACTCAACGGGTGTAATTCAAGTAACCAGCAAATATATTCTATAGCTCAGGTCAGCTAAACACATTGGGGTATGAAGATAATGGTAAAAGAGTTAATACAGAGTGAAGATACAGTGGTTACCAAGGGTAACAAAGGTCTCTCTAGCAGACTGTCATAAGCATGTACATGTGACAGATGGGATAGCTTCTAGCAGGGGGAAGTTGTCGGTAGCACTTGCTCTGTGTCACTCTTCATCACCCATAGCAACAGGAGCAGATCAGTACTGCAGAGGTCCCCAGCCTGTACACTGGTACAGAAAAGAAAGAGTTAAGTGAAGTGTACACATGGAGTCAGTGGTAGGTGCACGACGGGGCTCCATACAGTTCCTTGGAGTGAGTTAGCGGTGATACAATGGAAAGGTGGAGAGGGAAGAAATCTACATGACACACCTAAATGCATCAGTGACTGTGGTTGTGTATATTACATCCGGAAAGTTTACTAGAGATCAGTATGTAAAAGTACCTCATGTATAAGGCAGTGACCCTATCTAAAATGCCTTGTGTAGCTCAGAAGAACCCACCCCAGGTAGGCCTCCTATGTTACCCACAGTTGGCACCCAACAAGATGGGGAACATGGAGGAATTGTCACCCGCCTACCCTACATGCAAGCACTTCACAATGTTGCGTGCCCTAGTATGGGATTCAAGGAGTTAAAGCAGGCGGTGATGAGGGATTTCAATGCCTCCTCACAGCCTGTCAAATTCTCTCTAATGAGCAATCTGAACTAGATGGTTGGGGCTTCATCTGTGACTTCACTTCTGCTCCATGAACCGCACGGCCATGTTGGAAACTGGGAAGTGTTTGGTTAATAGTAAGAAAGGCAACCCTATGGTGATTTCATGTGAGTGCATATAGTGAAGTGTGCTGGAGATATCAAATAAAGAATTCTTTACACTATATGCGGATATTTCGTTTTTTTTTATATGGTGGACTGGAGCTGAAAGGGGGGCATATTGGCGAAAGGATATGTTGCTTTGGAGGAGAACAAACAGTATTGTCAAACCTTCCTCTTAATTCAAGCGGTCTTGTTATCTGGTGAGTGCAGCACATTGGGACACGTGTAGAGACACTTTTTGGCGTGTTTGCTCACAAATGCGCATTTGCACAACAATGGCATGAATGACCATTTGGGACACAAGAGTAATATTCTGCACATCCCATGGAGAAATACTCTGCAGTTTACACCAATTGTTTGAATTCACTTAAATAATTTACAATTCTTATGAGTTTGTCAGGAAAGGCACATACCTGTGTGCAGGTGAAGAATACCAAGAAGCCCTGTCCATGGCCAACGTGCATGTGAGTGAATAGGTGCCAGGTGGGCTATTTAAGCTGCACTATGGCCTTGGGTCATTGCTGTTTGGTCTACTACATTTCCTGAGTTTCTGTTACCAATTCCTGTGTTGACCTCATACTACAGACTCAATCTGCTCCTGACTGCCCGAACACTGCCTGTACCAACCTCTGGCTTGTCTTTGAATTTCGTCTCTGCCTGCTCCTTCTGTTCATCCACCTATCTGCTTTCTGTTACCGGCCCGGCCTGACCTTTGACTACTCTTTTGTCTGCTGCATGCACTTGATCTGCTCGCTAGATGCTGACCCAAATTGCCTGACTCTGCTTATGGATTCCTTCCCTGCATCCGAGCCTGCTGATCTGTGCCAGTCTCCTGCTCCAGTCTACATGCCAGTACAGCTTCCAGTCTGTCTTCCTGCTGTTATGGGATGCACAGCCTACTCTTCAGCATCCTTCAACAGAAGACCAGTCAGGCACTCATGCTCAGATATAAACAAGGCCTGGGGAATACCCAGGAAAAAATTCCAAGCCTTATTACCACCAGCTCGCAGACAACCAAATTAACCTGTGTAACAGTATGCGTTAAAAACAGGGGTTTAGAACGCACGCATTTGCAAACGCATGCGTAAGCCACAGAGCCTCGTCATGGCACCCTGATATCTGTGGTCCTAACACTAAAATATGAGTGTCCCCACAGTGAAGGCACATGCATTCTGATGGATAAATGAAAGCAGGTGGACTGAAGGGCAGCCCATCCCTTCGTGAAGGTACAGGAAGCACACCAGACACCCAGCAAATAGCACAATGGCTGCAAAGGTGCTGGTGCATTGCTGGACCAATACCCACACCAAGGTGATCTCAAAAAACTTGCCACCACCCTCATTTATAGCTGGCTATCGCAGTAAGCAGCATTGGAGGGCTACAAAAAGATATAAACAAGGCCTGGGGAATACCCAGGAAAAAATTCCAAGCCTTATTACCACCAGCTCGCAGACAATCAAATTAACCTGTCTAACAGTATGCGTTAAAAACAGGGGTTTAGAACGCACGCATTTGCAAACGCATGTGTAAGCCACAGAGCCTTGTCACGGCACCCTGATATCTGTGGTCCTAACACTAAAATATGAGTGTCCCCACAGTGGAGGCACATGCTCACTCTGTGCTCTGGCGCTCCCTGTTACCTTACTAGGACTCCTAAGCCACAGGTGTAAGAGAAGATTACCTCTGCACGTCAGGCTCTACCACCAGGTTTGTTACAGTACCAAATGGCCATGTCAGAACCTGAGAGAGGGGCTTCTCTCATGGACGAGATTCATCAACACATTGCAGCACTGACTCAAGCCATTAAAAGCCTGCAAGAGGGATATATGCAGCTCAAGAGTTGCATCCAGGCCCTGCCTACACCTGTGACCTCAGCAACAGCTACCCCCTCAGTCTCTTCAGCTCTAGAAACAGCTCAGGTGGCTGCTTCTGCTCCTCCTACAGTGATGATGCTTCCTCCAGAGCCAAGAGTCCCCACACCAAGTTTTGTGCATTCCACAATGCATGTCAGCTATATTTCGCATTGTAGCACCTTTTCAAAATAACTAAAGTAGGATTTGTCATCTCGCTGCCACAAGGGGAACCTCAGACATGGACCTATCATCTTCTGGAAAAAGAGGATCCTAAATTGACTACCCTCAACCCCTTCTTTGATACCATGGCACTACTGTATGATGATCCTCAGCGCTGTGCTGAAGCAGCTCTCTATTCCCTAAAGCAAGTCCACAGAGCGGTTGAGGACTACGTGACTGAATTCAGAAGCTGGAGTTCCGATACCAACTGGAATAATGCTGCCCTGCATTATCAATTCCGCTTGGGTATCTCTGAACCCCTGAAAGATGAATTAGAGTGGGGGTACCAAGTTCTCTGGAAGGACTAATTGACTTATCTATTCAGATTGACTGGTGACTCAGAGAACAATGGCTAGAGAACTCCACTGGTTAGGCTTGCTCCATATGGATGCTGCCTAAGGTGTTAGAACTAGTTATCCCTGCTCATCCCGGTGCAGCTCCACCTGTTTCTTTTTTTTAAATACTTTTTATTTCATATATTTGCATTTACAAACATTAACAATATCACATTTCATTATTATCAATTTCTTTGTTTCTTTCATATTAATAAATGCACACCAAAAAAAACAAGAATAAATCACTATATGTTTCATTTCACCTTGAAAAACAACACCAAAAACTAACAACAGTTTTTTTTAAAGAGGATGGAGACTGGAGGGATCAAAAGGAAATAAAGAAGCAAAAACCTCCTCCTCCCCCTTCCCCCTCCCTCCACTCCCCCCCCCCCCCCTCAAGGAACAAGAGTTAAGATACCCACTTACCCTGGCTGCAGCCTCCACTTTCTCCACCTTTCCTAGGTTACATAAATCGAGGAAACCTTCTGTCTATGTCCCTCTTATACATTATTCATTACCACTAAGAGTTAATAATTAGTTTAACCATCCATCCCAGATTCTCTGATATTTCTGAGGTGTTCCTCTATGCTCGTACATTAATTTCTCATATGGGAGTATTTGATTTAAGTATAGTGATCCCTTGAGGGGGGTATTTGTTGCATCCACCTAAGGATGATTTGCTTGTGTGCCATAAATAACATTTCTTGTAGACAGGTCTTGGCATATCCAGTCACCCTCTGGCTCTCCATCAGTCCCAGCAAGCAGACCTCTGGAGTAAAAAGGATACATTCTCCCAGCACTTCTGACAATATATCCAAGACCTGTCTCCAATATCTACTAATGTCCGGGCAGGACCACATTAAATGCTCAAAGTCGGCCTCTGGTAAACAACACCTTTCACATTCCGCATTCTCCGTTCGTCCCATTAAATGTAATTTGTGGGGTTTCAGATAAGCTTGATGTATTATATATAACTGTATCAATCTATTATTACTTGCAGGCCACACTACCAAGTGTGATTTACATGTCTCCTTCCAAGTCTCATCTGTCATAGATGTACAAATCTTTTGCCACTTCCTCTTAATCTGGAGCGGGGCATCCCGTGTCTTAACCTGCATTAAATATGTATATAATTTAGATACTAATCACCTTGGTCCCACGGTTCTTAATATTCCAATTGGGGGAATTTTGATATTAATACTTTTACTACCTAGCGCATGCCTTAGCTGTAAAAATCTATTCAAATTCTTATCTGTTAGGTTATATTGGGTAGTTTGGATGGGATATCTTTGAATCTCGTTAATTTTTGTTGCCTCTCGCCATACCGATTGAATCAATGAGAGCATGGGGATCTTAACCCTTGGTAGTTGTGTACCTCTTACTTCCAATCCTATCAATAAATTCTCTAACTGAATTATCTTTAACAGGTGCTTCTCCACCCCCAGACTTTGTTCTTGTATAAGCCAGTTACGTAAATGTCTTAATTGTCCCGCAAGACAGATACATATCTGGCAGAGCCAAACCTGCCTCTGTTTTTGGGCGCTGTAATGTTGTAAGTTTTACTTTACATCTGCCTTTGGCCTATATAAATTTAGTGAATTGAAAGTTCAAGCTTTTAAAGATCTTTTTAGGAACTACCACTGGGGAATGTGAAAAAATATATAAACACTTTGGCAGTAAAATCATTTTAATTAAATGTATTCTACCCAACACCAAAAGTGGTAGGTTACTCTAGTTTTTCAGCTTAGATTTAATATACTCCATCAATAGATTTACATTTGCTGCCAGTGCATCCTAAGGTTGCCTTGTTATATAGATTCCTTAGATACTTAAAGGAGTCCACTATTCTAAGTGGGGTATCTATCCTTTCATCCATTTCTAGTTCTTGATGCAGTGTCATAAGGAAAGATTTCTGCCAATGAATCTTAAGCCCTGAATACTGGCCAAAGGTGTCTATTATACTCATAGCTTTCATCAGGGTGTTCCATGTATCCCGCATATATAGTATAATATCGTCCGCATAAAGACCAATCTGTTCTATATTATCCCCCAAATCTATCCCCTGGTATTCTCCAGTCTGCCGAAACCATAGGGCCAGGGACTCAATTTTAATGGCAAATAAAAGTGGAGATAGTGGACACCCCTGCCTCATGCCCCTGCATAGATATATTGATGGGGTCAGTATTCCATTAATCAATAAGTTTGATCTCGGGGTTGCATATAATATTTTAACCCAATGTTTAAATCCATTGCCAAACCCAAACCTCCCCAGTGTTGCCTGCAAAAATCTCCATTCTACAGAGTCAAAGGCTTTGGCTGTATCAAGAGATGCCAGAGCCCCTGACTCTGGAATATATTCCCTCATGTGTGCCACTAGTTGCGTTCTACAAATATTTATCAATGTTGATTTACCAGGTATAAACCCTGTCTTGTCTGTGTGGATTATAGATGTTATTACAGTGTTTATTCTTCTAGCCAGTATCCTGGCAAGGATTTTGTAATCACATAAGGATATTGGCCTGTAAGAGGTGCATTCATGTGGGTCCTTGTCTGGTTTTAAGATTAATATTACTGTTGCCTCATACATTGAATATGGGAGTTCCCCCCTTACAAGGGCCTTTCTATATACCTTAGTTAAAATTGGGGCTATCTGATCTATATATTGACTGTATACTTCCAGGGGTATCCCATCTGGTCCTGGGGATTTACCAGTAGCTAATGATGAGATTGCCTCCCTTACTTCTTCCTCCATGATCTCCCCGTCCATAAATTTTGCATTTTCTCTTGTTATTTCTAGGTACACTACCTCCTCCAGATACCCCTCTATATCCTCCTCGGTGCATGTTAATGAAGTAGCGTACATCTTAACATAAAACTCATAAAAGCATTGCATGATTTCTTCTATTGTACTGGCCAGTATCCCTTGTTCATTTCGTATCTTAGAGATAGCCTAGGTTGTTGTTTGCTGTTTGGCAATAAATGACAGTAATCTGCAAGACTAGTTCCCTTGTTAAAAAAATTATTGCCTCATAAAAAATTGTTTCAGTTTAGCCTTTACTTCTGTTTGTCCCTTATATAACCTAAGGAGACTTTCCCACCTTGCCTGATTTTCACTTGAGGGGTCAGATACAAATTCATCTTCTGCTTGTACACATCGTTTAGCTATTTCCTCCTCTCCTTGCCTACTGGATCGTTTGATATGGGATATGGTTGACTTCAGTGTCCCCCGCAGATAGGCCTTAAATGCATCCCATACCGTACCATCCATTGCATAGTTCTCATGTGCCTAAAAAAAAAAACATTTAACTGCTCTGGAATACGATCATGAGTCCCAATCTGAGATAGCCAATATGGGTGCATTTTCCAGATTGGTTAGCTCCCCCTAACGCTGATACTTAACCCAAACATTAGTGGGGAGTGATCAGAAATCCCCCGGGGGGAGAAAAGCAATCGAATGCACCAGTGGTTGTATTTTGTCATTCCCACATACCATGTCAATTTGAGATAGACACCCTCCACCTGGGGCTGCCCACGAATAGATCCTAGTATGTGGGTTCCCAACTCTCCACAAGTCAGACCATCCTACGTCACCAAGAAGACTTTTTAACGTATTCTCCCTACTCGCCCATTTTAGGATTGCACCCCAATATCTATCTAAAGTTGAGTCCAGTATCAGATTTGTGATCCCCCATACATATCACGTATGCATCAGGATATTGATCCATAAACAGCACTGCATCCTTCACTACCTGCATACCCACATGCGATGGACTATAGATTCCCATAAGTACAAATGGTAACGCGTATAATATTCCATAGATAAACACATATCTACCATCAGGGTCACATCTATAGCTAATACACTCCCACTGCACCGATCAGTGTATCAGCTTGAATAGGACGTATGATATGAATGGTAAATATGATTAACCCAGGGCTTCTTCAAATATTTTAAATTGTCTTTTATCATATGCGTTTCCTGCAAACATACTATTTTTGCCTTTGTCTTTTGAATAATCGTAAATACCGTATTTATCAGCGTATAACACGCGCCGGCATATAACACGCACCCCAAGTTTAGGAGGGAATTTTAAGGAAAAAAACTTTTAGGAGTAAAGTTTAAGGAAAAAAAACTTACATTTAAATGCCCATCAATGCAGCCTTATCGTGTCCATCTGCAGCCTTGTCAGTGTCATTGCAGCCTTTTCAGTGTCAGTGCAGCCTTGCCCCAGTGTCCATTGCAGCCTTGTCAGTACAGCCTTGTCAGTGCAGCTTTGCCCCAGTGCAGCCTTGTCAGTGCAGCTTTGCCCCAGTGCAGAATTGTCAGTGCAGCTTTGCCCCAGTGCAGCCTTGTCAGTGCAGCCTTGTCAGTGCAGCCTTGTCAGTGCAGCTTTGCCCCAGTGCAGAATTGTCAGTGCAGCTTTGCCCCAGTGCAGCCTTTTCAGTGCCGCCTTGTCAGTGCAGCTTTGCCCCAGTGCAGAATTGTCTGTGCAGCTTTGCCCCAGTGCAGAATTGTCAGTGAAACTTTGCCCCAGTGCAAAATTGTCAGTGCAGCTTTGCCCCAGTGCAGAATTGTCAGTGCAGCTTTGCCCCAGTGCAGCCTTGTCAGTGCAGCTTTGCCCCAGTGCAGCCTTGTCAGTGCAGCTTTGCCCCAGTGCAGCCTTGCCCCAGTGGTCAGTGCAGCCTTGCCCCCAGTGTCCATTACATGCTTGGACAGATCGCCGCCGACATACACAAAGTGTGTAGTTTTAAATATGGCGCCACGGAGTTTGGAGGGACTCGGTGGAGCTGAACGAGCGCCGCCGAGATCACAGTGACTGGGCGGAGCCGAGATACACATAGCCGAGTATTCTCGGCTCTTCTCATTGCCGCTCACAGTCACGCCCAGTCCCTATGATGGACATAACACAGGTCCAATGGCGGGACTGGGCGTGACTGTGAACGTCGCCGAGAAGAGCCGAGAACACTCGGCTATGTGTATCTCAGCTCCGCCCAGTCACTGTGATCTCGGCGGCGCTCGTTCAGCTCCGCCGAGTCCCTCCGAACTCCGTGGCACCATATTTAAAACTACACGCTATGTGAATGTCAACAGCGATCGCGGCGATCGCTACGATAGATCACAATTAGCGGGGATTGGCGTATAACACGCACCCACGATTTTCCCCTGATTTTAAGGGGAAAAAAGTGCGTGTTATACGCCGATAAATACGGTATCTGGCTTCTCTTAGTGGTTGCCCCCATTCCTCTTACATTCCATGATATAAAAATACATTGCTCACTCATATTTCCCATAATTTGTAATTAATAGGGGCTATACCCACTCGGCATCCTATCTTCCATTATGTTTATCTGTTTTAAGTAAAGTAGTGTCGCTGCAGCCATTGATATCCATATTACATCCATTCTAAACCTCTTATCCCCCAAAACGTCAAAATATTTGATTAATTCAGGGTGCAAATGCATGGCATTACCTATATTGCAGGCAATTTGAAAAGTGTCCAGCCTGTTTAAGCTAAAGATTGCAGCTATTGTTTTACTTGAGATATATCTATATATCCCAAATAACAAAGAAGAAAAACATGGTTAAAGGAGTGGTTCGGGAGCTTCAAAAAGAAAATTTGTTTTCACGCGGTATATAACACATATATCCAGGTTCTCTACCCTCTCATCCGCCCCCCCCTTCCCCTTTCAGGGGTAGCCCAGAGACAGTCCCCTCCCTTCCCATCCCCTTCCCACATAAAATATAAAATATCCCCCTGTTGTGCCATTTCTTAAACCCATCTGTAAATAGATTAATAAAGTGCAAAGGTACAACAATTACCCAAACTATCCTATATATAACTGACATATGTCTAATAAAGTGCGAATGTGCAATTCAAATAATGCAAAAATACAGAAAATACCCAAACTGTCCTATATATAACTGACATGTGTTCAATAAAGTGCAGATGTGTAATTCAATACATTAAATATCCTATATTAATTTGTATACTCCCAACTAATCAAAGCAGTACCATACATCTATTCTATCCAATCAATATACCACACAAAAAAGGAGGGGTTACATATAAAACATTTAAAGTGTTTTCATTGTGACAGCAATCTGCATTTAAAAAAAAAGTTTTCTTCCTTTTTATTTATATTTGTATATACAGTGGCTTGCGAAAGTATTCGGCCCCCTTGAACTTTTCAACCTTTTGCCACATTTCAGGCTTCAAACATAAAGATATAAAATTTTTATTTTTTGTGAAGAATCACCAACAAGTGGGACACAATTGTGAAGTGGAACGAAATCTTTTGGACTTTTGAAACTTTTTTAACTAATAAAAAAAATGAAAAGTGGGGCGTGCAAAATTATTCGGCCCCCTTGCGTTAATACTTTGTAGAGCCACCTTTTGCTGTGATTACAGCTGCAAGTCGCCTCAGCTGTAGTTCTCTGCAGTTCATCCAGAGTGATCATGGGCCTCTTGGCTGCATCTCTGATCAGTCTTCTCCTTGTCTGAGCTGAAAGTTTAGAGGGAAAGCCAGGTCTTGGTAGATTTGCAGTGGTCTGATACTCCTTCCATTTCA
Source organism: Lithobates septentrionalis (assembly GCA_037952835.1). NCBI lineage: Eukaryota > Metazoa > Chordata > Amphibia > Anura > Ranidae > Lithobates > Lithobates septentrionalis. The sequence continues at coordinate 1,412,500 of JBBDGP010001290.1, read as the reverse complement.
AAATGATCGCTTGCACAGTGCTCCTTGAGATGTTTAAAGCTTGGGAAATCTTTTTGCATCCAAATCCGGCTTTAAACGTCTCCGCAACAGTATTACGGACCTGCCTGGTGTGTTCCTTGGTCTTCATGATGCTCTCTGCACTTTCAACAGAACCCTGAGACTATCACAGAGCAGGTGCATTTATACAGAGACTTGATTACACAAAGGTGGATTCTATTTATCACCATCAGTCATTTAGGACAACATTGGATCATTCAGAGATCCTCGCTGAACTTCTGGAGTGAGTTTTCTGCACTGAAAGTAAAGGGGCCGAATAATTTTGCACGCACCACTTTTCAGTTTTTTAATTGCTAAAAAAGTTTAAAATATTCAATAGGTTTCGTTCCACTTCACAATTGTGTCCCACTTGTTGGTGATTCTTCACAAAAAATAAAAATTTTATATCTTTATGTTTGAAGCCTGAAATGTGGCAAAAGGTTGAAAAGTTCAAGGGGGCCGAATACTTTCGCAAGCCACTGTACTTAAAAAATGTAATCACTGCAGACAAAATATGTTTTATATAATAGACGTGCCTTAAAAATAAGCCCCAAACAAAAAAAAAAACAAAAAAAAGGGGGGGGGGGGAGGGTTCCATCAAAAAGGGAAATAATTTAAAAATATATTTCAATATGGATTTATGGATTTCCACTACCTGAAATTCCCTAATTTTTGGGAGGTGTCCTTTTATTAATCTGTAGCCATTCATGGGCCTGTTCAGCTGTGGTGAAAACAAAACCTTACCTCTATCCTCCACTCTTAACCAAGCTGGGTAAGCCATTGCATACACAGTCCCGTTTTCTGGTAGCTTCTGCTTGATTTCATTAAAGCCAACGCGCTGCTTTTGTAGCTCTTAGGAAAAGCCTGGGAATTTTGAAATTTTAACATTTTCATATTGTATCACACCCTTTTGTCGAGCCTTACGCAGGACTAATGGTGCGTACACATGACCGGTCTTTCAGAGTTTATTCCGATGGAGTTCCGACGAAGTTCCGCTGAAACTGTCTTGCCTACACACGATCACACCAAAGTCCAACCGTCTAGAACGCGGTGACGTACAACACGTATGACGGGACTAGAAAAAGGAAGTTCAATAGCGAGTAGCCAATAGCTGCCATCTCATACTTGCTTCAGAGCATGCGTCTTTTTTGGTCCGTTGGAACAGCATGCAGGCAAACCGATAGGAATTGGTCGATCTGTATTCTTCCATTTTACCTGATAAAGCCACATTGGAGGTTTGTATTGCTGCCAGCAACTGAGATTTTACCTGTTCCAGCGTTAGTTTACTGTGTCTCTCCACCTTCTCTATATTTTCTGCAGTTCCTTGCTTAGAAGGGTCTGAGGTTACAGCCGATCCTCTGCTCCGGGTGCTTGGGGGGCTCCGTCCAGCCCCCTGACCGTCAGAGTGAGCATATTCCTTCAGCTTCTCAGCTGCCGACTGTTGTCTATTTGTCTCTCTCACAGTCAACAGCAGGGGGGAGGGAAAGCCAGTCTCACACCAGCTGCTAGGTAATGTATGGAAAATCAGCTGCTTAGATCGATTACAGCTGAAGTGCTGCCGGGGGTTCAGGATTACAACCAAGGCTCAGCCAACCCAAGATGCTGCCGAGAATTCAAGCTCAAGTTCAGCTAGTTCAGGGGTGCTCCCGTTCACACTCCCACTCCTACTCCCTTCAGGTCAGACACAGGGGACTTAAGCAGCTCAGAGGTCTCTGGAGGGCTCTGCTCTATCTCACACTCCCGCTCCTGCTCGCACAGGGTCAGCTCAGAGGGTTCCTCTCCCGCTCCTACTCGGGCTCGTATCGGCTTCTACATAGGAGAAAGCCACTACATGCCACTACAAGCTGCTGCTAGTTGAGGATGCTGCCGGAGGCTCAGGCATGGACACAAGCTCCGCTACTCACGTCCGGCCGTGACTGCAGAAGCCACGCCTCTTGCTCCACTTGTTTCTGATGTGCTCAAACCCACGTAATTGGGCCTCCTATGTACCTCACTCACACCTGAGGAACGTCAATGACGTTGTCAGAACAACTTGTGCCTCTACTGTGGAGAAGCAGGCCACTAAGGAACTGCCCGGCAGAACTACGTAAGTACCTGTCTATCTCCTCTATTAAAAAGAGCTCTGAGGTGTCTGGCTCTGCACAAGTAACTCTTCCCATCTCATATTAGCTTCCGTGAAGGGCTATTCTGGTATCCGCCATAATTGGAGTTGTTTCAGTGACCTGTCTTTTGCTACATAACACCAGATCCCTTTGCAACCCAAGGCTCAAGGACTCTCTGTATATCTGGCTGACAGGTCCAGTATTAAATTGGTAGTACACTGCACCTTTACAAAAAAAAAACCTGACAATGGCATAATGTTTCGGTTTAGGAGATATTCACTGTACCTACAGGTAAGCCTTATTATAGGCTATAATATTAAGTTAAAAATAACACTTTACTACCACTTTAAGTCTGCGACTGTTATTCATGAAACCATCCCTTTGCCAGTGTCCACTTCCCTTTCTAACCACAAGGAACTGTTGTGTCTTGATGTCATTTCATCACTGCTGTACCCTGTCATTCTAGGTTTGTCGTGCCTGCAGGCAAACAACCCTAGCTAAACTGGGCCACTAGGGAGGTGGACTTTCAATCCTCCTATTGCCAGGAACACTGCCTAAACTCTAGATCCTGGCTTTAGCTCTGCTATGCATGGACACTTATGAAGAGCTGCATCAAGTGGTCCCAAGAGCTTACCATGACTTCCTAGATGTTTTCAGCAAACGAGGGGCTGACCCCCTGCCACCACAAAGGACCTATAACTGCCCTATTGAATTGCTGCAGGAGGCCAAAATCCTATTCTGCCATTTTTTCCCCTATCTGAGCATAAACTTGAGGCATTTAAAGAGTATCTGGATGACAATATTGTTTTGGATCAGAACAAAAGTCCGATATTATTATATCTACCCCTGATCAGATTGAATATAAAGCATGCATGCTCTGAAGTGATTACGCTGACACTCAGTTCAGAATAAAAACTCTCTGTTTTAATATTTCCTCTTTTCAAGACTCTTTGACATGATTAAGACACGTCAGATAAGGCTGGTGTATGCAAACCACAAAACAACCACAGATATATAAATACATATAGTGACAAAATATTGGCTTTAGCTGGGTGCCTATATGGGGAAGTAACTTTGTTCTTGCAGTGTTCTTGCTTCTTCTGAAATGTTGGTGTTAACTTTGAGTGTATTCTCTGAAGAGGTGAGATTCTTCTTTTAACTGTCCTTCTGTTAACTCTTCAGTTCCACAGCAGCAAGGGAGGGATAAGCTAAGCTTTGCAAATATCAGAATATGTTTTAAGGTTGATATACAGAAGCTGATATATGTTAGATATATAAAGCATGTACTTATATATATATTGGAATAGACATTTCATCATGACATTCCCACATCCATTACATTCCCCACTTGAAACTGTCTATTTCAATACTGTCCCTCATACTGAAGGTCCTACTCAACTGACCCATTCTCCTCTGCAACTCTTTTGGGCTGTATATAGAGAAGAGCAGTGACTAATTCACTACCCCCCTCGATACAGCTTAGAGAGGGGCAATCAGGTGCTGTCTGTCCCTGTAATCCTATGGTGTTGCATCCCGGAGTAAGTGACTGTAACGGAGTGTAACACATAATCATCATCAAGTCTTACATAATCGTCATCATCATCTGGTATTTCTTGGTTCACAAACACGGGGGTAGATTGATCAACAGCTTTTTCTACACACTTTTTAAAGCAGGGAAGAACACATCAGACCATAACAGCTAGGGTCACTAGAATTATCAGAATGGCTATTCCGATCTGTGTTAAAATTCCCTACCATCCCCCCTTGATCCAGGTGAAGTACTGATCCTAGGGGTTGGAGAGCCCTGAATTCTTCAATTCTTTGGACAAATCCTCAAGTTTCTGGATGGCTAAAGTCACTTTACTATTTGGGCCTGTGTTATCTGGGATATAAGTACAGCATGTACTCGTTCCAGGTAACATCTTACACACATCCCCCTTTTCAGCTAGGACCATATCTAAGGCCATACGGTTTTGAAAAGTCATATGTGAAGCGGCTTCTAGTTGTTCGGCTAAACCTTGGAGTACATCTCTACTGTAGTTGACAAACCTTTGTTGATTAAAGTAGATGTAATTTATCCAGTCTACATTCTTGTTTACGGTGATGATGGGGATCAGGGACTCAAATCCTGCTGCTACTTGGTCTCTTGCTTTGAACTCATCTGGGACCCCTCTAGGGACCCCTATGGCATCTATGTACACATGAGGGTCAAAGCTTCCTGCTGGGACACTCCTACGCCTCCTGTTAGGCCTGGTTGCATTGTTTGTATCTGGTTTTGGGTTCTCTGAGAGAATATGTAAGGACATTATGGCCTTGGCCAGTGCACATTCTCCTGTCCACTGTCCTGTCAATCTGCTTCTGATTTTCATGCCTCCGCAAATCCAGTACACGTCTCCCAAAGACTGGACTTGATTTTGCACCATATCTGCAGACACCTTACTATAAGATCCACAGTAACCCTTAGTGAAATTCCCAAGAGGGCCCCCCCGTGATATCTTCCATAACATGTGTAATTGCCAGGGTATATGGTGATACCTTCTCCTAGCTTGGGGGTCTTGGTGACTATGCTATATTCCTTCTTCCAATGTTTACACAGGGAGTGGTTAGTGGTTGTTTTGGTAAATAGGCTGAGGAAACATGTCTCATTTTCGGGGGGTATGTTCAGGGGTACCGTTCCCAAATGTGATCTAGCCCCCCCACACACATAGCAATTGGTCTTATCGGTTTTCCCTGCACTGTACCTCATCCACTCGAGCCACAAGTTGACATCTGAGAACACGGTTTCTGCAGCCATAGTATCCTCAAAGGTAGGGTCTGCTATGGCTACCATATCCTTTAATGTCTGTATATGGGGCCTCAGGGGGTTGGAGCTAGATGTAGATTTAGGAACTCCCCACTCTGGGTTATTGAACATATCTTTCAGTTGGAAATGCTTTCTAAAACTGGGATACCCACTTCCCCACCATAGGCCCAGAACATAGGTCCCGCTGGGTCTCCTGGGCTAGGATTCTCAATGGTCAGCCTGAACTCTTTGGTGTAATACTGATCTGTGTGCTTGTTGATTGTCATTCTATCTGAGAGTGACTTCCCATTATTATCCTTTCTATTTTGGGTGCTTTCAGGTTTGTACCCCCAGCTTGTATCCCCTGTGTTCCAACCCACTGCTCCCCAGGAATCACAGTTGTTACCCCAATAGGAATCAGTAACGCATACATACATGGTCATCGGTCTTACAGTTTCATCCCAGGACCGGATCTTGTACATAGTACCTGGAATTATCTGTTCATAAGAGGATATAAAGGTGGCAACATGTGTATTGGATAAGTTATACCAGAATTGTGTTATACCATCTTTTTGTTTGATGGCTACCTCTTGTGCCTGAGCAATGATTACAATGAAAAGGATATACAGAATCATTTGGTCCCCTCGGCCTCTTCCTCAGGTACAGGGACTTTCTTGCAGTGGGAGGCGTGTATCCACGTGTTCTTCCCGGCCACCTTGACTGATGTGGCAGTTGTTAGGAGAACCTGGAAAGGACCATCATATCTGGGTTCAAGGGTATGTTTTCTCACAAACTTCTTTACCAGGACCCAATCACCGGGAACCAGCTTGTGCATTCCTGTATCTAACTCAGGATCTGGAATGGAAGAAAACACTTGCGAATGGATGCGGGTTAATTCTCAAGATAAAGCAGTCACATAATCAGTCAATACATCAGATTGGAGCTGTAATTGCTGTGGGAAGTAACAACCCAGTCTGGGGGCTGAACCAAACAATATCTCATAGGATGACAGGCCATGGTTTCCCCTTGGAGTGTACCTAACAGTGAATAAGGCAATGGGTAGGCTGTCTGGCCAACTCATTCCTGTTTCCTTAGACATTTTTAGCATTCTAGATTTTATTGTGCCATTCAATCTTTCCACCTTCCCACTGCTCTGAGGATGGTATGGGGTGTGGAAAGCTAGTGTGATCCCTAAAGCTGCCCATATTTCCTTGGTCACTGATGCCGTGAAAGCCAGCCCCTCTCTATGACCTCTGAGACACCATATCTGCACACTATTTCTGTTAGAAGTCCTTTAGCCGTGGTCTTTGCTGTCATGTTGGTAACGGGATAGCCTTCCCGCCACACGGAGAACATGTCAATGATAATCAATGCATATTCATATCGGCCACTCTTCGGCATCTGAATGTGGTCGATCTGTATCCTTTGGAAGGGGTACTGTGCTTTTGCTAGATGCTTCAAAGGTACCTTCTCTGTCCTTCCAGGATTGCACTTAGCACAGATGGTGCACGACTTGCAGAAGTTGTTGGTGAGTGGGGTGATCCCCGGAGCCAAGTAGTATTTGTTGATCAGGGCGTTCATCAAGGTTTTTGACAGATGAGAGGCACCGTGGGCCCACTGTACCACTGCAGGAAACATTGATCATGGCAGACACGGTCTCTTGTTTAATTCCATGATTCCCTCGACTTCTGTGGCTCCATTTTTGATCCACACTTCTTTTTCTTCTTTGTCAGCTGCCTCCTCCTTGAGGTGAGTCCTGTTTACAGGAGGGTTTTGTAGAATCATGGTGGTTTGTACAGCCTCTTCAGGGGTGTCTATTGGGTCATCCAGGATGGGTGCATTCACTCTGCTGACCACTTCTCGCGTCCCATCTGCACCTTGTTCCGCAGCTGTATCTGCCCACCATGAGGTCAACAGTCTTGTCCAAAAGGGCTTGGGCTGCAAAGATGGCTCTGAGGCAGGAGGGTCCCCTTCTGGCCACTGAGTCCAGCCTACAGGAGTAATACCCAATGCGTCTGAGTCTGTTGCCATGGGCCTGAGCCAGAAATCCTGTGGCATGTCCTCGTCTCTCTGAGACAAACAGTTTGAAAGTCTTTTCATAGTCTGGGAGGCTCAAAGCAGGGGCTGTTGAGAGGATCTCCTTCAGAACTGGAGAAAGCAGGAAGGAGTCAGATTTCGGGGCATCATAGAGAGGTTACATCAAGAGGGAGGCTCCTGGGATCCAAGAACGGCAGTAGGAGATTAATCCTAGAAAGGCGTGAAGGGGCTTTTGACCTTGAGGCAAAGGGATGGCTTTGATTGCAGTAACTCTTTCTTCAGTGAGATGTCAGGTGCCTTGGGAGATGCAGTGGCCTAGGAAAATCACCTTCTCTCTGCACTACTGGACCTTTTGCTTCGAGGCCTTGCATCCTTGCTCAGCCAAGTAGTGGAGGGTTCCAGAGAAGACTGAGGCGTCACCAAGGGTATCTGCACAAAGAAGGAGGTCATCTACTTACTGAAGGAGTACAATGTCTGGGTGTAACTTCATCCAGGTGTCCAGAATGAGGGCTATTGCCTTGGCGAATTGGGAGGGGGAGTTCTGGGCACTTTGTGGCATAACAGTCCAGGTGTAGCGGGCAGGTGACACAGGCTTGGCTGAATGCTACCGGAGAAGGTCCATGTAATCCGGAGAGGGGTGGGGTGTCATGTTTCCGACACTGAGCGCTTTGATGTGGACCACGGCTGGGGCTTGGTTGACTGTGGGTGAATTTCCGAGGGCTTCGGCATTCCCTTCTGGAGTGGCCGGGTCTTTCGCAGTTGTAGCAGACACGTGGAGTTGGTACTGGTTGGCGCAGATACGATGTGTCAGAGGCCATCATGAGAGGACCTACCTTTTTACATCTCTGTGCAGATTCTAGGCCTTTTGCTACTAATAACAACGTCTCAAGATCCATTACTCTATACTTTGGGCGTGATAGGATCAGACCCTTTCGAATTGATTCTTTAAGACCTGAGACAAATGCGGCAGCTAGCATGTATCTATGTGCTTTGGTCAGTGTGCTAAAACCCAAATCAGTAAACATTTGTGCTATTCTGTTGTGATATTTCTCAACGGATTCACCTTTTTCTTGGTCGCTTGGTATGCCAAGTGCTCTTGGGCCCACTTTTTTAATTGATTTACGAAGTCACGTCCTGAATTATAAGTATCATGACAGTAGTACTGATCGAAACATTTTTCCATCACCGGCCAATAGGCATCTCCTGCCTTTATCTCACACAGGCTCACCAAATCCCGCCACGCAGCCGCAAATGTCTTTTGGATTTGGGTGATCCTTCTGAAAAAGGGCATGGGCTGTTTTTCGGGGTCTGGTAATCTTGCAACAAGAGATGCAGCCTGAGAGGGGGTGAAATGTACATACATCAGGGGAGCCCCTTGTGCTGTAGGCATTCATCTCAGTGGTGATCTAAAAAATATTAAATATGTGGCGCTCAATCCAATCAGCTCCAGGATCTCCTTAACGGTAGTTCCCTTAGGGGTCTCCTGTTTAAAACGTACTCCACTCTCAGGACACCCCAGTTCAGCAATGTAATTCATGTAAAAGAGGGGAGGACGCACTCCATAGTGTAGTATTTAAAATAACACATTTATTAAAGGTATTCCAATTACATTGACTAGATTTAAAACGAGCATAGCATCAGCCAGTAACACAGCTGCTTCCCGAACCCGGCCATGATCGGGAAGCTACACGTGACCCGCCTCTCTTCTCTGACGCGTTGCGTGACTGTCACGTCACTTTTTCAAAGGGTATAGAGACGGGTATGATGGGGATGACTCATAAAGCAGGGACATTACTATGGTAACTTCTGCTCAGCATATAACAGCATAACGGTGACTAACGCTCAGCATATAGCGGCATAAGGATTCCAAATAATGGCTTTCCATTTAATAAAAACAGTAATGGCTTTTCATATATTAACAACAATTCATCATATGGCATTTCATCTGGTATATTGGGTTTCTGGGAGGGTATCAGACATGTTTTACCAAGCAGCATAGTCGTCTAGTGATGCGCACATTGTTGTTGTTTTTTCATTCTCCAAAAAATTAATGTTCTTTATGTGTTTTTTTCTTCTTAGAGCAACAACTGTTTTATGTCATATTCTATTCCCCTGATGAAGCCAATATTTTTGCGAAACTAGTAGGGATGAATTGACCTGCTGTTGTAACTCACCATCATCTTTCTGGTCAACAGTACACTGGAATATGCTCCCCTATTGTATGTGATTTAATATACTGCATTATGGATTTTTAACCTATTGTAATAAAATTTACTATTTTTTATTCTAAATTTATTGTATTGAGTTGTTTATGGCACCGCAATAATCCCCTCCTCTCTGCTCCTTACTGTATTCAATCTTTGGGATGAGGTGCCTTATCTATTAAGGACATACCAACCACTATCTTTCTTTTTTGTAAACTGTAAAAGTTTCAGATTAGGGTCTCTCAAAATGTGATGGCCATCTCATCTTTCAAGACCCTGTGGGACTGTAAATGTGTGTCACTACCAAATAGGTGGTCAAGTCTGAGTCCCTAGTCCTGGGTCTTTTAGGCAGGAGCCTCCTGAGGCTTGGGTGGGGGAGGTGCCTGGGTTTTCCCCTGGGAGCTGTCCGAGTCTTCCCCAGAATGTACACTTGTCATTAATGGGGTAGGTTGGGCTTTGTAATATGATCCGGAGGACTGGTCTATCACTGGATACATGTGGGTAGGTTCCGGTGTGGGCGGTGGTGCAGGTGGTACAGATTGGTTCAGGCGTCTGTGGCAGCAACCACCCGAGCCGTACAAAGACAAGTGTGCCTTGTCTACTGTTAAGCAGGGCGGGGGAGGTGTCAGAGGCTCCTGTGTCACTTGTAACAGAGGGGCGGTAGGGGGAGGTGTCACTTGGAACAGAGGGGCAGTAGACGAAGGTCAGTGTCTACTTCCTGGGGACCGGACACCATCATAGGGCGGTGGCTGACTACTTAGCTTCCTCTTTTCTGTTTTTCTTATACACATATACAATACGACCATCTTGATTCGTTTCTTGCTCTATCCACCCTTCCTCATGAATAGCTTTTGCAACTTTAAACCAATCATCTGCTGCTTGTAGCAACCCATGGTCTGACAACAAACCCCTTTTTCGTTTCAAAATAGTACGCCATTCATCTACTTGTAGCCTTCCGCCCAAATGCATATCAACCCCACACACTTTTGCCAATTTCTTTCCCTTTTTGACAGCACCCTCTCCTTCCCACTCTAATACCAAGTCAGAAGCCAAACTGCCCCCTTTGGGCCTCACTAACGTTTGCCCCATCGTTTCATTAGCTATTGAGTTTATGTGTCCGGGCTCAGGGTTTGTATGGCAGTTTTATTAAGCTGTCTTGGACTCAAGGGTCCGACAATCCTCTGACTGCCACCTGTCCTCGTTCGGACCACCCTCCAATATATAATGCTACCTTGTTACGCCTACGTTCTGTCTCGATGACTGGGATATTTATGTGTCTGCTCAGGATTTTAGATGGGTCACGAGGCTGTCTTGGACAAGCCAAAACGATTTGGCTGTCTTCAAGCCAAACAATTGAGGCCATGTCAGGCCAGGTGCGCACTCTTTTTTTTCAATATTTGTATTTCACATAACATACAGACCAAGAATTTCAAGCCCATGCTCTGTCATGGATGTTCGATGACCCTAAGCAACCACCTTCTTCTAATACTGTTTTGTGTATAGCTGTGTCAATCTGTCGGAAAAGTTTAGATGTTGTTTTAACATTTTTTAGTATTTCATCCCACTCTGAATCACTAATAGCTCCTATGTCCTTCTCCCATCCAAATTTGCCCTTTTGGCTAACTGTCATTATCCTTGGAAGTCTAATGGTATAGTATAGGTTGGAAATCAGTTTTTGAGGTTCTGAGCCCATAATTATTTTCAGGGCCTGAGGAGCTGGGAAGCGCAATGCATGGTGAAGCTGCAAGTACCTAAACATTAGGTGGTGCGGAATAGAGTATTCTTCTTTGAGGGACTGAAATGGTTTAGGTCCCGTATCAGTCATTACTTGGTGGAGGTATAATATCCTGTACTTGGCCCATATGTTAGGGTCTGGTATGTGTTTAAGTTCTGGAATGTGGTTATTGAGCCACAGGGGGGCATGGGAATGTATATGCCCACATTTTAGCTTTTTCAGAGTTATTTCCCATATTTTTTGATTGTGTAAAAGCATACCCTCATTTCTTTGGGGAAATCTTTTACGTGCCTTTCTCCCCCGAAAAATAGCTTGTAGAGGTGATGCCAGTAAACTCCCTGGGCTGTCACACACTAATGCTCTATAGTGCTGCATCTCAGTCTTGTTAAAATAATAGATATGGGATAATTGTGCAGCTATATAATATTCCTGCATGTCTGGGAGTGAAGTTCCCCCCATGGATGTAGGATTTTTAAGAATATGCCATGCCAGTTTGTGTCTTCCGTGACCCCAGAAGAATGAATTTAGGATAGCTTCCATCTTTTTGAAAATTCTGAGGGGAATATATATAGGGGTGCATGCCAAACCAGATAGAGAATCTTAAGTAATAAAATCATCTTAATGATGTTTATATGTCCCATAACCCCCAGGGGCAATTTGGACCAGGCTTGCGTATTGGCTTTTATCAGGGAGAACAACGGTTCCACATTATTGGTAATGTAGTCCCCCAGTTCCCGTGTGACCTGCAGCCCCAAATATTTAATAGCGTTTACTCTAGCTAATGGTAATTCCGAGTGTGTGGGTAGAGGGGGAAAATGATTTATGGGGAGTATCTGGGATTTATCCCAATTTATGCACAACCCTGAGAAACTTCCCATCCTCTTAATGATCCCCAGGCCCCCTGTAGCGATGAATCCTGGTCTGCCAGGTATAAAATAGTGTCGTCCGCATAGAGACCTATTTTTTCCAGAGACATATCCATGCGTAGCCCATCTATCTCTGGCGCTGCCCAGATGGCAATAGCCAGAGGTTCAGCTGCCAGGGCATAAAGAAGAGGGGAAAGGGGGCACCCTTTCCCCCTGTCTCGAGGGGGAACTGGTCAGATAGCCACCCGTTGACTAATACTCGTGCTTTTGGTGATTGTTACGAAATCTGCACCCACTTGATAAAATTTGGCCCAAATCCGAATTCCTTTAACCACTTGACGACCGCCTCACGCCGATGTACGTCGGCAAAGTGGCACAGACAGGCAAAATCACGTACATGGTACGTGATTTGCCTTCCGCGGGTGGGGGGTCCGATCGGACCCCCCCCGGTGCCCGAGGCGGTCCCGTTTTGTCCAGCGGCGATCGGTGGTGAGGGGGAGACCATCCGTTCGTGGCCCCCCCCTCGCGATCGCCGCCGGCCAATCGAATCATTCCTTTGCTGCTGTATGCTAAACAGCAGCAAAGGAAATTATGTCATCTCTCCTCGGCTCGGTAATTTCCGTTCCGGCCCGAGGAGAGAAGACATCAATGTGAGTGCACAACACTACACACACACAGTAGAACATGCCAGGCACACAAAACACCCCGATCCCCCCCCCGATCGCCCCCCGATCCCCCCCCAACCACCCCCCCCCCTGTCACAAACTGACACCAGCAGTTTTTTTTTTTTTTTTTTTTTTTCTGATTACTGCATAGTGTCAGTTTGTGACAGTTACAGTGTTGGGACAGTTACTGTTACCCCCCTTTAGGTCTAGGGTACCCCCCTAACCCCCCCTAATAAAGTTTTAACCCCTTGATCACCCCCTGTCACCAGTGTCACTAAGCGATCATTTTTCTGATCGCTGTATTAGTGTCGCTGGTGACGCTAGTTAGGGACATAAATATTTAGGTTCGCCGTCAGCGTTTTATAGCGTCAGGGACCCCCATATACTACCGAATAAATGTTTTAACCCCTTGATTGCCCCCTAGTTAACCCTTTCACCACTGATCACCGTATAACCGTTACGGTTGACGCTGGTTAGTTTGTTTATTTTTTATAGTGTCAGGGCACCCGGCGTTTATTACCGAATAAAGGTTTAGCCCCCTGATCGCCCGGCGGTGATATGCGTCGCCCCAGGCAGCGTCAGATTAGCGCCAGTACCGCTAACACCCACGCACGCAGCATACACCTCCCTTAGTGGTATAGTATCTGAACGCATCAATATCTGATCCGATCAGATCTATACTAGCGTCCCCAGCAGTTTAGGGTTCCCAAAAACGCAGTGTTAGCGGAATCAGCCCAGATACCTGCTAGCACCTGCGTTTTGCCCCTCCGCCCGGCCCAGCCCAGCCCACCCAAGTGCAGTATCGATCGATCACTGTCACTTACAAAAGACTAAACGCATAACTGCAGCGTTCGCAGAGTCAGGCCTGATCCCTGCGATCGCTAACAGTTTTTTTGGTAGTATTTTGGTGAACTGGCAAGCACCAGCCCCAGGCAGGGTCAGGTTAGCGCCAGTACCGCTAACACCCACGCACGCACCGTACACCTCCCTTAGTGGTATAGTATCTGAACGGATCAATATCTGATCCGATCAGATCTATACTAGCGTCCCCAGCAGTTTAGGGTTCCCAAAAACGCAGTGTTAGCGGAATCAGCCCAGATACCTGCTAGCACCTGCGTTTTGCCCCTCCGCCCGGCCCAGCCCACCCAAGTGCAGTATCGATCGATCACTGACACTTACAAAACACTAAATGCATAACTGCAGCGTTCGCAGAGTCAGGCCTGATCCCTGCGATCGCTAACAGTTTTTTTGGTAGTATTTTGGTGAACTGGCAAGCACCAGCCCCAGGCAGCGTCAGGTTAGCGCCAGTACCGCTAACACCCACGCACGCACTGTACACCACCCTTAGTGGTATAGTATCTGAACGGATCAATATCTGATCCGATCAGATCTATACTAGCATCCCCAGCAGTTTAGGGTTCTCACAAACGCAGTGTTAGCGGGATCAGCCCAGATACCTGCTAGCACCTGCGTTTTGCCCCTCCGCCCGGCCCAGCCCAGCCCACCCAAGTGCAGTATCGATCGATCACTGTCACTTACAAAAGACTAAAACGCATAACTGCAGCGTTCGCAGAGTCAGGCCTGATCCCTGCGATCGCCAACAGATTTTTTGGTAGCGTTTTGGTGAACTGGCAAGCGCCAGCGGCCTAGTACACCCCGGTCGTAGTCAAACCAGCACTGCAGTAACACTTGGTGACGTGGCGAGTCCCATAAGTGCAGTTCAAGCTGGTGAGGTGGCAAGCACAAGTAGTGTCCTGCTGCCACCAAAAAGACAAACACAGGCCCGTCGTGCCCATAGTGCCCTTCCTACTGCATTCGCCAATCCTAATTGGGAACCCACCGTACTTCCCCCATTCACATCCCCAACCAAATGCAGTCGGCTGCATGAGAGGCATTTTCTTTATGTCCTCCCGAGTACCCCTACCCAGCGAACGCCCCCAAAAAAGATATTGTGTCTGCAGCTAGCGCGGATATAGGCGTGACACCCGCTATTATTGTCCCTCCTGTCCTGACAATCCTGGTCTTTGCATTGGTGAATGTTTTGAACGCTACCATGCACTAGTTGAGTATTAGCGTAGGGTACAGCATTGCACAGACTAGGCACACTTTCACAGGGTCTCCCAAGATGCCATCGCATTTTGAGAGACCCGAACCTGGAACCGGTTACAGTTATAAAAGTTAGTTACAAAAAAAGTGTAAAAAAAAAAATATATATATATATATATATATATATAAAATAAAAAAAAATAGTTGTCGTTTTATTGTTCTCTCTCTCTCTATTCTCTCTATTGTTCTGCTCTTTTTTACTGTATTCTATTCTGCAATGTTTTATTGTTATTATGTTTTATCATGTTTGCTTTTCAGGTATGCAATTTTTTATACTTTACCGTTTACTGTGCTTTATTGTTAACCATTTTTTTTGTCTTCAGGTACGCCATTCACAACTTTGAGTGGTTATACCAGAATGATGCCTGCAGGTTTAGGTATCATCTTGGTATCATTCTTTTCAGCCAGCGGTCGGCTTTCATGTAAAAGCAATCCTAGCGGCTAATTAGCCTCTAGACTGCTTTTACAAGCCGTGGGAGGGAATGCCTCCCCCCCCACCGTCTTCCGTGTTTTTCTCTGGCTCTCCTGTCTCAACAGGGAACCTGAAAATGCAGCCGGTGATTCAGCCAGCTGACCATAGAGCTGATCAGAGACCAGAGTGGCTCCAAACATCTCTATGGCCTAAGAAACCGGAAGCTACGAGCATTTTATGACTTAGATTTCGCTGGATGTAAATAGCGCCATTGGGAAATTGGGGAAGCATTTTATCACACCGATCTTGGTGTGGTCAGATGCTTTGAGGGCAGAGGAGAGATCTAGGGTCTAATAGACCCCAATTTTTTCAAAAAAGAGTACCTGTCACTACCTATTGCTATCATAGGGGATATTTACATTCCCCGAGATAACAATAAAAATGATTAAAAAAAATAAAAATGAAAGGAACAGTTTAAAAATAAGATTAAAAAGCAAAAAAATAATAAATTAAAAAAAAAAAAAAAAGCACCCCTGTCGCCCCCTGCTCTCGCACTAAGGCGAACTCAAGCGGCGGTCTGTCGTCAAACGTAAACAGCAATTGCACCATGCATGTGAGGTATCACCGCGAAGGTTAGATCGAGGGCAGTAATTTTTGCAGTAGACCTCCTCTGTAAATCTAAAGTGGTAACCTGTAAAGGCTTTTAAAGGCTTTTAAAAATGTATTTATTTTGTTGCCACTGCACTGTGCGCAATTGTAAAGCATGTCATGTTTGGTATCCATGTACTCGGCCTAAGATCATCTTTTTTATTTCATCAAACATTTGGGCAATATAGTGTGTTTTAGTGCATTAAAATTTAAAAAAGTGTGTTTTTTCCCCAAAAAATGCGTTTGAAAAATCGCTGCGCAAATACTGTGTGAAAAAAAAAAATGAAACACCCACCATTTTAATCTGTAGGGCATTTGCTTTAAAAAAATATATAATGTTTGGGGGTTCAAAGTAATTTTCTTGCAAAAAAAAAAAACTTTTTCATGTAAACAATAAGTGTCAGAAAGGACTTTGTCTTCAAGTGGTTAGAAGAGTGGGTGATGTGTGACATAAGCTTCTAAATGTTGTGCATAAAATGCCAGGACAGTTCAAAACCCCCCCAAATGACCCAATTTTGGAAAGTAGACACCCCAAGCTATTTGCTGAGAGGCATGTCGAGTCCATGGAATATTTTATATTGCGACACAAGTTGCGGGAAAGAGACAATTTTTTTTTTTTTTTGCACAAAATTGTCACTAAATGATATATTGCTCAAACATGCCATGGGAATATGTGAAATTACACCCCAAAATACATTCTGCTGCTTCTCCTGAGTACGGGGATACCACATGTGTGAGACTTTTTGGGAGCCTAGCCGCGTACGGAACCCCGAAAACCAAGCACCGCCTTCAGGCTTTCTAAGGGCGTGAATTTTTGATTTCTCTCTTGACTGCTTATCACAGTTTCGGAGACCATGGAATGCCCAGGTGGCACAAACCCCCCCCCAAATGACCCCATTTTGGAAAGTAGACACCCCAAGCTATTTGATGAGAGGTATAGTGAGTATTTTGCAGACCTCACTTTTTGTCACAAAGTTTTGAAAATTGAAAAAAGAAAAAAAAAAAGTTTTTTCTTGTCTTTCTTCATTTTCAAAAACAAATGAGAGCTGCAAAATACTCACCATGCCTCTCAGCAAATAGCTTGGGGTGTCTACTTTCCAAAATGGGGTCATTTGGGGGGGTTTTGTGCCACCTGGGCATTCCATGGCCTCCGAAACTGTGATAGGCAGTGAAGAGTGAAATCAAAAATTTTCACCCTTAGAAATCCTGAAGGCGGTGATTGGTTTTCGGGGTCCCGTACACGGCTAGGCTCCCAAAAAGTCCCACACATGTGGTATCCCCGTACTCAGGAGAAGCAGCAGAATGTATTTTGGGGTGCAATTCCACATATGCCCATGGCCTGTGTGAGCAATATATCATTTAGTGACAACTTTGTGCAAAAAAAAAAAAAAAATGTGTCACTTTCCCGCAACTTGTGTCAAAATATAAAATATTCCATGGACTCAATATGCCTCTCTGGAAATAGCTTGGGGTGTCTACTTTCCAAAATGGGGTCATTTGGGGGGGGTTTGTGCCACCTGGGCATTCCATGGCCTCCGAAACTGTGATAGGCAGTAAAGAGTGAAATCATAAATTTACGCCCTTAGAAATCCTGAAGGCGGTGATTGGATTTCGGGGCCCCGTACGCGGCTAGGCTCCCAAAAAGTCCCACACATGTGGTATCCCCATATTCAGGAGAAGCAGCAGAATGTATTTTGGGGTGCAATTCCACATAGGCCCATGGCCTGTGTGAGCAATATATCATTTAGTGACAACTTTTTGTAAATATTTTTTTTTTTTTTTTTTTTATCATTATTCAATCACTTGGGACAAAAAAAATAAATATTCAATGGGTTCAACATGCCTCTCAGCAATTTCCTTGGGGTGTCTACTTTCCAAAATGGGGTCATTTGGGGGGGGTTTGTACTGCTCTGCCATTTTAGCACCTCAAGAAATGACATAGGCAGTCATAAACTAAAAGCTGTGTAAATTACAGAAAATGTACCCTAGTTTGTAGACGCTATAACTTTTGCGCAAACCAATAAATATACGCTTATTGACATTTTTTTTACCAAAAACATGTGGCCGAATACATTTTGGCCTAAATGTATGACTAAAATTGAGTTTATTGGATTTTTTTTATAACAAAAAGTAGAAAATATCATTTTTTTTCAAAATTTTCGGTCTTTTTCCATTTATAGCGCAAAAAATAAAAACCGCAGAGGTGATCAAATACCATCAAAAGAAAGCTCTATTTGTGGGAAGAAAAGGACGCAAATTTCGTTTGGGTACAGCATTGCATGACCGCGCAATTAGCAGTTAAAGCGATGCAGTGCCAAATTGGAAAAAGACCTCTGGTCCTTAGGCAGCATAATGGTCCGGGGCTCAAGTGGTTAAGCACTCCCATAATCCAAATATTCTACTAGCTGCTATTGTGCAGCTATATGGGCACAACAGCAGCTATATGGGCAAAATAGCATCTATAACAGGGCTAATAACCATTAGGCAGCTTTCACACTGATGCGCTGCGGGTGCAGAGCAGTGTACTGGCAGATTTAGCAGCGCCATAGCCATAGACTTCCATGATATCCTGCGCATTTGGTGTGCTTCCTGAAAGCACACCAAAATTCCTGGAGTTTTGGTGTGCCTTTAGAAAGCTCACCAAACTCCCAGGATATTATAGAAGTCTAAGGCAAAGATCAACTAACCCACAGGAAAGTCACAGGTGCATCATTGTGAAAGCAACTATCTTGGAGGCTCAGGACAGTAAGGGTTTATTTACAGTTTGAGGGGCAGTAAAACCCCATACTTGACTTGTGTTTTTACCACCACTCCCCCCAACCACACTCCCTTAAGCTGCAGTAGCCAGGGGTGTACACATGTTGTGGCCGTAGTATTGATGATACACCCCGTCACGCTTGTTGGGTGTAAAACCCGCCCAACATGCCGCATTCAAGTGAATGAGGCTGCTCTGCAAGCACCCTGCAAGCTTGTGCAGTATAGCAACCAAGGGGGTTAAAGCAGACTGTGAGGGGGCATCGTATTGCCTCCTCACTAGCTGCCTTAACCCCTTGGACCCCACAGAAGCACACAGTTGTGGGGCGCTTGCAGAGTGGCTGCATTTACTTGAATGGGTCACAATTGATGGGCAGTAGCACTCACCAAAAGTCACAAGGGGTATCATTCCTGCTGCAGCATGTGTATACCTTAAAGGGATTTCATCTTTCCTCCTCCAAGGACTGTTGCTATAGTTCCATTTCAGCGCTACGTGTGAACTTTTTATGTGTATACCTTTGGCTGCTGCCTCTGCAGGGTTTTACCAGCCCCCGACCTTACGTGTGAACAAGCCCTAGGAGTGCCGCTGCCAAATGTCCTCATTCACAAGTGCAGCAGGCACTACTGCTCGTCTGAAAAGCGATCCGACTGTGTTTGACAGATGGTGACGAGACAATATATTGCCTCCTCACTGCCTGTTTTTTTTAACCTATAATTGCTGTACAATGCATGCGATTGTGGCGCAGTAGTAGAGAAATTAAAGTTTTAAATCAGGCAGTGAGGAGGTGACATCACCTCCTGTCCACCTGTCAAACACCTCTTAAAAGCAATCCAAGCATGTGAACTTTTCAGAGGAGCATCAGTGCCTATTGCACTTGTAAACATGTCCTAAGGAAGGAAAAACAGTAATAAAAAATTGTACAGTAGGAGCAGACAGAATATGCTGTTTAAAGGTGGATATTGGCAGCTGGGCACAGGGGGCATGTTAAGGACTATACTGGGTCATACCTGATAACAGCCACTGTCTGAACTCTGTGTTACTTACTCCCCACCTGCAAATGCTGCATAACTTACTCCTAACCTCTTAAGTCTGCTTTGCTTACTCTTGACATGTGAACTCTGTGTTACTAATTACTAACCTATGCACCCTGCAATACTTACTTCTGACCACTGCACTTTGCATTTTTTAAAATCCGAACTATGCGTTACTTACTCCTCACCCCCTCACTATACTAACAAAAATGTATACTGCTCTGACAGGTCAATCCCAGCCCAGCTAGCCAAGTAGAAGCCACCCAGCCAATCCAAATCTCAGCCAAGACAGATATCAGAATTTAGTCCAGCCAGCCAGGCCTAAATTCAGGCCAGACAGCCAGGCCAGAACTCCAGTCAACCAGGCTGAAACTCAGACCAGCCAGTCAGGCCAGAAGCTAGACCAGTCAGCTGGGCCAGAACCCAGACTAGTCAGCCAGGTTGGAACTCAGTCCAGCCAACCAGGCTGAAACTCAAACCTGCCAGCCAGGCCAGAACTCAGTCCAGCCAACCAGGTCAGAAGTCAGATCAGCCAGCCAGGCCAAAATTCAGGCCAACCAGCCAGCCAGGCCAGAATTCAGAGCAGACAGACAGACAGACAGGCCCGAACCCGGACCAGACAGCCATGCTGGCTGCAACCCAGTCCAGCCAGCCAGGCTGCAACTTGGACCAGCCAGCCAGGCTGCAACTTGGACAAGCCAGACAGCCAGGCTGCAACTTGGACCAGCCAGCCAAGAACTCGGACCAGACAGCCAGACTGGAACTCAGACCAGCCAGCCAGGCTGGGACTCAGACCAGCCAGGTCGGAACTCGAACCAGCCAGCCAGACCAGAACTCACACCAGCCAGCCAGGCCAGAACTCGCACCAGCCAGCCATGCTGGAACTCAGACCAGACAGCCAGCCAGGTTGGAACAAAACAGATTACAGGCGCACACATTCAAGAATTACATTTCCTGCAAGGCTAGTTAAAAACACCTGAACGTATTCAAAAAATATGGGGGTTTGGTCACACTATATGGTCATATAGTGCTAAGCCCACTTACTGCGACAAAGTACCCCGAATTAGTGAGTCCTACCCTAGTAATAGAATGGAAGATCCTGCGTCTCAACCATGGGAGCTGAATTCCTCTATGTGGGAGAACAAAAGGGGATTCCTCCTATGCACTGGTGGCCACTAAATAAGAGGTAATGAAGAGGGGGAGGGGTGCTGCAGCCCAAAAAAAACTGGTCAGGGTCTATTATAATATACAAAAACATATTTGGGGGGCACACCCTAAAATGCAGTGGCAGTTCAGCCTCCAGTACAATGGCAAAACAAAAGCAGAAAATCTATCATTTTCATCATGAATGGGAACATGACTATTTTTTTACTGAAGTGAATGGGAAGTGTGTTTGTTTGCTATACAAAGCTTCCGTTGCTTTAGCCAAGAAAGGAAATGTTGAGACACTTTGGAACACTTCATTCTAAAATCGATATTGATTTTCCACCTAAGTCCGAATTACAAGAACAAAAGTGCAACATTTTAAAAACTTTTCTTACTACACAGCAAAGGATATTCAGTAGGACTGCAGAGAAAAACCTCAACTATGGCCTCTTATCCTGTGTCTCAGCTCATAGCCAAGAGGAAAAAAACATTTGAGGATGGTGAGAAGAGTAAAGAGGCTTTTTTGGAAGCTGATGATTCTCTCTTTGATGGCTTTAAAAACAAAACTGAAATCATTTCTGCAATATATTCTCTTCAACTTTCTGCAAAAACAGTTACAAGAAGAGTTGGTGTCATGGCAGGTGACATCATTTTACAACTGAAAAAGGACTTGGATGACTGCAGCTATTTCTCCCTTTAACTTGATGAATTAGTTGATGTTACAGATACCTCACAACTGGCTATATTTATTAGAATGGTTTTCAGTAACTTTGAAGTAAAGGAAGAAATTATGAAAATAATTTCTTTGAAAGGCCATCTATTCAAAAGTGAAAGAATATTTCATCTTTGAAAATATTCAGATACAAAAGCTTGTCAGCATTACTACAGATGGAGCACCCACTTTGACTGGCAGAACCAATGGATTTATAGCTCTTTGCCAAAGGGATACAAGTTTCCCAGAATATTTTCCTACCATTGCATCCTGCACCAACAAGCACTCCGTGGGAAGTTATGAAAACTGTTATTAAGATTGTTAATAAAATTCGATCCCACTCCCTTAAAAGAAGGTTATTCAGGGTGTTGATTGGAGAGCTTGAAATGGAATACAGTGAACTTCCCTTCCACACTGAGGTGCGTTGGCACAGCAAAGGAAATATTGCTTCAAGCAGCTTCTACCAGCCATAGCAACATTTCTAAAAGAACGTAATGAAGAAGCATTTGTAGTGATGCTGGAAGATGCTAATTGGCTTCAAAACTTTGCCTTTTTGGTAGATGTCACTGAAAAACTTAATGATTTGAAACTGAAACTTCAAGACAGAGATAAACATACTGTATTCTGGACATGATTTGTGAGGTAAAAACATTTTCAGACAAACTTGGCCTGTGAGAGAATATTTTGAGAAAGGGAGATTTAAAGCATTTTCCAAATTTAAAAGAGCACATTGAGAAATCTGCAGTACCCTATGAGGGGGATACATTTCTGAATGTAATTTCTCCACTTAAGGAGGAATTTAAAAACGTTTCAGTGATTTCAGGTGGATTGAACCCGCCTATCAATTTGTACAGTTTCCTTTTTATAATGTAAATGTTGAAGAGTTATCTGCTGCAATACAAAAATAATTTGACAAAGATCAGTCTACTGTTGAGCTTGAACTTATTTAGCTGAAAAATGACTTAGCAGTGAAAAGTGTTGTCGATCCAATAAATGTCTGGCCTACAATTCCAAAGGAAAAGTATCCCTTTTTGGTTATACACTTATGTCCTCTTTCCAATACATGGAATGATATGCCAAGGAAAATCTCACAGACTCCCTAGGAACGCTGAAGATCCAGTAAGGGTCAGGCATCCCTGCCTTCCAACTAATATCTTTTACCCCCAAAGGATAATGCTTACAGGTCTGTTACTGTGTTTGATACCTCACAAATTAGCCTTAGATACCATACTAGAAGCAACTGTTTTTTTCTTTGTTCTAGTTTTTTTCTTTTCATTTTGTTTGTTTTGTTGTTACATGCAGTGTCACAGCTCCTTTAGCCTATTAGTAGGGGGAGTTTGCTCACTACAAGGGATTTCTTTCTTAGGTTTTGTCATCATGGCAGAGCTGGCTTGGGGGCCCCTCCTGCTAGGAGAAGTCTCCGCCACATGGAAGGCCTTTCTATTCATGATACCATCATATGCCTTTTTTTGCCTCTAAGACACTACACATTAAGACGCTTTACAGGTGCTATCAGTGCTTTGCGGGTACTTTTAACCCTTTATTCGGCCACTAGCGGGAGTTTAAAGCACTCCGCTAGCAGCCATAAAGCACCTCTAAAACAACGGTAAAGTGCTACTAAAACCAGCAGCACTTTACCGCCAAAGCCCCCAGTGTGAAAGTGCCCTAATAGGTTAACAATGGAAAGATGTTGTCAGGGTATTTATACTGAAATTTTAAACAGTTTTTATATTTATGGAAATGAGCAAAACTCTAATGCCCTGTACACACGGTCAGACTTTGTTCGGACATTCCGACATCAAAATCCTAGGATTTTTTCCGACGGATGTTGGCTCAAACTTGTCTTGCATACACACGGTCACACAAAGTTGTCGGAAAATCTGATCATTCTAAACGCGGTGACGTAAAATACGTACGTCGGGACTATAAATGAGGCAGTGGCCAATAGCTTTCATCTCTTTATTTATTCTGAGCATGTGTGGCACTTTGTCCGTCGGATTTGTGTACACACGATCAGAATTTCCGACAATGAATTTTCATTCCATTGTCAGAAAATTTTATATCCTGCTCTCAAACTTTGTGTGTCGGAAAATCCGATGGAAAATGTGTGATGAAGCCTACACACGGTCAGAATTTCCGACAACAAGGTCCTATCACACATTTTCCTTCGGAAAATCCGGGTACGGGGCATTAGATTTAGGAGATTTGCACGTATTTCCACAAATCACCCAATAACTCAAATTTGTTTATCTGCGCTAATTTGAAGACGAAGGAATACAACGATGTATATATATATATATATATATATATATATATATATATATATACATATTTACTAAAAATCAGTGCAAAATAATATCAAAACATAACTGGTGATAAACACAGAATATAATTTCAAGTATCAATAATACAGATCATGGGACAATAACCACAAGCTCTAGTTTTAAAATGTCAATGCCTTAAAACTTAGTAGTAACTGCTTTGTAAATGGTTAACAGTTTCTCAGTGGCTTTACAGACCAAGAAAATAAACAATTGATGAAATCAACACTGAAATCGACACGTGATCTCTCTCAAACAGACAGACCTGGCAAGCTTAAACTTTAAAAGCACACAGACAAAATGTTATACCGTGCACAGATCTTGGTGATTTAACTAAGACCTATTTTTCAGGTAAAGATTGATCTTAAACGCATTTTATATTTAAACATACATTATAACTAAGCCATTCAATAAGCTTTAAATGTAGCTGTGTTGAGACATACAATGTGTATTTCTCTTATTAACCACTTAAGCCCCAGACCTTTTGGCTGCCTAAAGACCAAAGGACTTTGTACAATTTGGCACTGTGCTGCTTTAACTGGTAATTGTGCTGTCATGCAATGTTGTACCCAAATGAAATTTGCGTCCTTTTTTTCCCACAAAAAGAGCTTTCTTTTGATGGTATTTGATTGCCTCTGCGATTTTTATTTTTTGTGATATAAATGGAAAAAGACTGAAAATTTTGAAAAAAAAATATATTTTCTACATTTTGTTCTAAGAAAAATCCAATAAACTCAATTTTAGTCATACATTTAGGCCAAAATGTATTCAGCCACATGTCTTTGGTAAAAAAAAAATGTCAATAAGCGTATATTTATTGGTTTGCGCAAAAGTCATAGCGTCTACAAACTAGGGTACATTTTTTAGGAATTGACACAGCTTTTAGTTAATGACTGCCTATCTCATTTCTTAAGGTGCTAAAATGGCAGGGCAGTACAAACCCCTCCCCCCCAAATGACCACATTTTGGAAAGTAGACACCCCTAGGAAATTGCTGAGAAATGTCATATTGGCATGTTGAGCCCATTAAATATTTAATTCCTATGTAATGATAGGGCTTTGCCTCATCTAGCCGACTAGGTTGCATATGCGTCCCATCTCGGCATATCATAAAGAACAAGATTCCTCAGGTTTGGGACTTTAAATGTCCGCCTTCAGGATTCCTAAGTCGTAAATTTTAGATTCACTCCTCACTACCTATGACAGTTTTGAAGGCCATAAAATGCCAAGATGGCCCAAACCCCCCCAAATGACCCCATTTTGGAAAGTAGACACCCCAAGCTATTTGCTGAGAGGCATGGTGAGTATATTGCAGCTCTCATTTGTTTTTGAAAATTAAGAAAGAAAAGAAAAATGTATTTTTTTTTCTTTTTTCAATTTTCAAAACTTTGTGACAAAAAGAGAGGTCTGCAAAATACTCAACATACCTCTCAGCAAATAGCTTGGGGGGTCATTTGGGGGGTTTTGTGCCATATGGGCATTCCATGGCCTCCAAAACTGTGATAGGCAGTGAGGAGTGAAATAAAAATTTACACCCTTAGAAAGCCTGAAGGCGGTGCTTGGTTTTCAGGGTCCCGTGTGCGGCTAGGCTCCCAAAAAGTCTCACACATGTGGTATCCCCATACTCAGTATAAGCAACAGAATGTATTTTGGGGTGTAATTTCACATATGCCCATGGCATGTTTGAGCAATATATCATTTTGTGACCAAAAAAAATTGTCTTTTTCCCGCAACTTGTGTCAAAATATAAAATATTCCATGGACTCGACATGCCTCTCAGCAAAAATCTTGGGGTGTCTACTTTGCAAAATGGGGTCATTTTGGGGGTTTTGAACTGTCCTGGCATTTTATGCACAACATTTAGAAGCTTAAGCGGAGTTCCACACAAAAATGGAACTTCCGCTTTTCGGAACCCCCCCCTCCGGTGTCACATTTGGCACCTTTCAGGGGGGAGGGGGGTGCAGATACCTGTCTAAGACAGGTATTTGCACCCACTTCCGGCATAGACTCCCATGGGAGTCTATGCCTCTTCCTGTCCCTCCGCGCTGTCTCCTGGGAAACACAGAGGTCCCAGGAGATAGCGGGGACCAGTTACAATGCGCAGCGCGACTCGCGCATGCGCAGTAGGGAACCGGGAAGTGAAGTTGCAACGCTTCACTTCCTGATTCCCTCACCTAGGATGGCGGCGGCAGCTGCTGAGAAGCGAGCGGGCTCTCGGTGTCGACTGCCGACATCGCTGGACCCTGGGACATATACTGTATTGTTTTTAACTGTGGTCGTGAAATCACCTCCTACAGCGCTGGAGTCGCGGCTTTATGTATGGTGGGAGCAAACGCTGTTGCTGTCAAGATAAATAAATCAGTGCTGCAGCTGAATGGCCTAAAAAATATATGCAGAAGCATGGGGGCATCCGCCCCAAAAATTAGGAGCAAATCGTTCCTCCACCCCTGCTGCCCCCAAGCTTCGGCATATATGCTCTTTTTTTTAACTGTGGTGGTGAAATCACCTCCTACAGCGCTGGAGTCACGGCTTTATGTATTGTGGGAGCAAATGCTGTTTCTGTCAAGATAAATAAATCCACGCTGCAACTGAATGACGTACCTGCTAAGCAAATGATGGTTAACAATAAAACAAACATTACAGTATAACATACCATACCTGCAAAGCAAATACAATAAAACATAGTAAAAATAAAACCGAGAGAGAAGGATAGATATAGAACAATAGTGAGCGAACAGTAGCGTGGAAAGTAGAGAGTGAACATAAGAGAGAGAACAATAGAGAGAGAGAGAGTAGAAAAATACAACCACAACTATTTTTTTATTTTTTGTGTGTTTTTTTTTCACTTTTTTCACTTTTATAAAAACTGTAAAAAAAACTGAACGTTGCAGATTGGGGTCTCTCAAAATGTGATGGCCATCACATCTTTTGAGACCCCGAGACCCTGTGTACGTGTGCCTATGACTGTGTGGTGCTGTACCCTATGCTAAAACTCAACTAGTGTGTGATAGCACAGTCACCAATGCAAAGACCAGGTTGGTCAGGACAGGAGGGACAATAAAAGCGGGTGTCATGCCTAAAATTCTACAGACACAAGATCTTCTTTGGGGGTTTCTTTGGGTAGGGTTACTAGTAGGGATGAGCTTCGTGTTCGAGTCGAACCCATGTTCGACTTGAACATCGGCTGTTCGACCGTCCGTCGAATTGCGAACGTTATGGGCCGTTCGCGCCAAATTCGTGTGGCGCGTCACGGCCAATAATTCACTGCGGCATCGCAGTGCATTGCTGGCTGATGATTGGCCAAGCATGCACTATGACCCGCATGCTTGGCCAATCACAGCGCCGTCAGTAGAGAGAGCTGTAATTGGCCAAAGCCAGGGTGGCTTTGGCCAATTATGGCTCAGGGGATTTAGTACACGCCCCACACTATATAAGGCCGCCTGCACGGCGGCCCTGTGTAGTGTGTTCCGGTGTGCTGATAGAGAGAGAGACAGACAGTGTCATTTGATTTGAGTTAGATAGATTAGGCTAGATCTGTTCCTGCTATTTACATTTAGTGCAGTGCGTCCTGCTCACAGTGTTCAGCTAGATCCATTCCTGCTATTTACATTTAGTGCAGTCAGTGCGTCCTGCTCACAGTGTTCAGCTAGATCCGTTCCTGCTATTTACATTTAGTGCAGTGCGTCCTGCTCACAGTGTTCAGCTAGATCCGTTCCTGCTATTTACATTTAGTGCAGTGCGTCCTGCTCACAGTGTTCAGCTAGATCTGTTCCTGCTATTTACATTTAGTGCAGTGCGTCCTGCTCACAGTGTTCAGCTAGATCTGTTCCTGCTATTTACATTTAGTGCAGTGCGTCCTGCTCACAGTGTTCAGCTAGATCCGTTCCTGCTATTTACATTTAGTGCAGTAAGTGCGTCCTGCTCACAGTGTTCAGCTAGATCCGTTCCTGCTATTTGCATTTAGTGCAGTGCGTCCTGCTCACAGTGTTCAGCTAGATCTGTTCCTGCTATTTACATTTAGTGCAGTGCGTCCTGCTCACAGTGTTCAGCTAGATCTGTTCCTGCTATTTACATTTAGTGCAGTGCGTCCTGCTCACAGTGTTCAGCTAGATCCGTTCCTGCTATTTACATTTAGTGCAGTGCGTCCTGCTCAGTGTTCAGCTAGATCTGTTCCTGCTATTTACATTTAGTGCAGTGCGTCCTGCTCACAGTGTTCAGCTAGATCCGTTCCTGCTATTTACATTTAGTGCAGTCAGTGCGTCCTGCTCACAGTGTTCAGCTAGATCCGTTCCTGCTATTTACATTTAGTGCAGTGCGCCCTGCTCACAGTGTTCAGCTAGATCTGTTCCTGCTATTTACATTTAGTGCAGTGCGTCCTGCTCACAGTGTTCAGCTAGATCTGTTCCTGCTATTTACATTTAGTGCAGTGCGTCCTGCTCACAGTGTTCAGCTAGATCCGTTCCTGCTATTTACATTTAGTGCAGTAAGTGCGTCCTGCTCACAGTGTTCAGCTAGATCCGTTCCTGCTATTTGCATTTAGTGCAGTGCGTCCTGCTCACAGTGTTCAGCTAGATCTGTTCCTGCTATTTACATTTAGTGCAGTGTGTCCTGCTCACAGTGTTCAGCTAGATCTGTTCCTGCTATTTACATTTAGTGCAGTGCGTCCTGCTCACAGTGTTCAGCTAGATCCGTTCCTGCTATTTACATTTAGTGCAGTGCGTCCTGCTCACAGTGTTCAGCTAGATCCGTTCCTGCTATTTACATTTAGTGCAGTGCGTCCTGCTCACAGTGTTCAGCTAGATCTGTTCCTGCTATTTACATTTAGTGCAGTGCGTCCTGCTCACAGTGTTCAGCTAGATCTGTTCCTGCTATTTACATTTAGTGCAGTGCGTCCTGCTCACAGTGTTCAGCTAGATCCGTTCCTGCTATTTACATTTAGTGCAGTAAGTGCGTCCTGCTCACAGTGTTCAGCTAGATCCGTTCCTGCTATTTGCATTTAGTGCAGTGCGTCCTGCTCACAGTGTTCAGCTAGATCTGTTCCTGCTATTTACATTTAGTGCAGTGCGTCCTGCTCACAGTGTTCAGCTAGATCTGTTCCTGCTATTTACATTTAGTGCAGTGCGTCCTGCTCACAGTGTTCAGCTAGATCCGTTCCTGCTATTTACATTTAGTGCAGTGCGTCCTGCTCACAGTGTTCAGCTAGATCTGTTCCTGCTATTTACATTTAGTGCAGTGCGTCCTGCTCACAGTGTTCAGCTAGATCCGTTCCTGCTATTTACATTTAGTGCAGTCAGTGCGTCCTGCTCACAGTGTTCAGCTAGATCCGTTCCTGCTATTTACATTTAGTGCAGTGCGCCCTGCTCACAGTGTTCAGCTAGATCTGTTCCTGCTATTTACATTTAGTGCAGTGCGTCCTGCTCACAGTGTTCAGCTAGATCTGTTCCTGCTATTTACATTTAGTGCAGTGCGTCCTGCTCACAGTGTTCAGCTAGATCTGTTCCTGCTATTTACATTTAGTGCAGTGCGTCCTGCTCACAGTGTTCAGCTATATCCGTTCCTGCTATTTACATTTAGTGCAGTGCGTCCTGCTCACAGTGTTCAGCTAGATCTGTTCCTGCTATTTACATTTAGTGCAGTGCGTCCTGCTCACAGTGTTCAGCTAGATCCGTTCCTGCTATTTACATTTAGTGCAGTCAGTGCGTCCTGCTCACAGTGTTCAGCTAGATCCGTTCCTGCTATTTACATTTAGTGCAGTGCGCCCTGCTCACAGTGTTCAGCTAGATCTGTTCCTGCTATTTACATTTAGTGCAGTGCGTCCTGCTCACAGTGTTCAGCTAGATCTGTTCCTGCTATTTACATTTAGTGCAGTGCGTCCTGCTCACAGTGTTCAGCTAGATCCGTTCCTGCTATTTACATTTAGTGCAGTAAGTGCGTCCTGCTCACAGTGTTCAGCTAGATCCGTTCCTGCTATTTGCATTTAGTGCAGTGCGTCCTGCTCACAGTGTTCAGCTAGATCTGTTCCTGCTATTTACATTTAGTGCAGTGTGTCCTGCTCACAGTGTTCAGCTAGATCTGTTCCTGCTATTTACATTTAGTGCAGTGCGTCCTGCTCACAGTGTTCAGCTAGATCCGTTCCTGCTATTTACATTTAGTGCAGTGCGTCCTGCTCACAGTGTTCAGCTAGATCCGTTCCTGCTATTTACATTTAGTGCAGTGCGTCCTGCTCACAGTGTTCAGCTAGATCTGTTCCTGCTATTTACATTTAGTGCAGTGCGTCCTGCTCACAGTGTTCAGCTAGATCTGTTCCTGCTATTTACATTTAGTGCAGTGCGTCCTGCTCACAGTGTTCAGCTAGATCCGTTCCTGCTATTTACATTTAGTGCAGTAAGTGCGTCCTGCTCACAGTGTTCAGCTAGATCCGTTCCTGCTATTTGCATTTAGTGCAGTGCGTCCTGCTCACAGTGTTCAGCTAGATCTGTTCCTGCTATTTACATTTAGTGCAGTGCGTCCTGCTCACAGTGTTCAGCTAGATCTGTTCCTGCTATTTACATTTAGTGCAGTGCGTCCTGCTCACAGTGTTCAGCTAGATCCGTTCCTGCTATTTACATTTAGTGCAGTGCGTCCTGCTCACAGTGTTCAGCTAGATCTGTTCCTGCTATTTACATTTAGTGCAGTGCGTCCTGCTCACAGTGTTCAGCTAGATCCGTTCCTGCTATTTACATTTAGTGCAGTCAGTGCGTCCTGCTCACAGTGTTCAGCTAGATCCGTTCCTGCTATTTACATTTAGTGCAGTGCGCCCTGCTCACAGTGTTCAGCTAGATCTGTTCCTGCTATTTACATTTAGTGCAGTGCGTCCTGCTCACAGTGTTCAGCTAGATCTGTTCCTGCTATTTACATTTAGTGCAGTGCGTCCTGCTCACAGTGTTCAGCTAGATCCGTTCCTGCTATTTACATTTAGTGCAGTAAGTGCGTCCTGCTCACAGTGTTCAGCTAGATCCGTTCCTGCTATTTGCATTTAGTGCAGTGCGTCCTGCTCACAGTGTTCAGCTAGATCTGTTCCTGCTATTTACATTTAGTGCAGTGTGTCCTGCTCACAGTGTTCAGCTAGATCTGTTCCTGCTATTTACATTTAGTGCAGTGCGTCCTGCTCACAGTGTTCAGCTAGATCCGTTCCTGCTATTTACATTTAGTGCAGTGCGTCCTGCTCACAGTGTTCAGCTAGATCTGTTCCTGCTATTTACATTTAGTGCAGTGCGTCCTGCTCACAGTGTTCAGCTAGATCCGTTCCTGCTATTTACATTTAGTGCAGTCAGTGCGTCCTGCTCACAGTGTTCAGCTAGATCCGTTCCTGCTATTTACATTTAGTGCAGTGCACCCTGCTCACAGTGTTCAGCTAGATCTGTTCCTGCTATTTACATTTAGTGCAGTGCGTCCTGCTCACAGTGTTCAGCTAGATCTGTTCCTGCTATTTACATTTAGTGCAGTGCGTCCTGCTCACAGTGTTCAGCTAGATCCGTTCCTGTTATCTTCCTACTGACAGGCAGGCTTGTCTGGTTACAGTATATAAAGCTACCTGAAGAAAATTACAGGTGTTCTATCCCAGCTTAGTGCAGCTACAGGCCATTAGTATGTCTGGAAGGCCAAGAAGGAGAGGCAGACAGTCACAAGCCAATAAGAGAGGGCAAGCAGGCTCTGTGTCTAGTGCTGGTCGTGGAGACGGTGCATCCTCATCAGCACGTGGCCATGGGACACGCTTGGCCTTTTTTTCGGCAGCTGGCCGTGTTGAGCCGCAACATGCGGAAGACTTGGTCGAGTGGATGACCAAGCCGTCCTCATCCTCCTCATCCTCTCTCACCCATGCCCAGGGTGCTTTGTCTGGCAAAGCAGCGGCCTCTTCCCTCAGCTCAATGTCATCAGTGACTCCTTCCCTAGCTCCACCATGTCCTCCTGAGGATTCCCTCGAACTGTTTGACCACAGTGTTGGGTACATGCTCCAGGAGGATGCCCAGCGTTTGGAAGGCTCTGATGATGATACTGAGCTCGATGAAGGCAGTAACATGAGCACGGACAGAGGGGGTGCCCAAGAAGGACAGCAATCTGGCAGTCATGCTCCCCCTGCTGCAGCATACTGCCAGGTTTGCTCCAGTGATGAGGAGGGAGGGGATGATGAGGTCACTGACTCAACGTGGGTGCCTGATAGGAGAGAGGAGGAGGAGGAGGAGGAGGAGGAGGCGGCACATCACCAACGAGGCAGGATGCCCTCCAGGGGCCAGCCTAAGGGCAGCACATTGACTGCATCACACCCCAAAGCTCCACATGTGCAGGGCGCTGCAGTCTCTGCGCGTTATTCAAAAAGTTCTTTGGTGTGGGCCTTTTTTGAGACGAGTGCATCAGATCGCACCGCTGCTATTTGCAACATATGTCTCAAGCGTATCTCGCGTGGCCAAAACATCTCCCGCTTGGGTACCACATGCTTGACCAGACATATGTTGACCTGCCATGCAGTTCGTTGGCAAGCATATCTAAAAGACCCACACCAAAGAACAAAGAGGATCTCTCCTTGCTCCTCATCAGCTGAGATTTCCAACCCCACTAGACCTTCAGTCCTCTCTGAGACCTGCAGTGAGAGGAATGAAGGTGTAGAATTAGGTGTGTCACAGCCAAGTACTTGTGGGCAATCTGCTTTTGGTACACCGACGTCAGATTGTACCAGGCAAATTTCCCTGCCCCAGCTGCTGCACCGCCGAAAGAAGTTTGCTCCCAGCCATCCACATGCCCAGCGGTTGAATGCTAGCTTGGCAAAATTGCTAGCACTTCAACTGCTGCCTTTTCAGTTGGTAGACTCTGCCCCCTTCCGTGAGTTTGTGGAATGTGCGGTTCCTCAGTGGCAGGTACCCAAACGCCACTTTTTCTCACGGAAGGCGATTCCGGCTCTCTACCGGCATGTGGAAGGCAATGTCCATGCCTCGCTGGACAGGGCGGTCAGCGGTAAGGTGCATATTACCGCTGACTCATGGTCCAGCAGGCATGGACAGGGACGTTACTTAAGTTTCACGGCGCATTGGGTGACTCTGCTGGCAGCTGGGAAGGATGCAGGACAAGGTGCAGTAGTGTTGGAGGTTGTTCCGCCACCACGCCTCCAAAATGCTGATTGTGACACACCTCTCTCCTCCACCCCCTCCTCTTCTTCTTCCTCCATGGCCTCTTCCTCGGAACCAGCGGTGCTCCGTAGGCGTTCAAGGGGCTACGCAAGTACGCAGGCCAAAAGATGCCATGCGGTGCTTGAGCTGGTGTGCTTGGGGGACAGGAGCCACACTGGGGCAGAGGTTCTGTCAGCTCTGCAGGGGCAGGTTCAGAGGTGGTTGACGCCACGCCAACTTAAGGCAGGAATGGTGGTTTGCGACAATGGCACCAACCTCCTCTCTGCCCTCCGACAGGGACAACTGACCCATGTGCCCTGTTTGGCTCACGTCCTTAACTTGGTGGTGCAGCGGTTCTTGGGCAGGTACCCGGGCTTACAGGATGTCCTGAGGCAGGCCAGGAAAGTCTGTGTGCATTTCCGCCGGTCATATAATGCCAGTGCTCGGCTGACGGACCTCCAAAAGGAGTTTAACCTGCCCAAGAACCGCCTAATCTGTGACATGCCCACCAGGTGGAACTCAACGTTGGCCATGCTGCAGCGGCTGCACACGCAGCAGAGGGCCATCAATGAGTACCTGTGCGACTATGGCACCAGGACAGGGTCAGGGGACCTTGGTTTTTTTTCCCCACGTCAGTGGGCCATGATCAGGGATGCATGCACTGTCCTGTCACCATTCGAGGAGGCCACGAGGATGGTGAGCACTGACAGTGCATGCATCAGTGACACTGTCCCCCTTGTCCACCTGTTGGAGCACACGCTGCGTGGAATAATGGACAGGGCACTTGAGGCAGAACAGAGGCAGGAAGAGGAGGACTTCCTTAGCTCTCAAGGCCCCCTTTATCCAGACAGTGTTCCTGCGTGCCCGCCGATCACACAGGAAGAGGACGAGGAGGAGGAGGAGGAGGAGGAAGATTGTGTCAGTATGGAGGTGGAGCCTGGCACTCAGCATCAGCAGTCTTTAAGGGATCAGTCCCAAGGAACACATGGACTTGTACGTGGCTGGGAGGAGGTGGCTGCGGACGTTGTTGTCCTTAGTGACCCAGAGGACTCCGGACCGAATGCCTCAGCAAACCTACGCTGCATGGCCTCCCTGATCCTGCAAAGCCTGCGTAAGGATCCTCGTATTCGTGGTATCAAGGAGAAGGACCAATACTGGCTGGCAACCCTCCTTGATCCACGTTACAAGGGTAAGGTTGCGGACCTTATCTTGCCATCGCAGAGGGAGCAGAGGATGAAACATCTTCGGGAGGCCTTGCAGAAAGGTCTGTGCAACGCGTTCCCAGAGACTGGGAGGTTACAAACTCCTGTTTCTGGACAACGTGTTGCTGAGGCTTCGGTCAGTCAAAGAAGGAGCGGTGGAGAAGGTGGCCGTCTGACCGATGCGTTCAGACAATTTTTTGGTCCGCAGCCCCAAGGTATGATCGGTTCCAGCAACCATCGCCAGCGTCTGTTTTACATGGTGCAGGAATACCTAGGGGCAAGATCAGACTTGGACACCTTTCCCACCGAAAATCCTCTGGGTTACTGGGTCTTGAGGATGGATCACTGGCCAGAGCTTGCACAGTATGCAATTGAGCTACTGGCCTGTCCTGCATCCAGCGTTCTTTCGGAACGCACATTCAGTGCTGCTGGAGGCGTGGTAACCGATCACAGGGTGCGTCTGTCCACTGACTCGGTCGATCGGCTGACCTTCATAAAAATGAATCAGTCTTGGATCACCACCAGCTACCAAGCACCTGATGCTGATGTAACTGAATAATTTTTTTCAGATCCCTTCAAAGACTGCCTATGCTGATGCTGAGTGACTATCCCTGAGTAATTATCCTCTTCCTCCTCAATCATCACGCTGATAGCTTGTAAGAACATTTTTGGTTCTGGGCGCCACCACCAGTGCCTAAGGCACAATTTTTCAGCCCCTGTTTAACAGGGGCGTGTAATTACAATTTTTGATGTAATACTTTGCAGCAGGGCTCGTTCCTGCATTCCAACTAGAGTGTCTGTGAGGGGTTGCAGTGTTGTGGCACCAGCACCAGTGCCTCAGGCCCAATTTTTCTGCCCCTGTCTAACAGGGGCGTGTAATTACAATTTTTGATGCAATACTTTGCAGCAGGGCTCGTTCCTGCATTCCAACTAGAGTGTCTGTGAGGGGTTGCAGTGTTGTGGCACCAGCACCAGTGCCTAAGGCCCAATTTTTCTGCCCCTGTCTAACAGGGGCGTGTAATTACAATTTTTGATGCAATACTTTGCAGCAGGGCTCGTTCCTGCGTTCCAACTAGAGTGTCTGTGAGGGGTTGCAGTGTTGTGGCACCAGCACCAGTGCCTAAGGACCAATTTTTCTGCCCCTGTCTAACAGGGGCGTGTAATTACAATTTTTGATGCAATACTTTGCAGCAGGGCTCGTTCCTGCGTTCCAACTAGAGTGTCTGTGAGGGGTTGCAGTGTTGTGGCACCAGCACCAGTGCCTAAGGCCTAATTTTTCAGCTCCTGTTCAACAGGGGCATGTAATTACAATTCTTGATCTAATATTTCACAGCAGGGCCCTGTGAGGGCTTACAGTGTTGTGGCCACAGCAACACCTAAGGCCCAAATTTCTGCTGAGTATATAGGGCAGGACCCTACTTTCAAACATCTAACTTACAAACGACTCCTACTTGCAAACGGAAGGAGACAACAGGAAGTGAGATGAAATCTACCCCTAGGAAGGGAAATTCTCTCCTGTAAGAGTTAATATGGGAAAACAATTTCTCCTTTCCACTGATGCTTTCCAATCCTTGTTCCACAAAAAAACCCAAATTTTCAAAAAACATTTTTCATTGGGACAAAAAAGTGAGGTGAAATCTTCTGAAGAGGAGGAAAGACAGCAAAACAAATGTCACAGGGGTGATAACCCTTCCCTATGTTTTCCAAAAAGCTTAAAAAAGATTTTTTGGCTGGAGCTAAACACGTTAAAAATGTACCCGTTCAAAATTACAAAGAGATTCTACTTAACAACAAACCTACAGTCCCTGTCTTGTTTGCACCGCCTGTATACTGCTGTTCAGAGTATATAGGGCCTTTCCTTATTTTAATTTGGGTGCGGGGTTCCCCTTAATATCCATACAGGACCCAAAGGGCCTGGTAATGGACTGGGGGGGTACCCATGCCGTTTGTCTCACTGATTTTCATCCATATTGCCATGACCCGACATGACATTAAACCCGCAAGCAGTTTTAAATGAGATTTTTTCCTTTAAAAATGACATTTGGTGCAGGGACTGTTCTAAACATGGGAAACACGCGTCACTTTACAGGCATACTATAGACACCCCCCAGGTACGATATTTAAAGGAATATTTCACTTTTTTTTTTTTACTTTAAGCATCATTAAAATCACTGCTCCCGAAAAAACGGCCGTTTTTAAAAGTTTTTTTTGCATTGATACATGTCCCCTGGGGTAGGACCCGGGTCCCCAAACCCTTTTTCGGACAATACCATGCAAATTAGCCTTTAAAATGAGCACTTTTGATTTCGACCGTTCGAGTCCCATAGACGTCAATGGGGTTCTAACGTTCGTGCGAACTTTCGGTCCGTTCGCGGGTTCTGGTGCGAACCGAACCGGGGGGTGTTCGGCTCATCCCTAGTTACTAGAGAAGATATGGGAAAAATGCCTCTCATGCAGCCAGCCTACTGCATTTGCATTGGGAAGTTGGGCCAGAGCACCGTCTGGTAACAGAAGGGCTCTGATGATCTCTCCCTGGAATTTAAGAAAGGATCCAGTTTGTCCTGAAGCTCTGTATAGCACATGAGTGTTCAGCAAATCCAATTGAAATAAGTATACAGACACTTTTTTATACCAGTGTCTGGCCTTACGGGCAATTAGGTACGGCGCCAACAACTGGTCATTGAGGTCCACCACTCACATATTGAGGTTATATTCATGGACACAGAGGGGTTTCTCCACAACACCAGTTGCCGTAGTAATTTGGACAGTTATGTCTGCGTGAAGGGAGGAAAGAACCCAAACATTCTTGTTATCCCTCCACTTCACAGTGAGCAAATTATTACATCTCAAGCAGGCTCTCTCCTCCAGCCTAAGACAGGAATATACAAGCCTCTGGGGTAAGCCCCGGTGATTAGATCGCACATGCCACATGCGGCAATTTGATGATCAAATAAGTGACTAAAAAGTGGCACGCTTGTGTAATAATTGTCCACATACAAGTGGTACCCCTTTCCGAATAAGGGTGACACCAAGTCCCACACAATCTTACCAGTGCTCCCTATGTAGTCAGGGCAGTTCTCTGGCTCTACGTAACTATCTCTTCCCTCGTAGACCAAAAAACGATATGTATAGCCTGTGGCCCTATCACAGAGCTTATACATCTTGACCCTGGCACGCTTGCTGGGAAGATACTTTTTGAATGACAAGCGGCCAGAAAATTTAATCAGGGACTCATTAATGCAGACAACTTGATGGGAAGTGAACAAGGCTGCAATTATGGGACTTGCCACGTCACCAAGTGTTACTGCAGTGCTCGATGTATGACCAGGATGTACTAGGCTGCTGGTGCTTGCCAGTTCACCAGAAGGAATAGCGGCGCTAGCACTGGCTCTCTGCTCCATACGAGGGACCTGCGGTTCTTGCACCTCAATGACAGCAGAAGAAGATCGGGGACTGGTACGCCTGACCTTGGCAGGGACCACAACTCCGTTGTCAGAGCTATCTGTTAGGGTGCCGCTGCTGTCTACAGGTTCGTATTCTGAGCCTGAATCTGACAGATGAGTGACTTCCTCTTCACTATCTGTCATGCTCAGAAACGTGT
Source organism: Lithobates septentrionalis (assembly GCA_037952835.1). Taxonomy (NCBI): domain Eukaryota; kingdom Metazoa; phylum Chordata; class Amphibia; order Anura; family Ranidae; genus Lithobates; species Lithobates septentrionalis. The sequence continues at coordinate 1,375,000 of JBBDGP010001290.1, read as the reverse complement.
AGGCCTCTTTACCACTGTACCTTTGATTTGACATTTTGGTCTCTAAATTTACTGGTACAGTAGTGAGACTCACAGGTAAAAAAGCTCCTGACTGTTAGCGACTGATTCAAATGCTGTTAGCATTCGCAGGGATCAGGCCTGACCCTGCGAACGCTGCAGTTATGTGTGTTGTGTTTTGTAAGTGACAGTGATCAATCAATACTTAACTTGGGTGGGCTGGGCTGGGTGGAGGGGCTAAAAGCAGGTGCTAGCATGTATCTGGGCTGATCCCGCTAACACTGCGTTTTTGGGAACCCTTAACTGCTGGGGACGCTAATATAGTTCTGATCAGATCCGTTCAGACACTATACTACTAAGGGAGGCGTATGGTGCGTGCGTGGGTGTTAGCGGTACTGGCACTGATCTGGCGCTGCCTGGGGGCGACGCAGACCCTATCTGACGCTAAAACCTAACTTTGATCACCCACCGGGTGATCAGGGGGTTAAACCTTTATTGAGTAAAATACGGCAGGTGCCCTGACGCTATAAAATAAATCTAGCTATACTGTGATCACAGGTGACAGGGGGTAATCAAGGGGTTAAACCTTTATTGGGGGGGTTAAGGGCAGTCCCTATACCTATCTGGGTCTAATACTAATCACCCTAACACTAGTACAGCGATCAAAAAAAATCTGATTGCTGTTCTGGGTGACACAGTGACAGGTGGTGAAGGGGTTAATTGGGGGGTGATCGGGGGGGTGAATTGTGTGCCTACATGACCTGGTGTCAGTGTAGTGTTGTGCAACTCACTGTTCTGATGCTCTCTCCTTTCGATCTGGAACGAAAAGACCAACACAAGGAGAGATGTCATCACTTCCCCTGTCAGTGTTTACAGTTACACAGACAGGGGAAGGACATCATTCATCAGGAGCGATCACCAGGTCCAGGTCGGATTTCATTGGCCTGGGGATTGATTGGTTCCTGATCGAATCCAATCGTCGGGGCAGGCAGGGGGCGTGCGCGTGTGCCCCCCCGGTGGCCGCACGCCCGACATAGCATAACAGCGATTCGCCTGCCTGTGCCATTCTGCTGCAGTACAACTGTGGCGGACGGTTGGCAAGCTGTTAATTGGAACAAAACTATCTCATACTGCAGTTAGAAATAATCCAAGTCCAATTTATGCTACAAAGATTAAATGGTCCAGCCAATAAATGTTCGAATAATCATTTGCATAAAGAAAAATAAGATCTATACTTTACCAAAACTTTTAAGCTCTTTTGTTTGATAGATGTCAGCTGTGTTTTTAAATGGGCATTGTTCCCTTCCTTTGATCTTTCCGTTATCCTCTCATTCTGATATTAGCCCTCTGTCCTCCTCTCTACTATCCATATGCATCCTTTATCCGCCCAAAGAGTAGGTTTGGATATGCCTTTCATGTAATGAATGACGTTAAACACATGTTATTTCCTGCACCATACCTATAAGGACAATATCGTCAAAAATCTCATCAAATAAAGATATAAACTATAAACTATTATTATAAAGATGTCATTTATATGTCAGATTGCTAGACTTGTAGTCTTGTAGTAGACATATAGTCTGGCTGGAAAATATATAGATGTAGTAAGTTTAGATAAGTTAATTAACTCTTGTTCTAAATTTCTTAGTAGTTAGATCATTTGTAACTGAACATGCAATAACCATTATGTTTACGTAGTTTCACACATAGAATACCTATTCATTTAAAACTATTCATAATGTTAACAAGATGCTATCCTTCACCTTAATAATATATTTCAATGGGTAATAACAAATAAAATATAATGAATAACTGTGGTACATTAAAAAAATACATAAACACGAATCACTGAGTTTATATAATTAAGTATGCATATATTTTGCCCTATAATAATATAATAGGAATTATTGCTAATACAATTGCTTATAGTGAAAAATACTTGTTTCATAAAATAGCTTTTGAATAAGCCTCTTCTCTCAGTCATAAAAATGAAAATAATATGTACGTCTTTGTTCATTGTTCATTTGAAACAGGAGACCTTGGTCTCATTATAATATAAACATGAGCCCTCTTGGTTTCCCTCTTATTTATCTGGCTGACAGAATTTCTGAATTTACGATCTGAGAGAAACTAAGATAAGCCCTGAAAATCTTCTTGTAAGAAACCTTGTTTAAAATCATGATCTCCAATTCACCTTAGGGAAATAAAAAATAGCACAAAATAGCTTCCGAGTTGCTCATGAAATTATATACAGTATATATATATATATATATATATATATATATATATATATATATATAATCGTATGCATAAGCCTAGAAATTAATTCTTTTTAGCCCCAATAGTTCTGACAATGGCATGGCTGTTAATGTTCCCATTCTATCCCACAAAGTATAATGCACCTGTCTAATATTCTACTTACTCTTTGATGTACTTTTTTCAGATGGCTTTAATTTTGACACTGTATGCTACTTTATGTTTATGGATAGATATTATTATTATTATTATTATTATTATTATATTATTATTATTTATATCTAAATGTTATGTATATAATGTTCAAATGAGAGAATTAAATAAAATAATGTATTTAAAAAAACACTGTAAAAATTCACTTCAGTTATCTAGTCATGTAAAAAACATATGCGCTTGATAGGATATTCAAACTGAACATTTTATAGGGTAACTCAATTTCCATGAAAAAAATAGCAAAAAAAAAAATATATATAGCATATACAATTTGCCACACAAGTCATATTGTAATTCAATGTTATTAGAAATGATCTTTCATTTTAAATCTGCAGCCACTGTAATTTTCTGTAAAATGCAGATGGTGTACTGAACACCCCCCAGAAATGTAATTTCCTGTTTGTGTGATTGGCTCACAGATTTTTCCAGAAGTCTGCACTAAGATACAAATCAGATTTCGAGCATGTCCTGCAACAAAAATGTCCCTTTTGGTGATGTACTCTATAGACATAAATAGTGAACTAATAGTCTGTATAAATCATCAAACCCATCAAAACAGAAAGGTGAAAAAAGTGAGTGTCCCTTTAAAAGTTCCTTGTGACAATAATGTGAGTGTTGTCACACTATGACAAAAAAGGGGGTGCACCTCCACCACATGAAATACACGCTTACCAGATGGCAAGTTTAGGAATGCTTGTGGCTATTGCCCAGCCAAGGCCTTTATGCTGAGGGGGATCTGATGTCAGCTCAAGGGGATGGATCCCACTCCATGCGGGATAAAGTCAAGCAGACATCCTTTATCCTCATAGAGACCAAGAAGTCAACTCCGCACTCAGTGGGTACAAAATACCCAAAATGAAAAAGCTTGCTATAGTGTAAAACCAACTACACCTTTAATAGTAAAAAGGTAGTGCACTTACAGCAAGGAGCAGATTAAAAACATATGAAAAAAGGCACCTGGCTTGCATAACCACCCGTCCATCCGGGATTGTAGCAACACTGGGACGACAGCACGTCCCTCCTCCCGACACGTTTTGTCACAAGCTGACGTTGTCCTGGTGCAGAGCTTTTTCATTTGGATACTATCATTGTTTTAATGTGTTAGTGCGGTATTTTTTCCATTTGTGTTTTACTTTTGGTGATATACTCAAAGGGAAACCACGTCTAAAGGGTTGCAGACCCTGCCACTTCACTCATTAAGCCCTGCAAATGCAGCAGCTGATTGATAATTATAAAATCACTCCCATACAGATTCACTCATGGACACGGACACTGAGAAACAAACATTCCTTCAGAATAACAAAAGGTAGGAATCTACAACAAAGTTTGTTAAAATCCATGCAATGTAGACAGATCGCCCAGAGGGGAATGTTTTTTTCTCAACAAAAGTGGAGTTACACTTTAATTTTTCATTCATAAATGATTGAAGTGAATGTTCACACAATTTTTTAAGCATACAATATACATTACAGAGCATTTGTTGAATGTTGTTGGTGTCATTGAGCACATCTCCATGAGCACAATTACTCACTTTATGAGAGTTAGTGGATAGCAGTGTAATCCCCAACAGGTCATGTTTTCAAGCTTTCCATTATTTTGCACAGGTGATTTGATCACTGCCTTAGTAATTACCACCGCTGTTTCATCTGAGGGAAATCCTGAAAATATGATCTGTTGGGGGTACTTGAGGACTGGATTTGAGAAACATTACTGTAAAGTACCATTCAGCTCAAGTATGGGGATGGTAAACAGATCTTAGTTGAAGTGCTGACTGTCACTTTAAGCAAGCTGATAACATCATTAAGTGTACCCTCCAATGTGAACCAGGGGTTAGTAAGCTTCAGGACTACTTGAAGCTTGTTGATAGCCTACTGAAACAAACCTGCTATTAACCTATTTAAAGTGACAGCACGCCTATTAAGAACTGAAGAGTTCTTTAAAGGCTTCAAAAAATTGCTTTAAACTTGCTGAAAGATCTGCAAAAGGTTCACAAAACTATGCTGTACACACTAATATTTTATTAGCTAAAAACCATGTAAACTAAGCCTTAATTTGTTTAGATAATACATTTCTGATTGAAACTGAAATTAATAGTAAATACTGTACATTAGACAGAAACTGCACTATATTGCATATTATGTTTGCACCCTTACAAAATGTAAATAACCAAATATTTTCTCAGTTTAATTATGACTTCTGCATTAACAGGGAGAATATTTAGGCTTGGTTCGTACCTATGCATTTTTTAGTGCGTTTTCAGTTTTGCAGACACACTATAGTCCATTTAACTTGGTTTCCTATGGATGTAGTTCACATCTGTGCATTTTATGGAAAGGGTCAGGGTTTTTTTTTTTGGTTTTTGGTTCCATAGACTTTAATGGATCAAAAATGTGTATTGAAAAATGCAAAATGCACCTGGAATATTCACATCTATGCATGTTGCTTTTGAGCATTTCTGTAGTGATTTTTGCTGTGATTTCTGCATTTATTAAAGTGTTTCTACCGCGTTTTTGTCGCGATTTGCATTTTTTTTTACACTGTATATAGCTGGTTCCTAAGGAGGGGGCCAGGAAGCCAGCCATCGCGTCCTTAACAACCAATGATTCATCAGCTGTCAAGCATTTCTTAGATAACGATGGAGGCGTGGCCATCAGATGATGTCATCCGAAGGCCCCACCTCCTTGTGACAACACTGACCCATCATGCACCCATTGGTGATGTCACAATGGGGCAGGTCCTCTGGATGACGTCATTTGATGGCCATGCTCCCACCGTTATCTAAGAACTTAACATCGGTGCGGACAGATCAGTGGGACGCAGCATCATAGGAGGGTCGTTGCAGCGGCAGAGGAAGAAGCACACCGGACAAAGAAGACAGGTGAAAGAAGAAGACTGGAAGAAGAAGTAGGAGAAGGAGAGGCCCGGAGGAGGCAGAAGCAGAACTGTGTCAAGAACACAGTGAAAGAAAATGAAGTTCAATGCCTTCTGAGCATGCGTCAAATTGTTTCCGAGCATGCATTATTTTTTGTGCGCCCGAATTGCATACAGACGAACGCATTTTCGGATAGGAACTTTTCCAGACCGAAAAATAGAGAACATGCTCTCAGTCTTTTGCTGGCTGGAATTCTGCCAGCAAAAGACCGATGGAGCATACACACGGCCACATTTTCTGACAAAAAGCTCTCATCTGAGTTTTGCTGGTGGCATTTTCGATCATGTGTACGCGGCATTATTCTTCATAGTAACAATGTATTTCCTAATTGTCAGAATTCACTGCAGCTAATTCTTTTCTTTTTTTACTGTAGTTTAGGGCTGATCGCATCATTGTTGTCACACAAAGCCTGGATAACATTAGACAGGGTCTAGTTGAACATCTGCTAGTAGCCAGTGGTCACATTGACGTGGCACACCTGGAAGCTATAGGGACAAAATTAAGGCATTCATAGCTCATTTTCTGTTGGGCCTCTCTGTCTTTTAACAACCATCTAAACATTAGGAATTCAATATCCAAAAGTTTTTTGTTTTTTTTTCTGAAAACAGGTAAGCACATTTTTTAAATTGGTACTGATGGCTAACAAATACCAACTGTGTTGTATATTATTTTTTACCAAACTTCTATCATAAACATCATAAATGTAAAGCACATTATTTCACCCATACATACTCTGACTTTGCTGGGTTCACAAGTCGGTCCGACTTTGAGGCTAGGTTTACACTGGTGCGATAAACGCTCCGACATTGGGAGCTCATGTCGCCTGATGTGTGAAAATCAATGTTTCCCTATGGAAGCCATCTTAACTGGTCCGACTTTGAAAATGCTCCCTGTACTACTTTGGTCCGACTTTGATCCTACTTTAGCCCATTGACTATTATTGAAGTCGGATCAAAGTCGGATCGTCGTCTTGCATGATCCGACTTTGGCATGCGACTTGTGCTCTGATGATCTTGAAGGGGGAACTCCGTGCCAAATTTTAAATAAAAAACTGGCATGGGTTCCCCTTCCAAGAGCCTACCAGGCCCTTCGGTCTGATATTGATTTTAAGGGGAACCCCCTACTCCGAAAAAACGGTGTGGGGGTCCCCCCAAAATCCATACCAGACCCTTATCTGAGCACGCAGCCTGGCTGGTCAGGAAAGGGGGTGGGGATGAGCAAGCGCCCCCTCTCCAGAACCATACCAGGCCGCATGCCCTCAACATGGGGGGTGGGTGCTTTGGGGCAGGGGGGCACACTTCAGCCCCCTCCACCCCAAAGCACCTTGTCCCCATGTTGATGAGGACAAGGGCCTCTTCCCGACAACCAACGGGTTGTCGGGTCTGCGGGCGGGGGGCTTATCGCAATCTGGGAGCCCCCTTTAATAAGGGGGCCCCCAGATTCCAACCCCCCACCCTATGTGAATGAGTATGGGGTACATCGTACCCCTACCCATTCACCTGGGGGGAAAAAAGTGTCAATAATAAAACATACTAGAACGGTTTTTAAAGTAATTTATTAGGCAGCTCCGGGGGTCTCTTCCAACTTGGGGGTCTCCTCCGACTTCTCCGCTCTCTCCGGCCTCCTCTCCCGCTCTCCGGTGTCTTCTGCCAGGCTCCTCCGCTATCTTCTGCTCTTTTGTCTGCTCTTTTCCTAGTGTTGGCCCGGTCTTCTACGTCGTCTTCTTCCCTCCGGTCTTCTTCCGATGTTGACGGGACACTCTATTCTGCCGTAATGCTGTGTGCGCGGTGCACAATGATTTATATGAGCATGGTCATCTGGTGACCCGCCCCTTATGACATCACCGCCTGGGGCATGATGGGGCGGTGACGTCATAAGGGGTGGGGTAACCTGGTGACAGGCAGAAGATACCAGAGAGCGGGAGAAGAGGGCGGAGAGAGCGGAGAAGTCGGAAGAGACCCTCCAAGTCAGAAGAGACCCTTGGAGCTGCCTAATAAATTACTTTAAAAACCGGTCTGGTGTGTTTTTTTTATTGATGCTTGTTTTCCCCCAGGTGAATGGGTAGGGGTACAATGTAGGGTGGGGGGCCAGGATCTGGGGGCCCTCTTATTAAAGGGTGCTTCCGGATTCTGATAAGCCCCCCGCCCACAGACCTCGACAACCAATGGCCAGGTTTGTCGGGAAGAGGCCCTTGTCCTCATCAACATGCGGACAAGGTGCTTTGGGGCGGGGGGGCTGAAGTGCGCCCCCCTGCCCCAAAGCAACCACCCCCCATGTTGAGGGCATGCGGCCTGTTATGGTTCAGGAGGGGGGGCGCTCGCTCATCCCCACCCCCTTTCCTGACCGGCCGGGCTGCGTGCTTGGATAAGGGTCTGGTATGGATTTTGGGGGGACCCCCACGCTGTTTTTTCAGCGTAGGGGTTCCCCTTAAGATCCATATCAGACCAAAGGGCCTGGTATGCTCTTGGAGGGGGAACCCATGCTGTTTTTTTATTTAAAATTTGGCGTGGAGTTCCCCCTCAAGATTCATACAAAAACATTCATTCAAAAACAGTGCCTGGTATTGGCAGAGATCCTAGTCAGATCCCTGTTCATTGAAGTCGGATGCGTCTCTGACTTCAAGTCGCAGGGCAAAGTCAGATCCTAAGTAGGACGAGTGTCATGTTGCACCAGTGTAAACCCACCCTGAAAATGCTCCCTGCACTACTTTGGTCTGACTTTGGTCCTACTTCAGCCCATTGAATATCATTGAAGTCGGATCAAAGTAGGATCTATGTCCTAACCATCCGACTTTTGACATCTGACATGGAGATTACAGCAGCAGTAAAAGGAATTTATGTCACACTGGGATTGTTTTGATTGGTCAAAGGTCAAGTCAGACTATCACAAAGTTGGATCGAAGTAGTATCCTGTTCATTCAAGTTGGATGGATGTAGGACCGATGTAGGAATGATGTCACAGAGCAAAGTAGGATGACAGTTGTATGAGGCCGGATTTACACTGGTGTGACAAATGCTCCGACATTGGGAGCTCATGTCGCATGATGTGTGAAAATCAATATTTCCCTATGGGAGGCATCTTAACTGGTCCAACACAAGTCGGTCCGACTTTGAAAATGCTCCCTGTACTACTTTGGTCCGACTTTGATCCTACTTCAGCCCATTGACTACCATTGAAGTCAGATCAAAGTCGGATCGCGTCTTGCATGATCCGACTTTGGCATGCCATTTGTGCTCTGATGATCTTGAGGGGGAACTCAACGCCAAACTTTAAATAAAAAATGGCATGGGTTCCCCCTCCAAGAGCATACCAGGCCCTTCGATCTAATATGGATTTTAAGGGGAACCCCCTAGGCCAAAAAAATGGTGTGGGGGTCCCCCCAAAATCCATACCAGACCCTTATCCAAGCACACAGCCCGGCCGGTCAGGAAAGGGGGTGGGGACGAGCGAGCACCCCCCTTCATGAACTGTACCAGGCCGCATGCCCCAACATGGGGGGATGGGTGCTTTGGGGCAGGGGGGCACACTGTGGCCCCCCCACACCAAAGCACCTTGTCCCCATATTGATGAGGACAAGGGCCTCTTCCTGACAACCCTGGCCATTTGTTGTTGGTGTCTGCGGGTGGGGGGCTTATCGGAATCCGGGAGCCCCCTTTAATAGGGGGGCCCCCAGATCCCGGCTCCCCGCCCTATGTGAATGAGTATGGGGTACATCGTACCCCTACCCATTCACCTGGGGAAAAAAGTGTCAATAAAAAAACACACTAGACAGGTTTTTAAAGTAATTTATTAGGCAGCTCCGGGGGTCTTCTTCCGACTTTGGGGGTCTCTTCTAGGGATGAGCTTCGAGTTCGAGTCGAACTCATGTTCTACTCGAACATTGGCTGTTCGCAAGTTCGCCGAACAGCGAACAATTTGGGGTGTTCGCGGCAAATTCGAATGCCGCGGAACACCCTTTAAAAGTCTATGGGAGAAATCAAAAGTGCTAATTTTAAAGGCTTATATGCAAGTTATTGTCATAAAAAGTGTTTGGGGACCCGGGTCCTGCCCCAGGGGACATGGATCAATGCAAAAAAAAGTTTTAAAAACGGACGTTTTTTCAGGAGCAGTGATTTTATTAATGCTTAAAGTCAAACAATAAAAGTGTAATATCCCTTTAAATTTCGTACCTGGGGGGTGTCTATAGTATGCCTGTAAAGGGGCGCATGTTTCCTGTGTTTAGAACAGTCTGACAGCAAAATGACATTTGGAAGGAAAAAACTCATTTAAAACTACCCGCGGCTATTGCATTGCCGACAATACACATAGAAGTTCATTGATAAAAACGGCATGGGAATTCCCCACAGGGGAACCCCGAACCAAAATAAAAAAAAAAAAATGATGTGGGGGTCCCCCTAAATTCCATACAAGGCCCTTCAGGTCTGGTATGGATATTAAGGGGAACCCCAGCCAAAATTTAAAAAAAAAATTGACGTGGGGTTCCCCCTAAATTCCATACCAGACCCTTCAGGTCTGGTATGGATTTTAACGGGAACCCCGCGCCAAAAAAAAAAATAAAACGGCGTGGGGTCCCCCTAAAAATCCATACCAGACCCTTATCCGAGCACGCAACCTGGCAGGCCGCAGGAAAAGAGGGGGGGACGAGAGTGCGGCCCCCCCCCCTCCTGAACCGTACCAGGCCACATGCCCTCAACATTGGGAGGGTGCTTTGGGGTAGCCCCCCAAAACACCTTGTCCCCATGTTGATGAGGACAAGGGCCTCATCCTCACAACCGTGGCCGGTGGTTGTGGGGGTCTGCGGGCGGGGGGCTTATCGGAATCTGGAAGCCCCCTTTAACAAGGGGACCCCCAGATCCCGGCCCCCCCCCCTGTGTGAAATGGTAAGGGGGTACTTACCCCTACCATTTCACTAAAAAACTGTCAAAAATGTTAAAAATGACAAGAGACAGTTTTTGACAATTCCTTTATTTAAATGCTTCTTCTTTCTTCCTTCATCTTCTTCTTCTTCTGGTTCTTCTGGCTCTTCTGGTTCTTCCTCCGGCGTTCTCGTCCAGCATCTTCTCCGCGGCGTCTTCTATCTTCTTCTCCTCGGGCCGCTCCGCACCCATGGCATGAGGGGGGAGGCTCCCGCTCTTCTCTTCATCTTCTTCTTCATCTTCTTCTTCTTCTTCTCTTCTTCATGTCTTCTCCGGGCCGCTCCGCAGCCATGCTGTGGCATGGAGGGAGGCTCCCGCTGTGTGACGGCGTCTCTTCGTCTGACGGTTCTTAAATAACGAGGGGCGGGGCCACCCGGTGACCCCGCCCCCTCTGACGCATGGTGACATGACGGGACTTCCCTGTGACGTCACGGGGAATGCCACAGGGAAGTCCCGTCATGTCACCGTGCGTCAGAGGGGGGCGGGGTCACCGGGTGGCCCCGCCCCCCGTTATTTAAGAACCGTCAGACGAAGAGACGCCGTCACACAGCGGGAGCCTCCCACCATGCCAGCATGGCTGCGGAGCGGCCCGGAGAAGACATGAAGAAGAGAAGAAGGAAGAAGAGATGAAGAAGAAGAAGAAGATGAAGAAGAGAAGAAGATGAAGAGAAGAGCGGGAGCCTCCCCTCATGCCATGGGTGCGGAGCGGCCCGAGGAGAAGAAGATAGAAGACGCCGTGGAGAAGATGCTGGACGAGAACGCCGGAGGAAGAACCAGAAGAAGATGAAGGAAGAAAGAAGAAGCATTTAAATAAAGGAATTGTCAAAAACTGTCTCTTGTCATTTTTAACATTTTTGACAGTTTTTTAGTGAAATGGTAGGGGTAAGTACCCCCTTACCATTTCACACAGGGGGGGGGGGCCGGGATCTGGGGGTCCCCTTGTTAAAGGGGGCTTCCAGATTCCGATAAGCCCCCCGCCCACAGACCCCCACAACCACCGGCCACGGTTGTGAGGATGAGGCCCTTGTCCTCATCAACATGGGGACAAGGTGTTTTGGGGGGCTACCCCAAAGCACCCTCCCAATGCTGAGGGCATGTGGCCTGGTACGGTTCAGGAGGGGGGGGGGCGCACTCTCGTCCCCCCCTCTTTTCCTGCGGCCTGCCAGGTTGCGTGCTCGGATAAGGGTCTGGTATGGATTTTTAGGGGGACCCCACGCCGTTTTTTTTTTTTTTTTTGGCGCGGGGTTCCCCTTAAAATCCATACCAGACCTGAAGGGTCTGGTATGGAATTTAGGGGGAACCCCACGTCAATTTTTTTTTTTAATTTTGGCTGGGGTTCCCCTTAATATCCATACCAGACCTGAAGGGCCTTGTATGGAATTTAGGGGAACTCCCACATCATTTTTTTTTTTTAATTTTGGTTCGGGGTTGCCCTGTGGGGAATTCCCATGCCGTTTTTATCAATGAACTTCTATGTGTATTGTCGGCAATGCAATAGCCGCGGTAGTTTTAAATGTGTTTTTTCCTTCAAAATGTCATTTTGCTGTCAGACTGTTCTAAACACGGGAAACATGCGCCCCTTTACAGGCATACTATAGACACCCCCCAGGTATGAAATTTAAAGGGATATTACACTTTTATTGTTTGACTTTAAGCATTATTAAAATCACTGCTCCTGAAAAAACGGCCGTTTTTAAAACTTTTTTTTGCATTGATTCATGTCCCCTGGGGCAGGACCCAGGTCCCCAAACACTTTTATTGACAATAACTTGCATATTAGCCTTTAAAATTAGCACTTTTGATTATTCATGTTCGTGTCCCATAGACTTTAACGGTGTTCGCGTGTTCGAACAAATTTTTTTCCTGTTCGCATGTTCTGGTGCGAACCGAACAGGGGGGTGTTCGGCTCATCCCTAGTCTCTTCTGACTTCTCCACGTTCTCCGGCCTCTTCTCTGCGCTCTCCAGTTCTTCTCCTGCTCTCCAGTATCTTCTGCCGGGCTCCTCCGCTATCTTCTGCTCTTTTGACGGCTCTTTTGCTAGCGTTGGCCCGGTCTTCTCCGTCGCCTTCTTCCCTCCGGTCTTAATACGACGCTCTCTCGCGGTGCGGAATGACTTATATAGGCATGGGGCGTGCTCACCAGGTGATGTCATCCAGTGACCCCGCCCCTTATGATGTCACCGCCCCATCATGCCCCATTGAGCACATTGACTACCATTGAAGTCAGATCAAAGTCAGATCGCCGTCTTGCATGATCCGACTTTGGTATGTGACTTGTGCTCTGATGATCTTGAGGGGATCTCCATGCCAAATTTTAAATAAAAAAGGCATGGTTTCCCCCTCCAAGAGCATACCAGGCCCTTCAGTCTGGTATGGATTTTAAGGGGAACCCCCTACACCGAAAAACCGGCGTGGGGGTCCCCCCAAAATCCATACCAGACCCTTATCCGAGCACGCAGCCTAGCCAGTCAGGAAAAGGGGTGGGGACAAGCGAGCGCCCCCTCTTCTTAACCGTACCAGGTCGCATGCCCTCAACATAGGGGGTGGGTGCTTTGGGGCAGAGGGCACCTGCGGCCCCTCCATCCCAAAGCACCTTGTCCCCATGTTGATGAGGACAAGGGCCTCTTCCCGACAACCCTGGCCGTTGGTTGTTGGGGTCTGTGGGGGGGCTTATCGGAATCCGGGAGCCCCCTTTAATAAGGGGGCCCCCAGATTCCGGCCCCCCACCCTATGTGAATGAGTATGGGGTACATCGTACCCCTACCCAATCACCTGGGGAAAAAGTGTTAATTCAAAAAAACATCATAGACAGGTTTTTAAAGTAATTTATTAGGCAGCTCCAGGGGTCTTCTTCCAACGGCGGGGGTCTCTTCCGACTTCTCCGCGCTCTCCGGCCTCTTCTCTGCACTCCCCGGCCTCTTCTCCCCCCTCCGGTATCTTCTGCCGGGCTCCTCCGCTATCTTCTGCTCTTTTGCCCACTCTGTTGCTATCGGTGGCCCAGTCTTCTCCGTCGTCTTCTTCCCTCTTCTCTTCTTCCGATGTTGACACAACGCTCTCTCCCGATGTAATGCCGCGTGCGCTGTGCGCAACGACTTATATAGGCATGGGGCGTGGTCACTGGGTGATGTCACCCGGTGAACCCACCACTTATGACGTCACGGCCCGGGGCATGATGGGGCGGTGACGTCATAAGGGGCGAGGTTGCCGGGTGACATTACCCTGCCCCATGCTAATATAAGTAGTGGCACACTGCACACCTGGCATTAGAGCAGGAGAGAGCGTCGAGTCAACATTGGAAGAAGAACAGAAGGAGAAGACAGCGGAGAACACTAGGCAAAAGACAGAGCAAAAGAGCGAGAAGACAGTGGAGGAGACCCGGCAGAAGACAGCGGACAGAGGGAGCAGAACTGGAGAGAGAGCAGAGAAGAACCGACAGAGGCAGAAGACATCAGCAGAGGAGGCAGAAGAGCTGGAGAGCTGATAAGAGAATGGAAGAGATGACAGAGCTGTCATAATAAATTACTTTAAAAACATGGGTAGGGGTACAACGTACCCCAAACTCATTCGCATAGGGTGGGGGGCCAGGATCTGGGTGCCCGCTTGTTAAAGGGGGTTTCCAAATTCCGATAAGCCCCCCTGCCACAGACCCCGACAACCAATGGCCAGGGTTGTTAGGAAGAGGCCCTTTCCTCATCAACATGGGGACAAGGTGCTTTGGGGCCACCCCTGCCCCAAAGCACTTACCCCCCCATGTTGAGGGCATGTGGCCTGGTACGGTTCAGGAAGGGGGGCACTCGCTCATCCCCACCCCCTTTCCTGCCCTACCAGGCCGGGTTCACACTTCTACGACATGACAGTTGTACCATTTTGGATTCGACTTTGCCCTGCAACTTGAAGTCAGACATGTGTCTGACTTCAATGAACCGATCCAACTTTGATCCCTGACAATACCAGGCACTGTGTCTGGTATAAATCTTTAGGGGGAACTCCACGCCAAATAAATAATGGCATGTGTTCCCCCTCCAAGAGCATACCAGGCCCTTCGGTCTGGTATGGATTTTAAGGGGAACCCCCCACGCCAAAAAAACGGCATGGGAGTTCCCCAAAATCCATACCAGACCCTTATCCGAGCACACAGCGGACAGGTCAGGAAAGGCGGTGGGGACAAGCGAGCGCCCCCCCCCTCCTGAACCGTACCAGGCGGCATGCCCTCAACATGGTGGGGTTGGTGCATAGTGCAGGGGGGCCCTGCGCCCCCCTACCCCAAAGTACCTTGTCCCCATATTGATGAGGAAAAGGGCCTTTTCCCGACAACCCTGGCCGTTGGTTGTCAGGGTCTGCGGGCAGGGGGCTCTCTTATCTGTCTTTTGCTGGGTCTTCTCTGCTGTCTTCTCCCTCTGTTCTTCTTTCGATGTTGACTCAACACTCTCTCCTGCTCTAATGCCAGGTGCGCTGCGTGCCACTACTTATATAGGCATTGGGCGGGGTCACCGGAGACCGCCCCTCATTATTTCAGCGCCCATCATGCCCTGGGCGGTGATGTTATAAGGGGCGGGGCCCCTGGATTATATAACACGGTGACCTCACCCCATGCCAATATAAGTAGTGGCACACCGCATTAGAGCGAGAGAGAGCGTAGAGTCAACATCGGAAGAAGAACAGAGAGAGAAGTATATATATATATATATATAATATATACTCTGCATTCAGTGTAGCCTATATATACAGTGCATTTGGTGGTGTATAGTTTCTAATACACTTTAGGTGGTGTACACAGTATATAATACAGGGTGTACAGTTTCTAATACACTTCTGGTGGTGTACACAGTAGACAATACAGTGCAGCCGTAGTACAGTTTCTAATACAGTGCAGGTGTTGTACAGTGCAGGAGGTGTACACAGTATCTAATACAGTGTGTACAGTTTCTACTACACTTCTGGTGGTGTACACAGTACACAATACAGGGCAGCCGAAGTACAGTTTCTACTACTTTTCTGGTGGTATACACAGTACACAATACAGTGCAGCTGTAGTAGTTTCTAATACAGTGCAGGCAGTGTACACAGTATCTAATACAGTGTGTACAGTTTCTACTACACTTGTGGTGGTGTACACAGTACACAATACAGTGCAGCCGTAGTAGTAGGGATGAACTTCGACTCGAACATCGTGTGTTCGGTCGTTCGCCGAATTAAGAACGATATGGGCCATTCGCGCCAAATTCGAGTGGCGCATCACGGCCCATAATTCACTGCGGTAATCACAGCGCCGTCTGAACAGAGAGCCGTAATTGGCCAAAGCCAAGGAGGCTTTGGCCAATTATGGCTCAGGGGGTTTAGTACACACCCCACACTATATAAGGCCACCTGCACGGCGGCCCTGTGTAGTGTGTTCCGGCGTTCAGAGATAGAGAGAGAGAGAGAGAGACAGACAGTGTCATTTGATTTAAGTTAGACAGAGTAGGCAGGTTGAGTCAGTTACAGTGTATTGTGCTACAGTGTATTGTGTATATATATATATGCATCCCAGGTGTTGTATGTATATATATATATATATATATATATATATATATATATATATATATATATATATATATATACACACTGTATTCGGTTTAGCTAGATCCTGTTCTTCTCTTTCTAATATACTGACAGGCAGGCAGGTGTTTTTACCGTATTTCCAGCTACTGTACTGTGTACCCTGCACAGTTGCACCTACAGTATAGCAACCTGCAGCCAGGTGCTTGTGTAGGCTCATTGAAGTATTTCCAGCTACTTTACTGTGTACCCTGCACAGTCTGACCTACAGTATACCAACCTGCAGCCAGGTGCTTGTGTAGGCTCATTGAAGTATTTCCAGCTACTGTACTGTGTACCCTGCACAGTCTGACCTACAGTATAGCAGCCTGCAGCCAGGTGCTTGTGTAGGCTCATTGAAGTATTTCCAGCTACTGTACTGTGTACCCTGCACAGTCTCACCTACAGTAAAGCTACCTGCAGCCAGGTGCTTGTGTAGGCACATTGAAGTATTTCCAGTTACTGTACTGTGTACCCCACACAGTCTCACCTACAGTATAACTACCTGCAGCCAGGTGCTTGTGTAGGCTCTTGACGTATTTCCAGTTACTGTACTGTGTACCCTGCACAGTTGCACCTACAGTATAGCTACCCGAAGACAAGTGCAGGGGTTATCATACTAATAATACTACAGGCAGGCAGTTGATTCTGCTAGTTGCAGTATAATCAGTATATATATATATATATATATATATATATATATATATATATATATATATATATATATATATATATATATATATATATATATATATATATATATATATATATATATATATATATATATATATATATATATATATATATATATATATATATATATATATATATATATATCCCAGTTTTGTGCAGCTCACTGCAAGCCAATAGTATGTCTGGAAGGCCAACAAGGAGAGGCAGACAGTCACAAGCCAATAAAAGAGGGCAAGCAGGCTCTGTGTCTAGAGGCAACAGTGCTGGTCGTGGACACGGTGCATCCTCATCAGCGCGTGGCCATGGGACACGCTTGGCCTTTTTTTCAGCAGCTGGCCGTGTTGAGCTGCAACATGCGGAAGACTTGGTCGAATGGATGACCAAGCCGTCCTCATCCTCCTCATCCTCTCTCACCGAGGCTCAGGGTACTTTGTCTGGCAAAGCAGCTGCCAACGTGGCCTCTTCCCTCAGCTCAATGGCATCAGTGACTCCTGACCTAGCCCCACCTTGTCCTCCTGAGGAGTCCCTCGAACTGTTTGACCACAGTGTTGGGTACATGCTCCAGGAGGATGCCCAGCATTTTGAAGGCTCTGATGATGATACTGAGCTAGATGAAGGCAGTAACGTGAGCATGGACAGAGGGGGTGCCCAAGAAGGACAGCAATCTGGCAGTCATGTTCCCCCTGCTGCAGCATACTGCCAGGTTTGCTCCAGTGATGAGGAAGGAGGGGATGATAAGGTCACTGACTCAATGTGGGTGCCTGATAGGAGAGAGGAGGAGGAGGAGGCACATCACCAACGAGGCAGGATGCCCTCCAGGGGCCAGCCTACTGACTGCATCACACCTCAGAGCTCCGCATGTGCAGGGCGCTGCTGTCTCTGCATGTTATTCCAAAAGTTCTTTGGTGTGGACCTTTTTTGAGATGAGTGCATTAGATCGCACCACTGCTATTTGCAACATATGTCTCAAGCGTATCTCGCGTGGCAAAAACATCTCCCACTTGGGCACCACATGCTTGACCAGACATATGTTGACATGACATGCAGTTCGTTGGCAATTGTACCTAAAAGACCCACACCAAAGAACAAAGAGGACCTCTCCTTGCTCCTAATCAGCTGGGATCTCCAACCCCACTATACCTTCAGTCCTCTCGAAGACCTGGACTGAGAGGAATGAAGGTGTAGAATTAGGTGTGTCAAAGCCAAGTACTTGCAGGCAATCTGCTATCGGTACACCAACATCAGATTTACCAGGTAAATTTCCCTGCCCCAGCTGCTGCACCGCAGAAAGAAGTTTGCTCCCAGCCATCCACATGCCCAGCGGTTGAATGCTAGCTTGGCAAAATTGCTAGAAACTGCTACCTTTTCAGGTGGTAGACTCTGCCAGTGACACTGTCCCCCTTGTCCACCTGTTGCAGCACACGTTGCGTGGAATAATGGACAGGGCACTTGAGGCAGAACAGAGGCAGAAAGAGGAGGACTTCCTTAGCTCTCAAGGCCCCCTTTATCCAGACAGTGTTCCTGCGTGCCCGCCGATCACACAGGAAGAGGATGAGGAGGAGGAGAATTGTGTCAGCATGGAGGTGGAGCCTGGCACTCAGCATTAGCAGCAGTCTTTAAGGGATCATTTACAGTCCCATGAAACCCATTGACTTGTATGTGGCTGGGAGGAGGTGGCTGCGGATCACGTCATCCTTAGTGACCCAGAGGACTCCGGAATGAATGCCTCAGCAAACCTATTCTGCATGGCCTCCCTGATCCTGCAAAGCCCGCAGAAGGATCCTCGTATTCGTGGTATCAAGGAGAGGGATCAATACTGACTGATAACCCTCCTTGATCCACGTTAGAAGGGTAAGGTTGCGGACCTTATCTTGCCATCGCAGAGGGAGCAGAGGACGAAACATCTTCAGGAGGCCTTGCAGAAAGGTCTGTGCAACGCGTTCCCAGAGACTGGGAGGTTACAAACTCCTGTTTCTGGACAACGTGTTGCTGAGGCTTCGGTCAGTCAAAGAAGGAGCGGTGGAGAAGGTGGCCGTCTGATCAGTGCATTCAGACAATTTTTTAGTCCGCAGCCCGAAGGTATGATCGGTTCCAGCAACCATCACCAGCGTCTGTTTTACATGGTGCAGGAATACCTAGGGGCAAGATCTGACTTGGACACCTTTCCCACCGAAAATCCTCTGGGTTACTGGGTCTTGAGGATGGATCACTGGCCAGAGCTTGCACAGTATGTAATTGAGCTACTGACCTGTCCTGCATCCAGCGTTCTTTTGGAAAGCAACATTCAGTGCTGCTGGAGGTGTCTGTCCAAGAAGGACAAGAAACTGGCAGTCATGTTCCCCCAGCTGTAGAATACTGCCAAGTTTGCTCCAGTGATGAGAAGGAAGGGGATGATGAGGTCACTGACTGTACTTGGGTGCCTGAGCGAAGAGAGGAGGAGGAGGCACAACTCCAACAAGGCAGGATGTCCTCTAGGGGTAGCTTAAGGGCAGCCACCCTATTGCATCACACCACATGTGCAGGGCGCTGCTGACTCCCCACTGACTTTTAAAAGTTCCTTGGTGTGGGCCTTTTTTGACACATGTGCAGCAGATCGCACCATTGCTGTTTGCAACCTATGTCTGAAGCGGATCAAGCGTGGCCAGAACAGCAGCAGCTTGGGCACCACATGCTTGACCAGACATATGATAACCTGCCATGCAGTCCATTGGCAACAGCACTTGAAAGACCCACATCATAGAAAATGGTGGACTTCTCCTTGCTCCTCATCTGGGATCTCCAACCCTACTATACCTCCAGTCCTCTCAAAAACCTGCACTGAGAGGAATGAAGGTAGAGCAATAGGTGTCCCAAGTACTTGCAGCAAATCTGCTAGCAGTACTCAACCATCTGATTTTAGCAGGCAAATTTTCCTACCCTAGTTGCTGAACCATAAAAAGAAATTTGGTCCCAGCCATCCACATGCTCAGCATCTAAATGCTAGCTTGGCCAAATTGCTAGCACTGCAACTGCTGCCTTTTCAGCTGGTAGACTCTGCCACCTTTTGTGAATTTGTGGAATGTGCTGTACCTCAGTGGCAGGTTCTAAAACACCATTTCTTTTCACGAAAGGCCATTCTGGCACTCTACCAGCATGTGAAAGGCAATGTTTTGGTCTTGTTGGACAGGGTGGTCAGCAGTAAGGTTCATATTACTGCTGACTCTTGGTCCAGGAGGCATGGGCAGGGACGTTACCTTTCCTTCACAGTGCACTGGGTAACTCTGCTGGCAGCTGGGAAGGATGCAGGACAGGGTTCAGTGAAGTAGGTTGTTTTGCCACCACACCTCCAAAAAGCTGGTGGTGATTCTGCCACAACATCTGTTTGCTCCCCTCCCTCCTCTTCTTCTTCCTCTATGGCCTCTTCTGCAGAATTGTCCTCTGAACCAGCAATGCTCCCTAAGCGCTAAAGAGGCTACGCAAGCAGTCAGGCTAAAAGATGCCATGCGGTGCTTGGTTTGGTCTGCCTAGGGGACAGGAGCCACACTGGGGCAGAGATTCTGTCAGCTCTGCAGGGGCAGGCTCAGAGGTGGTTGACGTCACGCCAGTTTCAGCCAGGAATGGTTGTATGCGACAATGGCACCAACCTTCTCTCCGCCCTCTGACAGGGACACTTGACCCATGTTCCATGTTTGGCACATGTCCTGAATTTGGTGGTGTAGCGGTTCTTGAGCAGGTACCCAGGCTTGCAGGATCTCCTGAGCAGGCCAGAAAAGTCTGTGATCATTTCCACTGGTCATACAATGCTAGTGCTTGGCTGGCTGACATTCATAGGGAATGCAACCTGCCCACCAACCGCCTTATTTGTGACATGCCCACTAGGTGGAACTCAACATTGGCAATGTTGCAGCAGCTGCACACACAGCAGAGGGCCATCAATGAGTACCTGTGCGAGTATGACACCAGGACAGGGTCAGGGGAGCTTGGCTTCTTTTCGCTATGCCAGTGGCTACTGATCAAGGATGCATGCACTGACCTGTCACAATTTGAGCAGGCCACAAGGATGGTGCACACCGACAATGCATGCATCTGTGACAATGCATGCATCTTTCTGCTGGAGCACACGCTTTGTGGAATCTTAGACAGGGCACTTGAGGCAGAACAGCAGGAGAAAGAGGAGGACTTCTTTCAAGGCCCCCTTTATTCAGATAGCATTCCTGCGGGGCCACCAAACACACAGGAAGAAGAGGAGGAGGATTGTGTCAGCATGGATGTAGAGGATAACACTCAGCAGCAGTCTTCAACGGATGGTTTTCAGTCCCCAGAAACCCAAGGAGTTATATGTGGCTCGGAGGAGGTAGTTACGGATAATGTGATCCTTAGTGTCCCAGAAGACTTAGAATCGAATGCCTCTGCAAACTTACGCTGCATGGCCTCCCTGATTTTGCAAAGCCTGCGAAAGGACCCTAAGATTCGTGGTATCAGGAAGAGGGATCATTACTGGCTGGCAAGCTTTCTTGATCCACATTACAAGGGTAAAGGGAGGGAGCAGAGAATGAAACATCTTCAGGAGACCTTGAAGAAAAGTTTGTGTAACTCATTTCCAGATTCTGGGAGGTTACCATTACCTGATGCTGGATGCTGTTTCTGAGGCTTACGTTCGGTTAGAGGAAGAGCGGTGGAGAAGGTGGCTGTCTGACCGATGCCTTTAAACAATTTTCCAGTCCTCTGCGTCAAGGTCTGATAGGTTCAAACAACCATCACCAGCGTCTGCATTATGTGGTGCAGGAATATCTAGGGGCAAGAGCAGATTTGGAGACCTTTCCAACAGAGCATCCACTGGGTTACTGGGTCTTGAGGATGGACCACTGGCTAGAACTTGCTCAATATGCAATCAAGCTACTGTTAATAGGCTCACATTTTATAACAGAAACAAAAGCAAAACTTATTTTTTTCAAAATTTTCTGTCTTTTTTTTCTATTTGTTTAGCAGAGGTGATCAAATACCACCAAAAGAAAGCTATGGGGAAAAAAAATGATAAAAATTTAGTTTGGGTACAGTGATGGATGACCGTGCAATTGTCATTCAAACTGCGACAGCGCTGAAAGCTGAAAATTGGTCTGGGCAGGAAGGTGTATAAGTACCCTGTATTGAAGTGGTTAATATCCATACCAGACCTGAAGGGCCTGGCATGGATTTTGGGGGGACCCCCACGTCATTTATTTATTTTTTTAAACTGTTATGGGAACTATTTCTGATTGGGACAAAAGTTAATACTGCAATTGCAGGAACAGATTCACAAGACGCAATCACTGTGTTTAACCACTTCAGTACCGGCCCATAGTCATATGACGTCCACAGATGGGATCTCCCATCCTGGGTGGGCGTCATATGATGTCCTGGGATTCCCGGCCGCCTAGGGGGCACGCGCGCGCGCCCGCCACGTTGCTCGGGACCCGGTGCGTGTGCCCGGCGGCCGCGATGTCCGCCGGGCACCCGCGATTGCCCGTTAACCGGGCCGGCATGTGGATCTGTGTGTGTAAACACACAGATCCACAGCCTGTCAGCTCTGAGGAGAGTGATCTGTGTTCCCAGAACGGAGGAACACTAATTGGTCTCCTCCCCTTGAGCGTCCCCTCCCCCTTCAGTTAGTAATCACTCCCTAGGAAACATATTAACCCCTCCCCGCCCCCTAGTGGTTAACCCCTTCACTGCCTGTCACATTTACACAGTAATCAATGCAATTGTATAGCATTGATCGCTGTATAAATGTGAATGGTCCCAAAAATGTGTCAAAAGTGTCCGATGTGTCCGCCATAATGTCGCAGTCATGAAAAAAAATCGCGATCGCCGCTAAAAAAATAAATAATTTTTTTTTTTTTTAAATGCCATAAATCTATCCCCTATTTTGTAGACGCTATAACTTTTGCGCAAACCAATCAATATACGCTTATTGCGATTTTTTCTACCAAAAATATGTAGAAGAATACGTATCGGCCGAAACTGAGGAAAAAATTTGTTTTTTAAAAAAAAAATTGGGATATTTATTATAGCAAAAAGTAAAAAATATTGTGTTTTTTTCAAAATTGTCGCTCTTCTTTTGTTTATAGCGCAAAAAATAAAAACCGCAGAGGCGATCAAATACCAACAAAAGAAAGCTCTATTTGTGGTGAAAAAAGGACGTCAATTTTTTTTGGGTACAACATCGCATGACCGCGCAATTGACGTTTAAAGTGCGACAGCGCTGAAAACAAAAAATTGGCCGGGAAGGAAAGGGGTGAAATTGCCCTGTATTGAACCGGTTAATCACTTCAATACAAGGCATTTTCACCCCCTTCCTGCCCAGACCAATTTTCAGCTTTCAGTGCTGTTACAATTGAATGACAATTGCGCGGTCATGCAACACTGTACCCTTATGAAATTTTGATAGTTTTTTTCCCACAAATAGAGCTTTATTTTGGTGGTATTTGATCACCTCTGCGGCTTTTATTGTTTGCGCTTTAAACAAAAAAAGACTGACGGTTTAAAAAAAAAACACATTTTTTACTTTTTGCTATAATAAATATCCCATTAAAATAAAAACAAAAACAATTCTTTTCCCCAGTTTAGGCGGATGTGTATTCTTCTACATATTTTTGGTAAAAAAAATCATAATAAGCGTATATATTGATTGGTTTGGTAGCGATCTGCGATTTTATCGTGACTGCAATATTGCGGTGGACACACACAGATCCACGGTCCTGCTGTGTTCACGGGCAATCGTGGGTGCCCAGCGGACAATGCGGCCGCCAGGCATGTGCATCGGGTGCCTAGTGACGCGGCGGGCGTGCGCGCCCCCTAGAGGCACCAAAGACGTCATATGACGGCGGCCCAGAGAGACAAAGGGTTCCTGCCGCCATCATATCACTATGCATAGGGAATTGGTTAAAATGTCTGTTCAGTGCAATATCTATTATTACATGTTATTTTATACATAGATAAGAAAGAGGTGGTGTGAGATGTTATTAAAAACTAACAAATAGAAATATGTTATTAAAAGCTAGCGAATAAAACAGTTGCAAAAGTAAAACCTTGAGAGGGGAGGGGGGAGTAGAGACAGAGAGAGCTTTTAGCAGAAGATGTGACTGTGTGTTAGGTGAAGGTTACAGAACACATTTCAACAGCGTGAACAAAATGGAATCTCTTGTGCTTAAATTAACAATACTGTGAAAGTCCATGTAATTTCCCTCCTTTTGTTTATTTGACACCATTCTTCTCCACGTTACATTCAGCCGATTGCTGGTAACTCCTGCTACATTGGCACAGAGAGACAGTTTCCTGTTTAGCTCTCTCCTAGTTTTCTCAGAATAATGGGTTCATCAGGCCTGGTGGACCATTTGTTGGTACAGTGGGTAGTCACACAGAGGCATAGCCTGATGAGGAAGTAAATAACAAATATGAGAAATAGGAACATCACAATGTAAGCGCCTAGTTTCTGTAACCATGTTGCTATGCCATATAAAAAGTCGCCAAAATCTCCTAATCCCTTCAGTTAAAAATAGGTTTTTTTGCTAGAAAATTACTTAGAACCCCCAAACATTTTAAATTTTTTTCTAACACCATAGAGAATAAAATGTTGGTTGTTGCAATACTTTCTATCACACCGTATCTGTGCAGCGGTCTTGCAAACGCACTTTTTTTGGAAAAAATACACTTTTTTTAATTAAAAAAATAAAACAACAGTAAAGTTAGCCCATTTTTTTATATTGTGAAAGATAATGATACGCTGAGTAAATTGATACCCAACATGTCACGCTTCAAAATTACGCCCGCTCTTGGAATGACAACAAACTTTTACCCTTAAAAATCTCCATAGGTGACGTTTAAAAAACTCTACAGGTTGCACGTTTTGAGTTACAGAGGAGGTCTAGGGCTAGAATTATTATTGCTCTCACTCTACCGATAGCGGCAATACCTCACATGTGTGGTTTGAACACTGTTTTCATATGCGGGCGCTACTCACGTATGCACCCACTTTTGCGCGCAAGCTTTATTTTTTATTTTTACACTGTTCTTTTAAAAAAAAAAAAGTGTCACTTTCATTCCTATTACAAGGAATGTAAACATCCCTTGTAATAGAAAAAGAGCATGACAGGGCCTCTTAAATATGAGATCTGGGGTCAAAAAGACCTCAGATCTCATATTTAAACTAAAATGCAATTAAAAAAAAATGTTGTCATTTAAATTTTTTTTTTAAAATGGCCCTTTAAGAGCTATGCGTGGAAGTGACGTTTTGATGTTGCTTCTGCCCTGCAATGGTATGGAAACAGGTGGGGGCCATCTTCCCCTCACTCGTCTCCATGCCACTGACGTGAGAGGATCCAATCGCATCCGCCGCTGCCGACGACTCCGATAAGTGGCGGGGGGCAGCGTAGTATGGCGGGGTCCCCTCTCCCGCCACCGATAAAAGTGATCTTGTGGTGAATCTGCCACAGAGACCACTATTATCGGAAAGCGGACCACCGGCCGAAGAAGAGGATACCAGGGTTGTGGCAGCTAGCTGCTGCCATAACAACGATATTCCTCTTCAAAGTTAGGACATATATTGGCATGTGTGGCACTCTGTAAGTGGCTTTAGCAATATCTCTGGCCTTATTATGTAGTTCTCTTATCTTAGCAAGATGCCCTTTAATAATGTCCTCATTATCAGAAATGTATATACAACAGTCAGTGCGAAATACCTTACACATCCCATCTTGAGATAATTTAGCGTTAATCTATGCTCTAATACTACTTTTTTTAAGCTGAGCCATTTCTTCACCTAATAAACCTATATCAGTGGTAGTAAGGTTAATAATCTCATCTACAATTCTAGTGTAATTATTTTTTTTTTCATTGCTTCAATTCCCCATCCTGTCCAGGAAGGGAACCATGACCATGTCATGTCACCTTCAGTGAACAGCTCACTTTTGAACACTAAAGGGTATTGTGGACTTTGACTTGGCCGCACTGTATCTTTGAGACCACCCAAAACCGTTTTTTTTCAATGATTTTTTATGTATATTGCCGGGATCTTTCATGTTCGTTTCCCATAGACTTTAATGGTGTTTGCGTGTTTGCACAAATTTTTTACCTGTTCACATGTTCTGCTGCAAACTGTACCGGAGGGAGGTCGGCTCATCCCTACAGAGCTGTCAGTGACAATAAACTACACTCACAATTTATTCAATCTACAAATACGTCTGCCACGTTGGATGAAAGTGCTTGTAGTTTATTCATTCACAGGAAACTGTGGGTGGAGCCCACACAGCCTCGCTACTTTTATAAAGTGACAGCAGGTGTGGAGAGAAGAACCCCCACCCACTTTCACAGGGAGGGGGGATTGGGGAAAGAAGGTGCAGGAGCTGTAAAACGGTTGGAACATGTAACATGTTCCAAAGGTGAACTTATCCTTTAATGATCCAATTATGTTTGAGCAAAAATCCTGTTTTTTACATTTTATTTGTGAGTGATTGGGTATTCTTGGTGAAGTGAACTGTCACATTATTTCACCACATTCATTTAAGATATGTGATAATTGAAAGTAAACAATTATATATTCCAAATTAATGCCACAGTTATTGAGATTGAAAAAATTATATATCCCTATGATATTGTTGGCTGTAAAGGGATCTTTAGAGTCTTTGTTATTTATACACTTTCATGCAAAGTACATTTGGCTATTGCAGATGAGGCAACAAAAGCATTTTGTTGTACCACAAGCTTCAGTGTTTGTTGATCAGGTATTTATTCTCTCATGCTTGCTTTAAGATAACATTAAAAAAATATATATACAAATATTAATCTATTGGTGGGGGAAAGCCAACAATTTTAAAGTATGTCCTGGTTTAGGCAGTGTATGTGGCATTCAGTATGAATATTTATTCGTTAGCTTCACCCGTAGAAAAAGTAATGGTCAATAGCAAAAAATAACAACAAACAAGAGTCTTCATGCTTTGGCTTTACACAAAGAAAAAAACTTCAAGAGCAAAGGTAAAAATAACAATAGAAGCATCAACAAAGGTTTATAATTCCCACGCCAAATAAAACCACTAGCAACTTTTTAAACTTTACAAGTAATATACAAAAGATCAGCAGCTGTTCAAATATTACAAGTGATATAAAAATGAACAGCAGCTGTTCAAATATTACAAGTGATATAAAATGAACAGCAGCTGTTCAAATATCACAAGTGATATTAAAATGCATACCAATATAAAACAGTGTTCAATGTTGGCCAACACACAGTGACATCATCATGCAAGGAGGGGTAGATGCTTGCATTCTGCAGTAGATTGAAGCAAGTTGTGCACTTCTCCTGTACAATACTGAATATGTTTATGCTGGATGAAGCACCACATTTTTGAGTAATATTACTTTATAATTTTATCTAGCTTTTTTAATATATGGTGTTACACTATATTTCGGGACTATATCACTTTTGAGCCATTGTGGGTCATTTGGGGCTGTGCCAATACCACCCCATTATGGACATGAGCTCCCCCCCATGCTCCTTTGCATACACAGAGCTGAAAAAAGTAGGACACATTTTTGGGGGTTTGTCCTACTATCTCTTGCAATTTGGCATTCCTTTTGAATTTTTGCGTCCTTGATTTTCTTTTTACATATTCTGTTATATTCTTTGTAGCATTTAAACGATGATAGTGTTCCTTCATTTTTATATTTTTTAAAAGTTAATTTCTTATTATTTATAGCCATTTTAATTTTATAGCCACATATGTTTAATTTTTAGTCTTTTAAACTTATTTCCCATGGGAATATACTTTGCAGTGAGTTTGCATACAGGCTTTTTGAAGAATTCCCATTTCTGTTCTGTGTCCATTGATGCCAATATTCCCTCTGCATCTAAGTCTTGGAGAGCAGCCCTCATCCTTGGAAAATGTACTCTCTTAAAGTTAAGTGTTTTTATCTTTCCTGTTCGTGTTTGTTGCTTACAGCTAACAATATAGCAAGCTGCCAGCCCAATAAGTTGTATTTTTTTTAATGTTTGGTATAAAGGTTTTACCTATATGAATAAAAGCTGTGCCATTGTATGCACCCCTGTCAGCAGTAAATGGATTGCCTTAACCTCTAATTGCCACTTTTCCTGGAGAACTTGACTTGTTAATGGAAGATGAAAAATAATGGATCTTCTGGCAGGATCGACAGGTAATACAACTGTGCTACAATTTCAAGTTCTCAAATATTTAGATAAATACAATGTACAGTGTAAATACATTTTAGAGGGTGATATGTTTTCAAACTAACAAAATGTTTCCTGTTTTCAATAGTATATGTTGCCATAGGCCTCATAGGACAGTTAGTAATTCAAGCACAGATCAACCATACCCAGATTACTCCTTTCACAGATTTTTACATAGACATGTATGCAGAGATGATCAGCACCTACCAAACTGTACAAGCTTATATGAATAGCAAAGAAGTGCGGCCAAACCTCTGAAAAAAAAAATGAACAACCCATGTTGGCTCCACTTTCAAGAACAATTGCATGCAGTGACACCCCATAATGTGACGGGTCAACTGGCCAATGCCTGTCCTCTTTGATAAACGGTCTTGAACATGACATAGTTAGAAGTGGTTTGGTACCCTAACAACTCATGTCCCATCCTGTGCTTATCTTGTAGTACATATGATATGCCATACACTCTTCAGGTTGCGCGAACCATGGATCTATTCCTCATTCCCTTTGAAGTTTTCCCACTCCTATACCTAGCCTTAGACTCTTTCTATTCAATATTCATATAGCTGTAAGGTTACATATCTTCATATAGATAACCTTGACTTAATTACAGCCCCTTAAGTTGTTACCTAATCACCAATACCCTAACGAGATTCAATTGCACAAGAGCTGTATCAATTCACTTATAGAAACAGATGTAAGACAATGTATGTAACACTCACTAGGCTTTTACTTTATATGCAAATGGATTTACAGTTAGTGTCAGGAAGGCTCTGTCAGAAGACAGAATAATAGCCGCAGAAAACGTGTTCCCAGAATGCCTGGAAGAAGAGGAACGTTAGTGCGTGATAACATGCATATGCGCGGAAATGCGGAAGAAGATAGCGGAGGGGCCTGGGAGAAGAGGCGGAACACCGGGAGAAGTCGGAAGAAGACCCCCCCCCGAAGTCGGAAGAAGATCCCAGAGCTGCCTAATAAATTAATCTTAAAACCTGTGTGCTGTGTTGTTTTTTTATTGACACTTTTTTCCCTAGGTGAATGGGTAGGGGTACGATGTACCCCATACTCATTCACATAGGGTGGGGGGCCGGGATCTGGGGGCCCCCTTATTAAGGGGGGGTCCCAGATTCCGATAAGCCCCCCGCCCGCAGACCCCGACAACCAACGGCCAGGGTTGTCGGGAAGAGGCCCTTGTCCTCATCAACATGGGGACAAGGTGCTTTGGGGTGGGGGGCCCGCAGGGCACCCCCTTCCCCAAAGCACCCACCCCCCATGTTGAAGGCATGCGGCCTGGTACGGTTCAGGAGGGGGGCGCTCGCTCGTCCCCACCCCCTTTCCTGACCGGCCAGGCTGCGTGCTCGGATAAGGGTCTGGTATGGATTTTGGGGGGACCCCCACGTCGTTTTTTTGGCGTAGGGGTGTTCCCCTTAAGGTCCATACCAGACCCAAGGGCCTGGTATGCTCTTGGAGGGGGAACCCATGCCGTTTTTTTATTTAAAATTTGTCGCGGAGTTCCCCCTCAAGATCATCTGAGCACAAGTCGCATGCCGAAGTCGAATCATGCGAGATGGCGATCCGACTTCAATGATAGTCAATGGGCTGAAGTGGGATCAAAGTCGGACCAAAGCAGTACAGGGAGCATTTCTAAAGTCAGAACGACTTGTGTCGGACCAGTTAGGATGGCTCCCATAGGGAAACATTGGATCTCACACGTCATGCGACATGAGCTCCCAATGTCGGAGCGTTTGTCGGACCAGTGTGAACCCAGCCTTATTGTCAAAGCTTAATTGAACAAGCTGAAGTTAGAAGCTAATTGGCTTCATGAACAGCTGTACCAGATTTTGCTTGTTCCAGTTTTAATAAATCAACCCCACTGTCTTCTATGGTTTGTACTTACCTACGTCCAATGCAACTAGAGTGATTTCTGTTTACTCTCTCTTCCTTCTACTTCATGAGTCACTTTTGACAGCCTATGATGACACCAGGCAACAGGGTGTGTCCATTTCTTCCACCCAGGTCTCAGATTACATTCAGCTCCCTGTTCTATGCTGTGCTGTGTGTGGCACCAGATTTCCACCCCTGCCTTTGGAAGCTCAGAAATGCTGTGTCAATTCTGTACTTTGAATGGCTGTAGAGGAGAAAAAGCTGCAGATAAACAGGTACAACTTATGTAGGCGGATTTCATTTATGTGTATCACCTGAGGCTAGTCACTTCAGTAGCTATGTAAGGATTTACAATCACTGTAAGAAAAGGTAAAAGCAGATTAGATACGATTTTAAAACAACTAATAGGACATACAATTTCAAAAATCTCATAAGCATAAGTATGTTCTATTTTTACATGCATTCAGAATTTGCGAAAGTTATTATTACCTCTGTAAATAATACTTAATACTTTTTAATTTTTTAGTTTGTTTGCTTTTAGGTTTTTTGGTCTTTTAATATCATGTCACAGTTATATGGCTTTTTAAATTAGTTTTGTTTAAAGTATGTTTAAAGTATGTTTTACAAATACATACTCATACACCTATTTATATAACTAAATTATTTTACAATAGTATAACTATCCATAATAATGTAAACCCATAGCAAACCTAGCTCCATCATATTCTGTAAGAAATCTAGCAAAGAAAGCAAGCTGCATGCATAATAGCTAAGTGAATGAGCCCTAAGAAGGAAACTCTTGTGAAAATGAAGAGAAGTGATGCCATTTGATCCCCAAAATATTCCCAAAGTCCTTGACTAAGACAGTAATGAGTCATACCACTGTCCATTCAATTCCCTCACAGAGTTCTCCACACAAGAATCTTGCCTATGGGCAAAAGTGGAAGTATAGTTTAAATACTGCACTGGTTTGCATGTCTTTCTAAAGAGTAGATTTTAGCTTCCATGAAGACAGGATCCCTGGAGCTGACAGGCTAGTCCCTGATCAAGAAATTCTCTTCTATAATAAAGTGACTGACATCCTAATGCCAAGCATACGAAAAAAATTGCATTTTTCTGTCTCAACACAGACGTTATTTTATTTTTAAACCATATTCTAAACCCAGAAAATTCATTCTATAAAATGATTGCCTGTAAGTAAGATCCATGCAGTAAATACTGGATAAATACCCATTAATATAAAGAATTCTATTAAAAAAAAAAAAAAAACTTGAATGCATCACATAGCAAATTTACTAAACATCTGTTAAAAAAAAGTAAAGAAAACCCTGAAACCCTGGTCAGTGGAAAGGTAGTGTTTTTAGGATGAGGCTTTCAGGGAAATTTGAGTAAGGCCGCGTACACACGAGTGGACTTTCCGGCAACAAAAGTCTGAAGGCCATCCTGGCGGACTTTCGTAGGACTTTAGACGGACTTCCGACGGACTTTAGAACGAACGAACTTGCACACACACGGTAACACAAAAGTACGACCATCTAGTACGTGGTGACGTACACCAGGTCCGACGAGACTATAAAATGGAAGTTTAATAGCTCGTGCACCACCCGTTGGGCCCCTTCTGCTAATCTCGTGTTTATCTCATGTTAGTAGAAGTTTGGTGAGAGACGATTCGCGCTTGTGAGACTTGTATTTTTCAGATCGTTTAACTGTTGTTCAGTTTGTGCTTGTGAGGTTTGTATCTGCTTTTCAGTGCATGTAGTCAGTTTACATTGATCTATTCAGTGTGTTATTGACTGCTCATTGCTGATTTTCAGCTCGTTCTTCACAGGCCTTGCTGTTCTTCAGTGCGTTCTGTTAAGTTCGTTTTGACCAGCTGACCATTTTGAAGCCATGTTGCATGTACGTACTCATCATCAAGCTCATGCATTGTATGTGCTTGGTGCTGTAGTTCATTCTTTAGCCCAAGCTCAGTCCATGAACAGGACGAGGAGGAGTTCATGGACGAAGAATTGGTTGCTCCAGCGTGACCAATTCTGTCACATGCCTTTGCTCCGTGAGATCCGTGAGAATAACCCTGAGGATTTCAGGACTTTACTCCAGATGACGGACCCCATTTTTGACCGTTTGTTGGCTTTGCTGACCCCTTATATCAGCTGGAAGGATACCTGCATGAGGCAAGCCATCACTGCGAAGCAGAGGCTAGTCGCCACATTGCGGTACTTGGTGACGGGGAGAAGCCTGTAGGACCTTAAGTTCTTGACAGGCATGAAGGACTATATTAAGGTAAGAATTTTTATCCTTTAACATCACATTTTATTGTATTTAATGTTTGCTAATGTAATGTATTTCTTTACTCAAACACTAATTACCATGATTGCGATATAGTGTGAATGTCCCCTTTGTCCTCATGCATGCTGTAATCTTTTAATAATGGTTTTTGTACTGCATGCATATTAGCATTCACTAACCTACCCAGCATGCTATGCTGGTCCCATTTCCACCTAGTGTAGTCACTTTAACAATGTATTTTGTCAGCTCCATTGTATTGTTTTACCCTAAAATGTCTGCAAATGTTCTGTGTGTCCTTAAATTGATTTACAATCCCCTCCCCCCCCCTAAAATGTCTGCAAATGGTCTGTGTGTCCTTAAATTGATTTACAATCCCCTCCCTACTAAAATGTCAGCAAATGATCTGTGTGTCCTTCAATTGATTTACAATCCCCTCCCCCCTAAAATGTTTGCAAATGGTCTGTGTGTCCTTAAATTGATTTACAACCCCCCCTAAAATTTTGCAATGTGCCATCAGAGGGGGTGATGAATCTGATAAGTGGGCCTTATATTTTACTCTTTAAATAATACTTATTACAATTAATGTTATACTGATGCTGGGCAAGAATGTTTTTGTGTAATGTGCTTGGAATGTTATGTGTAAAAGTACTTATCATTTTTTATTTCTTGTTTGACTCCCCAGTTTTCTTCAACACCACAGGAATGGCAGACTGTGGCATCCCATTTTGCCACCCGTTGGGACTTTCCCAACTGTGGAGGGGCTATAGATGGGAAACACGTCAACATCGTTCCACCACCCCATTCGGGGTCATACTATTTTAACTATAAGGGGTTGCATAGTATTGTCTTAATGGCGGTGGTGTCGGCACAATATGAATTTCTGTATATGGACGTGGGGAAGAATGGCCGGATGAAGGAGTCTTCGCCCAGACGGAGTTCTACCAGCATCTCCAGAGTGGTGGCCTGGGATTGCCACCATAACGTGGAAGGACTCCCCTTTGTCTTCATTGCAGATGAAGCCTTTGGTCTGGGCGAGCACATGAAGAGGCCATTCCCCTAAAGGACCCTCACCCCGGAGAGGAGGGTATTTACCTTCCGGCTGGCCAGAGTGAGAAGAGTTGTGGAGAATGCCTTCGGGATCATGGCCAGCCAGTTCTGCCTGTTTCAGACAGCTATCCATATGGTGGAATACAAACTAAATCACCTTGTCCTAGCGTGCTGCATCCTGCACAATTTTTTAAACAAACATTCCAGAAATTATATTGCATCACTTGGGCCCGAGGCCGGAATTATACAGAATCCTCTGACGGGCCTGGATACTGGCCATACTGGCTTGGCCCCCCAAAGCGCCTGTCAAGTTCGGGATCAATATGTTGATTATTTTATGGGTAGGGGGGCCATTGCAATGCCAGACAATCTCTAAATTTTTTGAATAAAAAATATTGATCAGATAAAATCTAGAATTGTAATTATTGCTTGCCTTTCTTTTTGGCTGTCTCCTAGGTTATCCTAGTGCACTTGTAGTGCCAAGTGTATTTTCCTTTAGTAAATAAGCCCCATGTAAGGTAAACACCAAATAACTTCCAAAACTGATATTGAGCATTGAAAGAAGAAGCCACACATCTTGTTGTTTAATAACAGATGTTTTTATTCTGTGCACATTCACATGTGCGTTTGTGAAAATGTTATGATTTCTAATAAATCTATTTTTTTTTTAATCTAATTTTTATTTGTATAAAAAATATTTTATCTTTATAAATTTTTTAGAACAACCAGTCCTCAAGTTTTAAATTGTTTTTTTTTTAACAAACAGACCTCTATTTTTAAAAAAAACAAACAAACAGGCCTCTTTTTTTTTTAAACAAACAGGCCTCTATTTTTTTTGTTTATTTTTTTAACAAACAGGCCTCTATTTTTTTTTAACAAACAGGCCTCTATTTTTTTTTAACAAACAGGCCTCTATTTTTTTTTTTTAACAAACAGGCCTCTATTTTTATTTTTACAATTTTTTTTAGAAACAGGCCTAAAATCTATAAAAAAAGTCAAAGCCCAGAATGGGGTCAGCAAAACAGGAAATGATAAAACATGATAAATTTTTTATTTGTGAAAAAGTTTTTTAGATTCTCCACAAAACATCGATCATTTTCTTCATTTCCTGTTGCATATTGTCCAGCCGATTGCGCATTAGGTCAAGGCTAGTGCACATGGCATCTATATCCCCATTCCAGGCCATGATCTGCCCAATTAATCTTTGGGCACTGTCTGTGGTAAATGGTTCCCCTTCTTCCACAACCAGCACATCACCTAAAATTGAGGAAAAAAATGTCTTTAGAAATATACAGGCATACATAGATTACCTGGTGGGGTGCACACGTCGCCCACTTCCTCCACCTCTCCTTCATACACATCCTCGGGGGGGGGGGGGGGGCTGGCACTTGGATCTGCTTCCACTGCTTCTTCCCCTTCCACAACCACATCACCTAAAATTGATGCAAAAAAATGTATTTAGAAATATGCAGGCATACATAGAATAACATAAGCTGAGGTGTCAGACACTCACCTGGTGGGGTGCCCATGTCGCCCACCTCTCCTTCCTCAACATCCTCCGTGGGGCTTGGGCTGATTTGCCAGATGGGCTGTTGAGGTCGGGGGTCCTGAGTTCAGGTTGTATGATGAGTCTTTTCTCCCCTATGAGAATGAATCAAAAGGTATACTTAGCACACACATATTTGAGTCCAGGAATAGGAATATGAAACATTGCATTGAAGTGGTGTACAATTGTCTGTTTGGGCAGAGATCCAAGTTGAAGAGATAATTAAAATTCCCTAGGAAACAAGCTGGAATACTTACTTGCTTTTTTGGCCACATTTCACATTCCGCATTTCACAGATTGAGACACCCCAAATTTATGATGCAGGCTCTTCACCACTTTCAATAAACAAAAAGAAGCAGCGCTATGATTTAAATAATGTAGGTAGAATCACAAGTAGTGAATAGTGATAAATAAAGTTCATAAACAATCAAGTGACAAAATAAAGTCCAATAAATGGAAGAAAATCTTCAAAGGTGCAATGGATAAACCGGACAACTGAGTCCCTTAATAAGCAAAACCAGATGGGGCTGGATGGACCTTCACTACACCACAGTGTTACGAATAAAATGGGCGCTTACCAAATGGCAAGCTTAAAAAGCTTGTGACCTTAACCCGGTCGGGGCCTTTACTGAGATGGGAACACCGTTTGGACACTTCCTCAGACCGTGGATGGCTCACTATCCTCCACAAAGGAAACCAGGAAGCAGAGAGGGCTATGCCCATAACCTAGAGTTGTTCTCACATACTGGTTTTTAGGTTAGAATAGTAGGGACAGTGTAGAGTCCAAGAACAAAAACAAATATGCAGCTTCTGTGTGTTCAGGTCAAAAGCATGTGGTTGCCGCATCCGATCATTGTAAACTGCCTCTAGCTATGCTCACGTCAGGCATCACCACTTTCGCCATTATTTTTGCCCTTCTTAAATTAGGCTGGGAGTACGGTTCATGCTTCCCTTCGTAATCTTTTTTTTAAAAATTGCTACCATCTCCACCATCTTTTCAAAGGCCATATTGGAGGCCTTAAATCTCCTCTTCCCGGTTCAGAACATTTCGGGCTCCGGGCTTTCCTCGTTACTGGAGTTAGTACACACCTGCTGTGTCTCCGCCATTGCTACTCCTACTGCGCACTGTAGAGAGAAGGGGCGGAGAATATTTGTTAAAAAAGAACGTCAGGGGCGGGCAACGCAGGCGGAGTTTCACACATGCGCAGTGTGTATCCAAAGCTATCACGCATGTGCCGTACGTACGTTCTGTGCGTAGTAAAGTGTTTTTGTCTTGTGTATTATCTTTGACAGAAAACATGAATACTAAGTTTAAGGACCCTGAATTTCTGACTCAATTTATTGAGAAGTACAGGGAGATGAGGAATCTATGGGAGGTGAAACACCCTGCATATTATATTAAAACAATAAGGAAGTCAATGCTGGAGAAACTTCTCGCATTTGTGCAGACTTTCATCCCAGAAGCAACCTTTAAGTTTGTGGAAAATAAAATTGGGATCTTGCAAAATATGTATAGGAGGGAGCATAACAAAATCCAGATTTCCCTGAGATCAGGAGGATCAGCAGATGATGTGTATGTACCCAGGCTGTGGTACTACGATAAACTACGTTTTCTTGATGACCAGACTGAAGCCAGGGCATCACTTTCAACCCTTCCCTCCACCCTTCCCTCCACCCCAGCAGAGGCTGATGAGGAGCAAGCTGGGCCTTCCATCCTGAAAGAACCAGATGTGACCATCTGGAGCCAAGTATATTATTTTTAAACATATTTAGTGTCCAAATATTAATGATGTTAACTACATGTTTATAATTGATTACCTATTAATTTTTTTTTTTATGAAAAAAATTATGGATACATATCAATTGACAGTAGTGGCCAAAAATGTTTGTCACCAGCTTTAAAAAATGCTGGTATCATTTTGATACTCTTTTATATGTATTAACATTGAATTTGCAAGTCATGGGCTGAAAATTGTGTGCCATTGATGAAACAACAACTCAAGCTATGTCCTTTTTTTATACACAGGATGAGATCAGCCAGGAGGAAGGTGTGGAAAGTGTCATCCAGGGGGAGTCCGGGCCCAGTGTCATTGAGGCGGAGGCCGGGCCCAGTGTCATCCAGGAGGAGGAGGCAGGGGTTAGTGTCAGCCAGGAGGTGGCCGGGCCCAGTAGGAGCCTCACACAATCACAGGTTCCTCCCCTTTGCCTTCATACAAAAAGGCCCAGAAAGGGGACGGTGACAGAGGAGGCATCACTGCGCCTCATGATAGAAGCAACTCATTTCCTCAAGAGCCCCCCCGAAGCTGAAGAGGCCTATGGCTCCTATATAGCCAGCAGGTTGCTGAAAATGGAGAGAGGACCACGCCTCCTGTGTGAAAAACTTTTTTCTGATGTCCTTCACAAGGGGCTGAAGGGAGAGTTAACTGTCCACACACAAATAAATGATCAAGCCCCTCCTCCTGCCACAAGTCAACCACCAGGGCCCCAGCCTACAAGGAAGGCTGCAGGGAAGGGTGCAGGCCAGCATGAAGGGAAGGCTGGAACGAAGAGAAGAAAGTGATGACCTGGCTTCAGTCTGGTCTGACAGAAGACACAGGCTGGTGTACTACCACAGCCTGGGGACATATATGTCATCTGCTGCTGCTCTTGATCTTTGTGATTCTTGGACCAGATTGTGCTCCCTATTATATGGACTCCTCAAGATCCCAATTTTCTTTTCCACAGACTAGATGTGTGCCCTGGGGCCAAAAGTCTTCACAAATTCCAAAAACTTCTCCAGCGTTGACTTCATCTTTATTTTGTTAAACATAATAAATGTATATTTTATTTTCTTGTTAAATATATTTATTGAGTTTTCACAGAAGAAGAAATAAAATGATACAATACATGGATACATATCAATCATCAGAAGATCTTTGCAGTATGATAAAAAAGATAAATAAATAAGTTAATAAAATAAAGTAATTTTAGAGATATCTTACAACCTTATTTACTATATACTAGTTGGGATTCTAGATGTAAGATTAGAGAAATAAATCAAGTTATTAGACTAAGTATCCATAGGAATATTTTAGGAAATAATAAAAGAAAAGGAGAGGGAGGAGAGATAAAGATGGAAAGAAGGAAAGAAGAGAAAAAAAAAAAGAGAGTTTCCCGGGATGATGATCCAGCTCTCATTAGGTATACAAATATAATATATATTTCAGTAATAATATGATATATATCTTAGTGTGGTAACAACAGAGATTGGTCAAAATCTGTAGGGAGGTAGTTTTTAACCCACGGTTGCCAAATTTTGCGAAATGTATTTATTTTATTTTCTTCAATAGCTGTCATCTTGGCGTATAAAAGTGCTCTGTTCATTCTGTGTTTAGCTTCAGCAAGAATTAGATTTTGGGACTTCCACGCCTTGGCAATCGTTTGTTTAGCTGCAGTGCTAAGTTGGATAAACAATTGGAATTGAGTATGGGTGAGTATTGTGGGTTTAAGGTTTAGGAGTGCCGTTGCAGGATCTGGAGGAATCGTGATTTCCAGGGCTTTAGAAGCCATAAGAAATATATTCTTCCAGAATTCTTCAACTACGGGGCATTGCCACCATATGTGAAAATGTGTTCCTGCTGTGTCACATCCTCTAAAGCAATTAGGTGAATATGTGGGGACAAATTTAGCTATTCTAGCTGGTACAAGGTACCAGCGTGCTAGAACCTTGTAATTAGTTTCTACAGCAAAACAATTTGGAGAGGAAGTTTTGGTGGCTGACCATATATTCGCCCAATCTTGTTTATTAAACACTTGATTCATATCTTGTGCCCATTTAGTTGTGTATGAGGGTAGAAACTCACTAGATATCATATTAAGTTGGAAATATAATATTGAGATAAGTCCTCTAATGTGTGGATCACTTATACAAATCCGCTCAAATTGAGTCATTTGATTAAGAGTTGAGCCTGTACTAAGAAGTGGTTCATAAAACTTTTTAATTTGTAAATATTGAAATATTTCAGTTTTAGGTAACCCAAAGGTTTCACATAGTACAGGAAATGTATAAATAGCATTAGTCGAGGAAAGATTGTATAAACGAGTCAGGTTCGTAGAGGTCCATGCAGAGAATGATTTTGGGAATTTCCAGGCAGGATAAAAGGCTGGATTATTAAGAAATGAAAGCAAGGGATTATGTGTTGATTGAAGATTATGTGCAAATTTACATTTATCCCATACTGCTAGGGTCTGTTTCGTGATAGGATTAGAAAGATGTATTCTATCAGCAAGACAGAGCCAAAACATATTTGCCACTGAGATAGGGTCACTTTCCACTGATTCAATAGCTACCCATAGGGGAGCTTCTACAGAAGTATGATACTTGGGTATAAGTGCTAGCTGTGCAGCGTAGAAATAGGAGGAAAAGTTGGGCAATCCCAAACCACCACTCAATTTATTAAGGTTAAGCGTAGATTTAGGTATACGAGGTTTGGTGGTACCCCAAATGAAGGACATAACTCTACGTTGAGTAAGTCTAAGAAAGTAAGATGGTAAAGAAATAGGGAGTACCCTAAATAAATATAAGAATTTCGGCAGGATTGACATCTTTACCCCATTAATCCTTCCCAACCATGACAATGATAGAAGAGCCCATTGTTTCAGGAAGCCGGAAGTTTGTTTAAGGAGGGGTAAGTAATTTGCCGCAAAAAGGTCTTTAAGAGAGATTGTGAGTTTTATTCCTAGGTATGGAAGCTGCTTTGGAACCCAAGTAAAGGGTAAGGAAGTTTGTGCCTGCTGATGTTCTAATTGAGATAAGGAAATATTTAATGCATTTGATTTTGTTGGATTAACACAGTGGTTCTCAACTCCAGTCCTCAGGACCCACCAACAGGCCAGGTTTGCAAGATAGCTGAAATACATCACAGGTGATATCACTTGCTGCTCAGTGATTGCAGTATTCTAGTCTGCAACTCCCCAAGGTAATACTTAAAATCTGGCCTGTTGGTGGGTCCCAAGGACTGGAGTTGAGAACCACTGGATTAACATGTAGTCCTGATATTTGGGCAAAATTATCTAGTGTTTTTAGTAGATTAGGGGTGGATATATGGGGATGAGACAAAAATATGAGAATGTAATCCGCAAAGAGACATAGTTTATGGTGATAACCACCTAGTTCGATACCTTTAATGTCAGGATTGGTTGTAATAAGGTGTGCCAGGGGTTTTATTATTAGGGCAAAAAGTAGAGGGGAAAGAGGGCATCCTTGTCTAGTGCCTCTTTTGATATCAATCATTGTTGACTTATAGCCTGCATATTTGATATATGCTCTAGGATTATTGTATAAGGATGAGACCCAGGTTAAAAAATTGTTTCCAAATCCCCATTTACCAAGGACATATTCCATATAAGGCCACGTAACCAAATCAAATGCTTTCCTTATGTCTAAGGATACAAGGCAAGCTGGGATTCGTCTAGTTTTAGCCGCATTAATAAGTAAGAGTGCTCTCCTGATATTATCTCCAGCTGGGCATGTAGGCATAAAGCCTGTTTGGTCTTAATGGATTAGTAGGCCAATAATATTATTCAGTCTAGTGGCCAAAATGTTAGCAATTAATTTTATATAGAGATTTAGGAGGGATATAGGACGATAATTAGTCCAGGAGGTGGAGTCAGAATGTGGTTTGGGGATCATTGCTATTATAGAGGGGAGAGTCTCTGTTCTAAATGAGTTACCTTTAAGGATCGAATTGAAGGCTTTAGTTAAGACAGGTGTTAAGATTGATGCAAATTGTCTATATGTTGCCGAAAATCCATCTGGGCCTGGTCTTTTACGTAATTTTAAAGATTTTATTGCGTTAAGGACTTCAGTATCTGTAATTGGACATTCAAGAAGATCTTTCTGTTGTTGATCAAGGTTAGGAAGCGTGATATTGGAGAACAGTGTGTCTGCTTTAGTTTTATCAAAATTTGAGGCAGAAGAATATAGTTTAGATAACTTAGAGCGAAAAATTTCAAGTATTTTCACTGGGTTACTAGTGTAAGATTCCCGGGATACTTTCAATCTGATAGGCGTATGTATATGTTGTGAATTTTTTAAAATTCTGTCCATAGGTGTATCAGGTTTATTTGCCCTGCGATATTGAACATGCTGGCGTTTACTTATAAGTTTATCTGTGGTATCAGTAAGAAAAAGATCTAGATCCAGGCAGGCTTTTTCTAGTTTGGTACTGTTGGTAGCATTCGGGGAGGTTTGAAAAGTTTGATGACAGTCATTAAAGGTAGATTCAAGTTTTGCAAACAACAGTTTGCGTTCTCTTTTAAGGTTAGTTGCTTGTTGTATCAGTCTACCCCTAATGACTACCTTGTGCGCCTCCCATAATGTAATAGCAGAGACATTGTCTGTATCATTGGATTTTAGGTAATCAGAAAGTGCTTTTTCAATCTCAACACAATGAGAAGGGTGGGTCAGAATTGAATCGTTTATACACCAAGTGGTATCGTGTGATCTAGGAATTGTGGAAGCAATGGTAATGAATACTGCGCAGTGGTCTGTCCATGGAAAAGGAATGATTTTGGATGATATGATTTCTGGTAGCATACTTGACGGGATTTTAATATGATCTACTCGTGAAAAAGAGTTATGCGGATAAGAATAATGAGTGAATAGTGAACCCTATAATGAGTGAACCCTACTAATAGGGTTCATCTCTCGCCAAGTATCTACCAGGCTATGAGTGGTGAGTAGATGTTTAAAAGTTACCTTTATTGAGTTTGTGGTAGGTCCAGGGGGAGATTTATCTAAGAACGGGAAAATAGTAGCATTAGAATCCCCACAAATAACAACAGTACCAAACTTATGTACTTCTATAAGTTGAAAAAGGTGGGATAAGAAAGCAGTTGGGCATTTGTTGGGGGCATAATAAGACACAATAGTAATAGGATTATCAGAAATAAATCCTGTTAGGAGAACATATCCTTCAGGGTCTGTTATTTTGGATACAAGGTTAAACGGAGTGGAACGGTGAAAACCAATGAGAGTTCTGCGCTGTTTAACCGTAGCTGAAGCAGTATAGAATTGTGGATATGATGATGAAAGAAATTTGGGATTTAAGTTTGTCAGTAAAATGCGTTTCCTGCAAACATATAATATTAGCTTTTTTCATAGCAAAAGAGAATAGAGACCCCCATAACAATGGTAGGAGTCCTTAGGTGGAATAAAGGGCAACAAGAAATTCCTAAGGGATGTATAACATCGGAGGACCACAGGAACTATTCCATTACTATCATGGAAAAATTTTGCTTAAATTGTTACAAAAAAAGAAAAATAAAGTTCAAAAACTTGAGAGGAAAAAAAAACAGAAAAAAGTTAATATAAATTAAAAAAAATATATATTAAAAAAAAATATATATATATATATATATATATATATATATATATATATATATATATATATATATATATATATTTATTTTTTTGTAACATAACAGTAGTATGTAGCCATAACTCATTTTAGTCATGAATATGGCCAGTTAATTAACTCTGTCAGCATACTGTGCTGGAAAAAAGTAGCAAGGACAAAAAACTAGTCTGGCTTAGATTGTCAGTCCATTGAATCCTCATTGTTTGGTGGTGAATGTTCATATCGACCTCGCTCGTTTTGCTGTGTAGAACGAAAATCTGAGCGCCTATGAGACTGGTCATTTGGTAAGATTGCTTCGGCTAGGCCCATATCAAATAGGGCTGACTTCAAGTCCTCTGAAGAGCGACAAACATATTTTGTTTCCAAATGAGTAAATCTGAGACAAAAAGGAAATCCCCATTGATAGGAAATTTGATTTCTCTGGAGTACCTGGAGTTGAGGTTTAAGTGCACGTCTTTTTGCAACCGTTAGTGGGGACAAATCCGTGAAGAGTTGATAGGTATTGCCCTGGAAGCTAAGAGATTCTCTCCCTCTGGCAGCTTTTAGTATCTGTTCTTGGGTTCTGTAAAAGTGCAATTTAGCTATAATATCCCTCGGGGGACCATTTATTTTGCTTGGGGCTAACGCTCTATGCACTCTATCCATTTCGAACCTGTCAATAGGGGTTCCAGGTAATAATTCTTGAAAGAGCGCCGTGATATTAGCCTGCAGGTCTAGAACAGATTCAGGGATTCCCCTGATTCGCAGATTCGATAGACGATCTCTGTTCTCTTGGTCCTCTAAACGATTTTGTAATGTAAGGTTTTCCTCTTTTAGTACCTTCATCTCAGACATGTAGTTCTGTGTAAAATTATCAATTTCATCAACCCTCAGTTCTAAGTCAGCTGTTCTCTGACCTAGTTCTCTAATTTCTTTAGTCAGTTTGTCAGTTATATGATCAGAAGTCTGTTTGAGGGCTTTCTGAAGCATACATTCAAATTTTTTGAAGATGTCAGACTGTGTAGCAGCTTGTAATTCACAGTATTCATATTCAGACTCAGACTCACCGTTAGCAGCCTGTGTCTTCTGACTGTGAGGTAAAGATTTTTCAGTGTATTCACCGCTGTGCTGATTGTGAGGTAAAGATTTTTCAGTGTGTTCACCGCTGTGCTGACTGTGAGGTAAAGATTTTCCAGTGTATTCACCGCTGTGCTGACTGTGAGGTAAAGATTTTTCAGTGTATTCACCGCTGTGCTGACTGTGAGG
Organism: Lithobates septentrionalis; assembly: GCA_037952835.1. NCBI lineage: Eukaryota > Metazoa > Chordata > Amphibia > Anura > Ranidae > Lithobates > Lithobates septentrionalis. Next base: position 1,331,812 of record JBBDGP010001290.1, on the reverse strand, counting down.
TAAAGATTTTCCAGTGTATTCACCGCTGTGCTGACTGTGAGGTAAAGATTTTTCAGTGTATTCTCCACTGTGCTGACTGTGAGGTAAAGATTTTCCAGTGTATTCACCGCTGTGCTGACTGTGAGGTAAAGATTTTTTAGTGTATTCACCGCTGTGCTGTGGGGGAGAGGATGCCGTCGCCATTCCAGCCGACAGCCTGTGTGCCGTTTCCTTTGTTTTTCCTGCTTTAATTTTCGTTTTAGGAGCTCTCAAGACCATTGTCAGTGAAGCTGACTGTATTAGGTAGGATTTTCTGCAGTTTTGGGATACTTGCTGGTTCACTGGGACCTGTAGTCCTCCGATGAAAACTCCCAAGGAGCAGAGCTCTAAGGTAACATTACCTTCACCTCAGGCTGCCGCGCATGTGCCATGTATATTTTATTTTATGAAAATACTTGCCTATGTGTTTTTATTATTAACATCATTTTTTATAGACAATGTAAAATTAACAAGGGACAACAACCTCCTTGAGGTTCCAAAAATAAAAAAATATTTAATGTTCTTGTGGTAACTTTACAAAAAAAAAGAAAACATATACAAATATAAGGTTCTTTGTGGTAACTTTACACCAAAAATAAAAAGATATATGGAGATAAATATAAAATAATTTTGTAAAAATCCTAAAAAATGATCTTGATGAAATAAAAAATAATAAAAGATGACTCCAAAAAACAATTGTGTAAACATTAGTATGGAGATATGGCTTTAAAAAAAAAACAATATCATTCATGACATCAGGATAAATAATCCAGAAATAAGTTTGTGAGAACTCTGTGTGAATATGAACAGCAAAAACAACTTTGTTCTTCTAGCATTATAAAGAAGACAATAATGCGCTGCATTAAACGAACACAGAATTTGCAGCGTGAGGAATGTGCTACCTACAATACGAACACTAGTTTTACCAGACCGAGCGCTTCCGTTTCGTACTTGCTTCAGAGCATGGGCCGTTTTTTGTCCATCGGACTAGCATACAGATGAGCGGATTTCTTGATAGGAACTGGGTCCGGTGGAGTTACGACGTAAAGAATTAAAGCATGTTTCAAATCTAAAGTCCATCAGATTTTCGACTGGAAAAGTCAGCTAAAGCCCACACGCGATCAGATTGTACGCCGGATTCGGTCCGTCAGACCAGTCCGGTCGAAAAGTCCGCCCATGTGTACGCTGCATAAGGCTTGAAAAACAAAAGATTATATATTTAATTTTTACCATCAAATTATGAAAATGCACATTTTATTGAAAATGAAAAGTTACTTTTATCATATTTGAATACCTGCAGCTACAGAGTAAAAAAGATAGAGATAAATAAAAGATAAAAGTTAAAAAGAGTAAAAAGAAAAGAAAAAAAAAACAAATTCCATTGTTAGATGTACTCCCAGTGTAAATATGTTTTGTATTATCAAGAATTCAGACATTTTAAATGACATGTCAACTTATCAGAAACTTGACAGATACCCCTCCAGCCTTTTTTTTTACTTGCAAAATTTCAAAATGCAATTCAGTACAGCTAAAAAATGTATTTTTTTTAAATAACACAAACCTCAATGATGCACAAGAACCCGAATTAGATATCAGCCCCAAATGTGTGGTAATTTCAAAAGTTTTAAACAGGCAGATATCTAGAAATGTTTAACCACTTGATTTCCAAAGACTCTATAAAATTGGCCTGAACTTCAAGTGCTTAAAACAAGGATCTGGCTGCAGCTGTTCTTTTCAGACAGCTTCTGGCTTATTAGTAAAAATGATCTTTGCAGCTATAGAGCCATTTGATACTTTTTACTGTACTGCAAAGGGCCGTGCTCCCCTGCCGATTCCACCCCCAGTGGTTCCCAAGTTTTCCTGTCCCTCTGAGGAACCTGGGACGGCAGTACATATGTTCAAGATGCTGAGCAGGAGTAGCTTGATGAACCCCAGTGTCCTGTTCTCCCCAATGAATGAACATATAATTGGTGAGCATTTAGTCATTCTCCAGCTCCTGTGGCAGAGGAAGCAGCTAATCAAGCACAAATGTGCTGCCTAATAGACCCCTGATGTCTCCATAAAGAGAACCTATCACCCTTCCATGCTATAACATAGGGGGCTTGTTAGCTCACTTGTGATAGCAACAAGGTTAATTCATAAGGCACACAATTTATATGTAAACAGCAGATGTGCCACCCATAAGAGGTATTGCCATGAACATTGGAGGTTGGGAAATAATTCTAGGGCCATAACTCATAGTTAAAGTGATAGTAAACCGTTGTTTTGTTTTTTTGTTTTTAAATCCTGCAAGGCAATGCCATAATGTGTTAGTATCCATCACATACTAGCACATTATGGGAAACTTACCTTAAAACAAAGCTCTCCAGTGAAGCACTGTCACCTCTGAAGGCGCTTCCATCTTCACCCGGTCTTCCTTCCGGGTTCGCAGGCTCTGGCTGTGTGAGTGGCCGGAGCCACAATGATGTGACTCCCGTGCATGCTCATGGGAGCCGCCATTCACAGCACAGGACTCTGAAGGAACGGCACAGTATGGCATTCCTTCAGAGCGTATGCGCCGGTGACATCACCAGCTGCATCCAATGCACATTTAGGAGATATTCACTATACCTATAGGTAAGCCATACTATAGGATTACCTTTAGGTAAACGTCATGTATGGGAGTTTACCCTCACTTTAATTGTGCAGATAATCAGCATGGGCAGGTGACAGGTGCCTTTTTTGGGAACAGCAGGGGGTCTATTAGATGCCCAATGTCACTTCTGCTCTCCACTGCTGTTAATCATATCTATGGACAATTTTGGGTACTTTTTTTTCTTGCCATTTCCCCAGCATGTGCAATTTTAAGGATTGACTTGTTTTGGTATCTATTTATTCAACGCAACCCCATCTTTTATATTTCACCAACAAATTGGGTATTATGTTGTGTTTGTGTGCACTAAAATTGATTTTACTATATTCTTTCCTGAAAATATGAGTTTGATAAAAGTTGCGCAAATATTGTATACCATAAAAAATTGCAACTGTCACTATTTTATTCTAAAGACTTCTGCTTTCAGAAAATATAATATATATAATATAATATATATATAAAAAAATATATATAATATAATATAATTGTTTGGGGTGCTAAAATAAAATGGTGCTAAAATAAAATGGAGGTAATCCTATAGAATTGAAACTGCATATGAGAACAGGACTAGTTTAGGATATAATGGGATCCTGGACAGAAGTCATTGGATCCTCCAATGTTTGTAATCATAGGGTCATTTACCGAATATTACATTCATAACAGCATTACCAGAGAAGGTAAGAAGAGACAAACTTTTCTCCAATGAGACCATAGCATTCTACAAAGCCATCATGAAACTAAACACAATTTAATTTTCTTTTCTTTTATTTCTTATATTCCCTATTTAATGTATTTCTCTATTGAAATATACAAGGTAATTACCACACTGTCAAATATTTCTCATCATTTACCTTTCCTAAACACAAGAACTTAACGCTTTAACAAATATTATCTGTTAGAAATTCTGTATATAACCCTAAAGACTTCTTCCTTCACACTTTTGGCCTTTCGTAGTTTAGGTTGTTTTTGCATTCTAGCTTTCCACATTTTACATTCTGCTTATAAATTTCCTTGTTTCTTGCACACAAAACAGTTACATGTTTCTTGTTGCATGATGCTGTTTTTATTCCTGCCTTTTGTCTTTCAAGCAAACTCTGCGACAGAAGCACCATCACTAGTAATACTTTTTGTTTTACTCTTATATTTATCCACAAGCTTTCCCTTAACATAGTCCAAAGTCAGTTCATCATCTGGACATGCATCAAGTGCTGTGACAGGCATTTCATAACTTTCTGGTAAGCCACTGAGTAGGGATAGGCAAGCGGTTCGGCCTGAGCATGAGTTCGGGCTGAACTATGGATGTTCGCACGTTCGCCGAACAACCAAATTATCGGAGCTTTCGACCGTTTGTTCTGCCCGTCGAACAACCACAATGCACTGTGCCGCTGCAAAGTGCATTGAAAGCCCTGGTTGGCTGAAGCAATGAAAGCTTTGCCCAATCAGGGCACAGAGCACTTTTAGAGCCATGATTGGACGCTGTCATGATGACTTTATCCAATCATGGCTCATTGCTCTTAGTCCCGCCCCACACTATAAAAGTATTCTTTCAATAGCAGACATTTTTAGTGTGATACTGGCGTGGAGAGGGATATAACAGGGCTCTGTTCCGTGCTGCTAGACAGTTAGTGTGCTATAGTGTGCTATTATGATTCTATTGTCAGTGTAGAATATCAGTTTAGTGTGAATGTAGTGTAGGGATGAGCCAAACACCCAGTTCGGTTCGCAGCAGAACATGCGAACAGGCAAAACAATTTGTGCGAACACCGTTAATGTCTATGGTACACGAACGTGAAAAATCAAAAGTGCTAATTTTAAAGGCTTATATGCAAGTTATTGCCATAAAAATTGTTGGGGGCCTGGGTCCTGCCCCAGGGGACATGTATCAATGCAAAAAAAGTTTTAAAAACAGCCGTTTTTTCAGGAGCAGTAATTTTAATAATGCTTAAAATGAAACAATAAAAATGAAATATTCCTTTAAATATCATGCCTGGGGGGTCTCCTTAGTCTGCCTGTAAAGTGGCACATCTTTCCCATGTTCATACCAGTGCCACAGCAAAATTACATTTCTAAAAGGAAAAAATGTCATATAAAACTGATCGAGGTTGTAATGTATTGTTGGACCCCGGCAATATACATAAAAATCATTGAAAAAAACGGCGTGAGTTCCCCCCCAGTCCATTACAAGGCCCTTTGGGTTTGATATGAACATTAAGGGAACCCCGTGCCAAAATTATAAAAAACAAATGGCGTGGGGGTCCCCCCAAAATCCATACCAGGTCCTTCAGGTCTAGTATGAGTTTTAAGGGGAACCCCGTGCCAAATTAAAAAAATGACGTGGGGGTCCCCCCAAAATACATACCAGACCCTTATCCGAGCATGCAACCTGGCAGTTTGCAGGAAAAGGGGGGATGAGAGAGCACCCCCCGAACCATACCAGGCTGCATGCCTTCAACATGGGGAGGGTGCTTTGGGGTCCCCCCAAAACACCTTTTCACAATGTTGATGGGGACAAGGACCTCTTCCCCACAACCCTTGCTTGATGGCTATGGGGGCTTATCGGAATCCCGGCCCTCCCCTATGTGAATGGGTATCAGGTGCATTGTACCCCTACCCATTCACCAAAAAATTTCTAAAACGTAAAAATGACAGGAGACAGTTTTTGACAATTCCTTTATTAAAAAAAAAGTGTCCCGCGATGTCCATCCATCTTTAACCACTTGCCGACCGCTTCACGCATATATACGTGAGCAGAATGGCACGGGCAGGCAGAATCACGTACCCATACGTGATTGCCTTCCCGCGGGCGGGGGGTCCGATCGGACCCCCCAGTGCCAGGGGCGGTCGGCATTTGTCTGGGAGCATTGAGAGGCGAGGGGGAGGCCATCCGATCGTGGCACCCCCTCGCGATCGCTCCCAGCCAATGAGAAACATCCCCTGCCTGTGTATAGTACACACAGGCAGAGGATGTGATGTCATCTCTCCTCGGCTCGGCAGTTTCCGTTCCGGCGCCGAGGAGAGAAGACTTCACAGTGAGTGAACACACACACACACAGTAGAACATGCCAGGCACACATAACACCCCCGACCCCCCCGATCGCCCCCCGATCACCCCCCAATCACCCCTCCCCCCCTATGTCACACTGACACCAAGCAGTACTTTTTTTTTTCTGATTACTGCATGGTGTCAGTTTGTGACAGTTAGAAGTGGTAGGGCAGTGAGTGTTAGCCCCCTGTAGGTCTAGGATACCCCCCTAACCCCCCCTAATAAAGTTTTAACCCCTTGATCACCCCCTGTCACCAGTGTCGCTAAGCGATCATTTTTCTGATCGCTGTATTAGTGTCGCTGGTGACGCTAGTTAGGGACGTAAATATTTAGGTTCGCTGTCAGCATTTTATAGCGACAGCGACCCCCATATACTATCTAATAAATGTTTTAACCCCTTGATTGCCCCCTAGTTAACCCTTTCACCACTGATCACCGTATAACTGTTACGGGTGATGCTGGTTAGTTCGTTTATTTTTTATAGTGTCAGGGCATCCGCCGTTTATTACCGAATAAAGGTTTAGCCCCCTGATCGCCCGGCGGTGATATGCGTCGCCCCAGGCAGCGTCAGATTAATGCCAGTATCGCTAACAGTCACGCACGCAGCATACGCCTCCCTTAATGGTATAGTATCTGAACGCATCAATATCTGATCCGATCAGATCTATACTAGCGTCCCCAGCAGTTTAGGGTTCCCAAAAACGCAGTGTTAGCGGGATCAGCCCAGATACCTGCTAGCACCTGCATTTTGCCCCTCCACCCGGCCCAGCCCAGCCCACCCAAGTGTAGTATCGATCGATCACTGTCACTTACAAAACACTAAACGCATAACTGCAGCGTTCACAGAGTCAGGCCTGATCCCTGCAATCGCTGACAGTTTTTTTGGTAGCGTTTTGGTGAACTGGCAAGCACCAACCCCAGGCAGCGTCAGGTTAGTGCCAGTACCGCTAACATCCACGCACGCAGCGTACACCTCCCTTAGTGGTATAGTATCTGAACAGATCAATATCTGATCCGATCAGATCTATACTGGCGTCCCCAGCAGTTTATGGTTCCCAAAAACGCAGTGTTAGCGGGATCAGCCCATATACCTGCTAGCACCTGCGTTTTGCCCCTCTGCCTGGCCCGGCCCAGCCCACCCAAGTGCAGTATCGATCGATCACTGTCACTTACAAAACACTAAATGCATAACTGCAGCATTCACAGAGTCAGGCCTGATCCCTGCGATCGCTAACAGTTTTTTTGGTAGCGTTTTGGTGAACTGACAAGCACCAGTGGCCTAGTACACCCTGGTCATAGTCAAACCAGCACTGCAGTAACACTTGGTGATGTGGCGAGTCCCATAAGTGCAGTTCAAGCTGGTGAGGTGGCAAGCACAAGTAGTGTCCCGCTGCCACCAAAAAGACAAACACAGGCCCATCGTGCCCATAATGCCCTTCCTGCTGCATTCACCAATCCTAATTGGTAACCCACCGCTTCTGCAGCACCCGTACTTCCCCCATTCACATCCCCAACCAAATGCAGTCGGCTGCATGAGAGGCATTTTCTTTATGTCCTCCCGAGTACCCCTACCCAACGAACCCCCCCAAAAAAGATGTTGTGTCTGCAGCAAGCGCGGATATAGGCGTGACACCCGCTATTATTGTCCCTCCTGTCCTGACAATCCTGGTCTTTGCATTGGTGAATGTTTTGAACGCTACCATTCACTAGTTGAGTATTAGCGTAGGGTACAGCATTCCATAGACTAGGCACACTTTCACAGGGTCTCCCAAGATGCCATCGCATTTTGAGAGACCTGAACCTGGAACCGGTTACAGTTATAAAAGTTACAGTTACAAAAAAAGTGTAAAAAAAAAAAAACAACACAAACAAAAATATAATTTTTTTTATTGTTCTCTCTCTCTCTATTCTCTCTATTGTTCTGCTCTTTTTTACTGTATTTTATTCTGCAATGTTTTATTGTTATTATGTTTTATCATGTTTGCTTTTCAGGTATACAATTTTTTATACTTTACCGTTTACTGTGCTTTATTGTTAACCATTTTTTTGTCTTCAGGTACGCCATTCACGACTTTGAGTGGTTATACCAGAATGATGCCTGCAGGTTTAGGTATCATCTTGGTATCATTCTTTTCAGCCAGCAGTCGGATTTCATGTAAAAGCAATCCTAGCGGCTAATTAGCCTCTAGACTGCTTTTACAAGCAGTGGGAGGGATTGCCCCCCTGCTTCCACTGTCTTCCGTGTTTTTCTCTGGCTCTCCTGTCTCAACAGGGAACCTGAGAATGCAGCCGGTGATTCAGCCAGCTGACCATAGAGCTGATCAGAGACCAGAGTGGCTCCAAACATCTCTATGGCCTAAGAAACCGGAAGCTACGAGCATTTTATGACTTAGATTTCGCCGGATGTAAACAGCAGGAAATTGGGAAAGCATTTTATCACACCGATCTTGGTGTGGTCAGATGCTTTGAGGGCAGAGGAGAAATCTAGGGTCTAATAGACCCCAATTTTTCCAAAAAAGAGTACCTGTCACTACCTATTGCTATCATAGGGGATATTTACATTCCTTGAGATAACAATAAAAATGATTTAAAAAAAAAAAAAAATGAAAGGAACAGTTTAAAAATAAGATGAAAGCAAAAAAATAATAATAAAAAAAAAAAAAGCACCCCTGTCCCCCCTGCTCTCGCTTACGTTCATCTCCAACATCGTGCTTATCCCTAGTGTAGTGTGACCATCATTCATCTTTACATTAGTGTGAATCTAGGGATCGTTCAGTCAGTGTGAGTGTGCCCCCCCCCCAACGTCTTCCGTGTTTTTCTCTGGCTTTCCTGTCTCAACAGGGAACCTGAGAATGTAGCCGGTGATTCAGCCAGCTGACCATAGAGCTGATCAGAGACCAGAGTGGCTCCAAACATCTCTATGGCCTAAGAAACCGGAAGCTACGAGCATTTTATGACTTAGATTTCGCCGGATGTAAACACTCACCATGCCTCTCAGCAAATAGCTTGGGGTGTCTATTTTCCAAAATGGGGTCATTTGGGGGGGGGGTTTGTGCCACCTGGGCATTCCATGGCCTCCGAAACTGTGATAGGCAGTGAGGAGTAAAATCAAAAATGTACGCCCTTAGAAATCCTGAAGGCGGTGATTGGTTTTCGGGGCCCCGTACGTGGCTAGGCTCCCAAAAAGTCCCACACATGTGGTATCCCCATACTCAGGAGAAGCAGCTAAATGTATTTTGGGGTGCAATTCCACATATGCCCATGGCCTGTGTGAGCAATATATCATTTAGTGACAACTTTGTGCAAAAAAAAAAAAAAAAATTGTCACTTTCCCGCAACTTGTGTCAAAATATAAAACATTCCATGGACTCAACATGCCTCAAAGCAAATAGCTTGGGGTGTCTACTTTCCAAAATGGGTCATTTGGGGGGGTTTTATGCCATCTGGGCATTTTATGGCCTTCAAAACTGTGATAGGTAGTGAGGAGTAAAATCAAAAATGCACGCCCTTAGAAATCCTGAAGGCAGTGATTGGTTTTCGGGGCCCCGTACGCGGCTAGGCTCCCAAAAAGTCCCACACATGTGGTATCCCCATACTCAGGAAAAGCAGCTAAATGTATTTTGGGGTGCAATTCCACATATGCCCATGGCCTGTGTGAGCAATATATCATTTAGTGACAACTTTCTGTAATTTTTTTTTTTTTTTGTCATTATTCAATCACTTGGGACAAAAAAAATGAATATTCAATGGGCTCAACATGCCCCTCAGCAAATTCCTTGGGGTGTCTACTTTCCAAAATGGGGTCATTTGGGGGGGTTTTGTACTGCCCTGCCATTTTAGCACCTCAAGAAACGACATAGGCAGTCATAAATTAAAGGCTGTGTAAATTCCAGAATATGTACCCTAGTTTGTAGGCGCTATAACTTTTGCGCAAACCAATAAATATACACTTATTGACATTTTTTTTACCAAAGACATGTGGCCGAATACATTTTGGCCTAAATGTATGACTAAAATTGAGTTTATTGGATTTTTTTTAGAACAAAAAGTAGAAAATATCTTTTTTTTTCAAAATTTTCGGTCTTTTTCCGTGTATAGCTCAAAAAATAAAAACGGCAGAGGTGATCAAATACCATCAAAAGAAAGCTCTATTTGTGGGAAGAAAAGGACGCAAATTTCGTTTGGGTACAGCATTGCATGACCGCGCAATTAGCAGTTAAAGCAACACAGTGCCAAATTGTAAAAAGTGCTCTGGTCAGGAAGGGGGTAAAACCTTCCAGGGCTGAAGTGGTTAATATCCATACAAGACCCAAAGGGCCTGGTAATGGACTGGGGGGTACCCATGCCATTTGTCTCACTGATTTTCATCCATATTGCCAGGACCCGACATTACATTAAACCCGCAAGCAGTTTTAAATGAGATTTTTTCCTTTAAAAATGACATTTGGTGCAGGGACTGTTCTAAACACGGGAAACACGCACCACTTTACAGGCATACTATAGACACCCCCCAGGTGTCTTTAAGCATCATTAAAATCACTGCTCCCGAAAAAACGGCTGTTTTTAAAAGTTTTTTTTGCATTGATACATGTCCCCTGGGGTAGGACCCGGGTCCCCAAACCCTTTTTAGGACAATACCATGCAAAATAGCTTTTAAAATGAGCACTTTTGATTTTAAACGTTTGAGTCCCATAGACGTCAATGGGGTTCTAAGGTTCGTGCGAATTTTCGGTCCGTTCGCAGGTTCTGGTGCGAACCGAACCGGGGGGTGTTCGGCTCATCCCTACTGATAATAAAAAGCATCTGTCCACAGACTCCGTGGACCGTCTGACATTTATCAAAATGAATCAGTCATGGATTACCAGCAGCTATAAAGCCCCTGATGCCGATGTCGCTGATTAAGTGTTTTTGGTATGTGGAATCTCTGCAGGATGTCTAGGTTGCCTAGAGTTGTGGGTGTTGATTTCATCTGGAAGAATGTTTTTGGTGTAGGTTTCTTGAGCACAATTAACACCCAAAGACCAATTTCATTGCAATTTTGGACAGCAAAGCTAATTCTTGCTTTCATCAAGAGTACCTCTTATAGGGTTACGGTATGAAGGCGTCACCGACACCCAAAAAGCAATTTTTCCACACCCATTACTTCTATCCAAACTCAGTGGAAGAGACACTGAAATGTATCCAAAAAATCTCTAATCTTGTTTCCAGTGCACTACATTGTGGCCTCATCATACAGACTGGCTCCCCAAGCCATTGCTTCCAAAAGAAAAAAAGATTGCAGGGAAAATGTCATTTTTTTAGCTTTATAAATACAATTATTGCTGAAGCAGCTTTTATACACAGTACAGATGTGCCACTTTACAGGTAGACTTAGGTGACCCCCCCCCCCCCCCCCCATGCACTATATTGAAAGGATTTTTAATTTTTATGCTTTCGCTTTAAGCAGCAATAAGTCACTGCTCATTTACAAATGAAATTTTTTACAAATGTTTTTTTCATTGATACATGTCCCCCAGGGGAGTGCCGGGGACCCAAGAACCATTGTATGCCCAATTACTTGCATATAAGGCTTCAAAATGTTTTGATTTTTCTAGTTCGGATCCCATAGACTTCAATGGGTTTCGTTATTTGATTCTGAACTTTTGCAATGTGACATTAAAGGAGAAGTACAGCCAAAGCTTATTTGGCTGTACTTCTACTGTGGATCTCAGGAGTGCAGTTCGTTCTGACCCATTTTCAGTTGAAGCCCGTTGTCGGCTGACGTCACAGAGCCAGTCCAGGCTTGGGCAAGATGGTGACAATGATGTCGGGATCCACCCACATGCCTGGACTGGCACCCAACTCAGCCTCCCAGCCAGTCACTGAGACCCTGAGCCGACCGCTCCTACCCCCTCCCAGTTAGTGCGGGGGGGAAGAGTACCAAGTGATTGGTGGTGTTTGATCACTCTCTTCTCAGTGTTAGAGCCTGCGGTGGTAGGTAAGTATGATTCAGAAAAAAAAAAACATACTTCTCTTTTAAAATCTTTCATTTCTTCTGCTATACCTCTGTGGCGTTTAACCATTTCCAAGGTGTGCCTCATGTAATCCTGCATATCCTGGACTTTCAGCTTAGTTCAGTGTAGCTTTTAACTCCAATACAGTTTGGTGCTAAGATTAGCTCTTTCATGCACCTTTTGTAATCCTTCCCACATGTCTTTCACACTTACATATTCATCTTCTATGTGAAGAGAGATTGTGCTCGGAGCTTTTCGGTCTTTCTCTATCCACTCATCTGAAGGATCTTCTGGCCTGACTTCATTTATTAACTTCCACATACCTTCTCTTATTATTAGCATTTTCATCTTGAATTTCCAAGACTGGTAGTTCTGGTCTGTGAGATTTGCAAATAAAAGCTTTGCTGCAATTGTGTTACTGGCCATTTTCTTTTATTCTGTTGCAGTCTTCTTTCTGTTGCTGTATCTTGCAATTATTTGCTGTAGCTGGCTATGACTGGGCTATGACAAGGTTCTCAGCTTTTCTCTTGGTGGGTGTCTAGGCCAGTGTTTCTCAACTCCAGTCCTCAAGGCACGCCAACAGGTCATGTTTTCAGGATTTCCATTATTTTGCACAGGTGATTTGATCAGTTTCACTGCCTTAGTAATTACCACAGCTGTTTTATCTGAGGGAAATCCTGAAAACATGACCTGTTGGGGTGCCTTGAGGACTGGAGTTGAGAAACACTGGTCTAGGCTATGCCTGGGCCCATAACCTATATTCTGTATATAGCCCTAAAGAACAGACAGTGCACAATTCACATGGGCTTTTCTGCTTAACTGCCCCAATGAAACAGGAACTTTATTAAAGGAAAAGACATAGAGCATACCATGGATGCAGCTACAAACTTTTAAAAACTGTCATCTACTGGTTGAAAAATATATCTCTACTAAATACTGATGTACAGTAGTTGTTGCACAAAATACAATTCTGTATTCTAACAACCCCATGCAACAACTACTTCCTTATATTAGTCCCATTTTGGATCTCAGTTCTATAAATCTGTTTCTTGTGTGTGGTTTTGTCAAATCATCTGCAACCATGTTATTAGTTTCACAATACGTAAGCACAATTACATTTTTTTCCAACCAGATCATGAATGTAATGATGTCTGACATCAATATGTTTATTTCTGGCATTGATCTTCTCATTGGTGGTAAGTTTGATACATCCTTGATTGTCCTTATATAAGATTGTAGGCTGGGACAGTGGCTCTCCAAGATCTTCAAGCAATTGACGTAATCACATAGCTTCTTGACTGGCATAGGCAGCAGCAATGTATTCTGCCTCTGTAGAAGACAAAGCTACTTAGATCTGCTTGCTGGACCAAGATATAGCACTGTTTCCTAATTTGAACAAGTAACCACTTGTGGATTTACTAGTGCTTAGGTCACCTGCCCAATCAGAGTCTACATATCCAATGAGGTTCAAATCACCAACTGCAGACATCTTCAGACTCAAGTCATTTGTTTGTTTGAGATACAGTATATCATTGACTCTCTTGATTGATATCCAGTCTCTTTGACATGGTTCACTCGTGCATCTACAAAGAAGCGACATGCAGCTGCAATGTCTGAAGGTGTAGTATTTGCCATATTTAGCAATACCCCCCACTGCTTATCTGTACTGATCATTAGTAGGAAGACTATCCTCATCCCCTTCTGTTTTTAGGTACGCTGTGTCCATGAGCGTACTTGCTTCTTTGGTTTCAGTCATGCCAAACTGCTGGAGCACTACCAAAATGTTAGATTTTGGATTTAACAGAAAGCTGCCATTAATTCCTAGGTAATATGTCACTTCCCCAAGATCTTTAGTCTCAAAATGCTGATTAAGCACTGCAGTCAATTTTGCAACTTCCTCATTTTTTTTGTGAGTAACAATCAAGTCATCTGCATAGAGTAAAATATACATATATTCCGAATCTATACATTTTGAGTATAGATATGGGTCAGCTCTGCTTTGTGTGAATCCTTTGTCTAGCAAGGCTTATTTTTAAATTTCATGCGCTAAATGATTACTTAAAGTGGTAGTAAACCCTCACATATACTCAGTGAAGTGAATAGTCTCAGATGATACACAGAGATGAAACAAATCTTCCTACATATGTTTTACTTGTATATCTGCTGTCTTCAGCTTTCTGCACTCTCTGGAAAGTGCAGATCATGTTAGACATATGTCTTCCTCTTTCAGCAGTGGGTGGGGAGTCTGGGCTTACACTGTGTGAGAGCTGATTGGAGGAAAGGCACCCCCCCCCCCCACATAGGCAGAGGAACGAAGGAACATGCAGAGCTATAGTCTGAATAGACAAGTTCCCTGTTAATCTCCCTCTAAGCTCCCTCCCCACCACAATGTTTCAGCTGTTGTGATCTCATGTGTAGGAGAATTTGTCAAAAGTGACTCTGCTGATAAAAGAGGAATGAAGCACCAGATAGAAATGACACTTACACCGTCTGTGTGTATGCTTCATCGGACTTTTGCTGGTGGAATTTCCGCCATAAAAAGATTGAGAGCAGGTTCTCTATTTTTCCCGACGGAAAAAGTTACTATCGGAAATTCCGATTTTCTGTAGCAATTCCGACACGCAAAATTCGTATGCATGCTCGGAAGCATTGAACTTCATTTTCTCGGCTTGTCGTAGTGTTGTACATCACCGCGTTCTTGACGGTCAAAAGTTCATAGAAGTTTTGTGTGACCGTGTGTATGGAAGGCAAACTTGAGCGGAATTCCGTCAGAAAAAACATCCAAGGTTTTTCCGACGGAAATTACGATCATGTGTACAGGGCATAAAATCTTTGGAGAGAGATAAGTAAAGACTACATATATGTGCTTAGGTCACATTTCATGAATTGGGTTTGCATCCACTTTAAGTCCTTAACCACTTGAGCCCCGGACCATTATGCTGCCTAAGGACCAGAGGTCTTTTTCCAATTTGGCACTGCGTCGCTTTAACTGCTAATTGCGCGGTCATGCAATGCTGTACCCAAACGAAATTTGCGTCCTTTTCTTCCCACAAATAGAGCTTTCTTTTGATGGTATTTTATCACCTCTGCGGTTTTTATTTTTTGCGCTATAAATGGAAAAAGACCGAAAATTTTGAAAAAAAATGATATTTTCTACTTTTTGTTATAAAAAAAATCCAATAAACTCAATTTTAGTCATACATTTAGGCCAAAATGTATTCGGCCACATGTTTTTGGTAAAAAAAATGTCAATAAGCGTATATTTATTGGTTTTGGAGGCCATGGAATGCCCAGGTGGCACAAAACCCCCCCAAATGACCCCATTTTGGAAAGTAGACACCCCAAGCTATTTGCTTTGAGGCATGGTGAGTATTTTGCAGCTCTCATTTGTTTTTGAAAATGAAGAAAGACAAGAAAAAACTTTTTTTTTTTTCTTTTTTCAATTTTCAAAACTTTGTGACAAAAAGTGAGGTCTGCAAAATACTCACTATACCTCTCATCAAATAGCTTGGGGTGTCTACTTTCCAAAATGGGGTCATTTGGGGGGGGGTTTGTGCCACCTGGGCATTCCATGGTCTCCGAAACTGTGATAAGCAGTCAAGAGAGAAATCAAAAATTCACGCCCTTAGAAAGCCTGAAGGCGGTGCTTGGTTTTCGGGGTTCCGTACGCGGCTAGGCTCCCAAAAAGTCTCACACATGTGGTATCCCCGTACTCAGGAGAAGCAGCAGAATGTATTTTGGGGTGTAATTTCACATATTCCCATGGCATGTTTGAGCAATATATCATTTAGTGACAATTTTGTGCAAAAAAAAAAAAAAAATGTGTCACTTTCCCGCAACTTGTGTCGCAATATAAAATATTCCATGGACTCGACATGCCTCTCAGCAAATAGCTTGGGGTGTCTACTTTCCAAAATGGGGTCATTTGGGGGGGTTTTGAACTGTCCTGGCATTTTATGCACAACATTTAGAAGCTTATGTCACACATCACCCACTCTTCTAACCACTTGAAGACAAAGCCCTTTCTGACACTTATTGTTTACATGAAAAAGTTTTTTTTTTTTGCAAGAAAATTACTTTGAACCCCCAAACATTATATATTTTTTTAAAGCAAATGCCCTACAGATTAAAATGGTGGGTGTTTCATTTTTTTTTTTCACACAGTATTTGCGCAGCGATTTTTCAAACGCATTTTTTGGGGAAAAAACACACTTTTTTAAATTTTAATGCACTAAAACACACTATATTGCCCAAATGTTTGATGAAATAAAAAAGATGATCTTAGGCCGAGTACATGGATACCAAACATGACATGCTTTACAATTGCGCACAAACGTGCAGTGGCAACAAAATAAATACATTTTTAAAAGCCTTTAAAAGCCTTTACAGGTTACCACTTTAGATTTACAGAGGAGGTCTACTGCAAAAATTACTGCCCTCGATCTAACCTTCGCGGTGATACCTCACATGCATGGTGCAATTGCTGTTTACGTTTGACGACAGACCGCCGCTTGCGTTCGCCTTAGTGCGAGAGCAGGGGGCGACAGGGGTGCTTTTTTTTTTTTTTTTTTTTTCTTTATTATTTTTTTGCTTTTTTATCTTATTTTTAAACTGTTCCTTTCATTTTTATTTTTTTTTAATCATTTTTATTGTTATCTCGGGGAATGTAAATATCCCCTATGATAGCAATAGGTAGTGACAGGTACTCTTTTTTGAAAAAATTGGGGTCTATTAGACCCTAGATCTCTCCTCTGCCCTCAAAGCATCTGACCACACCAAGATCGGTGTGATAAAATGCTTCCCCAATTTCCCAATGGCGCTATTTACATCCAGCGAAATCTAAGTCATAAAATGCTCGTAGCTTCCGGTTTCTTAGGCCATAGAGATGTTTGGAGCCACTCTGGTCTCTGATCAGCTCTATGGTCAGCTGGCTGAATCACCGGCTGCATTTTCAGGTTCCCTGTTGAGACAGGAGAGCCAGAGAAAAACACGGAAGACGGTGGGGGGGGGGGCATTCCCTCCCACGGCTTGTAAAAGCAGTCTAGAGGCTAATTAGCCGCTAGGATTGCTTTTACATGAAAGCCGACCGCTGGCTGAAAAGAATGATACCAAGATGATACCTAAACCTGCAGGCATCATTCTGGTATAACCACTCAAAGTTGTGAATGGCGTACCTGAAGACAAAAAAATGGTTAACAATAAAGCACAGTAAACGGTAAAGTATAAAAAATTGCATACCTGAAAATCAAACATGATAAAACATAATAACAATAAAACATTGCAGAATAGAATACAGTAAAAAAGAGCAGAACAATAGAGAGAATAGAGAGAGAGAGAACAATAAAACGACAACTATTTTTTTTTATTTTATATATATTTTTTTTTTTTTTTTTTTTTACACTTTTTTTGTAACGAACTTTTATAACTGTAACCGGTTCCAGGTTCGGGTCTCTCAAAATGCGATGGCATCTTGGGAGACCCTGTGAAAGTGTGCCTAGTCTGTGCAATGCTGTACCCTACGCTAATACTCAACTAGTGCATAGTAGCGTTCAAAACATTCACCAATGCAAAGACCAGGATTGTCAGGACAGGAGGGACAATAATAGTGGGTATCACGCCTATATCCGCGCTTGCTGCAGACACAATATCTTTTTTGGGGGGTTCGTTGGGTAGGGGTACTCGGGAGGACATAAAGAAAATGCCTCTCATGCAGCCGACTGCATTTGGTTGGGGATGTGAATGGGGGAAGTACGGGCGCTGCAGAAGCGGTGGGTTCCCAATTAGGATTGGCGAATGCAGTAGGAAGGGCACTATGGGCACGACGGGCCTGTGTTTGTCTTTTTGGTGGCAGCGGGACACTACTTGTGCTTGCCACCTCACCAGCTTGAACTGCACTTATGGGACTCGCCACGTCACCAAGTGTTACTGCAGTGCTGGTTTGACTACGACCGGGGTGTACTAGGCCGCTGGCGCTTGCCAGTTCACCAAAACGCTACCAAAAAATCTGTTGGCGATCGCAGGGATCAGGCCTGACTCTGCGAACGCTGCAGTTATGCGTTTTAGTCTTTTGTAAGTGACAGTGATCGATCGATACTGCACTTGGGTGGGCTGGGCTGGGCCGGGCGGAGGGGCAAAACGCAGGTGCTAGCAGGTATCTGGGCTGATCCCGCTAACACTGCGTTTGTGAGAACCCTAAACTGCTGGGGATGCTAGTATAGATCTGATCGGATCAGATATTGATCCGTTCAGATACTATACCACTAAGGGTGGTGTACAGTGCGTGCGTGGGTGTTAGCGGTACTGGCGCTAACCTGACGCTGCCTGGGGCTGGTGCTTGCCAGTTCACCAAAATACTACCAAAAAAACTGTTAGCGATCGCAGGGATCAGGCCTGACTCTGCGAACGCTGCAGTTATGCATTTAGTGTTTTGTAAGTGTCAGTGATCGATCGATACTGCACTTGGGTGGGCTGGGCCGGGCTGGGCCGGGCCGGGCGGAGGGGCAAAACGCAGGTGCTAGCAGGTATCTGGGCTGATTCCGCTAACACTGCGTTTTTGGGAACCCTAAACTGCTGGGGACACTAGTATAGATCTGATCGGATCAGATATTGATCCGTTCAGATACTATACCACTAAGGGAGGTGTACGGTGCGTGCGTGGGTGTTAGCGGTACTGGCGCTAACCTGACACTGCCTGGGGCTGGTGCTTGCCAGTTCACCAAAATACTACCAAAAAAACTGTTAGCGATCGCAGGGATCAGGCCTGACTCTGCGAACGCTGCAGTTATGCGTTTAGTCTTTTGTAAGTGACAGTGATCGATCGATACTGCACTTGGGTGGGCTGGGCTGGGCCGGGCGGAGGGGCAAAACGCAGGTGCTAGCAGGTATCTGGGCTGATTCCGCTAACACTGCGTTTTTGGGAACCCTAAACTGCTGGGGACGCTAGTATAGATCTGATCGGATCAGATATTGATGCGTTCAGATACTATACCACTAAGGGAGGTGTATGCTGCGTGCGTGGGTGTTAGCGGTACTGGCGCTAATCTGACGCTGCCTGGGGCGACGCATATCACCGCCGGGCGATCAGGGGGCTAAACCTTTATTCGGTAATAAACGGCGGGTGCCCTGACACTATAAAAAATAAACAAACTAACCAGCGTCAACCGTAACGGTTATACGGTGATCAGTGGTGAAAGGGTTAACTAGGGGGCAATCAAGGGGTTAAAACATTTATTCGGTAGTATATGGGGGTCCCTGACGCTATAAAACGCTGACGGCGAACCTAAATATTTATGTCCCTAACTAGCGTCACCAGCGACACTAATACAGCGATCAGAAAAATGATCGCTTAGTGACACTGGTGACAGGGGGTGATCAAGGGGTTAAAACTTTATTAGGGGGGGTTAGGGGGGTACCCTAGACCTAAAGGGGGGTAACAGTAACTGTCCCAACACTGTAACTGTCACAAACTGACACTATGCAGTAATCAGAAGAAAAAAAATAAATAAATAAAAACTGCTGGTGTCAGTTTGTGACAGGGGGGGTGTGATTGGGGGGGGATTGGGGGGCGATCGGGGGGGGGGATCGGGGTGTTTTGTGTGCCTGGCATGTTCTACTGTGTGTGTGTGTGTTGGTGCACTCACATACCTGTCTTCTCTCCTCGGGCCGGAACGGAAATTACCGAGCCGAGGAGAGATGACATCATTTCCTTTGCTGCTGTTTAGCATACAGCAGCAAAGGAATGATTCGATTGGCCGGCGGCGATCGCGAGGGGGGGGCCACGAACGGATGGTCTCCCCCTCACCACCGATCGCCGCTGGACAAAAGACGACTGCCTCGGGCACCGGGGGGGGTCCGATCGGACCCCCCACCCGCGGAAGGCAAATCACGTACCATGTACGTGATTTTGCCTGTCCGTGCCACTTTGCCGACGTACATCGGCGTGAGGCGGTCGTCAAGTGGTTAAAGAGATTTCTGCAACTTGCACACAAGATGCTCTTCTCCATTTTTCACGTATCCTTCTGGTTGTGTCATATATATTTCCTCTTCGATATCACCAATAGGAAAGGCTGCTGTGATATCATGATGCTTCACAACCACTTTCTGAGAAGCAGCCACTGTTAACAGTGTTTTCAAAGTACTTTGTTTTGCAAATGGAGAAAAGTAGCATCGTATTCCCAAATTTTAGTGAGTACCTTTTTGCCATTAACCATGCTTTGTACCTACAGACCTTGTTTTCGGAGTCACATTTGGCCTTAAAAAACCATTTGCAGCTGATTGCACGCTTACCATGAGGTGGTTCTGAAAGTGTCCATGTCTGCAGTTTGCTAAGAGATGTCATCTCTTCATCAGCAGCTCTGATCCACTTTTGTTTCTCATGAGTTGGAAGCATTTGAATTGTCTGCATCAGTTTATATTTCACTTTGTTGCTTATCTTCATGTGACACTAATGTGGAATTTCCTTCAGTTTGAAGTGTTTGTGCTAGTTCATAAAATTTTGAGCACACCAATGTTTTATTAACAATTATAGGGCGTACACACGGTCGGACTTTGTTCGGACATTCCGACAACAAAATCCTAGGATTTTTTCCGACGGATGTTGGCTAAAACTTGTTTTGTCTACACACGGTCGCACAAAGTTGTCGGAAAATCTGATCGTTCTAAACGCGGTGACGTAAAACACGTACGTCGGGACTATAAACGGGGCAGTGGCCAATAGCTTTAATCTCTTTATTTATTCTGAGCATGCGTGGCACTTTGTCCGTCGGATTTGTGTACACACGATCGAAAATTTTATCTCCTGCTCTCCAACTTTGTGTGTCGGAAAATCGGATGGAAAATGTCCAATGGAGCCCACACACGGTCGGAATTTCTGACAACACGCTCCGATCGGACATTTTCCATCGGAAAATCCGACCGTGTGTACGGGGCATTACACTTCTTAGAGTAATAATCTATAAAAGTGAGAATATACCTCTTCTTTCCTGGAGTCAATTTTTCCATTGGACCGCAAAGATCTGAATGAATAAGTCCAGAGGTTTCTTAGCTCTGTGGTTACTCTACTTCGGAAAGGCTTTTCTTGCCATATTTCCTTCTATACAGCTGGTGAATTTCATTGTTTATTCACTTGGACTCATTTTTTTCCACAGTCATTCTCAGTTAATTTCTTTATTATGTCAGGATTTCTGTGCCCAAGTCGTCTGTGCCATGTGTGAATGCAGTTTGAATGTTTTTCATTGGCAGTATTAACCACCTCATTTCAGTTCAACGGATACATTTCATCTGTAATTTTAGCATTTGCAAGTAAGATATTCCCTTTTGTGATGACACAACTGTAATCTTGCAAGGTCACTACATTGCCTTGTTTTATGAGCTTATTCACTGACAAAACTTTAGTTTCAAGAGCAGGGACATACAGTACATTTTTCACAGGTACCTTTCTTCCATTATTAGCCCAGCTGTGGTGATTTTTTTCTGTTTTACTCTGGTCAACGTGAATAAAGAGATTTATGTAATTTGCCATGTGACTCGTAGCTCCTGAATGAACACACCATACCTGAAAAAATTAGGTGCAACTTTTAGATTGAAAAAATATATTCATGATCTGAAGCAAAATCTGTTTCTTCCTTCACACTTTTTGCCTTTTGTAATTTAGTTTGTTTTTGAATTCTAGCTTTCCAAATTCTGCATTTTGATTTTAAATTACTCTGTTTCTTGCACACAAAACAGTCGCATGTTTCTTGTTGTATGTTGTTGTTTTTATTCCTGTCTTTTGTCTTTCAAGCAGACTCTGCGACAGAAGCACCGCTACTATTAATGCTTTCTGTTTTATGCTTATATTCATCCACAAGCTTGCCCTTAACATATTCATACACATATGTTATAACATATGTGGACCTCTGCAGCTCCTCCGGAGTTAACATGGGCCTTTTGGCTGCTTCTCTGATTAATGCTCTCCTTTTTCGGCCTGTCAGTTTAGGTGGACGGCCATGTCTTGGTACTGTAGGTTTGCAGTTGTGCCATACTTTTTCCATTTTCGGATGATGGATTCAACAGTGCTTCACGAGATGTTCAAAGGTTGGGATATATTTTTACAACCTCACCAAGGTTCTCTAACAAATCTCTGAGGGCTTCACAGAACAACTGTATTTATACTAAGATTAAATTACACACAGGTGTATTCTATTTATTATTTAAAAAATATAAACAACATTTATAATTTTCCTTCCACTTCACAATTATGTGCCACTTTGTATTGGTCTATCACATACAATCCCAATAAAATACATTTAAGTTTTTGGATGTAACATGACAAAATGCAGAAAATTTCAAGGGGTATGAATACTTTTTCAAGGCACTGTAGTACACTAATTTGCTAGTAGCAATGAACAGAGCCCTTTTCTATCTCCCCTACAATATGGCATTGCAAATAGCTCTACTGGGAAATAACCTTTTATAGTGTGAAGTGGGTCTGTGAGCAATGAGCCATGATTGGGCTAAGTCATCATGACTTTCTCCAATCATGGCTCTGCTCAGCTCTGACAGTGCTCTGTACCCTGATTGGGCAAAGCCTTCATTTCTTCAGCCAATCAGGGCTTAGAATGCACTGTGTGGCAGGCAGTGCATTGTGGGGCATTCGGTGGGCCAAACAAAAAGTTGAACGCCCTGCCAATTTGGGTGTAGGCCATACGGGCGAACAGCCAATGTTCGCCCCTCTGTAATCAATACATGGCCCCCATACCCTTTTTATGGCCAATAACCTGCATATAAGCCTTTATAATGGGGACTTTTGATTTTTAATAAGGTTTGTGGTTTGGTTCCAAACTTTTTCCATGTTCGGAAGTTCTGGTAGAAACCGAACCGGGGGTGTTCGGCCCATCGCAAACTCTAACCTTTGTTAAAACAAATATAACTTTCTTTTGGTGGTATTTAATCACCACTGATTTATTATTTTTTTTTGCTAAAGAAATTAAAAAATAACATTTTTTTTTAGAAAGGGCATTTTTCTTTGTTTCTGTTATAAAATTTTACAAATAAATAATGTTTCTTCATAAATTTAGGCCAAAATGTATCCTGCTACATTTCTTTGGAAAAAATAACCCAATTCACTGTGTATTATTTAGTCTGTAGGAAAGTTATAGAGTCCACAAACTATGGTATTGTGAAACCTTGGTTTACGAGTAACGCGGTTTACGAGCATTTTGAAAGACGAGACAAAGTTTTTCAAAAAAACTTTTTTTTAAAAAATTGTCTTGATCTGCAAGCGCTGTCTTGATATATGAGCATTTTTTTTTTTTTTAATGTAAAAAAAAAGAATTACACTCACAATGTGAAGGATTCTGCTGCTCATCTATGTAAAGCCACTGTGTATATGTACAGTGAAGCCGCTGGTGCACAGCATGCAGTACAGCTTTGTATGTGGCCAGAGATTTGCGGGCGATGGTGGCTCCCAGCACTTCCTGGAGACACTCAGACACTCCCAGCAGGAGCGGGTGTACCCGGAAGTGATGTTGACAGTTTCCGAGTTCTCTAGGAAGTGCTGTGAGCTGAACCTGTGGCCACATACAGCGTTGTACTGTACGCCAGTAGCTTTACTGAACATACAGTACTGTATACAGAGCGGCTTTAAATAGATGAGCACCAACCTCTGGCCACATACAGAGCTGTGTACACCAGCGGCTTTACTCTACATACAATATTCACAGCGGCTTTAAATAGGTGAGCACCAGACTCCTTAACATTATCACTGTGCACATTCTTTTTTTTTACCTAAAAACTTTTGCAACACAGAGGTACAGTACAGTATTCCTACTACTGTACAGTACTGTATTTTGAAGTGCAGTTGTATTTGTTTTATGTTTACAATACATATATATTTTTGCTGTAATCATTTTTATATGAATAAATGGTTGTGGAACGAATCATCAGAGTTTCCATCTTTTCCTAAAGGGGAATTTGCTTTGATATAACAGTGCTTTGGATTACAAGCATGCTTTTGGAACAAATTATGCTTGCAAACCAAGGTTTCACTGTATCTCATTTTTGAGGCCCAAAAATGCCAGGACAGTACATGTACCCCCTAAATGATCCCTTTTTGGAAAGTAGGCAGTCCAAGGTTTTTTGTACATACTGTCACCAGTGCAGTATAGTGTCATATACATCATATAAATTGTGTGATCAGGGACAGTGGGCTCCATTCACAAATGCATCGCTCATCACGGTAATTAGGTGTCATCTAAGTCAGTGGTTCTCAAAACTGTCCTCAAGTACCCCCGACAGGCCATGTTTTGGGAATTTCTCTTAGATAAAATAGCTGTCCAATATACAAAGCCATTGATTCTGATTTAAAGCATCTGTGCAAGATAAAGAAAACCTGCAAACATGGCCTGTTGGGGGTACTTGAGGAAAGGGTGGAGAACCACTGATCCAGGCCAATGTTTCTCAACTCCAGTCTTCAAGTACCCCCAACAGGTCATGTTTTCAGGCTTTTCATTATTTTGAACAGGTGATTTGATCAGTTTAACTGCCTTAGTAATTACCACAGCTGTTTCATCTGAAGAAAATCCTGAAAACATGACCTGTTGGTGGTACTTGAGGACTGGAGTTGAGAAACATTGACCTAGGTGACACATTTTATGGAAAAAATAAGGGGTGTTTGCCAATACCTCATTAGTGTTTCTAGGCACTGTAGGGCATAGTGATATCCAAAAAAGACAGTGTCCTGAGTGAATGCTGACTCACCTTTTAATGGTGCAAGTGCAATCCAAGTGACCCAAAACCATACAAAGAAAAATTTGGGGGAAGTACCATAAGGAAGGAAGTCACAGCAGGACCACGCAGCTTAAGCACAGGATTACGTTAATCAAAAATTTACTAATACAAAACTCTGGGTAAAAAACTCCACCACCACCTTCACCTAGGTAACATTTAAAAAGGACAACGTTGTCTGGATAGACGCAGCTGAGATCACACAGGATACAGGCACACCAATAGCAAAAATAAATGTCAGCAGGGGAAATGTTGCCAATAGTGTACACATGTGTCTATGCAGTAAAGTAGATATTGCTCCTATGATCTGCAGCAGGAAGATAACGAGATGTAATCACAAGGTTGCTCAGAGGGTTCACTCATACCGAGTATGATCAGTCCTCTCCTGGGTTATGATGAATGGCAAGTAGTGTGAATGGATTATAGGGTACAAGGGACTCAGTTGTATTGAATAGAGTATCAGAGTATCAGCACCATGTTATGAAAATGGTTTTTCATAGGTTACGTATATTGAAATATATCAGATAGTTAACATGCTCATGCAATCAGCAGTGAAGTGCACCCGCACTGTAAGCAAAATAAGGACCTGCTCACCCAACCAGTATACGGGTAGTCCCACTTATTTAATCATTGTAGGAAAGTACTGCTCTTGCAGGTGTGCAACTCACAGAGATCCACACCGGATTGCGGATGTCAATGCTCAATTACTCAGGTCTCTCACAGAGGCTGAAGCCTTCAATTATCTGGACTACTTGCTTTAGAATCAGCATCTCAGTGTCTGTTCAAAGATGGAGTCCATTGTACTTGATAGGTGCATGGAGCATGAGCAAATGTGTGGAGTAGCTTTATCCGTGACAGCAGAAGTGTCACTCACATGGCATCGTGACCAAATTCTATCTTTGCTATTGGTGTGACTGTGAGTCTTTGTCTTGTGTGGTCGCAGCTGCTTCTATCCATCTTTTTAAATGTTACCTACGTGAAGGTGGAGTTTTTTATTCAGAGTTTTGTATTAGTAAATGTTTGATCAAAGTAATCCCGTGATTAAGCTGCGTGGTCCTGCTGTGACTTCCTTCCTTGAGGTCCATCCCCCAAATTTTTCTTTGTAGGCGACACATTTTCCCTAAATATCGTATGCGATCCTGAAATTGTCAATTCACTGTACCTTTTTGCAGCATTTACAGCAAAACACTCGAAAGTGTCAGTAAATACTGCATGAAAAGGAGGTAAAGTCAATTCACAGAAGGAAATAAATTTTAAATGCATGCAGTAATTAAGTAGTGGTCCAGGAATGTGGCATTTAAAGGGGTTGTAAAGGTAATTTTATTTTTTTTTAAAAATAACTAACATGTCATACTTACCTTCACTGTGCAGCTCGTTCTGCACAGAGTGGCCCCGAACCTGCTCTTCTGGGGTCCCTCGGCAGCTGTTTCAGCTCCTCCCCGCAAGAACTAACCACCTTAATGCGAGCTACCTCGCATGGTGGTTAGTTATTGCGGGCGCGCTCCCGTGATACAGCCGGGGGCTATAGCCGCTCACTGTATCACTCGGCCCCGCCCCCCAGCGCGCCGCGTCATCGGATGTGATTGACAGCAGCACGAGCCAATGGCTGCGCTGCTTTCAATCCATCCACTGCAGCCAATCAGCGACCAGGCTGAGCTGAAATAGAGATGACGGGAACGAGCAGCGGAGATTCGAGGTGTCAGGTAAATAAAACGGGGGGGCTGGGGGCGGCGGTATTGTCAAAAGTTTTTTCACCTTAATGCATATAATGCATTAAGGTGAAAAAATTTTTACCTTTACAACCCCTTTAAGGAATGTAAAAATATAATAGCCAATTTTGAGTAGCCTCTGCCATTTTGGATCAGATCTCTCAACAGTAATGCATAGAAACCTAAATATGAAAATATGGAAATCATTTACCATTATTATTGAAAGTAAAATTAAAAGAAAAGCCCAAATTATGGGCTGTACCCAGAAAAGTAATAGAGGGTAAATCTTCCAATGTTAAACAGATGGCAAAAATAAATTGACAGGGGTTATAACCCTCCCTTACTCTTTCCAAAATGAAAAGAAAAGTTGTACCTATAGTACTACTTTAAGGCAAATAGACTGTGCAGTTTGCAAGTTGCACCAGAGCTTAGTAAATGAGGTAACGCTTCATTTTACAAAGAATACCCAATCACATGCAAGGAAGAAAAACATTTTTGCTTACACATGATTGGATGATTGAAGTCAGCAGAGCTCTCCCTCATTTAAAAAACTGGAGTAACTTCACTTGCAAAGTCCTCAGTCTATGTGCCTTTAGTAAATCAACACCATTACGTTTAGTAAATCCACCCCATTACATGTAGTGAAACATATCTACTTTCTCTGGTCATTTTGCCAAATTTTTGGGAGACTTTTTTTGTGTCTATACCAGTGTTGCAATGGCCCGACCCCTAGAGGCCTAATGGTGACCTCCAGAGTCAGGGAGAGCTGACATCCTTCTTTGTAGAGTGGGTTACTAGGCATAGTGGGTGCAATGCAAGATGAAATAATTGAGCGCCAGTCACTTTTTGAATACGAATATAAAGAGATTTACTGTCTTTTAGCAAGAACTGGGGGAGCGAGGGTTAGGGCCTGAACACCCTTAGGCAGATGCAATAGCAATTGTCAGACTCTGAGACAAAATAGGCAGACAGCTATACAGGTTGAGGGCCTTTAAGCTGGTTGCAGCACTGTATTTGTAGAACTGCTGTCTCCTATGGCAACTGAACTCTCCATCTTCAATGCAGATCCGCACACTTAACTCACAGTGTCACAGATTGCAGATCTTCACTCACATCTCACAGACTCTTACTGTAGATTTTCTCACTGAGCTCCCATTCTTCTCACCAGACCTTCAGATCCCAGCTGCCCACTGGATCCCCTGAGCTCTACCACAGCTAACCCGCTGTACACTCCAACCATCACCTGCGCTACTTACTGGGACTCTGGCTTGGCTCTCAGCTAACCCGCTGAATCCTCTTCAAGTGTCAACCACGCTCATCCGCTGGGTCCCTAACTTGAACGCTGAAGCTTTCCCAACTTGTTCACCGTCCCCAGCTAGTGAAGAAGGCTGCTCTGGTACTTCTTCAGACTTCACAAACCTGGCTTTGATAACAGGAGTAGTTGTCCCTTACTGGCGGCTGTGTCCCTTTTATCTCTGACCCCTGGTTCTCACTTGCCTCTGGTAACAGGTGTGGTCATCCCATCTGGCAACTGCTTCTCCTTCACCTCTGACAACACTCGGTTCCCCGTCCGGCTGAACCTCTGCAATGATCAGGCTCACCTCAAGTTGAGCCTCTACACACATGGCTAGGCCTCAGGCTTCAGGCCTAACCTTCAGCTACTGCTTCATATACAGCCCCCAGGCCTCAGCCTGGGGGTAAAAGAACACTGATCACCTGACTCGTTCCCCATAAATAGACTATCCCAGCATGCAAAGTAGCTACTCTGGCTGAGAAATTATGTCTATTCACCACCTAAACTCACTGTGGTCTTGTCATTCGAATGCCAAAAGCAGCAGTGCCACCTATTGACAGAAGAGAGAAATGCACCAAATTCAGGCTTAGGGCAAAAAGTTAGTGGATACAATTACCAATTAGCCAGGCTAGTTACCACATAGCATAACTAAATTTGTTAGCATCCCTGCCTAAAACCAGGGTGCTACATCAGCATATCCATCATTTGCTGCAAACCTCCCAAACAGTCCAAACATAATACAATGTACATACATATCACAATATAAATGTAAAAAGATCCGCGCTTAGGACAAGCTAAGGGCTGCTGCCTATCTCAAATTAGTGCCACTAAAGGTCTAATTGCAGGGATCAATAAATAATTGAAGAGATAAAAAATGGCGCTGCCCTCTAAATTAATGAAATAGTGATGTTGGGCCTAAGTAAGGCTAAAATATATAGGAATTATATCACTGAAAGTGAAGTGCAAAATAGACACTCTATATATAAAGGCAACTTGAGTAATGTAAATAGAAACTATTATGCAGGTGTAGTACTTATGCATATATCATTGTGCCGGAAAAATGGAAAACAATAGTGAAAAAAGGAAAAAAATATATTTTGGATAAATACACCAATAGTGCAAAAGTATTGGGGCAAAATGGCGCCTACCGTGAGGTAAATTTGTTGAAGTAAACCAGAAACCATATGTGGAATTTATTATCAGTGCAATACTAGTGATACTACCATAAATTATAAGTGAATTGAGGAGATACAGTAGGAAATATCCTCAAAATTCAAAAGTATTGTGACACTTAGCGCCTATAGTGGATACAGGGTAAAAAAGCTAATTGTTGTGTAGTTTATGCTATATACTCTCGAGGCATACCATGTATACAACAATTCCGGATTTCTCATACACAAGATGTAAAATCAAAGACTTAAAAATCATAACTGGTGATAGTTAATTTCTACCGAGTAGGTAATTATATGCATGAACTCCGTGTGCACAAAAACAAAAAATTTTTTTTAAAACAACTAAACTGAATAAGTCAATATATATATTATGTAATTTTTTCACTCCTTGGGACTATATATCCGTGACTTCTGTGCTTGTAGTTCAACAGTAGTGACTTGAGGTGCTCACCCCCCGGTGCTCCCCCACTCACCAGAATTAATCACCCCTGCAGGGGTACCGAGCGATAGAGTGGGTGCCTTGGGGTAGTTGGTGATATCTCCTGTTGAGTTACTGATGCTTTATTTGATGCGATCCTTTCCAAGTATTCCTGGTTGAGCTGTGTGCTTGAACGTGACAGACTCACTCCATACCTCCTTGTCTGTTAGCCTCTCCGGAATACCGGAGCCAAAAGAAAAGACAGAGAGGCTTCCTTCGTGAAGTACGTCAAAACAATCTTATTGTAAAATCCTTAATCCAGTCCGATAAAATAAATGATGGCAAAATACAGCAAGTCTAAGCAGAGAATAAAAACGAAACTGCTGTATGCAAGGATGGGGCCAGACGCAAGCTGTGGGCGTGCGTTCCACCTTGCGTTCCAGCATCCACTTCCTGGTCTGACGTGTGAGCGTGACTCCGCCTTACGCGTTTCGTCATCGGACGTTTTCAAAAGCGGTGTCGACGCTCACGCCTCACACTCTAATGTAGTCCTACGGCCCACATCGATCCTCCCCTAATTAGGGTAATAACGCTCGGGGGGGGGGGATGTGTGGCGGCCGTGGACAACCCACATTATTACACATGCAATACGTATATATTGTAACATTATGCGCTGGCATTACGATCTCTGCTCTGCTATGGTAGTCCCATGTAAACAATAATGATTACCCATAATCGAATAATATGGGGAGATGAGCACAGCATAAATCCTACCAGAGTAGTAGTATATATAAACATGGGACATCCCGCAGTGAGAGAAAACAGCTCGCAATGCATAACAGTGACAAGAACCACATATACAAATATTAGGTACTGTCTAATGGTTACTAAAGAATGCAGTTATTAGAAAGAATTTAAATGAAGTTACAAAAAGAATTAAAAACATATACATTAATACATACTAAAATATAAAAATATCCAAAAAACGTAAGGTATGGTACACAGAATTAACCATAATCCATACTAATGTTATTAATTGTAGACCATAAGACTAATATTAAAATGTATATAAACCTTAATATATCTCTAGTCTGGATATGTAATAGCAAGATGTTATAAAAAATGGTAAGATATTTAGATGTACATATAAAAGATTGTTAAAAAACTTTTAAAAAAACTTATTGTAAAGAATACTATAAGGAAGCTTTTTTCAAAAAATTGGTCCTATAGTAGCAGTCCTTGAGGTCCAAGTCCAGTCCAAGTGTGCTCACCTTTTATGGTATTGACTCGGTGCAGGAACATTGGCGTGGAGGCAACAGAGAAACCGCAATCTCCAGAAACGAAACTAGCTGGATATATCGTTTGGGGTCTCTTGCTCCAAAAGGGCTCAACTTGGACATAGACTTGAACTGTTATATAGCTAACCCCTAAACAACTATAACGACAATGGATGATTATAACCCATGTGCACCCCTCCCCTCTGATATTAGAAAATGGTTACTATCCGTAGTAAATTTGTACAATAATGAGGGGATGACCCCTAGATCAGAGTATACAAAGCCCCCCTTGTTCCCCTATTCTGTGTGCCCCCATACATTTAGTTGTTTATATGCCATCATTTCTACTTGCCCGTATGTTCCAATCTTACCATCTGAGTAATTTAGGCATATTTTAATGAGAGATAGATTCAATATTAGAGCTGGACACACAGACCTATATACGTTAAAATGAGCATAACCCATAGGTTGTGAGATCTGGGGGATCTATAACATAAGTGAATAATTTTTTTACCATACACATTGAATGGAGTCTCGCCTTTTTTGTCCACACATAACAATCCCTGTATGTAAAACTTTATACATAAAACCTGTAATTCTATATAGTTGTTAATTTACCTTTAATTACCACATCCATCCATTTATACTTGTTTCTCTATCTTTGGGTGGGCAAGTTTTACCTCAAGGACTGCTACTATAGGACCAATTTTTTGAAAAAAGCTTCCTTATAGTATTCTTTACAATAAGTTTTTTTTAAAGTTTTTTAACAATCTTTTATATGTACATCTAAATATCTTACCATTTTTTATAACATCTTGCTATTACATATCCAGACTAGAGATATATTAAGGTTTATATACATTTTAATATTAGTCTTATGGTCTACAATTAATAACATTAGTATGGATTATGGTTAATTCTGTGTACCATACCTTACGTTTTTTGGATATTTTTATATTTTAGTATGTATTAATGTATATGTTTTTAATTCTTTTTGTAACTTCATTTAAATTCTTTCTAATAACTGCATTCTTTAGTAACCATTAGACAGTACCTAATATTTGTATATGTGGTTCTTGTCACTGTTATGCATTGCGAGCTGTTTTCTCTCACTGCGGGATGTCCCATGTTTATATATACTACTACTCTGGTAGGATTTATGCTGTGCTCATCTCCCCATATTATTCGATTATGGGTAATCATTATTGTTTACATGGGACTACCATAGCAGAGCAGAGATCGTAATGCCAGCGGATAATGTTACAATATATACGTATTGCATGTGTAATAATGTGGGTTGTCCACGGCCGCCACACATCCCCACCCCCGAGCGATATTACCCTAATTAGGGGAGGATCGATGTGGACCGTAGGACTACATTAGAGTGTGAGGCGTGAGCGTCGACACCGCTTTTGAAAACGTCCGATGACGAAACGCGTAAGGCGGAGTCACGCTCACACGTCAGACCAGGAAGTGGATGCTGGAACGTAAGGTGGAACGCACGCCCACAGCTTGCGTCTGGCCCCATCCTTGCATACAGCAGTTTCGTTTTTATTCTCTGCTTAGACTTTCTGTATTTTGCCATAATTTATTTTATCGGACTGGATTAAGGATTTTACAATAAAATTGTTTTGACGTACTTCACGAATGAAGCCTCTCTGTCGTTTCTTTTGGCTCCGGTATTCCGGAGAGGCTAACAGACAAGGAGGTATGGAGTGAGTTTGTCACGTTCAAGCACACAGCTCAACCAGGAATACTTGGAAAGGATCGCATCAAATAAAGCAACAGTAACTCAACAGGAGATATCACCAACTACCCCAAGGCACCCACTCTATCGCTCGGTACCCCTGCAGGGGTGATTAATTCTGGTGAGTGGGGGAGCACCGGGGGGTGAGCACCTCAAGTCACTACTGTTGAACTACAAGCACAGAAGTCACGGATATATAGTCCCAAGGAGTGAAAAAATTACATAATATATATATTGACTTATTCAGTTTAGTTGTTTTAAAAAAAATTTTTTGTTTTTGTGCACACGGAGTTCATGCATATAATTACCTACTCGGTAGAAATTAACTATCACCAGTTATGATTTTTAAGTCTTTGATTTTACATCTTGTGTATGAGAAATCCGGAATTGTTGTATACATGGTATGCCTCGAGAGTATATAGCATAAACTACACAACAATTAGCTTTTTTACCCTGTATCCACTATAGGCGCTAAGTGTCACAATACTTTTGAATTTTGAGGATATTTCCTACTGTATCTCCTCAATTCACTTATAATTTATGGTAGTATCACTAGTATTGCACTGATAATAAATTCCACATATGGTTTCTGGTTTACTTCAACAAATTTACCTCACGGTAGGCGCCATTTTGTCCCAATACTTTTGCACTATTGGTGTATTTATCCAAAATATATTTTTTTCCTTTTTTCACTATTGTTTTCCATTTTTCCGGCACAATGATATATGCATAAGTACTACACCTGCATAATAGTTTCTATTTACATTACTCAAGTTGCCTTTATATATAGAGTGTCTATTTTGCACTTCACTTTCAGTGATATAATTCCTATATATTTTAGCCTTACTTAGGCCCAACATCACTATTTCATTAATTTAGAGGGCAGCGCCATTTTTTATCTCTTCAATTATTTATTGATACATATCACAATGGTCTAATCCCCTGTTAGAACATATGTCATATGTAGTGGGGATAACTTTCACAGTTATTTTTAGAGATGTCTTTGGCTCAAATATTTGTAAAACAGAATGGGATTATGAATAGACAAGTATTCTTACAAAGGTGTAAAACTTGAGCTGTTAGGAGAGGGGTATCATCAATTTGAAGGTTTGACAGATTGATTCCAAAGTAACAAGAAAATACAGACCTCTCCAAAGATATAGCAATGACTTTGACTTTGACAAATATCACAGCAAAAATGACTTTAATGCAGGGTCTCTTAAAGTGATTGTAAAGGATCGTTTTTTATTTTTTTAAATAACAAACATGTCATACTTACCTCCCCATGTAAAAGCAAAAAGAAAAGCAGCACTGCTCTAAGGGTAGTAAGTAGTTAAAAACACTATTTTATGACAAATTGTACACTCACATTTGTGTGATAAGAAATAAGCATAGGTAGGTTCTCCTGGGCAACGCAGAGTCACATCACGAAACAGCTGGGCTGTGGCGGGGCCAGCCTCGCCCACTTGCGGTGGAGTCCGTAGCTTCCGATGGCTTGGGGTTCCCCCAGACGGCGCGTCAGCAGGTTCCTAGGAAGATGACGTCAGGTGGAGGAGAGCGGGGGGCGTGGCCGTAGCACGCTCCCGTTCGGAGCATGCGTGCTCCTTTCTCAGGCATGGTTATCGGCCATGATGGTGTGGGTTAAATAGGGAGAGAGGAGGGGAGGGACAGGGTGCGGTACACAGGAGTGGCCTGGCAGCGTTGGTATGTGTCCAACACACGTCAGCTGGGATAGTGGTGTGGCTCGTTAGAGCAGGGGAAATGTGAAGAGGGGAGGGGGGGGATTATAGTACTAGAATGAATGATAGTTAGAAAAAAAAATAAGAAAATGTAAAAAAAGGTAAATAAGAAAAAATAAGGGAAAGAATAGAAATAAAAATAAAAATAGAAAATAATAGTAAAAAATAATAATAAAAAATAAAAAATGAGAATATGAAAGATGAAAAATATAAAAAATAAATACGCACTAATGGTTCCAGCTTTAGGGGGCTCTTATTGCTAACAGTCTATGGTCCTTCCTGACCTCTCTGTTCTATGGACCTCTCAATGTGAAGCCCTCACCTACCCCAGCTTATGCGTCTTTTAGCCAATTAATCTCCAAGTGGTGAGTGTCAGCCTTAATACCAGTGTGCAGTTCTCTCTAGCCCTTTACCTTTCCTTTACATAGATGGGATTACTGGGTTCTTTTCCTTCCTGATCCCCCGCTTTTTCCTCCCCTCCCTTACCTTCCCCCCCCTCAATCTTCTCCGTCTCCCTTCTCCTCCCTCCCCTTCCCCCCCTTTTTCCCCCCTCCCCTTTCCTTCCCCTCTCCTTTTCTTCCTCTCTCTCTTTTCTTCCTCTCTCTCTTTTCCCTCCCCTCTTCCCTCTTCTCCTTGTTTCTCCCTCAGTTCCCCCCTTCTGCTTTACCCCTTCCCCCCCCCCCCCTTTTTTCGTTCCATCTTCCCTTCTCCCTCTCCCCCTTCCCCCCTTTCCTCCCTCTTCCCCAGTACCTTAAATCTCAAGCAATATCACAATTTTTCTGCCCCTTCACTGCACCATGGTTTCGGAATTTCTGACAGTTATGTTACTGGCACTCCTATACTCCACCCTTTTCTGGATATTATAGTCTGGTGATCTGTATAATTCATTTATTCAAAATTTATCCACCAGAGGCTGTTTGTCATCCCCTGTGTTCGCCGCAGGGGGAATTACATGGGGCCTTACATACCCACAGAGAATTCCTGAATGGGTGAGCTTGTCCTTATTGTTTACAATCTGTATGTAATGGTTTGATGTATCATTAATAATTCTGCTGCGATAATAATTTTATTATATATACTTGTTGAGTTGTTTGTATTTCTTACAACTATTTTATGTCACACTATAGATATGGCTCTCCTGAGGAAGCGGTGAGAACCGTGAAACCGGTCGAGAATTTAAGCTATATGTTTATCTACCATCAAATTGGGTGTAATCCATATGGTTGTATGTATTGTCATTGTTTCAAATCGCAACTGTATGCGGTACTGTAACTTTTTAAATACTGTTTCTATTAAAATTGAATTTTTACAAAACCTGTTACTTCCCTTTCTACCCCTTATGTTTATTACATACTTATACTGAGTACCGAAATAGTCCCCCTTTCTTTCCCTGTCGGGGGGTGGAGACATTGGCTGACAGGAGCAGCTAACTGCGGCCGTCCCCCTCCCCCTTCCCTTCTTTGAACTTGATACTTGGGATGATGGTACCTTTACCCTTTGAAATAATTTCTTTAACCTAGGCGGTTTTCCTCGTAGTATACACAGGGTGGATAATACACCCATTTTTTTGCGTGTCCTTGGGTGAACAGCAACACCCTTCGATACGCCCTCTTTATTAGCGCCTGTATATGCTTTTTGACTTCTTTTGAATGGTTATTATTTGTTCTTGCTATTTCTTCATCTTGTCATCGCAACACAATTTAGGGGTCGCCGTTTGCAGCCAGGCACAATATGGATGTTCTAGGCACGGATTGGATGGGCTTCATGTCCAATCTTAAAACCGCATGCTTGAACGAACATAAAACTGACGATGACATTCTAACGTTTTTTGCGCGAATGTCGAAACTTCTTAAACGTAAGTCACACTTACATTGGCACATTGAATACTTTAAACTATATGTCAGTGAGAAAATTTGCCCTCTGGGTTTAAGGGGCCAGATTTTCCCTACTCTTAAAGATCCCTTAGTGGATTTCAAGAAAGCATGGGAAGACATCCTGACTAAAAACAGTCTTGAATTAGTTGGACTGCTCATTACTCAATATATCCTCGATATGACCCTCCTTGACAGCGACATTGAGCGACTCAATACCGAATGCTCTCACTTGATTGACAACACGGTTTTTAAAACTAAGTGGAAAGAGCTTAGAGAACGTTTGGAAAGTATGAATAAGGATATTATCATCAAGAAACAGATTAAATTTGGGAAGGATAAAGCTGCCTTCACTGAGGGCCTGGCCTACCATTGGCCCGGAAGAAGCCGGGGTAGACGAGGCCCCCCTCGTACTAATAATAGAAATTTCACTACGGATATTGAATCAGACTCATCACTCTCCTCCACCTTATTCTCTCTAAGCACCACCCAACCCAACACCTCATCTGCACTTAATTCTTCACGCAAGAGATTTCGTTTTGGAGGTAACACCCCACCAACGAACCCTAAAAAAGATAAGAAAGGCCCTAAAGGCCCTAGATCCACTCAGGTACTCCTGACACAAACTTCACATGATACCAATGCCCCCTTAGAAGGGGCAACTGGTCACTCTACACTGCATGGCACAATTCCCAAAATCTTAAACTCGGCTTTAATGACAAATAAATATACGAAAATTAACGAGGATGCTATTTTTTTAGATCTGAAAAAACAACAGAGCAATCTAGATGCTTATGTCCTGAAACCCTCACTACCCCAACAGAACCCTCCCCCTCACACCACACCGACCGTAATGTCATAAACCTTACCCCCTACACATTTAATAGCGAGGAAATCTCATTACTACAGCTAGGTTTGGGCTTCTATCCTCTTGATGCAATTAGGGTTACTGAGACAATTAAGGATTTGTACCTTTTTGCACGCAATTTAACTTTCAGATTTATTTACGACAAGGATCGTGTTAACCTTGGACTGGAGCGTGAGCTCGCGGAGCGTACCAAGGGCTTCTCTATGGAGGAGTTCAGGGCACTCCGCGATCTGATGCTCTTGTTCGATGAGGGCGATACTGGAGACTCCGCATCCTCACAAGATCGCGGAGTTGCTGATGATACCTGTTTAAGTGAGCCCACAACAGGGATAGCCTCGTCTGCTTCTCCCTTACCCAATATGTCTGGTCCTTCGGTCACTCCTAAACAAGCATCTTTGCCCAAGTCTTTTCGCCTACGATCCCGTAGGTTTCCTGACCTTAACACTTGCCTGGAGATTTGGGCCTTTCTCCGAGCCACAATTAGTGATCTCAAGAAACAAAAATGGCCTGACTTCCCTTCAAACCTTGACCCCAGTCAAACCCGAGCTCTTCGGTCCCTGCAGCAACGCTCAGATGTCGTGATCAAACAATCGAACAAGGGCGGTAACATTGTCCTTATGACCAACCACCAATACCAATCAATGTGCCTCGCTATCCTCAACAACAAACATTGGTATAGACCCATTTCCTTTACCCATGTATCCTCTTTTGCACAGGAACTCCGGGCTCTTTGCACTGAGGCCTACTTTACAGGCCTCATTGACAAAGACACCTTGGAGTTCCTGGTCCCCAAATTTCCCCGCACCCCTACCTTTTATTCCTTACCCAAGACCCACAAAAACGTGCATACCCCTCCGGGAAGACCTATAGTGTCGGGGATAGGCTCGCTAACAGACAACGCTAGCAAATTCGTTGATGCATTTTTAATGCCTCATGTCCGTAGCCTTCCGTCCTACATCAGAGACACTACCGACCTATTGCAACACCTTAAGGGAATCCAGATCCCTCCGGACGCCCTGCTCGTGGCTGTCGATATTGAGGCCCTATACTCCAGTATCCCCGACGAGCAGGGCGTACGGACGGCTGGTTCCTTCTTATCTGAACAAGATACAACTACTTGGCCCTTTAACCAGTTTGTACTTGCACTACTGTATTTCATATTAACAAAGAATTATTTTACTTTCAATAATCAGTTGTTTTTGCAAATACAGGGAGTTGCAATGGGGACGTCGTGTGCCCCAGCATACGCAAATTTATACCTAGGCGGCTGGGAGCGACACATCCATGCTCATGATCAATATATGGAATTTTTAAACGATATCCTTCTATGGTATCGTTTTATTGACGATTTATTCATGGTATGGACGGGCTCTAGGGACAAACTATTACAATTCCTACATCAACTTGACATCAACGATTTAAATCTCAAATTTACCTTCAAAATCGAGACTGAGCAAATCCCCTTCCTTGACCTGTTGATTATCAAACAACCGGATGGAACATTGGGCACTGACCTCTACAGAAAACCAACTGCTGGCAATACCCTTTTATTTGCCACTAGCGCACACCCGAGCCCCTTGGTGCGGAGCATACCTTATGCTCAGTACCTACGTCTACGTAGAAACTGTACACACGACAGCGACTTTAAACGTCAGGCTAGGGCACTATGTGAACGCCTTTTACTACGTGGTTACTCCTCTACCAATCTA
Organism: Lithobates septentrionalis; assembly: GCA_037952835.1. Classification (NCBI taxonomy): domain Eukaryota; kingdom Metazoa; phylum Chordata; class Amphibia; order Anura; family Ranidae; genus Lithobates; species Lithobates septentrionalis. Next base: position 1,293,557 of record JBBDGP010001290.1, on the reverse strand, counting down.
CGCAAAGCATATAACAAAACTATGTCACGCTCCCGGACCTCCCTACTTTTTAAAGGCAGGGAACCTTCCCCCTCTACAGAAACCGTAAGATTCATCACGACCTATTCTGCACACCACAGCTTACTTCGTAATATTCTAACCAAACATTGGCATCTCTTGGCTGAACACCACACACTGACCAAATACATTCGACCCACACCGGAAGTTGTCTTCCGTAGAGCGCGGTCACTACGTGATCAATTAACTGCCAGACATTATAACCCTACTAGACCCTTGAGGAGTGGACCCAACGGCACATTTCAATGCGGGGATTGTCCCCGGTGCCCTTGGGTCCACGAAAGTAGAGCTGTGGTTCTACCTAATGGGGAGACCCTGGTTCCACGGACCTTTGCCAACTGTGGCACAAAAGGGGTGATTTATCTAATGAACTGTGTATGTAAAGCCTTCTATGTGGGCAAAACAATCCGGGAATTCAGACAGAGAATCGGTGACCATCTCTATGATTCAGAAAATGGTAAATTGACCACCATTGGCCGACATATTGGTTTGCACCACAGATTTGACAACTCCGTTGTCAAGTTTCTGGTGCTGGAGGTGGTTCAACCCAATCCCAGGGGTGGCGATTGGGATCGCTCGATACTCCAAAGGGAATCCCTTTGGATCGAGCGACTCAATGCTACTATCCCCCCCGGCCTTAACGAGTCAGTGTCGTATAAAGCCTTTCTGTGAAGCCCTGGGTTCCTCTCTTCCCCGCCCCCCTCTTTTTTTCCCCTCTCTCCCCCCTTTCCCCCCCCAAACCCCCCCTCCCATCCCTTCCCATTCGTGCCCCCCCTTTTCCCCTCCCCCCCTCTTATACCCTCCCCTTTCCCCTTCTCCCCTCCCCTTGCCCCCCCTTTCCTTCCCCCCCCTCCCCTTCTCCCCCCCCCATCGCTCCTGCCTTTTCCCCCCCTTCCCCTTTCCTTTTTCCCCTCGTTCCCCTCCTTCTCCCCCTTCCCCCCCTTTCTCCCCCCCCCTCCTTGTTGCTATTGGGATTTACTATTATGTATGATGCCTTTCCTGCTTAAGGTTTACCCTTATTGTCGTTGTTTGTTGACACTTGCAATGTTTACATATATAATCAATATACCTCTTTTCCTTATTTGTTATTGATTTATCATGATGTGTTACAAATTGCTGTTAAAGGACAACCTCTCCCTCGACCATCAGGCTCTGCTGGTCACTGCTGTGTTTCGATACTTCTCTCTGCGGCGGACACATGTTCGCCCTGGCAGCCTCTGGGCTGCTTGTGTCTCCGTGTCTGGGAATTCGTTTCCCTTTTGACAGGAGCGCGCGCTTGCGCAGTAGCACTTGGTTTGTGCACCTGCGCGGTGCGGGCGAACAGACCCGGCCACGTCAGGGACCGCCCCCTTCTTGCCGTCCCTGACTTCCGGGTTGGGGTGCTTCTATAGCGGCCAGCAATGGCCGCTGTATGAGCCTACAGCCTCCTGATGCTGCGCTGGTGGAGGATCGCCCTTCATAGGTGAGTTTTCCCCCTCTTTCCCTGTTATCTGTTAGCCTTCTCCTTTACCTCTTATCCTTGGTCCAGCATGAAGTTAACCCTGTGCGGCGCCCCTGTATAACCCTATACGCAGTGTTATCAGATTCCCTGTTCACTGTTATACTTCCATTGTCTCCCTCTTCCTGGTGACTAGTGCCCCTCAGCCTGGAATAGACTGTTTCATACCCACTGTCAGCCTGCATTACCCCATATAATTGTAAACCTTGTTTTATCTATCCCCAGTGTGTGTATTTATACCATTATACTACCTGTGGATTAACCCTCTGTATATCCATGTGTATGGTAATCTTGATATAAATTTTGATTTCAGTTGCTGCTGTGACCTCCCCCTCCCTTTACGCACTAATGGTTCCAGCTTTAGGGGGCTCTTAGTGCTAACAGTCTATGGTCCTTCCTGACCTCTCTGTTCTACGGTCCTCTCTATGTGAAGCCCTCACCTACCCCAGCTTATGCGTCTTTTAGCCAATTCATCTCCAAGTGGTGAGTGTCAGCCTTAATACCAGTGTGCAGTTCTCTCTAGCCCTTTACCTTTCCCTTACATAGATGGGATTACTGGGTTCTTTTCCTTCCTGATCCCCCGCTTTTTCCTCCCCTCCCTTACCTCCCCCCCTCCTCACTCTTCTCCATCTCCCTTCTCCTCCCTCCCCTTCTCCCCCCCTTTTTCCCCCCTCCCCTTTCCTTCCCCTCTCCCTTTCTTCCTCTCTCTCTTTTCCCTCCCCTCTTCCCTCTTCTCCTTGTTTCTCCCTCAGTTCCCCCCTTCTGCTTTACCCCTTCCCCTCCCCCCCCCCCCTTTTTCGTTCCATCTTCCCTTCTCCCTCTCCCCCTTCCCCCCTTTCCTCCCTCTTCCCCAGTACCTTAAATCTCAAGCAATATCACAATTTTTCTGCCCCTTCACTGCACCATGGTTTCGGAATTTCTGACAGTTATGTTACTGGCACTCCTATACTCCACCCTTTTCTGGATATTATAGTCTGGTGATCTGTATAATTCATTTATTCAAAATTTATCCACCAGAGGCTGTTTGTCATCCCCTGTGTTCGCCGCAGGGGGAATTACATGGGGCCTTACATACCCACAGAGAATTCCTGAATGGGTGAGCTTGTCCTTATTGTTTACAATCTGTATGTAATGGTTTGATGTATCATTAATAATTCTGCTGCGATAATAATTTTATTATATATACTTGTTGAGTTGTTTGTATTTCTTACAACTATTTTATGTCACACTATAGATATGGCTCTCCTGAGGAAGCGGTGAGAACCGTGAAACCGGTCGAGAATTTAAGCTATATGTTTATCTACCATCAAATTGGGTGTAATCCATATGGTTGTATGTATTGTCATTGTTTCAAATCGCAACTGTATGCGGTACTGTAACTTTTTAAATACTGTTTCTATTAAAATTGAATTTTTACAAAACCTTTTACTTCCCTTTCTACCCCTTATGTTTATTACATACTTATACTGAGTACCGAAATAGTCCCCCTTTCTTTCCCTGTCGGGGGGTGGAGACATTGGCTGACAGGAGCAGCTAACTGCGGCCGCCCCCCCCCCCTTCCCTTCTTTGAACTTGATACTTGGGATGATGGTACCTTTACCCTTTGAAATAATTTCTTTAACCTAGGCGGTTTTCCTCATAAAAAATAAATAAATGAGAAATATAAAAAGAAAAATTGGAAATAAAATGTGTATAGAAATATATATTTTATGAATGTATATAAAAGGATTAATTAAAAAAAAAGGATTAATTAAAAAATGATTAATTAAAAAAATATGGAAAATATATATTAAAAAAATATATAAAAAATATATATAAAAAATATATACAAAAAGAGGTGGGAAAAACATGTAAAGAAATTTATAAAAAAAAAAAAAAATTAATGGAGTGCGCCTGCGGGACTAATATGTGCACAACTAACATATGTGTGCATGCGGGGCATATATGTGCGCAAAAACATATATGCGTGCTTGTATGTATGTATATATGTATGTGTAACTGTGTGCGCGTAAGTATGGAAATAATACTTGTGAAATGTAATAATGTTGGAGGGAAGGAGAGGGGGTGTGGAGCTGGAATAGGGTAAAAGGGGAGGTATGGGTGGGGTGGGATGGGAGGTAGGGGAGTTGGGGAGGGAATGGAAGTAATGTGATGAGGTGGGGGGAGGGGAGGGGAGGGAAGGAGGAGAGGGGAGGGAAGGAGGGGGGGGAGGGGGGAGGGAGGGGGAAAAGAGGGCCAGGGGGAGGATTCGGATGGGGAGTATGTAATGCAACAAAGCTGGGAGTAGGTGTTTAGAGGATGGATTGAGTTTCAATCTCTTCATTTAGGCTCTCTGCATACAAGTGCACATATATGCCCCGCATGCACACATATGTTAGTTGCGCATAAATTAGTCCAGCAGGCGCACTCCATTCATTTTTTATTTTCTAAATTTCTTTAGATGTTTTTCCCACCTCTTTTTGTATATATATATTTTTTATTTTTTTTTAATTTTAAAGCTTTATTAAAGAGCAGTGCAGTACATTGATGAACATAAGATACATTAGCTAAGATACATAGGAATGTTGGACGAATCCCTTGTAAGTATGGGATAGATATTATGCATGTATAACGCAAGTAAACAAAGGTTCAAAACCAATTACAGTAGCCGTTGGTACAGTAGGTAAAACTAATGTTGATGTCCCCTGTATGGGTAGAGAATCCCAACACCCCTAACGGGAACACACTGTGTTAGGATTCCACCCACCACAGGGAAAGCAATGAGGTTAACCCAGAAAACCTACTGTCCCCACTCCCGGGGACCTGCCACCGCCCTAGAGGTGGGGATAAAAGACCCCTAATGAGGCCAGAAGACCCCTCCATCAGATAACCTTCAACAAGCAGTAATCCGTTCTGAGTCTATAGCTAGAACTCGTTAAAGACAATCTGATGGAGACAAGAGAGATTCTGCCATCATGTAAACAGAAAGTAAAACATAACTGTTACACTGCTAACTTGAAATCATTTCGTTGTACATAACTAAAAGATATGGTGAGACAGAAGAGAAGAAGAGAAGGAAAAGAGAAGAAGAAGAAGAAGAAAAAAAAAGGGTTCGCTGTCATAGGAAATACGATTGTGTCCAGTCCAAGGTGTTTTTTTTTTTTTTTTTAATTATAGTTATTATTATTTTATTTTATATTGCCCCTTATTTTTTTTTATTTTTTTTAATTATAGTTATTATTATTTTATTTTATATTGCCCCTTATTTTTATTTTTTTATTTTTTTTAAATAAAAGACTCAACTTGGCTGAGACAATTGAATACCTGGGATGAGGGAAATGCCTAGGTGACTAGCCCAGGGCTCCCATGTCGCCTCAAATGACTTAGAGGTGTCCGTCATAGAGCTGACTATTTTTTCAAGGGACATGATCCACGATATCTTTCTTTTGGCAGCCTGGAAAGACACTGTGGGTTGCTTCCAGGCTTTGGCTAAAGTAGTCTTAGCTCCTAGTAGCATAAAGGATATTAATTTTTGAGAGTGTTTTGTTGTTTTAGGGGATGGTGCATTGAGTAAGGCCACTTGGGCTGATTTAGTGATGGGAAGATCCGTTACTTTTCGGATCAAGGTGAATATTTTGTTCCAGAAACCTCTTATTTTCGGACACTCCCACCAGATATGGATCATAGAGCCCTGGGCTTGACACCCTCTAAAGCATAACGGGGAGGCAGAAGAAAACATAGTTGCTAGTCTGGTGGGTACAAAGTACCATCGCATAAGCACTTTTATATTAGCTTCTATCAATGCTATATTTAGAATACCTTTAAAGGCTGTGGATCCTCTCTGATGCCATTCCTCCAGGCTCCAGGACTCCCGCAGATCCTTTTCCCACGAGTCCATGTATGAGAATTTTGCGGTGGGTTCCACAAGGGACGCATAAATGAGAGATATTCCCCCCCTTGTGTCAAGTGCTTGACCGCACCAACGCTCATAAGATGTAAGTTCCAGAGGGAGTTCCTGTCCCTTCGTTAGGGAGGCAAGAAAATGGGAAATCTGAGCAAATCTAAACCTCTCTGTACCTGGGAGTTTGAGTTTAGTTAGGCATTGCTTTAGCGTAATTGGGCCAGATGGGGAGAGAAAGTGACCTATACGGTACATCCCCTTGTCTAACCACCATTTGAAGGACTTGATGTCCAGACCCGGAACAAAGCGGGGGTTGTGAAAGATGTGCTCCAGAGGGCGTGAAGGTGAGGTCAAAGCTGGAGAGCATTTCATTGAGTCCCATAATTTAAAGGATTGAGACAATGTTGGAGCTAAAATGGTAGGCCTTAATTTCATGGGGCACCAGAGCAAGTAGTCCAGGGTATACGTCGGAGCAGCTTGTCTCTCTATTTCTATCCAATCGGGTTTCTCGACTTTGAAATATACCATAGATAGTTGGGCCAACCTTGCCGCTTGGAAGTAACTGAACAGGTCTGGAAGACCCAGACCCCCTTTGGTTTTGGGGCTACAAAGCACATTACGGGCTATTCTATATCCTTTTTTACCCCAAACGAATTTTATTATCTTCCCTTGTAGGGGTTTAAGATGGTGTTTTCTAATATCTATCGGGAGTGACCTAAACAAGTAAAGGAGCTTGGGCAGTAGTGTCATTTTGATAGAATTAATTCTGCCCAGCCATGAAATATTGAAGTTGGACCATGTTTGGATGTCAGATTCTAGTGTGCGGAACATGGGAGGGAAATTAGCCTGAAAAAGTTGCTCAAACTTGGGGGTGAGGTTTATCCCTAGATATCGGATCGAGGAATCGCTCCATTTAAATTTGAAAGCAGGCTTGAGCCTATTCACATCTGCGTCGGGAAGAGAAATATTTAATGCCTGTGATTTATCCATATTGACCTTTAAGCCCGACAAGGATCCAAATGCCCTCAAGAGATTACAAATATTGGGTAGAGAGGTAGTAGGGGAAGTGACAAATAAAAGGATATCATCCGCAAAAAGGGCGCATTTGTGGGAATGCGCTCCGCACTTAACCCCCTTGATGTTATGGTTAGACCTGATTGCAATTGCCAGGATCTCTATGGCTAAGGCAAAGATCACAGGAGAAAGGGGACACCCCTGTCTGGTTCCCCTGGTTATTTGAATGGGATCCGAGTAGAAGCCGTGCATTTTTACCTTGGCGCTCGGAGTGGAATACAGTGCTTTCAGGGTGTTTATAAAGTTGTCCCCAAATCCCCATCTCCCCAGGACTGAAAATAGGAAGGACCAAGATAAAGAATCGAAGGCTTTTTGGAGGTCCAAAGACAGTAATAAACCTTCCTGCCTTGGGCCTCCATCCCAACCCGATTGTAATAAAGATACTATATCAACCGCCCTTCTGACCTGGTCCGGGCCTTGTCTTCCCGGCATAAAACCTACTTGATCTTTATGAATATAGTGGGTGATGAAGGAGTTGATTCTATTAGCCAGGATTTTAGTGAGTATTTTCAGGTCGTTGTTAATCAACGAGATCGGTCTGTAATTCTCGACTAGAGATGGATCCTTGTCGGGCTTGGGGATGACCGAGATAAAAGCTAAATTTAGTTGTGACTCAAGGGGTGACCCTTCTCTTTTGGAATTGAAGAATTTTGTAATAAAGGGTGCCAAAGTTTTCCTGAATGTTTTATAGTATTGATTGGAGAAACCATCGGGGCCAGGAGCTGAGCTCCCTTTTAAGTTTTTAATGACCTCTAATGTTTCTTCTATGGTGAAGGGGGCTTCCATGATATCCTTATGTTTTTTACTCAGGGTTGGAATGTTAATGCTATCTAGGAAAGCTTTTAAGGAGGATTCAGACATTGTGTCATTTTGCTGATACAATTTAGAGTAGAAGGAATGAAAGGCTTGCAGGATTTTTGGGGGGTTAAGGGTTGAGGTGCCATCCTAAAGTCTAATATTGGGGATGGTGAAGTTAGTGATTTTGGGAGATAGCTTTCTTGCTAGAAGGGTACTCATCTTATCTTGCTGAATATAGAATTTTGCGCTATTCCATTTCAAGTGTGTCTCTGCCCTCACTGTGTGGGCCATATTTAATGCTGTTCTGGCTGCGTCTAGTTGGGCTATTTTGACCGAAAAAGGGTCCCGTTTATGTTGCTTGCATAGAGCCTTGAATTCCCTCTCTAGTTTCTCTATCTCCGCCTTCTGCTATTTCTTTTTTCTGGAAGCTATTTGAATGAGCTTTCCCCTTATGGTCGCTTTATGAGCGGCCCATAGAGTCTCGGCTGATATTCCCTCCACATTGTTCCGCAAAAAATAATCTTTTATGTCCTTCTCAAGCTCTATGACTGAAATATGGTCATTAAGAATAGTGTCGTTGATCCTCCAATGGGTATTGGGCGGTTTGTGAGAACCGCCCCTTAGTGTTACGATCACCATGGCGTGATCTGAGAGGGCAGTGTCCTTTATATAGGCCTTAATCGCATAGGGAATATGTACTACCGACAGGAGTATGTGGTCGATCCTGGAGTATGTTTTGTGAGGGTTTGAAAAATGTGTATAATCCCTCTTAGTGGGATTGAGTTCTCTCCAAATATCGGCTAGGCCTTGTCGATATATTATTTTCGCTATTTTGGAGCTTGTTTTTGTGGGGCGGATTGATTGTGCTTTTAATGGTTTGGATTTGTCTAGGCCTGGGTCAAAGGCCACGTTGGAGTCACCTCCGAAAATTACCGTTCCTTCCAATAGTGGGCTTAGAATTTGTATCATTGCTTGGAAGAATTTTGTTTGGCCCTTATTGGGGGAGTAATACAAGATGAAAGAATAGAGGCTTTCATCTATTTTACCCTTAACCAACAAGAATCTGCCTTCAGGATCTCTGTGCACTAAATCGGGCTTAAATTTACACTGTTTTGCAAATATTACCGCAACCCCTCTGGTCTTATCCTCTGCATTCGCTAGGAAGAATGTGGGATATTGAGCATGTAGAAATGTTGGGTTGTAATTGGAGGGGAAATGTGTTTCCTGGATCATGACTACCGCCAATTTTTGTGCGTGGTAAGATTGGAGTAATTTACGCCTCTTTACCGCTGAATTAAGTCCCTGGGCATTATGGGAGGCTAATTTAAAGGACGGATGAACCAAATTGTCACTAGACATGTCGGCTAATTGGGGGGAACGATTGTGGTGCGGTATTTCTTACCTCCTCTGGAGTGTGGTGGAGCATGGTTATTCGGATCGCGAGATAGGATCTGGAGCCTGGAGGAGAGATGGCCGATCAAGAATCCTGTGGACTGGCACACACAAAAAATAGCAATAACCAAGTGTGGCGCTGGTGAAAAGCAAAGTGAGTGAAAAACAGTGGTCTCTGTGAGAGAAACAACAACAAGTGTATAACCATAAAGTGTTACAGTATCCAAAAGGATATATACAAGTAAAAATTGGTAAATACTTTGAATGTGTAACAGGGTGGAATGTTATAAAACAGACCCCAAGTTAATCCGAAAACAGCAATGCAAAAAATACCATAATCAAACAGTATTCAAAAAATATAATATAAAAACTATTTTTAGGCAGTGTCCCAATATATTAAGTGTATAGCTCTGTAAGGGACATAATGTCCATATGTGAGAAATGCTCAAAAGAGAAGTGTCCCAAAATCCTACAGAGGTAAACGAATAAAGGTATAGTGTAAAAAATATGAGTCTATTTATTGAAGAGGTGCAATACTTCAGGCGGACCTCACAGCCCTTGAGATGTAAGCCGGCTTCCTGTGTAGAAGTTGAGGGGTAGCCTTAAGGATGAATCCTTTACTTATGTAGATAATATCAACATCAATAGAGAACGACAAAAAGATGCCCTTACCAGAGAGGGTGGACTCACAGGCCCTTGGCGGTGAGTCAGACAGGCTTATACCGTCAAGCGGTGTAGGATGGTACTCCGTAAGAAGACTTGGTAAGAAGACTTGGTGTGGAATCCCATCAAGGGTCCTCAAATGATGTGTTGGTATGGAAACAGGAACATCCACGGGTCAGCTTCGATCGCCGGTTGATCGTTTCCTCAGTGGTTCATCCCGTATGTAATTAAATAAATAAAAGAAAAAGGCTTCCACATGGTGTAAATCCTTATTTTCCAAAAGGCATAGTGGCACTTTATTCAAATATATACTCCGAAAAATTTACACACAGGGGCGGTAAAACCTCGGTTCAGAGTATAAATTAAATTTAAAAAATAGTTAAAAAATGATCTAAAAACAGCGCAGTGAGTAGTGGTGGGGTATAAACATAGAAACCCGACGCGTTTCGCCCTCCAAGGCTTCTGCCTTCTGCCAAAAAATAGGGTTAGAGAAAAGGACAGAAAAGAAAGAGAAAAAGGAAGAAAGTAAATGCAAGTGTTCTCGTGAGAATAGTCCCAAGAGGAACCTGCGGCATCGAGGGGGTGTAAAGATCCCCTCCATGTCGCCCAACAATAAACAATAGTAGCCCTCCGAAGGGGCTATCAGTCCATCTCCCGACCATGGAGGTTCCATTGTCGTGAGATGGGTGGAGGCGCATGACTGCTACCCCAGTCAGAGCCTACCCAATTGGTAATCCTAAAGAATGAAATTAACAAAACCTAGTGAGGACAACCATTTCAACACTGTAGCATTTCAAGACGAATGTATCGAAGCCAGCTGGCTTAATAAAAAAAAAAAAAAAAAAACAGAAGAAAAAAAAAAGTCCTGCTGTGGGCCAAAAACGCCCAGGGGGGATGTGTGAAGGGTAAGGGGGGTGGGAGGGTGGAGGGAAAAGGAGAGGAGGGGGAACGGGGGGAAGGGATGAGTTCAATCAGGGGGGTAGTTGTAGGGGCTGTAAAAAAACCCTATTAGGAGCTGTCCTTTCCCAATAGGCCCGTGAGTCATTGTGTCCGTCCCCTGGTCCACCACATCACCAGCCGGTGGTAAGGCGGACCCGCAGGTGGGAAGTCCCAACAACTTGTTCTTCGGTGTACGTTGCAAAGTTGATTGTAGAAGATCTAGGCGCCCTCTGTGGGAAGGGGTGGGAGCCAAGTGTTAACGAGTCGCTTGAGAAGGGACAGATGCCCCATTGGGAGAGGTCGCATGTCCAAGCGATTCTTTTTCTAGGTGTGGGGTGACCTAACTGGTCAGTTGTGTCGAGAACTGGAGAAGTCTATCTGGAAGTGGGAGTCCAGTGTCCCTGATGGGTTTAGGGATCGTGCATCCTGATCCTTAGTAGTTCAAGATGGTCTTTTAGGGTGGTTGACGCCTTGGAAGGTGTCCTGAGTAATGTGTCCGGGTACTGTCCGGACGTGTACAGGTTATTCAGGAGGGCATCGGTTCCCTTACTCGTCTACTCTTCGTGGTTTTCCACAAGGGGGAGACTGGGCTGGTAGGAGTCTGTCTCTTATAAGATCCGGATTGCGTGTTTGATGTGTCCATCTCTAAATCCTGGGATATAAGCTTCAGTGACAGGAGAATCCGCTCTCCTTCAGATAGAGTGGTGAAGGAGTGTGTCTTGCCTTTGTAGGTGAATTTTAGAGCAAAGGGGACAGCCCACCAGTATTTTATTTCCTTTTGTGTCAGGATTAGAAGTAGAGGTTTAAGGGCTCTACGTTTTTGAATCGTCATAGGCGATATGTCGGCAAATATTTGAATATCATGGCCTTGGAATGATAAGTGTGGCTGCTGGCGGGAGAGCTTCATGATGCTCTCTTTCACTCCGTAGTGGTGCGGCTTCACCACAATATCCCTGGGAGACCCGTCTTTCCTGGGGGGACCCAGAGATCTGTGGGCTCTGTCTAATTCCAGGTTATGTTTAGAGATATCTGGGATAAGGGATTTAATTAATTCTTGTACTGCTGAGGGGACATCCGTGCATGCTTCTGGGATGCCTCTGACCCTGAAGTTCTCCCTTCTCGATCTGTTTTCCAAATCGTCAATCCTACTTAAGGCAGCATCTAACTGATCCTGCACGATCTGTATGTGATCAGAGTTTTGATTGGTTCTGGAGACTGTGTAATCCAGTTTTTGTTCAATCGCTTCAATTCTGGTGCCCAGATTCTGGAAGTCAGATCGAATGTCATTTGTTATTTTGTGAGCTGTATTAGCTAAGCCCCTTTGAAGCAAGTCAGATAGTTTGAGGAAAAGATCCCCCGCATTCTGGGGCATGTCTGTGCCTGTGCTTCCCATATAGTCATTACTGTGCTGAGGAAGAGGAGAATGTCCCAGAGGAGATAACAAGGGGGCTGCCAGGGGGCTCTCATTCAGGAAAGACGAGTTGTGGCCTGAGGGGGATGTGGTGGGATGAGAATAGGAGGTTGCAGAGGTAGGGTATGGGAGAGTAGCAGGAGCGATCACTTGCCTGGGTTCTTGTATTCCCCCTGATGCTGCCTGTGTCTGAGGCGCTGCCTGTGTCTGAGGCGCGGCCGCCATCTTGGATTCGGCCTGTAACTTCACAGCCTCAAAACGGGGTCCCAGGTTCTTCTTGGCTGCCGTGGATGGCATGGGTGGGGAACCGCTGTGTTCCCCCAGCCGATTCTGCAGTGCTCGGGCTGGCAGCGGCTTCCGAAACGGCGCTAGGGCGGCTGGCTGGCTGGGGTAGTGAGGAGCTCCCGGCTTACGCGGCCATCTTGGAGTCCCTCGCGCATGCGCCTCCTGTATATATTTTTTATATATATTTTTTTAATATATTTTTTTATATATATTTAACATATTTTTTTTAATTAATCATTTTTTTAATTAATCATTTTTTTTTTTTTTTAATCCTTTCATATACATTCATAAAATATATATTTCTATACACATTTTATTTCCAATTTTTCTTTTAATATTTCTCATTTATTTATTTTTTATATTTTTCATCTTTCATATTCTCATTTTTTATTATTATTTTTTACTATTATTTTCTATTTTTATTTTTATTTCTATTCTTTCCCTTATTTTTTCTTATTTACCGTTTTTTCCATTTTCTTATTTTTTTTTCTAACTATCATTCATTCTAGTACTATAATCCCTCCCCTCTTCACATTTCCCCTGCTCTAACGAGCCACACCACTATCCCAGCTGATGTGTGTTAGACACATACCAACGCTGCCAGGCCACTCCTGTGTACCGCCCCTGTCCCTCCCCTCCTCTCTCCCTATTTAACTCACACCATCATGGCCGATAGCCATGCCTGAGGAAGAAGCACGCATGCTCCGAACGCGAGCGCGCTATGGCCACCCCCTTCGCTCTCCTCCACCTGACATCATCTTCCTAGGAACCTGCTGACGCGCTGTCTGAGGGAACCCCAAGCCATCGGAAGCTATGGACTCCACCGCAAGTGGCAACGGCCGGCCCCGCCACAGCCCAGCTGTTTCGTGATGTGACTCTGCGTTGCCCAGGAGAACCTACCTATGCCTATTTCTTATCACACAAATGTGAGTGTACAATTTGTAATAAAATAGTGTTTTTAACTACTTACTACCCTTAGAGCAGCGCTGCTTTTCTTTTTGCTTTTTCATACCACAGAGTCCCTTCTACTCTGACAAGCCGGCTGCCGCTCATCATAGAAGCCTTAACTATCTTTAACTGTTTTTAACTGTTTAATACCCCCTGGACATATCCTATCCCCATGCTACTGCCCCTTATCTACCCACTAGCAGCACCTGTCAGCGCTCCATTCCCCCTCTGTTACCTCCCCATGTGCAGCTCGTTTTGCACAGAGTGGCCCCGAACATCCTCTTCTGGGGTCCCCTGGTGGCTCTCGCGGCTCCTCCGCGCATCAGATAACCCCCTAGGAGAAGCGCTCTCCCGAAAGGGGTTACCGTGCGGGCGCGCTCCCGAGTCCAGCATTTACGTCCACAGACACGAATGCCGGACTTGGCATAACCCCCCAGGTGCCCACATTGGATTTGATTGACAGCAGCGGGAGCCAATGGCTGCACTGCTATCAATCTATCCAAACAAGAGCCGGGACCCCATGGAGAAAGGGACAGCACGTCCCCGACCGAAGAGATGAAGGGGCTCAGGTAATTAAAACGGGGGGGCTGGGGGGCCAATGACTGCCAGGTGTTTTTTCACCTTAATGCATAGGATGCAATAAGGTGAAAAAACATGAGGGTTTACAACCCCTTTAACCGGGGTTCCATGGGACCCTAGGGTTCCTCCAGGGGAAAATAGTATCAACAATTACACACATATATATAAAGTAAATACCCTTCTTCCATTGTATTTTTTTTTGGGTGGAAGAAGAGTATTTATATATGTGTGTAATTTTTTTTATACTATTTTCATTCAATATTTAACCTTTTTAAAGATATTTTGTATTTACTTCATTGAACTTAGTTGTTTTTGATGCACCATGTGGGTCCTGGGAAAGCAGCTTCCCTTTGACTGGTATTCTTGTCACCTTTTTTCTTTTGTATTAATACATATGCTGCAGGGACCGCACTGACTCAGTAAGTTATTAGCAAGTTATTAGCAATAAAAACTGACAGGGGTTCGAATTCCTCTCTACTGTATTCATTCCACTGGATATCGCATAAGGAAAAAAAACTGCATGTTTTCATGAGAGAAATACCACATATTTCATTAAAAATAGGTACTTTAGTAGTGTATTTTGCAATAACATTTTTGAAAAATGCTATGAGCTATTTTAACACAAATTTTAAACGGAAAATGTTGCTTTGTGTATGGAGCCCATTGACTGGTGACAGTATGTAAAAAAAAAATGTTAATAATTTTCTTAAAATATTGTTTTACAATTTTTTTTACACAAACTGTGACGAGAGCAATACAGTGTTACCATAGTAACACTGTACTACTCTGGGGAGGTGGTCAGGTTTTAATTCTTTTTTTTTACACAATATGATCATTATACAGTATCAGTTATATACATTATACAGTAACAGTGATATTCACTGTTATAAGCAACCATTTTTTTCTGAATGAAATTGATTCATTCAGTGTGTATTGTGATTAGCTGTGATTGGCCACAGCTAATGAAATGGTACAGATGGGCTGTGATTGGGTCTGTCTGTACCATGTGATCACTGTGACCAATCACAGCAAGCAACACAATTTTATACAATGAATGGAATAAATGGAAGCCATCCATTGTGTACAATTATCATGTGATCTGCTGTGATTGGTCACAGCGATCACATGGAACCTGCGGTGGACACAACCAGTGACAGATCACACTGCAGCGTGGCGCATTCCGGGGCATCAACCAGGATCCAGAGAGGTCCTGCCCAGCCTTTATTTGTATATAGGCTGGGTGGGAACTGGTAAAAGCTCCCTAAATCAGCAGACCGTGCTCACCCTCTCTTTGCTTCTTCATAAATATTTTATTGCTGTGGGGAGCAAGGAAAGGAAGCTAATAGCGGGTCCACTAGTCCTGTATAAAATTTAAATAGAGAGGCGCAATCATCAGCAGGATTGCCATAAGAATTATCAAGACATATTGGGCATATCCTTTGTTCTCAATAACTTAAAAGAGCAGCAGGGAAGCAAAGAAAAAATGAGTGTGCACTGCAGGGAGAAATATGTTGCTTTGTCCTGCATGGACAAAACACAGGTTTGTTAGAACACTAAAACTGAAACAAATGCCGTGTACACACGGTCGGACTTTCTGGCATACTTGGTCCGGCACACTTTCTGATGGACTTTGTCCGCCAGGTGCGCCAGACTTTAAAACGGACGGACTTGCCCACACACGACCGGACTTTCCGTTTTAGGGGGCGTGGTCAACATCACCCAGTGACCACGCCCCCTAAAACGTCACAGTCCCAGCATGCCCAGGGACTGTGCCATCATAGGTGGTGGGGTCTCCGCCTATATAAGTCACAACGGAACCCTCAGAGAGCAGTCCAGCTGGAGAGAGCGTCGTGTCAACATCGGGAGAAGAGAAGACAAGAGAAGACAGGGCGCCCCCCTCCCCCAAAGCACCCATCCCCCATGTTGAGGGCATGCGGCCTGGTACGGTTCAGGAGGGGGGAGCTCGCTCGTCCCCACCCCCTTTCCTGACCGGCCGGGCTGCGTGCTCGGATCGGGGTCTGGTATGGATTCTAGGGGGGACCCCACGCCGTTTTTTCAGCGTAGGGGTTTCCCTTTATAATCCATACCAGACCTAAGGGCCTGGTATGCCCCGCGCTCACCGCAATAGGAAACTTTTTTTTTCCTATTGCAGTGAGCGCGAGATGCAATACCCTGCCCTCGCATCGTATTTGGTCCGTTGGACCAGCATACACACAAGCGGGCTTTCCGTCGGACCAGCACACAGACGAGCAGACTTTCCGCCAGAAGCTGAGTCCGACAGAAAGATTTAAAACATGTTTCAAATCTAGGTCCGGCGGGCTTTTGGGAAAAAGTCCGCCGGAGCCTACACACGGGCGGATTGTCCGACAGACTCTGGTCCGCCGGACCAAGTATGCCGGAAAGTCCGCTCGTGTGTACGCGGCATGAGCCTTCAAATCCCTGATTCTAATATTAACTAGAGTTAAACCCTAATATACACAAACAAGCCCCACTAACTAACTAACCACTTTTGTATATTGCATCCTGTGCTGGAAGCCAGCACACAAAATGCTCACAGTTCTGAGAGCTCTGTGCTGAAAGATACAAGATTCTAGCTATGTCATGTACCTGGTAGTGGCCAAACTGATGACAGGGCTCTCCCTTACACCTCCTGTCTTGTTTGTCCCTTAATATTACTGACATGATAAGACAGATCACAGAGTGACACAACCACCTGTAGTAAGTCCTGGCCAACAGAAGAACGGGATCTTGTGCTGAAGTAGAAGCTGACGAAGAGTAACACGTACGGGATGTCATCATAGGGTATTCAGAAGAAGAAGGCAAAAACATGCAAAGTTGGAAACAGGCAGCAGGGGAACAGATTCAGAAGGTGAGATATTAAACAGAAGCCAGGCCAAGGTCAGTATCACATGACAAATGAGCCAAAGGGATAAGCAAGGTAGGGAGTCAAGAAGCCAACCAGAGGTCAGGTACTGTAGGGTAGACATGTGCAGGATGAAAAAATTAGTTTTGTTTCGATCCATTATTTAAATACATTAGTTTTGTTAAAATCATTACATTTGTTCCATTCATTTTTAGAATTCGTTTAGTTCTGTATTTGAGATTGAAATAAAAAAATTTGACTAAATTCGAAAAATGCGCCCGCATTTGAAAAAAAATAGGAAAAATTATTGAATCAGTATTTTTCCATTTAAATGCAGCTGTTGCATTAGACTATTGAAACGGACTGTCTGACAATTCAAAAATTAGAACAGAATAGAATAAATCAGACAAAATATCATTGCTGGGGGGAGCACATTGCAGGGTCTTCTATCCTTAAGGCTTCTATCTCTAAGTGATTCTTTCTACAAGTGATATGCACTTCAATCTCTGCTTCAAGTTCTACCTCACCTGAACATTCCTTCTCTGTCTCTTTACAGGTATGTGTCAGCTCAACCACATCTTCCACCTTTAAATGAAATTGGGATCTGCTTGCTGTCTCTGTGTATGTGTCAGCTCAACCACATCTTCCACCTTTAAATGAAATTGGGATCTGCTTGCTGTCTCTGTGTATGTGTCAGCTCAACCACATCTTCCACCTTTAAATTAAATTGGAATCTGCTTGCTGTCTCTGTGTATGTGTCTTTGGTATGTGTCAGCTCAACCACATCTTCCACCTTCAAATGAAATTGGAATCTGCTTGCTGTCTCTGTGTATGTGTCTTTGGTATGTGGCCTTCCCTATCTGTTGCCCTGTGTGCATAACCATGACGTTGTTTTTTGTTGCTCTCGACTATCTTACCTAAGTTTTATGTGTTGATCTTATCTTGGCCTCTGGCCTCTTGCTATTCTGACTTTAGAAGCGAAAGGTTCACTTTTATTGTTAGGCATTCTTATATTCACTCATGATAAATTAACAAACTTCCACCCCACCCTCATAACAGTATAAATTTGAGCATCCTTAAAGGGGTCAGCACTTTGCTGGGGCTTCTATACTTAAGGCTTCTATCTCTAAGTGATTCTTTCTACAAGTGATATGCACTTCATTCTCTGCACTTCAGCGATTGCACGAAGCAAACAAATATAGCAAACTGCACTAGAAAGCACCTAACAGACTGCAGGTGACCCTGTCTCTCTATTAAGCTCTCCTTCCACTCTGTAACACACACAAATTCCTTTAACCTACTTGCCATTATTGAAACCTGGCTTCATGAATCAGAAACTACTTCTCCAGCTTCTCTCTCCCATGGTGGCCTGCTCTGGACACACTCCCCCAGACTAAGAGGATGGAAGGAAGGTGGAGTGGGAATCCTTCTAGCCCCATGCAGCACCTATCTGGTACTTAACCCACCTCCCTCTCTGACATTCTCCTCTTTTGAGGCACATTGCATTTGTCTATTCTCTCCCATTTCTCTAAGAATTGCTGTCATCTACCGGCCCCCTGGACAAGTATCAGCCTTCCTTGATGATTTCTCTGCCTGGCTACCCTACTTTCTCTCTTCTGAAATCCCCACAATTATTCTCGGTGACTTCAACATCCCTGTTAACACTAATGCCCCGTACACACGGTCGGACTTTGTTCGGACATTCCGACAACAAAATCCTAGGATTTTTTCCGACGGATGTTGGCTCAAACTTGTTTTGCGTACACACGGTCGCACAAAGTTGTCGGAATTTCTGATCGCCAAGAACGCCGTGACGTCAAGCACGTACGACGAGACTAGAAAAGGCCAGTTCAGAACCAAGCGCGGCACCCTTTGGGCTCCTTTTGCTAATCTCGTGTTAGTAAAAGTTTGGTGAGAGACGATTCACGCTTTTTCAGACTCGTGGCTTTCAGATCGTTTTCTGCCGTTCAGTTTGTGCTTGTGGGTTTGTATCTGCTCTTCAGTGCATGCAAGCAAGTTCCGCGTGACTTTAAGTAGTCATTGTGTTCTTGTTAGTTCGTTACTGTTTTTCAGGTCGCTCTTCACAGGCCTTGCTGTTCTTCAGTGCGTTCTGTTACTTCGTTCTGAGCAGCCGACCGTTTTCTAGCCATGTTTCGTATACGTACTCCTCGTAGAGTTCGTGCTGTGCGGGGGCTTGGTGTTGGGGTCCTGACCTTGACACAAGTCCAGTCCATGAACAGGGTGGGGAGGAGTTCATGGACCAAGAATTGGTTGCTTCAGCGTGACCAGTTCTCCCATATGCCTTTGCTCCGTGAGATCCGTGAGAATAATCCTGATGATTTCAGGAACTTTCTCAGGATGACGGACCCCGTATTTCACCGTCTGCTGGCTTCGCTGACCCCCTATATCAGCAGGCAGGATACCTGCATGAGGCAAGCCATCACTCTGGAGCAGAGGCTCGTCGCTACCCTGCAGTACTTGGCGACAGGGAGAAGCCTGCAGGACCTCAAGTTCTCGACAGGCATCTCCCCCCAGGCTCTGGGGATCATTATCCCAGAGACCTGTTCTGCCATCATCCAGGTCCTGCAGAAGGAGTATATGAAGGTAAGATTTTTATCCTTTAATATCACATTTTATTGTATTTAATGTTTGATAATATATTGTTTCTTTCCTCATTCCCTAATTACCATGATTGGAATATGCTGTGAATGTCCCCTTTGTTCTCATGCATGCTGTTTTTTTAGGTAATTATACACTTCATACATATCTGCCTTCACTTACCTCCCCAACATGCTCTCCTGCCCCTATATTCACCTCATGTAGTCACTTAACAATGTATTTTATCAGCTCCATAGTAGTGCTTTACCCCAAACACCCCCTAAAATGTTTTGAATTTTGATTTGTGCTTTAAATTCAGGCAGAGTTCCAGAGGCTTTTTTTTGTAGTGTCCCCAAATCATTTTTCTAAACCCTCCCTCCCCCCAACTGCTAAGTCAGCTGATCACAATTCTCTATCTATCCTCAATCATCTATCTGCTGAATTTGCCAAACCCATACACACTATACCCATCTCTTTACTGGTCAGATTTATGGATGAATTCCCCAAAGCATGTAGTGCAAGGGCCTGCCTGTGTACTTTCCAATGGTACTGTTTACAATTTTTTGGATTCTATTATTATCTTGATAGGTAATATCAGAATGTCCAAATGTCCTCAAATGTGTACAGTGTGTATTTATATCTTTGTATCATGACACTTCTTACCTGTCCAGTGGGCTGCCAATAGTGTAACTAAGGAGGGGCTGTTACAAGTAATACCCTGTATTTAGGCATTCATCTCTCAATGAAGTGAAGAGGGTTACCTGTCCAAGATTCCCCCCCCCTATAATGTTAGAAATGGCGCATGAGAGGGGGGGGTTGAATATGATAGGTGTACCTTATACTTTGGTGTTAATTTCCCCTTAATAAATGCTATCTGGAGGTTGGCCAAGAATGTTTGTGCCTAATCTGCTTGCCATGTTTATGTGCAAAAATAGTAAATTATTTTTGTTTTCCTCAACAGTTTTCTTCCACACCACAGGAATGGCAGACTGTGGCCTCCCACTTTGCCCAGCGGTGGGACTTTCCTAACTGCGGAGGGGCAATTGATGGGAAACACGTCCACATCGTCTCACCAACCAACTCGGGGTCGTACTATTTCAACTATAAGGGGTTCAATAGTATTGTGATGTTGGCGGTGGTGTCGGCTAATTACGACTTCTTGTATGTGGACGTGGGGAAGAATGGCCGGATGTCCGATGGTGGAGTCATCGCCCAGACGGAGTTCTACAAGTGTCTCCAGAATGGCAGCTTGGATTTGCCACCTCCAGAGGACAATGTGGAAGGACTCCCATTCGTCTTCATTGCGGATGAAGCATTTGCACTGGGGGACCATCTTATGCAGCCATCCCGATGAGAACCCTCACCGCGGAACAGAGGGTTTTTAATTACCGGCTGGCCAGAGCCAGAAGAGTGGTGGAGAACACATTTGGAATCCTGGCCAGCCAGTTCCGCCTATTTCTGACACCCATCCATATGGCGGAGTATAAACTTAATCATATAATCCTGGCGTGCTGGGTTCCCCATAACTTTTTACGCAAACATTCTGGCAACTATGCTGGCTCAGTTGGGCCTGAGGCCGGAATTATACATGATCCAACTCTGACGGCGCTTGAAAGTGGCCGTCCTGGCTTGCCCTCCCTGAGTGCCCGTGATGTCCAGTTAAGATACCTTGAGTTCTTTGCGGGTAGGGGGGCCATCAATATGCCAGACAATTTGTGAAGCATTTATCAAATAAAAAAGAAAAACTTAATGTTTGGTGACATTTACTTCTTGTGTTTGTTTTAGCTGACCATGACAGCAATGTGGGGAGTCCTGAAAATGGCGTGATTGTGTAACCGTATACAAAGCACTGTTGGGTGTTATTTACTAAAGGCAAAGACACTTTTTATACTACAAGTGCATTTGAAACTGCACTGAAACTGCACTTGTAGTGCAAAGAGGATTTGCCCTTAGGAAATAACCTCCATTTTCTCACAAAACAGCAATTACATCACCACAAATGTGTTGTAGCGTTGAGACAATAATCCACACATTCTTGATTAACAATCTTTTTAATACCTGCACAATCACATGTGCATTTACCAAAGGTTTTTAAAACAAACCAACATGTTTGTTGTATAACAATTTTTGGGGTGGCATTATCAAAAATAGAAATGTCCATTTATGATAAAACAGGCCTGTGTAAAACCAACAAGAAAGACAAAAATCTTGAACTTACAAAGTTCACATATGGTAAAACTTGAAGGCAATATCAGACATGAGTATTTAGGAACTGTGTTTGATATTGCGTTCAGATGGGGTGAAGTCACCCCTTGAAAAGCCAAATTTGGAAGATGCACACCAATTTACGAATGTCAACATGTGCTAGCTGCCATCACGGGGGATCAAGGGACGTGTTTTGTGGGAGCAAGCCCTTCCTCACCGCTACTTTATTATTGAGGAAGGGGATGCACCCCCAAAACGCGTCCATTGATCTCCCGTGATGGCAGATAGCACATGTTGGCACACTGTGTGCATCCTCCAAATTTGTAATTTCAAAACATTGCTCTAAATTTTTTCCGACTGTAGCACACAAAAAAATAAAGTGATTTTGTGGGGTTTTAAATTCGCCCCAAAATTTCAATGATGTTATTATTTTTTTGAATAACATCATTGATTTTTTTCTTGAGGTTTTCCAATTCAAAATTACACCCCATGATCTCCCCGATCAGGATCTGTGCACTTTCTGATGTGAAAGGATCTCGATCCATAACATCACGATCACCTAAAAAGAGAGTAACCAAACAAAAACAGGTATCAAAAATCTGCCAGCATCCATCTCTTACCTGAGCCTGTGGTCGCAGACACTCACCTGTTGTGGTGCCAATTTCCACCACATCTTCTTCCTCCTCCTGCTCAGCTTGTTTTTGCGGTATTTCCCCTTCTTCCAGAGGTGGGGGGTCTCTGGTCTCCTCGGATGAGGGGTGTCCTCCAAGTCTTTTCTCCCCTATGTTAAACAAAAATGGTATAATTAGCACACAGATATTTGATGGCAGAACTATAAATAGGAAACATTGCTTGGAATTGGGGTAAAATTGTCAATTTTAGCAGAGTTCCAAGATGTAGCTTTTTTAGTGGCCTTTGTCAACCTGCATTCCTTTACCTGTTTTGTACAAGCTTCACAGATGGAGACCCCCCTATAGTATACACTGGAGCACCTGTGTGCCCACCCTAATAAAAATTGTGTTCTTGTGTCCCACACTAGTGCTCCAGTGTCCAGATGTGAAAACAGCTGCTCAGTGTCCTCTCCTTACACAGAATCTAGTTTGCATTTCATTCTAGTAACAAAGCCATCTACACAACCAAATTTTTTTTTTTTTTTCAGTTTTAAAGGATTTTTATTGAAGAGCAGTACATTACACTTCAAAGCATAGGATTGCTGGTAGAGCACAGCCCACCTCTGAGACAATACTCAAATATTTGAACAGTAACAGAGAGGTTGACCCATAAAAAAAGAAAAACTACTCTTATCGGTTAAACAAAGAAAAGAGCCCTCAGGTATAAAAAGGAGACACCTAATGTTGCAGGTCTGCTCGACACCCCTATCAGGAACATACTGTGTCGAACACCGTAGAGCAGCTGATGTTCATAATTTGGTGTGTAACTAAACTGTTGAGGCCCATCACGCCCTCCGGGAGAATGAAGGTCCCAGACTGCGTGAGGAAGCCTTCCCCAGGTCTCTAAGGCCGGGGCCAAAGGAACCAGGGGTGCCATAAAGGTATCCTGAAGGTTCCGGCTGGGAAATCGATCCACTAGAGGTAAGTCGAGGAACCAGCTAATCGCTGTCAAGTGCATAGAAAACTGAAGCTAGCCTTTAGGAACCAATAACTTTCTGTAAAAGTAAATTAACAGCTTCCTAAGAGTAAAAGAAGGAGAGAAATGAAGGAGGGAAAGAAGACGGAAGGGGGGACAAAATGGGGGGTGGGTTGGGTTGACAGACTGCAATGAAACAATAGATACAAATCATGCTTCAATACCCGGTATGAGAGAGATGCCTACATGCCTTGCCCAGGGCTCCCAGACAGCCAAAAATGCTTTATTTGAATCTGCTAGGATACTGACAAATTTTTTTGGGACATGATCCACGAGATCTTTCTCTTGGCAGCCGCCAGAGAGACTCCTGGTTGTTTCCAAGCCCTAGCTATGGAGAGCTTGGCACCAGTCAGGATGAAAGAAATAAGTTTGGCAGTTGTTTTGGGGATCTTGGGAATATGACCATTTAGTAGAGCTATCTGGGGAGATTTAGAAATGGGAGTGTCCGTAATTTTTCTGATCAGATAGAATATCCTGTTCCAGAAGCCCCTAATTTTCGGGCATTCCCACCAAATGTGTATCATGGAGCCCTGGGCTTGGCAGTTTCTGAAACATAAAGGAGACGAGGAAGGAAACATCTGTGCAAGTTTGGAAGGAACCAGATACCATCTCGTTAGGACTTTCATGTTAGCTTCTATTAATGCAATATTAACTATACCTTTGTAGGCTCTTGTGCTCATTCTATTCCAGATCTCCAGGTCCCAAGTCTCGCTAACGTCCCTCTCCCACTCTATCATGTATGGCAGTTTGGAAGGGGGAATTGAAAGGGCTTCATAGATCAGGGATATACCTCCTTTTTGCTCTGTAGCTTGTCCACACCATTGTTCATAAGATGTGCACTCAGGGGGAATCGATTTGTCTTTCCAAATAGTGTGAAGAAAATGGGAAATTTGAAGGAATCTGAATTTTTCAGAATCAGGGAGCTCTAGTTTTTCAATGCAGTGTTTCATGGAGATTGGTCCGGAGGCGACAAGGAAATGTCCAATACGGTACATTCCCTTATCAAGCCACCATTGAAAGGATTTGATGTCTAACCCTGGCTTGAAGAGAGGGTTGTGGAATATATGTGAGAGGGGGCGAAGCTGTGAGGTCAAAGCTGGGAGTTGGATCAGGTTATCCCATAATTTAAAGGAGTGTGACAGTGTAGGGGCCATGATGGGAGGTCTGGATTTACTGGGAGTCCATAGTAGAAAGTCTAGTGTGTGGGAAGGAACCGCTTGGCGTTCTATTTGTATCCAGTCGGGTTTTTCGCCCCTGAAATATATGGTGGAGAGTTGGGCCAGTCTGGCTGCTTGGTAATACTTGGATAGTTCGGGGAGGCCTAGCCCTCCCTTAGATTTCGGAGCATAAAGGGTGTTACGCGTGAATCTATATCCTTTCCCTCCCCATATGAATTTTATAATTTTTCCCTGAAAATTGTTGAGGTGTTTTTTGTTAATCGCGATCAGAAGGGCTCTAAATAAGTACAGAATCCTAGGAAACAGGGTCATTTTGATGGCATGGATTCTCCCCAGCCATGATAGTTTGTGGGATGACCAATTTCGTATGTCCTCCTCCAATCTACGAAATAAAGGGGGGAAATTGGCTTGATAGAGGGAG
Organism: Lithobates septentrionalis; assembly: GCA_037952835.1. NCBI lineage: Eukaryota > Metazoa > Chordata > Amphibia > Anura > Ranidae > Lithobates > Lithobates septentrionalis. The sequence continues at coordinate 1,269,121 of JBBDGP010001290.1, read as the reverse complement.
TCTATTCTGGGTGTGAGATTTATACCTAGGTATCGAATTGAGGAATCACTCCAATTGAAATTAAAGGCCAGTTTTAATCTCTCAGCTAGGGCTGGATTGAGGGAGATGTTTAATGCCTGTGATTTGGTCATGTTGACTCGTAGGCCTGAGACCTCGCCAAATGTCTGAAGCAGTTTGTTAATGTTGGGAAGTGAAGTGATTGGAGAGGTAATGAATAGTAGAAGGTCGTCTGCGAAGAGGGCGCATTTATGGGTATTCATGCCACAGTTGACACCTTTAATGTTTGGGTCCGACCTGATTGCTATGGCTAGTGTTTCTATTGTTAGGGCGAATACAAGAGGGGATAGGGGGCAGCCCTGTCTTGTGCCCCTGGCAATTTTAATTGGGGATGAAAGAAAGCCCTGTAATTTAACTTTCGCTTCCGGTTCAGAGTATAGTGATTTGAGGATTCCGATGAAGTGTTCACCGAAACCCCAGAATCTCAGGGAGGCGAATACGAAGGGCCAAGTCACAGAATCGAAGGCCTTTTGTAGATCTAGGGAAAGGAGGAGACCCTCCTGCTTAGGACCTCCATCCCAACCCGAGTGCAAAATTGAAGCTATGTCAATGGCTCTTCTGACCTGGTCTGGACCCTGTCTGCCGGGGATAAAACCCACCTGATCTTTGTGGATATAGGTGTTGATGAAAGAGTTTAGTCTGTTGGCGTAAATTTTCGTCAGGATTTTTAAATCGTTATTTATAAGTGATATTGGTCTATAATTTTCTACTTGATCCAGATTTTTGTCTGGTTTAGGGATGACAGTAATGTAAGCTGCGTTCATCTGGGGGTCCATGGGGTCTCCCTTTCGTTTGGAGTTAAACGTTTTAGTTAAGTGTGGCGCTAGAGTCTCAGCAAAAGTCTTATAATAAAGATTGGATAGACCATCTGGACCTGGGGCAGAGCCCCCTTTCAGATTTTTAATGACCTCCAGAGTTTCCTCTACTGTGATATGTGCTTCCATAATATCTTTATGGGACTTATGTAAAGTGGGGATAGGCAGATGCTCTAGGAATGCCTCTATAGCTCGTGTATCATGAGAATCATTTGCTCTATATAGTTGTGAATAAAAGGATTGGAAAGATTCTAGGATCCTATGAGGATTTTGGGAAGACGAACCATCCTGAAGTTTTATTTTGTGGAGAGTGAAGAGACGGGTCCTAGGAGATAACTTGGAAGCAAGCATCGTGCTCATTTTGTCCTGATTCAGGTAGAATTTTGCGCCATTCCAACGTAGAGAACTCTCAGCTTTAACTGTGAGCGCCAGGTTTAATTTAATCCGAGCAGCGTCAAGCTGGTCGACTTGAACCATGGACGGGTTAGCTTTGTGATTTTTGCGCAGGAGGAGAAAATCTCTCTCTAGTTTTGAGATGTCCATGGTTCTCTCTTTTTAAGTTGGGAGGAGATTTGGATAAGTTTGCCTCGTATCACGGCTTTGTGGGCTGCCCAGAGGGTCTCGGCCGAGATGTCGTCTACGTTGTTCAGGGCGAAACACTCTTTTAGTGACTTGGTAAGAATCGTGATTTGGATAGGATCTTTGATGATGTGTTCTTTAATGCGCCATGTGGGGGTAGAGGGTCTGAGGAGCAGGCCTTGGAAGGATAGAGAGATCATGGAGTGGTCAGAGAGGGGGGTATCCTTGATTTTGGCTGAAATAGCAGCTGGGATGTGTATGGAGGAGATTAGAATGTGGTCGATTCTGGAGTATACTTGATGGGGAATTGAGAAATGGGAGTAATCCCTAGATGTGGGGTTGAGTTCTCTCCATATATCTGTGAGGCCCTGCTGGTGAATTAGTTTAGCAATTTTAGAGCTGATTTTTGTTGGCCTGGAGAGCTGTTTAGCTGGGGGTTTAGATTTATCAAGACTCTGATCAAAGGCGACATTCGAATCTCCTCCAAATATAACCGTTCCTTCCAGGAGGGGTCCTAGTGTTTGGAAAAGCGATGTGAAGAAAGCGTTCTGTCCCTTATTTGGGGCATAGTAGGATATAAGGGAAAAGGTTTGATCTGCAATCTGGCCTTTTACTAGTAAGTACCTGCCTTCAGGGTCACTAAGGGTCTGGCTTACTTTAAATTGGCAGTCTTTAGCAAATAGAATCGCGACCCCCCTGGTCTTATCCTCTGCGTTCGCTAGATAAAACGAGGTTAAGCGCACATGTAGAAATGAGGGGGAGAATCGGGAGGGAAAATGCGCTTCCTGGAGCATCACTATTGAAGCCCTTTGTTTGTGGTATGATTGGAAGATTTTCTTCCTTTTGATTGGGGAATTGAGGCCCTGGACGTTATGAGAAATAATTTTTATCTGGGAAGAGGAGAGGTTGGTGTTAGGCATGGTTTTTGGGTGAAGAGTGTGCTACTAATAGTGTATGACTTACCCTGACCAAAATTATGAGGGATGGGTAGAAGGCGCGTAAGGAGCGGAGCTCGGGACCCGGAGATGCTGGACGAGAAGGAGCTGGAGACAATCCGTCAACCCTGACAGGAGAGGGGAAGGGAGAGAAAAACACCGATGGGTTAAAACATAGAGACATAAGGAGAAAAAAAGAACATGGTGACCTAAAATAGGCCGGAGACGGAGAGGGGGGAAGTACACCCCTTTCCGGACTCCAAAAACAGGTTCAGGTGGTCCTGTAAACGAACCACCAGTCCATCGGACGAGAATGGGAATTCCATTTTCGTAGGATGGAAGGAGTTGCAGGGCAGCTACCGCAGCCCAAGCCACCCTTGATACCTTGCATACAATATTCAGCTGTGCATAAATAAAAAGATGCATAAGGAGTACAAAACAGTATCAAAATCTGAAAAATCTAAGATAGTTTAAATTTAAGCATAAACAAGGAGCCGTGCTGGCCAACGATGCAGAAAGAGTCTTCCTAGTGGGCATCATGGGATCCTTAGTGGAAGTGTAGAAAAGAGGGGATGTGGGATATCCAAAACCTCCTGTGGACTTAGACAATCTGTTGTGAGATTATAGAAAAATGGGGAGGGGCCTAAACACCCTTCTAATGCTGTGAGTCCCATAGAGGATGATGGAGATGTAATGTCACGATCCGGGGGGGGACATTTTTAAGTAGATCGATGGGTTGAGCCTTAGTTCGCCCCTGAGATGTGGGAGATAGACAGTGGCGGTAGTAGATCTTAGGGGACTGGAGGCGTAATGTCACTGGAGTGTTGAAATGGAAGTCTGAGACTTGGGATAATTGGGAGAGTGTCCCCTAGGGGGGATGAGGCCTCTTTGTGAAAGATCCGAGGGAGGTAGAAGTCATCTGGTATGAAGATGCCAGGGGTCTGTAGATCACAAAGAGGGAGAGGGGTGTCGCCGGGTTCTTGCAGTTGGGGTCTTCAAGTTGGCAATTGTTCCTTCAGACGTCTGCTTTTGTTGGATTTCCAGGCAGGAGAGATAGGGCTGTTGGGAGTTTGACGTTTCGAGGAGCCCGCTTGAGAGTTGGAAATGTCCATTTCCGAGTCTAGGGAAATGAGCTTGAGTGAGAGGAGGATTCGTTCGCCTTCTGAGAACGAGGTGAAAGAGTGGGTTCTCCCATTAAGGGTAAATTTTAAGGCGAAAGGGAATGCCCACCAATATTTCATCTCCTTCTGGGAGAGGACCAGCAGAAGGGGCTTCAGGGCTCTGCGTTTCTGGATGGTCGTGGGGGAAATGTCCGCAAAGATTTGTATCTCCTGTCCTTGGAAAAGGATACGGGATTGCTGGCGCGAAATTTTCATTATGGCTTCTTTCACACTGTAGAAGTGTGGCTTAACAACCAAATCTCTGGGAGATCCATCTTTTCTGGGGGGACCCAGGGACCTATGTGCTCTGTCCAGCTCCAATTTGATGGGGGGCAGCTCAGGGATGAGGGATTTGATTAATTCCTGGATTGCTTTGGGGACGTCTGTATTTGATTCAGGGATACCTCTGACTCTAAAATTGTCCCTTCTTGACCTGTTCTCCAAGTCGTCGATTCTATTCAGTGCCACCTCTAGCTGCTCTTGAACAACATTAATGTGCTCAGTGTTCTGGTTAGCTCTGGACACTGTGATGTCTAATTTGTGTTCTATAGCTTCCATCCTTGCTCCCAGGTTTTGAAAGTCAGCTCTAATCTTGTTTGTGATTCTTGTGGCTGTATTTGCTAGACCTCTGTCTAGAAGATCCGACAGTTTGAGAAATAAATCTCCTGCATTGAGGGGTATAGCGCTCTCCTGATCGCCTGTGGAAGTCCCGGCACCCTGATGGGGTGGTGAGGTGTTCAGTGGGGACAGAGAGTAGTTCTCAAAGGTGCGCTCTAAGAGGGATACTGTAGAGGCTGGAGATGGGGTCCCCATAGGTTGGTTATGCATAGTGGGTAGGGGTGTGTAGGCTAGAGTGGCAGGAGCTATCACTTGCCTTGTTTCCACGTGTCCCCCTGTATATGGCTCCTTATGCTGTGATGCGGCCACCATCTTGGACAAGGCCTGGGAATCCTCTGCTGTAAATTGCGGTCCCAGGTCCCTGCGGACCGAGTTGTTTGGCATGGATCGAGGCAGCGGGAGTTCCCGGATCCGAATCCGTTCGTGGTGGATGTCTGGGTGGTCTGCTACCAGCGCTTGGGTGGCTTGCTGGGCTGGGTAGAGCGGAGCTCCCGGCTTATGCGGCCATCTTGGGAGTCCCGTGCCTGCGCACTCACAACCAAATTTTTTTAAGACAAGTAGGCCCTAAAAAATGTCGGAAAATCCATAGGGCCTAAACAATGGTGTTTTAGAGGCCGAAATAAAATTGTTTGATATGAACGATTAAAATGGTCCCATGAACATTAAAATTTCCATTTTAAACTGTACAACAATTAAGAAAACCATATGGAGCAGCACGAACGTAATAAAGACAAAAAGAATAGGAACACAGCACAACTACTTACTTTTTTGCAGCACTCTCTGGATCTTTCTGTACTGCTCGGGCTCTCTTAATTTCAGGTCCGACCACCGCTTCCTGAGCTGATCTTTCGATCGTCGTACCCCGAAATTCCGGTGCAGACTTTTGACCACTTTCGCAATGATCTTGGCCTTTCTGATATTGGGGTTGGGGTAAGGCCCATACTTTCCATCATAGTCGGCCTTCTTCAGGATGTCCACCATGTCCAACATCTCCCCAAAGGACATATTTGTGGCCTAAATCTTCTCCTTCTGGATCGGGACGTGTCCGGATCCGGGCTTTCCTCCTCCTCCTCCTCGTTCCTGTAATTAGCACGCACCTGCTGTGTCTCCGCCATGTGCTCTTCCCCCACTGCGCAGAACGAAAAGGGGCGGGGAATAGACTAGAAAGAACGTCAGGGGCAGGCGGCGTTACAAGGATGCGCAGTGTGTATAAAGCGTAACACACGTGCGTATTACGTACGATCTGTGAGTGGAGGAAGGAGCATTGGACGCGCCGATCGTAAGAACAAAGGTAAGAGACATACTTGTGCCTATACTGCTTCTAGATTGAGGCCTATATTGTAACAAGATTAGGAGAGTTTGGTCTGACATTAGGCTTTGTCTTGTGTTGTGTCTTGCAGTGAACATGGATATCTTATTACAAGATAATGACTTCATGTCAATATTCATTGACATGTTCAGGGAGCTGCCCTGTCTGTGGGAGATCAACCACCCACATTACAGGAACCAAACAAAGAGGAAGGCAGCGCTGGATCAATTGTTGGAAATTGTGAAGCAGGTGATCCCCACGGCAGACATCACATATTTGAAGATCCTAATTGGTGGCCTGAGGAGCACATATGTAAGGGAGCACCAGAAAGTCCAGGATTCGCAGAGATCCGGAGCAGCAGATGACATCTATGTCCCCAGGATGTGGTACTATGACAGGCTGCATTTTCTGGCAGGCCAGACTGAACCCAGGTCACCCCTCTCCAGTCTTCCTTCCACGCTTCCTTCCCCTCTAGCTGAGGCTTCTGACGCCCAACCTGGGCCTTCCAGGCAACAACATGTGGAGGAGCCCAGATTGAGCCAGGTATAGCATTCCTCTAAATATTTCTGCTTGTCCAATCAATGATGTTAACTAGATGTTAGTTTGGAGTACTAATTTAGGATTGTGATTGATGAAGCAAAAACTAAAACCATGTCCCTTTTTCATACACAGGGAAGTCTCAGCCAGGAGGTGGCCGGGCTGAGCCGGCTGCCTGATCTGCAGGTCCCTCCCCTCCCCCTGGAAAGAGAAAGTGGCATGAGGAGGAGTGCCCTAGAGGAGGCTGCCATAGGCCTCTTTTGGAGGGCTACAGAGGCCCTGGGAGCACCACACACCGTGGAGGATGACTTTGCTGCCATCATTGCCTCAAAAATGCAGATGGTGGAGGAGGGACAACAGCTCATGTGTGAGTCGCTCATATTGGAGGCTCTTAATAAAGGTATGAGGGCCCAAATTACATCTGGGACACACCTTTGTGAACTCACACATGGTCCTCCTCCTTCTCCTGCAGGTCCTCCTCCTCCTTCTCCTCCAGGTCCTCCCAGTCCTCCTCCTCCTCCAGGTCCTACTTCTTCTCCTGCCACATCTCCAACAGCAGAGCCACAGCCAGGAAGGAATCGTGGAAGGAAGACCAGAAAGTGAGGACCCTGGATCCAGTCTGGTCGGCCAAAAGATGCAGCCTCTTGTAGTACCACAGCCTGGGGACACAGATGTCATCTGCTGCTTTCCGGATCTCTGCGACTTCTGGACCAGACTGCCATCCCTTACATATGGACTCCTCAGGCCACCAATTTTGATGTTCAAGAATTGATGTCTGCCCTGGGGGTCCCAGGCTTCGCTAATTTCTCCTGTTGATCCAGCGTTGCCTCCCTCTTTGTTTGGTTCTGAGCCCTTAATAAAGGATTTTTGTTTTGTTTAACAATTTTTATTTATCAAAACATTTTCAATAACACATTTATCCAATTTATATACATCCAAATAATAAAACAATTCTATCATTTTTTATCAAAACATCATTCAAATTTCTTTTTCATTTTGGATCTTCATGTTTTTAAATCAAGGATGTAGAACCTATATCTAAAACCTATTTACCCCCCCCTCCCTTCCCCACATTCATATCCATTCATACAAAGAAAGAAGAGAGAGAAAAAAAAAACACACCACTTATAAAAGGGGATCTCTTCCAATTATGTTCTTTATTGTTTCTATATTGTCCTCAAAAGTCTTGAAGAGGCTCTGAACTCCTCCCATCTAGTCCATATATTCAATGTTTGTTTTTTTAACCCTTCTTCTATTATCATTCTTTCCTCCAGGGTACGCATCTCCATCATCTCACACTCCCATTCCTTAACAGACGGCGCAAGTGTGTTTTTCCATTTTCTAGCTATAACCGTTCGGGCTGCTGTCAAAAAGTATTTCAAAATTCCTTTTTTTATATTTTTTATTGATCCTGGAATCATGGATAACACTGCTACTTGTATTTCTGGATACAGGTTGGTCCCAGTCAGTGCTCTAAAAATTTCAAATATTTTTTGCCAGAATGGTTGGATTTCTGAGCAATAGTACCAAATATGTGACATTGTGCCCTGGGTTAAGTGACATCTCCAACAGATGTCTGTGTTGTCCGGATTCATTTTATGTAGGTTCTTTCCTGATGTTTAGCCGATATTGAGAGTTTATGAGTCGCTATAATTGTTTTTCCCCACATTTCTCTAGGAAATTCTATTCCCATCTCTAGTTCCCATTTTTTAACATATGGTAACATCTGTCTATTGTTTTCTGAAATTAAATATTTATAAATCTTAGATAAGACATTTGTGGGTCTAAGTTCTTGCAAGAAATTTTTTTCTAAATTTTTACAAAGGCCTATCTACTATGGATTCTTTTGTTAAAGATTCTATATACCTCTGGAGCAGACCATATTGCATCCATTTGTTTTTGTGTTCTACCCCCAACTTTTCCAATGGGAGGAGTTTATTCTCTTGCATCGTTTCTATTATCCTAGTGTCCCCACTTCTTTTCCATTTAAGAAATGTTTTAGCTTCAAGTGTCAGTGGAAACCCTGGATTGCTGAATAGTGGGGTCATTGGAACTCTATAAGTAGATCCAATCCCTCTTTTTATTATATTATCCCAAGCTTTTAATGTTGATACCACTAGGGAGGGCATCTCCCTCTCCGGTGGTCTTTGCGCTTTTTTAATCCAAGGGAGTGATTTTAACTTAAAGGCTGTAATATCTTCTTCAAGCTCCACCCACTGTTTATTGTTTCTGTTGTGAAACCAGTCTACTATTCTGGTTATCATTATTGCTCTGAGATACATGTCTATATCTGGGAGGGCAAGGCCACCATCTTCTTTTGTTTTATTTAACACTGTTCTTTTAATTCTGGGTGTCTTGCCTCCCCAGACAAATCTTCCTATTAATCTATGCAATTTATCCACAGTATTTGTTGAAGGAAAAATGGGTATTGTTTGAAGGACGTATAATATTTTGGGCAGTATATCCATCTTTACTATATTTATTCTACCCATCCCGGAGAACATCCCCTTTTCATATTGTTGTAATGTTCTCATAATTTTTTGCACCATTGGGACGTAATTATACTCCTGTATCTTATCAAGATCAGAAGGGATATAGGTACCCAAGTATTTAATTGTGTTCTCTTGCCATTTAAATGAAAAGTCTTTTTTAAGGAGTTCCATCATAGCGCTTGGTAAGTTAATATTCAGAGCTTCAGATTTACTATAATTTACTTTGAAATTACTCAGTGTACCAAATCGATTAAATTCAGTTATCAAGTTTGGTATTGATATCAATGGGTTTGTGATATATAGTAATATATTGTCTGCGTATACAGACATTTTATACTCCTTATCTACTACTTTGATTCCCTGTATGTCAATATTTTTTCGGATCGCTATTAATAAATGCTCCATCACTAGTGTATACAGTATTGGGGATAGCGGGCAACCCTGACGGGTTCCGTTTGTTATAGGGACTATCTCCAATAAATTGCTGTTCGCCCGTATCTTCGCTGTAGGATTCTTATATAGAGCCATTATTTTGTCCAAAAGTATAGGACCCAATCCCCACTGTATTAAGGTCTCTCTGAGGAAACTCCATCCCACCCTGTCGAATGCTTTCTCAGCATCAATCGCCAATAGACAGGATGGGATGGAGCCCCCTTTTTACATGTTCCACTAATGTGAGTGTTTTTAGAGTGTTATCTCTTGCTTCTCTCCCCTCTACAAAGCCCACTTGATCTAAATGTATGAATACCGGCATTAATGGGGCAAGTCTATTGGTAATTATTTTTGCATACACTCTCAGGTCGATGTTTGTTAGAGAAATAGGTCTATAATTTCCACATAAAGTATGATCCTTCTCTGGTTTGGGTATAAGTGAAATATAGGCCTGCATACTTTGTGGAACAAAGGGCTGTAATGTGGATATTGCATTAAATGTCTGTCTCATAATGGGGACGAGTTCTTTTTTAAATGTTTTATAGAATCTTGGGGTCTGGACTTTTCCCCGGTACTAATGCATCAATTACATTTTGTATTTCTATCTCTGAGAAGTCCTGATCTAAATGTACCCTATCTGTCGGAGCTAATACAGGAAGTGCTGTTTCTCTCACATATTGTTCTATATTTTGTTGGATGCTCTCTGAATCACTACTCGTGACATTGTTAGGGATATTGTATAGTTTCGTGTAGAAAGTCTGAAACTCTCTCAATATCTCTTTTGGGTCGTATCTCATATTACCTCTATCCGATCTGATCTTAACGATAGGCTGTATATTGCCCCGATGGCGCAAAGCTCTTGCGAGAAGTTTGCTTGGTTTATTACCCTGTTGATAGTATAGGGCACGGTTACTATCTCTTATACGTAAGGTTTGCTCATCAATCAAAGTTTTTAGTTCTATTTTCTTCTCTGTTAACTCTATTAATATTTCACGCACTGGATTTTGTTTATGTTGAGCTTCTATTATGGGTATTTCTTTTAATAGTTGGGTTATTTTGTTGCCTTTTAATTTTTTCAATCTAGCCCCGTGTTTTATAAGAAGGCCTCGGATTACACATTTTAATGTTTCCCATTTGATAGGCAGCGAAGTAGTATCCTCCCTATGATCGTGTAAGAAGTCTGATATTGCCTTCCTTATTTCTATCACACAAGTCTCATCATGAAGCAGATTATCATTGAGCTTCCAATTCCCTTTCTTGTTGTTACCCCTAAGCAAGTCCAAAACCAAAAATACTGGTGCATGATCTGACCATATCGAACTACCTATTTCGGAAGATGAAGTTACCGCCATCCCCATTTGGTTTATCAAAAAAAAGTCTAATCTATGATATGTCTTATGTGCTATTGAATGAAATGTGAAATCCTTGTCTGTTGGGTGTAGTGCCCTCCATATATCAATCAACTGGTATTTTGCTATCATTTCTAAGAAGTTTTTCTTCTCCCTACCCATCTGTATTATTGAAGATGCTGTAGTATCCATTTCCCTATCAAGTACAAAATTAAAGTCTCCTCCAATTATTATTATCCCTTCAGCTTTTTCCATAAGCTGTTTCAGCATTTGTGTTCCTACTTTATATTGTCCTTGATTAGGTAAATACATATTAATAAATGTATACTTTTTGCCATATATAGTAAGTTTGAGTAATATTGCTCTTCCATCCTTATTATGCCATTCTTCCAACACTTGGTGAGGTATTGTTTTATGTATTGCTATAGAGACGCCTTTTGATTTTGAATATCGAAAGGAGTCATGATACCAGGTGGTGTAGAATCTATTTTGTAGATTTGGGACGTGGTCTGTACGGAAATGCGTCTCCTGGAAAAAGATTACCCCCACTTTTTGTTTATGAAGAGAGTACAGGACCTGTGACCTTTTTGTTGCTGAGTTGAGACCTCTAATATTATACGAGCATATTTTCATACTTTAGGACCAATAGAGCCAATAAGAAGAGAGAAGGAGGAAGAGAAAAAAAAAAAAACCCACTCACACTCACCTCACACCCACTCTATCCTAGATCTATTGACTAAAAAAAAGAAAAGTCTTTCTTACTATCTAAGTAAGTTCCCTACTACGGGGGGTTTTGAGCCTGGTGACCAAGGGTCGCCTCTCGACCGCTGACCTCTTGCTGCATTTTACCATTTTTTTATTTTTCTTTATCTTTCTCTTATTTTGGATCTCTTTCGTCTCTATTTTCTTTAGTTCTCTCTTTCCCTTCCTACCCTCTCTTTTCTTGGGGAGGGGGTGTAGGGGGGGGCAGTCACTATGATACTTCCCAGATATTTGTCCTTTTAAAAAAAAAAAAAGAAAACCCCATCCAGTGCTACTGTTTACTGTATATCTACTACGTACATAATTACCATTTCATATCACTTAGTGCATAAACTTATAAAAATTGTTATCTACCTATGTGTGCATTACATAACTCTTGATGTGTACAATGTAAAAAGTGTGTATTATCTCCATTGTGTTGTGTAAGGAAAGGGAGAAAGAAAAAAACCAAAACATATCATCTTGTGTATAAAACCTTTCATAAACACATTACATTTATCCCGTTGTATTATAGCGGACATTTATATATAATCTTCTCTATGTTGGATAGGAGGGAAAAAAAAAAAAAACATCCTGTGCTATTGTTTACTGTATACCTACTACATACATATCGCTTAGTGCATAAGCTTATAAAACTTATAAAAACTGTTATCTACCTATGTGAACATTACATAACTCTTGATGTGGACAACATAGAAGATGTGTATTATCTCTTTAGTGTTGTGTAAGGAGAAGAAAAAAAAAAATTAAACTCCACCCTATGCTACTATTTACCATATACCTACTACATATATATTATCATTTCATATCTCATTGGTGCATACATTTATGAAAATTATTATCTACATGTGTGTGCATTGCGTATCTCTTGGTGCAAACAGCATAAAAAAAATATATTATCTCTTATTATATTGTATGAGGAGAGAAAAAAAAAAAAAAAAAGGGGGGAAAAACCCCTCATGTCATCTTATGTTATGTGTGAAACTAGTTACCGTGTATAAGAATAGTTACATTAATATATAGCTTACGAAAATCAATACCTCCAAACACATTTCATATATCCCATTGTAATATATTATACTCTATATATTATCTTTTCTGTGTTGGGAGGAAAAAAAAAAAACCCACACCACAAAAAACCTTTATATCCAGGATCCAAACTATCCAGTTATTATACTCCTTTTCCCCATTTTCTCATCTCATCCCCCCACCCTCCTCCCCCTCAAGGGCCCCCTTATATTTTCTTGAATGTTTTCATATATTTTATAGGCCAGTCCGGCAATGCTAACTCTGAGATTCCTAGAACCGCTAAAAATTCCGGTAAGTCCTCCAGATCTCTGAATGAGATAGTCTGTCCTTCCTTTTGAATTTGTAGCTGAAATGGAAATTTCCATCTATAATGAATATTATTTTTTATCAATTGCTCCACCAGGGGCTTTAGCGCTCTTCTACGATCCAGTGTATATTTTGATACTGTATATCTTGAAAAAGCAGGAGGGGTTCTCCATCAAATTGGATATTTTTATTTTGAGGGGCTGCAAGCATTACTTTATCCTTGATATGGGCATAATGCATTTTGCAAATGATATCCCGAGGTTTATTAATGTCTGGCTTCCTTATTCCTGCTACCCGATGTGCTCGTTCAATAATTAAATCTTTTATATCAATGTCCTGGGTAATTTCCTGAAATATCTTTTGTAGTGTTGCTATAAGCTCTTTTGGGCCCACTGTCTCCTTTCTTATGTTGCATCTTCTGCTTCTGTTCTCCTGTTCGTCTAAGTTGTTTATTATTTGTTTTAATTGGGTTCCTTGCTTCTGTATTTTTTCTTTCATCTTTAACAGTTCCTGTTCCGTTTATGACACTCTCTTATCTATTATGTCCGTCTTTTCTTGCATATTTTTTGTAGATATTTTAAGCTCTTGAATCTCTTCCTTATATGATTTTTCTAGCCTATGTACATATTGATCCATATCTGCCCTAGTAGGAAGCGAACGGATGTAAGCTCTTATATCCCATTTTTCTTTATCTTCCTCTTTTTGTTCACTTGAAGACCCTGTCGTGTCCATTAATGAGCTATTTCTGGGGTGGTTTACTTGCTCTTCCCCTGATGATCTAGATGTTTCTATTGGTTCCGCTATATTAGACAGGTCATGCGATGATTGTAACATCTGCGTTACCTGAGGGGAGTGTAGCTGTAACTGTAATTGTTGAAAAAATTCCTTAATATCAGTTGTTTGTGTTGGTTGTACCCCTGTAGTGCTTTTGTTAATACCTTCTGTTTTGTCCTTTTTACCTTTTTGAGGCTGTGGGGTCTTACTGCTCTTCTTGGGGGCCATATTTCTTTCTTTCCCCTTCCCTCCCCTTTTTCTCTTTTTAAAAAAAAAAGAAAAAAGAAAGGATGCACGATAGGTGGAGGCAAGGGGGTGCTTCAAGGAATCCCGTAGTTTGTTACCTACTACTTGCTTCTGTGTTCCCTTTAATTTAGTGGTCTATGCTTTTTTTTTATTTCTCCTTCTCCTCCCACCACTGATATATGTGTCAATCAGTAAAAACGGCTGTAGAGTTTTCCTTTCCTTTTCCTTTCCTTTTCCTTAATCCTTCTTCTTCTCTCTTCTTTTCTCCTTCCCCTTTCTTTTCATTTCTTTCTTCCTTTCTCTCTTTATGTATTTGGTTTATTTTTAAGAGCTATATTTTTTATGTCCTTAATGTGTTGCAAGGATTTTCCAACAACCAAGCATTTCAGGAGATTACTCAGGAGACCAAGGAAACAGGGTTTTGTAGCGCTCCTGTGTCCTACCTGCAGCTCCAATCTCCGTTCTGTGTTCTATGACTCTCAGTGAGCTAATAGCTTAGTAGTAGCTTAGTTTAGCTTAGCAGTGGTATTGGTAGTGGTAGTATTAAGGCGGCTGACCTTTATGTTTTGGAGATCCGTCCGCTCTCTGCCGTTCCGTTCCTGGCGACTCTGCCGGAGAGGACGCTCTCAGGCGAGGACCACTGTCGTCCGCTTCCGCAGACTTACAGAGGCTCCCGCCTCCCCGCGTCCGCTGTCTCCCGACTCTGTTCCCAAGGAACTCCAGGCACTCCACAGGCTTGTCTCCCGTCGCGTCGTATCTCCCGCGGGTCTCCGCTCCTATGAATCCCGGATGCCGCCTCTGCCGCTCACGCTGCCGCCCCTGGACTATAGCGCTTTCATCTGGATAGGTAAGAGGGGGATTACTCAGAAGGAAGCCGGAGGCATATCAAAAACATACACCGGCTGTGTAGATGTCAGACGCCCAATGTTTGCAGCATGTCAGTCCACGGTCTGCCTAAGCAGCCATCTTGGTCAGCAGCTCCTCCCCCCAATCACTCCCTAGGGCGGGGGCCTGCAAGCCAAACTTTTGGCTCCAGGATTTTTGTTTTGAATTATACTTGCCTATGTGTGTTTTACTTCAAAAAGGACAGTTGGTTTGTGAGGATTCAGGTACATTTCAAAAATACAATGTGAAATTAACAAGGGACACCAACAACAAACAATCTCCTTGAGATTAAATAATAAAAGATATCAGTGGTGTTGTGGTAACTTGACACACAAAACACACACAAAAATAGTCTGGAGTAAAACTAAAAATAACATTAAACAAAGATCAGCCTTGGAAAAAATACAAACATAAAATCTAAACAAAAAATGGCTTTAAATAAAAAAAAAAAATAAAACAAAAAAAAAAAAAAAAATATGTCAGATGTGACAAATAACAATATATTCAGGGAATCCCAAGAAAAAAACAAAAAAAATAAGTTTGTGAGAAGTGTGTGTGAATATGAGCAGCAAAACTACTTAATTCTTGTCACATTATAAAGAAGAAGAGAGTGCGCTGTATTAAACCATTTTTAACATTGCAGCATGGCGAAAGTGCTGTATCCATTGCGAACGCTAATTTTACCAGACCGAGCTGTTCCGTGTCGAAATTTCTTCTGAGCATGCATGGCACTTTGTGCATTGGAACAGGCCACACACGGTCGGAATTGACGCGATCGAATTTTGTTGTCGGAAAATTTTATCTCCTGCTCTCAAACTTTGTGTGTCGGAAAATCTGATGGAAAATGTCCGATGGAGTCCACACACGGTCGAGAAATTCCGACAACACGCTCCGATCGGACATTTTCCATCGGAAAATCCGACCGTGTGTACGGGGCATAACATTACTATTACTTCTAAACTTCTCAGTCTAACCTCATTGATTGACCTGAAGCAATGGATACAGGCCTCTTCTCACTTCAACGGCAACACCCTTGACCTTGTCTTCTCCTATCTGTGCACTTCGTGCAACCTTTCCAACAATCCTCTCCCACTCTCTGATTACCACCTTATTAGTTTTTCTCTCTCCCTGTCTTCCACCTACTCTCCCTCCAACCGCCTAACAGTTACACGTAGAAACCTTTGCCACCTCAACCCTTCTCTTCTCTACTCTGCTACTGATCACCTCTATGACAAAATCTCACCCCTGTCCTGCCCCAACCTAGCCACTTTCATCTACAACAGCTCACTGTCTTCCTCCCTAGACAAACCCCCCCCCCACTACATGCAGAATTAGGCCCCGACTCCTACAACCCTGGCAAACAGATGACACCAGAAGTCTCAGAAAACGTAGCCGCATATGCGTCTGTGGCATAAGACTAAGTTCCAGGAAGACTTCACACAATATAAATCTGCCCTCCTAAAATACTATTCCTGCCTTCACACTGCCAAACAGACCTACTTTATCACACTCATTAACACCTTCTCATCCAGTCCACGTCAACTCTTCTCTACCTTCAACACTCTACTCTGTCCTCCACTGCATCCACCCACCAACTCACTCACTGCCCAGGAGATCACCAATCACTTCAAAACTAAGATTGATAAAATTCATGAGGAGATCTCCAATGCTCAAAAACCTCCCCATGCAACATCCCATGTTCACAGATACAATCATCACTTCCCTCATTCAACCCTGCTACTATTCATGAGGTTGCTAAACTTTTATCCAACACTCATCTAACCACCTGCCCCCTGGATCCTGCTCCCTCGCAAATGCTACGCTCACCCTCTGACTCAATTCTGCACTGTCTAACTCACATTTTCAAGCTCTCCCTCTCTTGTGGTATCTTCCCAAACTCTCTAAAACATGCGCTAGTCACCCCCATACTTAAGAAGCCCTCACTGGACCCAACCAATCTTAACAACCTACGTCCCATCTCCTTACTCGCCTTCTCCTCCAAACTTCATGAAAGACTAGTCTACAACCGATTAAGCGACCATCTGACCATGAATAAACTTCTTGATCACCTTCAGTCCGGATTTCGCCCTCAACACTCCACGGAAACTGCTCTCCTTCAAATTCTCAAATGACCTACTAACGGCTAAAACCAGTGGACACTATTCTGTACTACTTCTCCTGGATCTCTCTGCTGCCTTTGACACAGTGGACCAACCCCTCCTCCTCAATAAATTCCACTCCTTTGGTCTCCATGACTGTACTTTTCGCTGGTTCTCATCCTACCTATCCCACCGCTCCTTCAGTGTCACTTACAACTCTACTTCCTCCTCTCCTCTTAATTTCTCCGTTGGGGTCCCCCAAGGTTCTGTTCTTGGACCTCTACTTTTCTCAATCTACACCACCTCCCTGGGTCAGTTGATCCCACGGCTTTAAATATCATCTCTACGCTGATGACACCCAGATCTATCTCTCCACCCCCCAGCTATCTCCATCTGTCTCCTCACGCATTACCAACTTACTAGCAGACATATCAGCCTGGATGTCTCATCACTTCCTCAAACTCAACCTATCCAAAACCGAGCTCATGATATTTCCTCCCTCAGGTGCAGCTTCCCCTGATTTCTCTGTAAATATCAATGGCTCAACTATAAACTTGTCCCCCCACGCCAAGGTCCTAGGTGTAATCCTGGACTCTGAACTAACCTTTTGGCCCAACATCCTATCACTATCCAAAATTTGTCGCCTCAACCTCCACAACATCTGCAAGATATGCCCCTTCCTAACCAATGTCACCACAAAGCTTCTAATCCACTCCCTGGTCATCTCCCGCCTTAACTACTGCAACTCCCTCCTCATTGGCTTACCTCTAAATAGGCTATCCCCACTTCAGTCCATCATGAACGCTGCTGCCAGGCTCATCCACCTCACAAACCGATCAGCGTCTGCTATACCCCTCTGTCAATCCCTCCATTGGCTGGCACCCAGTCACCGAATTAAATTCAAGATACTAACTATAACTTACAAAGCCATCCACAACCTGGCCCCCAGCTACATCTCTAACCTGGTCTCAAAATACCAACCTAATCATTCTCTTCGCTCATCCCAAGACCTCCTGCTCTCAAACTCCCTTGTCAACTCATCCCATGCTCGCCTCAGGACCTCTCCAGAGCCTCTCGCATCCTCTAGAATGCTCTACCCCAGTCTGTCCAATTTTCTCCTATTTTATACACTTTCAGATGATCCCTGAAAACTCATCTCTTCAGAGGAGCCTATCTGGCCCCCACCTAACAACTGTACATTTATCTTCTCAATCAGCACATCGCCCACAGTTATTACCTCTTGTATCTCTTGACCTTCCCTCTTAGATTGTAAGCTCTAAGGAGCAGGGCCCTCTGATTCCTACTGTATTAAAGTGTATTGTATTTGTACTGTCTACCCTCAAGTTGTAAAGCTCTACCCTCAAGTTGTAAACTGTTGGCGCTATATAAATCATGTATAATAATAGAAAAAAAAAAAATATATATATATAACCATCTTCCAAAATTCAGAATTTTAGAATAGACTAAATTAATGAATGAATAGAGAAGATTAGAATTGAATAGAAAAGAATACAATAGAATTGGGTCCCCGAATAGGGGGGCTGTATAGGCCCTCTGGTGGAGAACTAATTGGAGGTGCAAGTTTATTAAAGAAGCCTGACGTGCAGGGGGGGGAACAGGGGGGGTAAAGGAACAGCACATGGGAAAGAACAAGGGTGGAGTTCCCTAGAGAGGATATTATTACCCATGACAGTGTATACATTGTCATGTTGGGTGGGGTGTATTATTACTACTAGGGAAGTATAAGGGAGTCATCTAGGTCCAGGGGTAAAAAAAAGGGTGATCCAAAGTATTTCATAGTTAGACGCTTTATCCAGTATGACTGTTTCATTCTTGGCATGGATCATGGCTTGGGTGATTCTATGTTTCAACGCCATTTTTCTCAATGAAGTGGACTGCCAAGCTTTTGTTATGGTTTGTTTAGCTGCTGTTGTGACGTTTGGAGTAGTTGAGGGAGGGGGTATACATTGAGAAAAGAAGTGCTTGAGTTGAAGGTATCTAAAGAGTTCCGCCGGAGGAAGGTTATACATTTTGCAAAGCATTGGAGAGGGTGTGATAGATTGTGAGGTAAAGAAGTGGTGGGCTCTCATTAATCCTGCATTAGACCAAGCAGAAAAGAAGGCTAGCGCAGATCAGGCCTGGTAGAAAGATTGGTGGTGGAGGATGGAAAGGAGGGGATTTTGAGAGGATTGGAGGCCAAAACGTAATTTAAGTCTGTCCCAAATCGTTAGACTGTGTCTAGTATTTGGCTTAGTGATGGACCGGCATTGCGATGGCAATAGCCACAAAAGGTTAGCCATGGAAAGAGGGTCACTATCCACTGATTCGATTGCTACCCATAGCGATATCTCTTTAGTAGTGTAGTATTTGGGGAGTTGTGCAAGTTGCGCGGCATAGTAGTATTTTGTGTATTTGGGTACACTAAGCCAGCCTGTCAGGAAAGGCATGTCCGTGCAGCAGGCATTGCACAACATGCACACACGTTCACCGCGTGTTAAATGCTGGTGCCAAAGGGGCTATTTAAACTGAGTGCACCAAGGACTCTTTGCTGTTTGGTCTGCAGCTTCTGTGTGTTCTGACCTGTTACCTGTGCTGACCTCTAATCTTGATCCGGCTTGTTCCCACTAATGCTGTCTGCTTGATACCTTGACCCAGGCTTGTTTTGGACCTCCCTTCCGCCTGCTGCACCGCTTGCCTGAACGTTACTGACCCAGCCTGCCTGACCCTGCACCTGTTCATCTAGCCTGCCAAGGCACTGCACTGCAAATCGCATTCGGTTCCTGCTTCTGCTGCAATCCCAGCGTGCCAGAACTCTGGTTTGCCTAACCATCACCAGCTAGCCTGCTGCACATCCGGCCATGGACAACCAGCTATACTGACTACTGGACTGATCCCAGGCACTCCTACATCACTGTGCTTTCTGTGGTTGCTGTCTCACCTTCAGTGACCCACAGGCCAGTGTGGTACCAGATGCTCTCCTCTACACGTCAGGCTCACAAACTAGGTATGTGACACAGCCTCTAATACGGGGAGTATAAAGAGTGGGCTTTGGCAGAGGAGGTTTGATCTTATTCCAGATGTAATGCCAAATTCTCTGCTGGAGAATGCACAAGTAAAAGGATGGTACTTGTATGGGTAATACCCCGAAGAGGTAGAGAACTTTGGGAAGTATCGACATTTTAACTACTGTGATTCTACCCATCCATGCCAGAGGTAAGATAGCCCACTTGGACATAAGATTGGTAAGTTGAGATAGCGAAGAAGGGAAGTTGGCGGCATAGAGGTCCTCAGGGTTTGCCATTAACTTAATACCTAGGTATGAGATGTTGGAAGTAGCTCAGGGGAACGGAAGAATTTCACTCAGTTGGGCCTGTAGACTAGGTGGTAAGGAGATATTCAGGGGGGTCGATTTAAAAATATGAGGACATCATCTGCAAATAAATATAATTTGTGTTAATTTACCCTAGTTCCAGGGCTTGAATTTTGGGTTGGATCGAAGTGGTTAAATGGCTAGGGCGAAGAGGTGGGGTGAAAGGGGACAGCCCTGTCGAGTAGCTTATTCTATGGGGAAGAGCTCAGAGCTGAAGCCCGAATAGCACACAAAGGCTTTCGGGTTTTGTTAAATGGCAGAAACCCATTGTAAAAAAAGTGAGCCAAATCCCCATAGTTGGAGGACAGAAGTAAGATTAGACCAGGAAAGTGTGTCGAATGCCTTTCAAATGTCAAGAGAGATGAAGCAAGACAGTATTCGGTGGGTGTGGGCAGCGTGAGCCAAAAGTGTGGCTCTTCGGATATTGTTGGGAGGTGGACAGTTGAAAGGTGGATATTGTCACCCGCTTAGCGAGATGAATCCCGTTTGGTCCTTGTGAACTAAGGAACCTATGATGGGATTGAGGCACTTTGACAGAACTTTTGCTAAAAGTTTTATATCCAGGTTGAGTATGGATATTGGCCTATAGTTTTAGTTTTATAGGTTTGAGTATCATCAAGATTGATGCAGTGAGGGATTCTGTACAAAAGAATGCCCTTTAGGTAGAGAATTAAAGGCCTCTACTAGGGGGGGGAGGATGAGAAGGTCTGCAGAAGCCATCAGAACCCTGTGATTTCAGTGATTCTATAGCCTGTTCGATTTCCTCAGCAGTGATGGGTTTCTCCAGCATTTCTTTGTGAGAGGAAGAAAGTGTTGGGAGGTGGACAGTTGAAAGAAGGTTATCTATGTGGGATTGGTCTGAGGCGTGGGGTTTTTTGTATAGTTCAGAAAATCGACTGCGAAATGTTTGTATTATCTTTAGAGGATTACTGGAATATGTCTTTGGTCAACTTCAATCATACTGGTTTAGGGGTGAAATCAGCTTTGCGGAGCACTAGTGCAAGGAATGTGTCTGGTTTGTTAGCTTTCATATAAAGTTTGTCACAATCTGCAAAGTATTATTTCCGCCAATTCAAGGAGCAAAAGATCAAGTTCTAAAAGAGCTTTTTCGAAGCTTCATTTAGTTGACTGAGACAGAGAAGTTTGGAAGGCCTCAGAGGATTTGTAAAAGGCTTCTTCTAGCAGTTTTTGTCAAAGACATTTTTCTCTGTGTTGGTGGGAAGTAAGGATGAGCCGAACACCCCCCGGTTCGGTTCGCATCATAACATCTGAACAGGCAAAAAATTCTGAAGAACACACGAACGCCGTTAAAGTCTATGGGACAAGAACATGAAAAGTGCTAATTTTAAAGGCTTATATGCAAGTTATTGTCATAAAAAGTGTTTGGGGACCCGGGTCCTGCCTCAGGGGACATGTATCAATGCAAAAAAAGTTTTAAAAACGGTTGTTTTTTCGGAAGCAGTGATTTTAATAATGTTTAAAGTGAAACAATAAAAATGAAATATTCCTTTAACCACTTCCCGCCCGGCCTATAGCAGAATGATGGCCGGGCGGTGGTTCTGTTATCCTGACTGGGCATCATATGACGTGGGGGCGCGCAGCACGGCGATCAGTGGTGCAGTGTGTCAATCTGACACACCGTTACACCGATCTCGGTAAAGAGCCTCCGGAGGAGGCTCTTTACCACGTGATCAGCCATGTCCAATCATGGCTGATCATGATGTAAACAGGAAGAGCCAGTGATTGGCTTTTCCTCACTCACGTCTGACAGACGCGAGTAGATGAGAGGCGATCGGTGGCTCTCCTGACAAGGGGGTCTGTGCTGATTGTTTATCAGCGCGGCCCCCCCTCGGATGCCCACACTAGATCACCAGGGAAGCCCCCAGCATGTGGATGGCCAGGTACATCCCCCATGGCCATCCACATGTGAAGATCAATGCCCAACATATGCCAATCAGTGCCCACAAATGGGCATTGACTGGCACCTATATGGCACAAAAAATTAGTGATGCCCAGCAATGCCACCCATCAGTGTCCTCAGTGCCACCCACCAGTGTTCATCGGTGCCACCTATCAGTACCCATCAGTGCCCACCTATCAGTGCCCATCAGTACCCATTCGTGCCACCTATCAGTGCCACCCATAAGTACACATCAGTGTGACCTATGAGTGCCCATCAGTGCCACCTATGAGTGCCCATCATTGCCACCTATCAGTGCCTAACTGTACCAGGTCACATGACCTCAACATGGGGAGGGAGCTTTGGGGTCTGACCCCAAAGCACCTTGTCCCCATCAACTAGGGCCTCATCACCACAACCCTTGCCCGGTGGTTGTGGGGGTCTGCGGGTGGGGGGCTTATCAGAATCTAGAAGCCCCCTTTAACAAGGGGACCCCTAGATCCCGGCCCTTCCTATGTGAATAACGGGGTACATTGTACCCCTACTATTTCACAAAAACATGTGTCAAAAATGGTAAAAAAGACATGAGACAGCTTGGAACAAGTACTTTACTAAAAAATAAAAAATATAAAAATGTCCTGCAATGTAAATCCACGCCGCCCAAAGGACTAAAAAAGAAAAAAAAAAAAAGCCGCAACAGTTCCGCCGCCATGGGAGGCTCCCGCCGAGTGACGCTTCTCCTGGATGACAGCTGTTATATAGCTGAGGGTGGGGCCATCCGGTGACGTAAACGGGTGACTTCGCCACCCTCTGAGGCCACGGGGGGCTTCCCGTAGCGACCTTGCGGGTCTCTGGTCTATGCCAGGAGTGTGAATGGAATATTACTGTGGAATGCCTCCAGTTCCCCATACTGCTTAGTAGAAGCCAAGGCTGTGTACACTTACAGGTATTGTTTGCCAAAGAACGGCATTGAGAGTCCACCATTTGATAGGGATGAATGCAGTGAGCTCCCCGTGGTGTCAGAGGGGGGCGGGGTCACCCGTTTAGGTCACCTGGTGGCCCTGCCCTCAGCTATATAACAGCTGTCACTCAGAAGAAGCATTACCAGAAGAAACCTTATCCATACCAGACCCTGAAGGGGTATGGATTTTGGGGGAACCCCTACGCCATTTTTTTAAAATTTGGTGCAGGGTTCCCCTTAATTTCCATACCAAACCCAAAGGGTCTATATTGCCGAGACCCGACAATTCATTACAGTCACAATCAGTTTTAAATGACAATTTTTCTTTTTAGAAATGTCATTTTGCTGTGGTACTGTTCCAAACACGGGAAAAATGTGCCACTTTACAGGCATACTACAGACACCTCCCCGGCATGATATTTAAAGGAATATTTCATTTTTATTGTTTCACTTTAAGCATTAAAAAAATAACTGCTCCCGAAAAAATGGGCATTTAAAAAAAAAAAATTGCATCGATATATGTCCCCTGGGGTCGGACCCAGGTCCCCAAATACTTTTTTTGACAATAACTTGCATACAAGCCTTTAAAATGAGGACTTTTGATTTTTTAGACTTTAACAGTGTACCGGAGGCTTTCAAATTTGCCCCGAACACGCATATTGTTCGGTGTTCGCCGAATATCTGAACAACCAAAGTTTGGCCCGAACTTATGCTCGGGCTGAACAGTTTGCCCATCCCTAGTGGGAAGCTTGACTAATACACACTTCCCTGATAACTGGTTTATGTGCTTCCCATAACGTCAGTGGAGAAACATCTGAAGATATGTTGTTAGCCTTAATGTCCTTAATGGCTGTTGCTTTTTCCATACAGTGTGTTGGGTTTGCATGTAAGCTGTAATTGATGTACCAGGAATGGTGATTTTGGTATAGGGACCAGAGAGGAGAAAGAGGTAATGACTGCATTGTGGTCTGACCAGGCGCAGGGCAAGATATCCAAGGTCAAGACCAGAGGGGAAGTGCCAACGCTGGCCAGGATGTGGTCAATGCAAGATAATTGTTTGTGGGGATGGGAGTAATAAGTGTATTGTCGCTTAGCGGGATTCTGTTCTCACCAGGAGTCAAGTAGGGAGTGCTGATTTAAGATTAAGGAGATGGTAGAGGACCTGGTTGGAGTCTACACATATTATAAGAGTACCTTGTGTATGTGAGGCCACAAAAGACAGTAAGTGGGAGAGAAATGACAGGGGTTTCTTATTGGGAGAGTAATATGTGACTATTGTGTACACTTGAGGGTATTGTTTGCCGAAGAGCAGCATCAAGAGTCCACAGTTCGATAGGGATGGATGGAGCGAGCTAATGAAAGAGCGCAGTGATGGTGGATTGTAGATCCACAATGGTCTCAAGGATCCCTCTTATGTGAACATTAGATCTCCTCGCTCTGTTTTTAAAGTCCTTGGAGGGCTTGAAGGGCAAGGTTCTCCTCAAGGAGGGTCCCCATGTCCTCTGCATGGTTGTGTGTGAGAATGTCTAAATCTTCCACCCTTTGTTCTAGGACTGTGGTTCGCCTGCCCACCTCACTGATCAGTAATGGTGTCTGATGTGTTTTTGAGAGCTCTGGTGAGCATTCTCTCTATCCGGGTTAGCAGGTCTGGCTGGGTGCTGTCATGCTGCAGGGCTAAGGGAGTCAGATGGTACTCTGTGTCAGACTCAACGCTTGCTGCAGCCACTCGGAGCATTGTCCCTTTCTGTGAGTACAGCATGTGCTGTGTGACAGATCTAGAGGACAGCGGCGGTGCCATCTTGGAAGAATACCTTGTCAGAGCCTCCTTGATGGATTTTGACTTTGTTTTCTGCTTGGCATCATTGAAGACCATAGTAGAAATGCCCGGTCGGGTCTAAGGAGTAGGTGAATGCTGTAGTTTGTGTTGTGGGTGTCGGGAATCAGTTTTTAACGGCTGTGTTAGTCCCGGCAGATGCAGAGCTCTAGTCAGACATGTCAGTCCCGAGTGGCTCCGCGCATACACCCCCCTTTTCTATTATTTTCTATTCTAATCTTTTCTATTCAAATTCATTCTATTCTAAATTTGAACTTCTGAAGATGGTTATATTCTTTATATTTTATTCCATTCTATTCTATTATTTTCTATTATTTTGGATTCCAATGCTTTGGATTATATTCTAATTTATTCTATTCGAATTCTAATTTATTCTTTTCAAAATTAGAAATAATATGACCATCTTCTGAAATTCTGATTTTGAAAAGAATAAATCAGAATTCAAGTAGAATAAATTAGAATAGAATCCAAAGCAATGGAATCCAAAATAATAGAAAATAAGAGAATAGAAAATAATAGAATAGAAAAACAATAGAAAAGAGAAGAATAGAAAATAATAGAAGAGAAAATAAGAGAATAGAATAGAAAAGTAATATAATAGAATACAATAGAAATAATATGACCGTCTTCTGAAATTCTATTTTATTCTATTATATTACTTTTCTATTCTATTCTCTTATTTTCTCTTCTATTATTTTCTATTATTTTCTATTCTTCTCTGTTCTATTGTTTTTCTATTCTATTATTTTCTATTCTCTTATTTTCTATTATTTTGGATTCCATTGTTTTGGATCCTATTCTGCATTGTGACAGATGTGCATGGGGCAGTGGTGGTACCCTGTGACAGATGTTGAAGGGACAATGGTACACTGTGGCATATGTTGATGGCACACTGGTGGTACACTGTGACATATGTTGATGGCACACTGGTGGTATACTGTGACAAATGTGCATTAGGCACTAGTGGTACCCTGTTACAGATTTTGATAGGACAATGGTACACCAGGACAGATGTTGATGGGGCACTGGTACACTGTGACAGATAATGGTGGGGCACTGGTGCACTGTGACAGATGTTGATTAGGCACTGGTACCTTATTACAGATGTTGACGGGGCACTGGAACACTGTGACAGGTGTTGATGGGGCACTGGTACACTGTGACAACAGTTGATGGGGCACTGGTACACTGTGACAGCAGTTGATGGGGCACTGGTACACTGCGACAGCAGTTGATGGGGCACTGGTACACTGCGACAGATGTGGGCACTGGTGGTATCCTGTGACAGATGTTGATGGGACAATGGTACACTGTGGGTACACTGTGACAGTTGTTGATGAGGCATTGGTATATTGTACAAGATGTTGATGGGGCACTGGTGGTATCCTGTGACAGATGTTGATGGGACAACGGTACACTGTAACAGATGTTGATGGGGCGCTGGTGGTACACTATGACAGATGTAGATAGCACACTGATACACTGTGACAGATGTTGATGGGGCACTTGTACCCTGTGACAGATGTTGATAGGGCATAACCATTATATAATTTATATTTTGTTCAACTGTTTTTCTTTTCTATTCCTTTCTATTATTTTCTATTTTCTTATTTTCTATTTTATTATTTTGTATTTTATTCTATTTCAATATTTTTTATTCAAATGTATTCTATTTGAAAATCTAATTTCGGAAGATGGTTATAATATAACCATCTTAAGAAATTGGAGTAGAATGAATTTGAATTTGAATAGAAAAGATTAGAATAGAAAATAATAGAAAATAAGAGAAAATAAGAGAATATAATAGAATAAAAAATAATAAAATAGAAAAGAATAGAATAAAATAGAAAGAATATATAACCATCTTCCGAAATTTGAATTTCGAATAGAATGAATTCAAATTCAAATATAAAAGATTAGACCAGAATATAATAGAATAGAAAAAATAGAATAGAAAATTAATAGAATAAAATAAAATAAAACTAATAACGGTTATATTCTATTCAATATTAATGCTTTTTTATATTATTTTCCTTTCTATTCTATTCTCTTATTTTATATTCTATTTGTTGCATTTTTTTTCTTTTCTAATCTTTTCTTATCGAAATTCATTTAAAATTCAAATTTTTGAATATGGTTATATTCTTTATATTTTATTCTATTCTATTGTTTTTCTATTATATTATCTATTCTAATCTCTTATTTTCTAATATTTTGAATTCCATTGTTTTGCATTCTATTCTAATTCAAATTTATTCTATTTGAAATCCGAATTTCGGAAGTCAGGTCATATTCTATTTTATTATATTCTATTGCTTTTCTATTCTATTCTTTTCTATTATTTTGGTTTCCATTGTTTTGGATTCTGTTCCAATCTATCCTATTCAAATTCAAATGTATTCTATTTGAAATTCAAATTTTGGAAGACGGCCATACATATTCTGTTATTGTATTCTATTCTACTAAATGCTTTTTTATTCTTTACTATCCTATTATTTTATTCTATTGATTTATTATTTTATATACTTTTTTATTGTATTCTTTTTTAAAAACTCAATCTCCATTTTTTTTTTTAATTTTATTTTAAATTTGTTTTTGAATTCTAATCAAATTTTATATGAATTTTGGTTCCTTATTTCGGATTTGTTTAAATTCATTACTATTGTAATTCGGTAATTTGGATACATCCGATTAATGAGAAATGTGTCCAAATTTCGATTCGGAACTAAAAGGAATTGCACATGTCTACTGTTGGGATCAAGATCAGATGTAGTCAGAAGACTAATCAGGTATATCACAGGAACAAGCAAGGTCTGATAACAGGAGCTGATGATCTAGAATCTTGCATTATTTATAGGCCACTGGGAGCCAAAGTAAATTCAAACATGCAGGCTCATATTTAGATGTGGGCAGTTTTTTGAGCACAAGGCATGAATTTGGTTTTCTGCACATTATCAGTGGAAACAGCAACTGTATTGATCTGATCTCAAAAAGCATAATAAATATGGCAAGACATATTTTAAAGGTTAAACAGTATTGCACATGTAAGTATTAATTGCTCTACTACTAATTAGAATACAAAGGTAAATAGAATAAAAAATAACTATAACATTAATCTGTAACCTTCCCAATAAACATTATTGAACTTCATTCTCAGGCAACAGCTGCTTGTTTTACTATTTGTTCTGCCTATATTTGTCTGAGGCAATTTATAATGTTTTACAGTTAGCATGTTTCCAGCAGTTTCAGTGAGGATTAAAAGACAGCAGCACATTCATATTTCTAACATTGGTTTTGGGTTAAATTCTGCTTTATAATAAACATTTTTTTACCGGTACTAACTTGAAACAATTCTTAGATTTGATGGCTCCATTAGTTTTCTTTTTTAGACTTTCTTTCCTTTATTTTCATCTGGTGATCCAGCCTGGAAGTCTGTTTTTCAACAGAAAAGCTATAATGCCCCAACAGGGATGAGACAGACCATTCAACACTGACAGAGGTGCTTAAAATGATCAGGTTTTATTTATTTATTTAAAACCTTTATCCCAAAAGGAAAAAAAAACTGTTTGCTGTAACTGATTATAAAGTATTAGCTGCAGTTTGGTTTCAATTTATTAGTGTATTTAAATCTGTTAGTTCATTTAACACTCCCCTCAGACTGACTATGCTGCTGTCCAAAGCTGCCCCCTGTGTTCATTCATCCAGACTGGTGGCAATCTAATACAGGAGCTATGGCCAGATAACCAGCTCAAAACATAGGCATTTTTGGTTTTGGGTTTAATACAGCTTAAAATAAATCTGATAAGTTGGGTATTTCTGCTTGTCACAGAAGTGTTTATGTATTATAACATTAGGACATTTACATGACAATGATACATTTTATGATCCTCCAATAAATGTTAATTATTACAGAAAACTCTGCACTTATAAGATATTGCAATAACCATGAAATCCCAAAAAATGATAATAGTATGTTACTACCATAAAACATATAATCATAAATAAATAAATCATACAAAAATAAAGAGCCCTTTACTCTCAGGCAATGCTCAGTGGGTTAATATAAAAAAACAAGCATGTAGTAGTTCGCCTCAGTGCCAGTTGGTAGTATATAGAGTGACCCCTTTCACACTGGGGTGTTTTTCAGGCGTTTTTCAGGTGTTTTTCAGACGCTTTAGCGTTAAAAAAATGCCTGTAAAGCGCCTGAAACAAGCCTCATCTGCAATACCAATCTGAGAGCCCGAGTGCTTTCACACTGAGACCCCTTTCACACTGGGGCATTTTTCAGGCACTTTAGCGTTAAAAAAAGCGCCTGTAAAGCGCCTGAAAGAAGCCTCACCTGCAATCCCAATGTGAAAGCCTGAGTGCTTTCACACAGGGGCGCTGCGCTGGCAGGGCGTCAAAAAAAGTCCTGCAAGCAGCTTCTATGCAGTGATTTCGTGTTTTTGCCACTGGGCTGAGTGCGCCGATGGCCTGAGCCCTTTCACACTGCCAGCGCCCGAAAAACGCCTGAAAAACTCCCCAATATGAAAGGGGTCTGAAGCGGCGCTTTACCAGCGTTTTTTGGGCACTGGCAGTGTGAAAGGGCTCGGGCTTTTACATTGGGATTGCAGATGAGGCTTCTTTCAGGCGCTTTACAGGCGCTTTTTTAACGCTAAAGCGCCTGAAAAATGCCCCACTGTGAAAGGGGTCTTATACACCGAAAAAGTGCCTCCAAAAGGCAATTGCTGTGGGAGACTAAAACTGGTGCACACAGAATCCAGTGCAGCTCTGCAATCAGCTTCCAAGTTTCACTTCAGCCCCGGACCATTTGGCTGCCCAAAGACCAGAGCATTTTTTGCGACTCGGCACTGTGTCGCTTCAACTGACAATTGTGCGGTCGTAGGACGTGGCTCCAAAACAAAATTGATGTCCTTTTTCCCCCACAAATAGAGCTTTCTTTTGGTGGTATTTGATCACCTCTGCAGTTTTTATTTTTTGCGCTATAAGCAAAAAAATAGCGACAATTTTGAAAAAAAATTCAATATTTTTTACCTTTTGCTATAATAAATATCCCCAAAAAATATATAAAAAAAAACCTTTTTTCCTCAGTTTAGGCCGATACGTATTCTTCTACATATTTTTGGTAAAAAAAAAATCGCAATGTTTATTGATTGGTTTGCGCAAAAGTTATAGCGTCTACAAAATAGGGGATAGTTTTATGGCATTTTTATTAATATTTTTTTTTACTAGTAATGGCAGCAATCTGCAATTTTTATTTTGACTGCAACATTATGGCGGACACATTAGACACTTTTGGCGCTATTTTGGGACCATTCACATTTATACAGCGATCAGTGCGATTAAAAATGCACTGGTTACTGTGTAAATGTAACTGGCAGTGAAGGGGTTAACCACTAGAGGGCACTGCAGGGGTTAAGTGTGTCCTAGGGAGTGATTCTAACTGTGGGGGGCTGGGCTACGTGTGACAGGACACTGATCACCGCTCCCGATCACAGGGAGCTGTGATCAGTATCAGTGTCACTAGGCAGAACGGGGAAATGCTTGTTTACACCAGCATTTCCCCGTTCTTCCTCTCTGTGAGACGATCGCGGGTATCCTCAATCACACCTCGATCGGGACCTGAGATCACACTCACGAAGATTGCGGCGGGCACGCACGCACGCCCGCAAAACGCTTCTTAAAGGGCAACATACAGGTACGTTAATATGCCTGTACATGCCCTTCTGCCGATGTATATCGGTGTGAGCTGGTCGGCAAGGGGTTAATTGAACAAGCTTAAGTTAGAAGCTGATTGGTTACTATGTACACCAGTTCTGGTGCGCCAGTTTATGGAAAATCTCCCCCACAGCATCCAATTCTAGATACCCACATTGAGGTATAGGGGGGGAGGTGCTGCGCTAACCAGAAGAAAGCTGTAAATCTCTGTCTGTGGTCAATTAATAAAATGACATAAAATCGCATAATAACATAAATCGCATAATAACATAAATCGCATAAATAAGTGTTGACACTAAAAACATTCAAGTCTTAATGATCAGCATCCTGTGTATGTGAAAAAAGTGCATAAAAAATCCTTTTCAGTTGGTATATACTAAATGACAAAAAAAAAAAAAATCGCATGTAAAATCGCATAAATAAGTGTTGACACTAAAAACATATAAATCTAGATAATCATGTGTAGGTGCACAAAGGGACGTAAACACTACTTCATGTGAATAATTCTAAATAAAAATACATAGAATAAATCAGAAATAACCATCAAAAACATATCCTTATAAATGGTGCAAAACGTACAAAGTGCCAGTGCTTAAAGGTGATCTAGATATCGCAAATAAAAACACATCAATCCAACGCAATATGGATGATAAATAATATAAATAAATGTCCCAATAATAGTGATGTAAAATATATTGTGCTGGCCTGCGAAACAAATGGCCAATGACATGCCAGTAAGTGCAGCAAACTTAAAGTGCCAGTGTAAAAGTCATTGAAGGTGCAAAAGCAAGTTCTGGTGTATTCAACAAAACAACAGTGGGGTGTCTGGGATGCAATTCACTCAGTGTCCTCTTCGTGCATAAAACACTAATGTAAGCAGTGGCCCCTTACCTAGCGGTGCTAGGTCAACCGCATGAATTGTAGCTAAAACGCCAGGTCCTGAGCCTCCATCGCGTCCCTATATCCACGCTTGCCGGTGTTGGGTTATCTTCAGGGGATCCCCTGAAGAAGTCACGTGATCGGTGATGACACGCGTAGGGACGGAATAGGCTGTTTCACATTGCTAGACACAGAACGAGTTCGCTGCTCATAGAGAGGTTTGCTCTGCATTGTTTTTATGTGAGTACATCTACTTAAAGATTTTTAATAAAGCATTACCTGGTTAAGACATACTTCACTATCAAGTACCTTTGTCCTGCATATTCCTGTACATACATACCTGAGATGTGGAGGCTGAGCTAGGATCCGCGCTGGTCCAGGACCCCTGATAGGACCATAGCCACTTGTAATCAGCTGCCATTAGGATAACCCAACACCGGCAAGCGTGGATATAGGGACGCGATGGAGGCTCAGGACCTGGCGTTTTAGCTACAATTCATGCGGTTGACCTAGCACCGCTAGGTAAGGGGCCACTGCTTACATTAGTGTTTTATGCACGAAGAGGACACTGAGTGAATTGCATCCCAGACACCCCACTGTTGTTTTGTTGAATACACCAGAACTTGCTTTTGCACCTTCAATGACTTTTACACTGGCACTTTAAGTTTGCTGCACTTACTGGCATGTCATTGGTCATTTGTTTCGCAGGCCAGCACAATATATTTTACATCACTATTATTGGGACATTTATTTATCATCCATATTGCGTTGGATTGATGTGTTTTATTTGCGATATCTAGATCACCTTTAAGCACTGGCACTTTGTACGTTTTGCACCATTTATAAGGATATGTTTTTGATGGTTATTTCTGATTTATTCTATGTATTTTTATTTAGAATTATTCACATGAAGTAGTGTTTACGTCCCTTTGTGCACCTACACATGATTATCTAGATTTATATGTTTTTAGTGTCAACACTTATTTATGCGATTTTACATGCGATTTTTTTTTTTTTTTTTTTTTTTGTCATTTAGTATATACCAACTGAAAAGGATTTTTTTTGCACTTTTTTCACATACACAGGATGCTGATCATTAAGACTTGAATGTTTTTAGTGTCAACACTTATTTATGCGATTTATGTTATTATGCGATTTTATGTCATTTTATTAATTGACCACAGACAGAGATTTACAGCTTTCTTCTGGTTAGCGCAGCACCTCCCCCCCTATACCTCAGTTTGATTTTGGGCTTATGTCTGACCCTTGCTTCGGTGCATGCAGCTGTCCAGTCGCATACGTGCGTTTTTACTATTTTTTCTGAGTTTTTGTTTTCTTTTCTTTTTCCAATTGGGTAGCGCAGGAATATTCTTATTACATAGATACCCACATTCTTCATCTCCGTGCAAATGGTGAGCACCAAACCCCACAAGACACTACACTCACCGATGATCATTGCCTCTCATTTTACTGATTGTCATAACTCGCACAAACTACATAAAAGCTTTTCCTCTCATCTTTTGTATATCTTCTGGTCTGGGATATTCGCTTTCACTTACCTTTCACTAAAGCTCAAACAAAATAGTCTCGTACAAACACTTTATTTCAATAAAAACTCCAGATTGAATAAACACCATTACGTCAGGATTAATAAGGGTTTATCATTTCTAATTTCGTGACTGTTTTTAATCTGGTGTTTTTAATGTAATAAAATGTTTGTACAGGATCCCGCTATGTGGACTATTTTGTTTGAGCTTTAGTGAAGGGTAACCACCTAAGTGAAAGTGAATATCCCAGACTGGAAGATATACACAGAGAGGAAAAGTTTATGCAGTTTGTGAGAGTTATGCTGTGACCCTGAAAGTGCCTGGACAGTAGAAGCACCTACAAATTGACTACATTTTGGAAGGCATATTCCCCAATGTGAAAAGGTAAACAATGGCACTGGTTGTGATCAGTAGGGATAAGCCAAACACCCCCCGCTTGGACAGAGGGTAGGCTCCCTTACGTATCCGACTCGCGGCCCCTGGTAGAGCAGACAGGAGGCACGAGAGTGCGGAGTGGTATGAGAGCCTAGTGAAGTAGTCCAGGTGCCGGAAGAGAGGTGATCCTCAAGCAGCAAGTAGTAATCAGGAGCACAGGCAACAGATACTGAGAAGGAGCAAGGCAAGGCAGCTCACAACACAGGCAGGGTTCAGCAACAGGTGGGCAGCAGAGGTACACAAGGAGCAGGCAGAAGTGGAGTCAATCAAGCCGGGGTCAGGTACAGGCAGAAGTCAGAGGAATCCAATAGGCAAGACAGGTCATCAGGAGATCAGTACACAGGAACACAAGAACACGGAAAAGGCAACGGGAACTATGGCACAGGAGCTGTTGATCAGGCAGCACCGAGCAGAGTGTGCAGCAGGCCTAAGTAGACTGATTGGCGCCAAACGCCGTGCACGTGCGTGCGCCGGCGCCCACACCAGCACCCCCAGGCGCATGCAGACCAGCGCCCCCAGGCGAACGCGTGCCAACGCGCACACACGCGCACATCCGGGCACCACCGCGCACACCAGGGTCAGCCAGACCATGCACACCAGTGCACACTAGCGCGCACAGTGCACACTAGTGCCCAACCAGGTAACCTCTCTGACAGTGCCCCCTCCTCAAGGGCAGACTCCGGATGCCCAGTTGGGCTAACTTGGAGGCATGCGAGTCCTAGCATGCTAGTAAGAGTTCTCTGGCATGTAGGCTGCTTTTGGGTTCCCATGAGTTGTCTTTGGGACCATACCCTTTCCACTTAATGAGATATTGGGTTTGATTGCGTCTCCTCCTGCAATCTAGAATTGCTTCCACTTCAAACTCCTCCTCATTGTTAACTAGAATCGGCTTGGGTGAGCCGATACTGTGGCCAACAAAGGAATTGGGAGTAACAGGTTTCAGGAGAGACACGTGAAAGACCGGTAGCTGAATGTAGAGAATTGTTATATGAAAACTCCACAACAGGGAGTAAGGAGGCCCAATCATCCTGAGAAAAAGCAGAAAAACAGCGGAGATATTGCTCCAGAGTTTGATTGGTCCTCTCAGTTTGCCCATTCGACTGGGGATGATAAGCTGAGGAAAATGCCAATTCAATTTCCAGGGAGCCACAGAGGGCTTTCCAGAACCTAGAGGTAAACTGGACACCTCAGTCATATACTATATTCGTTGGAACTCCATGCAATCTTATGATTTCTTTAATGAAGATACTGGCTGTCTCCATAGCCGAGGGAGTGCCCTTCATGGGAAGAAAATGAGCCGTCTTAGACAGCCTATCTACCACAACAAAGATGGAGAAAAAGCCTTCTGATGGGGGGAGTTCAACGATAAAGTCCATCGAGATCATACTCCACGGTCTCCCTGGGACTGGTAGGGGTTTTAATAGGCCCCAGGCTCTTGCCCGGCTGTTCTTGCTTCTGGCGCAAGTATTACATGAATCAACATACTCCTTACAGTCCTTAATGAGGTGAGGCCACCAGAAGGTACGTTGTACCAGGTCAGTTGTTTTCCGTGCACCAAAATGTCCAGCCAACTTATGGTCATGGCAAACACATGCACCCTTAGGTCCTCAGGGACCACGATCTTGCCTTCGTGCGAGAACAGGCTGTCCTTAGCACAAGCCTCAGCAGGTGGGGTCATCCCCATAGAGGCCCGTCTAATTCGAGAGACAAGACCCTCTTGAAGAAGCAGGAGGTTTCCAGAAGGAAGAATGGTGTCTGGAAGTAGGGTTTTCTTAGAGTCATGGAACATACGGGAGAGTGCGTCAGGCTTGACATTTTTGGATCCAGGTCTGTAGGTAATGTGGAACTGGAATCGGGAGAAAAAGAGTGCCCATCTGGCCTGCCGAGGTCTTAGTCTCTTAGCCGTTCTCAGGTACTCTAAGTTCTTATGGTCCGTATAGACCAGAATGGGATGTGCAGCACCCTCCAGTAGATAACGCCATTCCTCCATAGCTGCTTTAATAGCCAGAAGTTCCCGATCCCCCACATCATAATTCCTTTCTGATGACGAAAGTTTGCGTGAGAAAAACCCCACAGGGTACAGGAGGGCTTTGGCACCTTGCCGTTGAGAGAGCACTGCTCCTACCGCAATTTCAGATGCGTCAACCTCTAACACGAAAGGTAGAGCTGGATTAGGATTTTTAAGGATAGTGGCTGAAGTGAACAGTGTTTTGAGTTCTTCGAAGGCCAACTGTGCCTTAGGAGCGCAGCAGAATCGGGTCCCTTGTCTGGTAAGATCAGTGATAGGAGCGATTATTGAAGAGAACCCTCTGATGAATTTCCTGTAGAAACTGGCTAAACCGATAAAGCGCTGTACCCCTTTCCTATCTGCAGGTGCAGGCCAGTCCAGAATAGCAGATACTTTTTGAGGGTCCATCTTAATGCCCTCAGCAGAGATGACCATGCCCAGAAACTGAACACATTGAAGCTCAAACTCGCATTTCTCGAGTTTGGCGTAAAGCCCATAATGCCTAAGTCGAGTGAGTACATTCCGCATGTGCCTGCGGTGGTCGATCAGAGAAGCAGAGAAAATCAGGATGTCGTCCAAATAGACTATGACATACAAGTCCAGGTAATCACGGAAGACGTCATTAACAAAGTGCTTAAAGGTCGGCTGGTGAATTGCACAGACAGAAGGGCATAACGAGGTACTCAAAGTGCTCGAATCGAGTACAAAAGGCCGTCTTCCACTCATCCCCTTTTCTGATGCAAATTAAATTGTAAGCTCCGCGGAGGTCCAACTTGGTGAAGACTGTTGCGGTTCCCAGCCGTTGAAACAGTTTGGGTACTAGAGGTAGCGGGTATCTGTTTTTAATAGTAATTTTATTCAATTCCCGGTAGTCGATACAGGGACGTAGGGAGTGATCCTTCTTCTCGACGTAGAAGATGCCTGCACCAGCTGGAGATGTGGAGGGGCGAATGAACCCCTTCTTCAAATTTTCATCTATATAGTCTTTCAAGGTGCCTAGCTCCTGCTCAGTTAACGGGAAGATCCTCCCGAAGGGTCCCGGGTAAGAATTCTATTGGATAGTCGTAAGGCCTGTGTACTGGGAGAGTCTCTGCTCCCTTCTTGCTGAATACATCCAGAAAATCCCGGTAAGGTTTGGGAAGGGACTGGCATAACTCAGTGTCAGAGTCCAAGCAAAGAAGCTGGGATAATGTTGCGGGTGTTCCATGTAAGCAGTGTTGCCGGCAGTATTCGGAGAGGAATTGAATTTAAAGGAACCATAAAGGAACGGTCTCCTGGGTGACTGGACCGGAACTGAGGGTGGAGCCATCTGCTAGAAATACTGCAAGTCCCTGGGCCTTGGGCTGGAGAGGAATGCCATGGTTGTTAGCGAAGGCTTGGTCAATGAAGCCACTACATGCTCCAGAATCAATGATGACTGATACTGGGATATTCCTTCCGGGAAGCTGCAACGTAACAGAGTCAGGTGATTACCAGATTTAGGCAAGACAGGTGCACATACAGAAGAGGAAGGCAGGCACTTACGTATCTTGTTGGGGCAGGCCCTCACAAAATGTCCATGTTCTCCGCAGTACAGACATAAGTTGTGGGTACGTCTGCGCAACTTTTCTTCTGGAGTAAGGGATGGACAGAGCAGTTGCATGGGTTCTGGAGCTTCTGCGGCTGGTATAAATTTTGGGGGGACCCCCATGCCTTTTTTTTTATTTTGGCACAGGGTTCCCCATAACCACTTCAGTACACTGCTTTATATAAACTACACTGCCTGCATTGACTGAATATAGAGTATACACTGAATATATAGGCTACACTGAATGCAGAGTATATATTTTAGATAGATAGATAGATAGATAGAATCTATATATATATATATATATATATATATATATATATATATATATATAGATTCTATCTATCTATCTATCTATCAAATACACTGCCACTAACTAACCTGCCTGTCAAGTCTATCTCTGTCCACACACTATACACGGCCGCTGTGTAAGCAGCTTTATATAGTGTGGGGCGTGGACTTAGTCCCCCTGAGCCATGATTGGCCAAAGGCACCCTACCTTTGGCCAATTATGGCTCTCTCAGCAGAGCGCACTGTGATTGGTCAAAGCAGGCAGATCAGGTGCATGCTTTGGCCAATCTCCCTGATCTTGCAGTGCATTATGGGGCGTTCTGAGGTGCTCGAATTTCCCGCAAACGCCCTGTATATTTGGTTTGTTTTAGAACAAACACCCAATGTTTGACTAGAACCGCGGGCTCATCCCTAGTGATCAGCAACTCTGGAAACACTGATGCTGGCTGGGATCAGTAAACTGGAAACACTGAAGTTTATTGCGGGGCTGTAGCAAACTTGATAACTTGGCACTGTCTGTGATCTGCAACCTGGAAATATTGGCATCAGCTGTGATCTGCAAACTGGAAATATTGGCATTGGCTGTGATTTGCAAACTGGAAATACTAGCACTGACTGTAATCAGGTAGGGACACCATAATCAGATGTAGTGATGAACAAATTGTTCAGCAAAAATTAGCTCAGATACTGAATCTGAAGCCCACTGAAATCAATAGAAGCCAAATCTATAACCTCAAAAATCGTCATATTCTAAGGCTATTAGGCTAGGGAATGTCAAACAAATGGCATGAGGGGCCTATGTAGTGACTTAGGGGACATAAAAAAAGATTAAATTGAAATTTTACCAGGAGCAGCAATTTTAATAATGCTTAAAGTGAAACATTAAAATGTCAAATGTCAAGCTCTCCAAGATGGCCGCTTGAACCTAGAACCAGCTGATTGCCCGCCACCACAGTGCCTACAGCCCTCAGTTCGAGCTGCCTCAGAAGGAAAGGGATACCCCCTCTGCATTTATTCATGCCTGGAGGATGTAGGAATGGGTCACCAAGCCCGCTCCTCCTGGCCACCGCTGGTGGAGAGAGGACCGGCCAGAAAATCCAAGATGGTGCCCAGACTTTCTCTCTCAGCACGAGCCCGGACCTCAACAAGCGGCTGGAGAACATGGGGGACAGTATGGAACTGGTACTCTGAATTCCCTTGCGAGTACCCCACATTATAGTAGAGACTCTCCTGCTTCTACAGAGTCCCTGGTTGACCACACTATAGAGGACCTGTGGTTTTCTCAGCCACAGCCTCAAAGCCCAGTCCCCTTAGTCCTGGCTGCCAGCGTGCCAGCGACTGATTATGTTGACTCTCTCTTTACCAAATTCTCTGCAATGCTGAACTGACCAGAATTGCAGCCCAGATCACCTCTGACATTAAGGCTGATCATCAGGCCTTGGGCTCAGGCATAAAGACTCTAGAACATACTGTAAATTGGATGCCACAGTCACTAGGATAAATCATAATACGGCTTGCATCCAGACTCTGCAAGATCAACTTAAAGTTCCGTAGTAGCCAAAATTGATGACTTGGAGAATCGCTCCAGATGTTATAATTTCAGGATTAGAGGGTTCCCTGAATCCATCAAGGACACTCCTGCTGCAGTACATGATTTTTTGTGGGATCTGCTGCCTGACCTCCCTAAGCATCGGCTGGAGGTGGATAGAGCTCATAGAGCTCTGCAATGGCCCTGTGCGGATGGCTTGCCTTGGGACAATATAGTGAAGCCACACTATTACAAGGTGAAGGAAACTGTGACTCCCCCTCTCTGGCTATCCAGGGCCACAAGGTTCAGATTTTTGTGGACCTGTTGCCTTATACCATACAAATGAGACGACTCTTAAACCCCTACTGCTGGTGCTCTCAAGAAAAGGAGTTAAATATTTCTGGGCTTTTAGTATGCAGAACAAGTCCTATGCTTTTTCATCTTTCGCAGAAGGAGAGCGTCTGCTGCTTCAGCTGGGATTTATCGCTCAAGAGTCATTAACATCACCGTCATGTTAGGGGGGTTCGACTAAATGTCCCTTCTCTCTGTGCCTGATTTCCCAGCTGTGGCAGGAAGCAAAATCTTGATGTACCAGAGACTCTCCACAGCCTTGAACTTCCTATCAATCCATTGGGCGATATTGCTTTGTGGTGAATCACTGTGGGACTCATGTTGCATTCTTTTTGATCCTGAAAGGGGATCTTGGCTCCCTCCTATTTTACAGTTTTATAATTCTTTTTGCCTGCTCCGTGGGTCCCTGTCCTTTAGGCTTCCCGAATCACTTATTATTATTTTTTTTGTACAAAAAAAAAAAAATTTGCTTTGAAGGTGGCAGTAAGGCCGGCTCGGGGAGGCTAGTTTGCCCGCTTAAAACCAATGGGCTGCAATTTTGCAGGTTGGCTCAGGACATGGTTCATCTTTTAGATGGCCTTGGAAATTGTGCTTGAGGGCAGTGGGTGTAGGCTGGTCCCTGCTCACTCCTCACTTGTTTCTTTATTGATTTTCTGAGTTTTCCTTTCTCTTCTCGTTTTCATTCTTTTCCTTTGTTCTTAGGTCCATTCCAGAGTCTGCTCCGTCAGTACTTTTTGACTCTGGAGTACATTGTTTGGTGCTATTCCTTTTCTTATCTGTGAAGTGGTAAGTAATAGAATATTGATTGGGTGCTCCTCCTCGCTGATCTGCAGTCATGGCCCCTGTTAACTCCTTGGTTTTGTGGATTTTTTCTCACAATACCCAAGGACTGAATTCCCCTGTGAAAAAAACTAAAATTTTACAGTATTACCACTCACAGAAAGCTGATGCCATATTACTTCAGGAAATGCATTTTCCTCACACTTACAATCCTTGTTTTGTCCGTTAAAAATTTCCCAAATTTTATCTAGCAAATGCTCTGGATAAGAGCAAGGGTCGAGAACAGTTTATGCTGGAGTAGTGCCCATTTTTATTACCAACGCGTTACGATCGACCCTAGGCTGGCTTCCAAATTGACCCTAAGGTCCACTCCTATGCAATGCCAAAACTGCACTTCAGCACAGAGGTATATACCCAAAATCCACAAAAAATCATGGATGAATTCCGGGATTTCTATTCTGGGCTCCACTGTTATGACTCCTTAGGGATGTCGAAGGATGTGGAATCTTTTTTGAAGGTCTTATCTTTCCCTTAGCTGACAGCAGCACATTGTGCTCAGTTGCAGGCTCCTATTTCTGAGGATGAGATTTTGGGGCTGATCAAACAAGCTAAGTCGGGCTCTGCCCCAGGGACCTTATCCCCCCTACTTGACTTGCTTTTTTAATTCTCAGTTGGTGGGGGGCTCCCTGGATTCGGCCTTAAATAAACCTGGCAAGGACCCCGGGGGCAATTATAGACCCATCTCTTTAATTAATGACAATCTAAAGCTCCTGACCAAAATTCTAGCTAACTGTCTCGCCTCTTTTATAGTGTCATATATTCATAAGGATCAGGTGGGTTTTATACCCGAATGTCAGGGCCCTGACCAGATCTGACAGGCTATTTACATAGTCTCTCTGCTTCAGTCCGGATGGGGTGAGAGTCCTCCTCAGGCAGGGTTTTTACTATCCATAGACTTGCAAAAGGCCTTTGACATGATCTCTTGGCCCTACATTTTTTAAAGTTCTGGACATCTGGGAGCCCTGTACTCCGCTCCACCAGCTCAGGTATCTGCAAGGCCAACTTTCCTCCCCCATTCCCACAGTGCGGGATACGAGACAGGGTTGACCCTTATCTCCCTCAATTTTTGCAATCGTAAATGAAACCCTAGCAACTGGCATCCGGACTGACCCAAACATCTGGGGGGTATGTTGTGGGCAGCAGGAACCTAAATGTGCACTGTTCGCAGACGATTTGTTGCCGTTTCTGACCTCTCCACTGACCTTGACGCCTATG
Organism: Lithobates septentrionalis; assembly: GCA_037952835.1. Classification (NCBI taxonomy): domain Eukaryota; kingdom Metazoa; phylum Chordata; class Amphibia; order Anura; family Ranidae; genus Lithobates; species Lithobates septentrionalis. Next base: position 1,228,293 of record JBBDGP010001290.1, on the reverse strand, counting down.
GTTATCCAATTGCTCTGGAATTTTGGCAGAATATTGGGGCTGGAAGTTAATATGGCCAAATTCATGGAGATGAATGTGTCAGTACCCCCGGCTACAGTTGATAGTCATAAAGATCACTTTCCTTTCCCATAGAGCCCTACTCATATTCCATACTTAGGTAATTAAATTTGTATAAGGAGTCTATATTAGCTGTTAAATGTACCCCTGCCCCTTTTTTGTAAATTGGAGGTAGATCTTCAACAGTGGTTCCAATACAGATTGTCCTGGAAAGGTAGAATCGATGCAGGTAAAATGATGCTGCTACCTATCATAATCTATTTCTTTAGGTCTCTACCTATTCCTTTTCCCCAAACTGCGTTAGTACATTTTCAAGCAAAAGTGACACGAGTGACATGTGACTGAGTTTATTACCGTGGGTGTTGCTATTACATGTATTCTTACATTTTGCTTAATTGTTGTGATGCTACATTGCTACTGATGTTTGCCCTTTCTTATGTAAAACTTCCAATACATTTTTTATTTTTTTTTTTTTTATAATCTTTATTTATCAGAACAATTTTACAATTTTTTACATATATAGCAAAACATATACACATCCAATCAATTAAAAGAACCCATTATTCAAACTCGGAATCCTCTTTCTATCTCCATATTGGTCGTTACAAGATTACTTCATGGATGTGTATCCCATATACTTAACCAACCATACCATAACCCATCCCCCCATCATACACAACCAAAGAGAAAAAAAAAAAAAAAGAAGGGGTCTGTCCCTCCCTCCCAAAAGGTCCAGTCCTATTATGTTACATTGGGTTCCTCAGTCACTCTAAAGAGCTGTGAAGAGGCTCTAAACTCTCTCCATCTAGACCATGTACTTAATATCTGTTTACTTAACCCTTCTTCTAACACTTTTCTCTCTTCTAGAGCACGCATCTCCGCCATCTCCCGCTCCCACTCTACCATGGAAGGCGCACTTGTGCTTTTCCAATTTCTTGCTATAATAGTTCGTGCTGCTGTCAAGAAGTATTTCAATAATCCTTTCTTTATATTTTTCAGTGATCCTGGGATCATAGATAATACAGCCATTTGTATATCCGGATATACATCGGTCCCAGTCATAACACTATAGATCTCAAAATTTTTTTGCCAAAATGGTTGGATTTTAGAGCAATAAAACCAGATATGTGACATTGTGCCCTGAGCTTTAAGACATCTCCAGCATTCTTCCCCCTGAACGGGATCTATCTTATGCATATCCACAGGGCATTTATACCATCTGGCTAAGATTTTATAATTCCTTTCTTGGTGTTTAGTAGATAATGAAAGTTTATGAGTTACCATAATAGCCTTTTCCCATTTTTTCCTTGGGATATCTATCCCAAGCTCTGCCTCCCACTTCTTAATATATGGTAACTCCTGAATTTTATTTTCTGAATTCAAATATTTGTAAATCTTAGATAAGACATGGAGAGGTCTATGTTCTTGTATGAAAACTTTCTCTAGTGTTGTCAGGGGCCTATCCAGTTCCGATTCTTTTATCAGGGATGAGATATACCGTTGGAGTAATCCATATTGCATCCATTCCTTCTTATATTCTCCACCCATAGTTTCCAGTGGAAGGATTCTATTTCCTTCCATTGTTTCTACTATTCTGGTATCTTCACATCTTCTCCATTTAAGGAATGATTTGGCTTCTAGTGCCATTGGAAATTCTGGGTTACTAAATAGTGGGGTCATAGGGCCTCTATAAGTGGATCCCAGCCCTCCCTTTATCATAATATCCCATACTTTCAGAGTTGATACGACTAAAGAGGGCATAGTGCCCTCCGGAGGTCTCTGCCCTCTTTTAATCCAAGGGAGTGATTTCAATTTAAGGCCAGTAATCTCTTCCTCTAGTTTTATCCATTGTTTACTATCCCTGTTGTGGAACCAATCTACTATTCTAGTTATAAATATTGCTTTAAGGTACATTATTATGTCTGGGAGGGCGAGACCACCATCTTTCTTGGTCTTATTTAGCACTATTCTGCTAATTCTGGGTGTCTTGCCCGCCCAGACAAACTGCCCAATCGCTCTAAGTAGTTTTTTCAGGATCGTTGTTGTAGGAAAAATGGGAATTGTTTGTAGGATATATAATATTTTAGGGAGTATATCCATTTTTATGATGTTGATTCTACCTATCCAGGAAAATGTCCCTTTTTCATATTTTTGTAATGTATTTATTATTTTTTGTACCATCGGGACATAATTATATTCCTGTAATTTGTTCAAATCTGTGGGGATATATGTACCAAGATATTTAATTGTATTAGCCTGCCATTTAAAGGAGAAATCCTTTCTGAGCAGTTCCACCATAGAATTTGACAGATTAATATTCAGTGCCTCAGATTTATTGTAATTTACCTTAAAATTACTCACTACCCCAAAGCGTTTAAATTCTGATATCAAGTTTGGTAATGATATCAGGGGGTTTGTAATATATAGCAGTATATCATCGGCATACACCGACATCTTATACTCTACATCACCCACTTTAATTCCTTGTATGTCTTTATTTTCCCGGATCGCAATTAATAAATGTTCCATCGCTAATATATATAGTATTGGGGATAGTGGACATCCCTGTCGGGTTCCGTTTGTTATAGCAATTTCCTCCGATATGCCACCATTTGCCCGAATCTTAGCCGTTGGGTTCTGATATAGGGCCATTATTTTGTCCAACAATATAGGACCCAACCCCCACTGTACCAATGTCTCTTTAAGGAAGCTCCATCCCACCCTATCAAATGCTTTCTCAGCATCTATTGCAAGTAAACAGGATGGGATGGAGCCTCTCTGTGCAAATTCCATCAGTGTGAGTGTTTTCAGTGTATTGTCTCTTGCCTCTCTTCCCTTTACGAAACCCACCTGGTCTAGATGTATATATGCGGGCATCATGGGGGTGAGTCTATTCGCGATTATTTTCGAATATAATCTTAAATCAATGTTTGTTAAGGATATTGGTCTATAGTTGCCACATAGAGTGAGATCTTTCTCAGGTTTTGGTATGAGTGAGATGTATGCTTGTAAACTTTGTGGGATAAGAGGCACCGATGTGGACACTACATTAAAAGTCCGTTTAATAATGGGAATGAGCTCTTCTTTAAATTTATAGAATCTTGGAGTAAAACCATCCGGACCCGGGCTCTTCCCTGGTACTAATGAATCGATTACCCTTTGTATTTCACTTTCTGAAAATTCCTGTTCTAATTGCGTTACTTCTGATGGTGTTAGTCTAGGAAGTGCAGTTTCTTTAATGTATTGGTGGATATCTTGTTGCAAACCCACTGGGTTATCAATAGCCTTGTGATTAGATATATTGTATAGTTTTGTATAAAATGTCTGAAATTCTTTTAGAATCCCCTTTGGGTCATATCTCATATCCCCTACTTCTGTCTTGATCTTAACTATGGGCGAGGTCTTACACCGATTTTGTAGGGCCCTTGCCAGGAGTTTACCTGGCTTATTGCCCTGTTGGTAGTATAGGGAACGATTGTTGTCTCTTATACGTAGTGTATGCTCATTCAGCAGAGTTTGCAACTCTGTCTTCCTATCTGTTAGTTCTAACAAAATTTCACGTGTTAAACTTTGTTTATGTTGAGCTTCTATTTCCGGTATTTCCTTTAATAATTGAGTTATTCTATTGTTTTTAATTTTTTTCAGTCTGGCTCCATGTTTAATGAATAATCCGCGGATTACACATTTTAGTGCCTCCCATTGAATCGGTAGAGGAGTAGTGTCTCCAATATGATCCTGTGGGAAATTCATTATTGCCTTCTTTATTTCTAGTACACACGCCTCATCGTATAGCAGATTGTCATTAAGCTTCCAGTTTCCTCTATTATTTTCGCCTTTGAGTAAGTCCAATGTCAGAAATATTGGCATGTGGTCTGACCATATAGCACTACCTATTTCAGCTGATGAAGTGATTGTCACTCCCGGCTGGTTAATCAGAAAGTAATCAATTCGATGATAAGACCCATGGACATTTGAATGAAATGTGAAATCCTTCACCCCTGGGTGTAACGCCCGCCAGATGTCGGCCAGTTGGTGTTTTGCCATCAGTTCTTTAAATTTCCTCTTTTCTTTACTTGTCTGTGTAATCGAGGGTGCTGTGGTATCTACACTCTTATCCAACACGAAATTAAAATCCCCACCTATTATAGTTATCCCCTCTACCTTTTCCATGAGCTCACTAATCAATTGTGACCCTATTTTAAGCTGATTTTGGTTGGGTAAATATAGATTAATAAAAGTAAATTTTTTACCATATATACTATGTTTAAGTAATATTGCCCTTCCATCCCTATTACACCATTTTTCAAGCACTTGATGTGGTATTGTCTTATGTATTGCAATAGATACACCTTTCGACTTGGAATAAGAATAAGAATCATGGTACCATGTATTGTAATATCTATTTTGCAGATTGGGAACGTGATCCGTGCGGAAATGCGTCTCCTGAAAAAAGACAATCCCTACCTTCTGTTTATGGAGAGAGTATAGAACCTGAGACCTCTTTGATGCTGAGTTGAGACCTCTAATGTTATAAGAACATATTTTCATTGTTCTTTAATACCAAGAGAGGGGGAAGAGGAAAAAAAAAAAAAAAAAAAGAAAAAACAACCACCCCCGCACTCACACACAAAAAAACCCTAAACTATTGACTTATATAAAGTCTATCTTACAAACAGCGTAAGTTCCCTCTACTGGGGGAAACGGACACTGACGACCAAAATCTGCCGCTCAGCCAGTGACCGCAATGATCACACGCTGCATTCTACATTCTATTACCTTAAATCTTTAATCTCTTATTTTCTTTCTATCCCCTCTTCTTTCTTTCTCATTGCTCCCCTCCCAAAATGGGGGGAGCATATGAACAGAAAGGGGATGTGGGAGACATCTCAGAGGTATAGATTCCCACTCCTTTCCTATATAACTTTTGCTTATAATTGCTTTAACTCGGGAAGAGGTGTAGCGGGAGGGGAAGGGGAGAGGGAAAAAGAAAAAAAAAAAAAAAAAAAAAGAGAATTTAAAACACCTCCCATCTTTACGCCCAGAGAAAATCATATGTTGTATTACTATACATTGTAACAATCTTGTTGTATGAGATAATTCGTGCATCAAATTATACAATAACAACCAAAAACCAACATCTATTCTTCACTATTCCATACATCTTGTAAAGAAAAAAAAACAAAAAAAAAAAAACCCCTCCCATCTTTATGCCTGTAATAACTCATAGATTGTATTGCCCTATATTGCAAAACAATCTTATTAACATCCCCAATATCTAGACCTTGTTATGTGATAAATTCGTGGATCAAACTATATAATAACACCCATAAACCAAAATCCATTCCTCATTATTCCATATTACCTAAAGTTTATCAAAAAAAAAAAAAAAAACACCTCCCATCTTTGCACCCATAGTAAATCATACATTGTATTACCCTATATTACAAAACAATCTTGTCAACATCCCTATTATCTATACCTTGTTTTGTGATATATTTCATGCATCAGATTAAATAATAACAACCATAAACCAGGATCTATTCCTCATTATTCCATGTTTCTTGTAATTTATCAAAAAAAAAAAAAAAAAAAAGGTGGTCCTTATTATCATCCCCAGTGGCTAATCTTTGATGTATAATATATTATGTGAATCTAGTTAACAATGTATAAAACTAAAATCTGCTCCTCCCTAATTCATGCTTATTACTTACAAATATCTCTTACTCCCCTGTTTCATTCCCCCAACTATGTGCGCATATCCAATCCCCAATGTAACCAATAACCTATCCCCAGTGATTATACCCTTAATAACATGATATGTCAAAAACCATTCACGGGAAAACACCCAAAAAATACATCTCAGGTGGTACTTAACCCCATCCAGAATTGCTAAATTCAATCCTTCTATCAGTGATCAATGCTGGCGCGGGTGTTCAATCAGGGGTGATCTACTTCACATCTTCTGGACATGCCCACGATTGCGTAACTACTGGAACAAGATCTTCCAAATAATGTCAGACGTTATACACCAAAATTTACACCCATCACCTGATCTAGCTGTGCTGAACCTCACTATTGAAACAATACCAACACTTTACAGACACACAGTGACCCATATTCTGTTAGCTGCAAGATTATGTATCGCAAGACTATGGAAAACGGATGCTGCCCCCTCCGTTGAACATACTCTAGATACGGTAAACCTCCACTACAGCTTTGAATTGATGATGGCCTCTAGTTCAGGCCTTACACACACTGTGAAATATAAATGGAGGCCATGGGAGTTGTGGACCGGAGCTGCATCATTCCTTTCATAACCATTCACCTGATGATCCAAAAACCTTTCTTATTTTCATGATAAGCAACATAGCGTTACCCCTTTTTCTTGATAAAGTTTTTTTTTCTTTCCCCTCTCTTGCATATTCCTACTGCTTTTGTCTATAGACTCTATTTTACCTATGATATATCTAAGCCGGAGACTGTCCACACAGAGTGCCACCCCCCCGGGTGAAAAGTGTTCCCATTAGGGCGCCTGGGGTGGTGCTACTCAGGCCATAATTAATCTCCGATATCGGAAGCGGCATTAGGACAGTTCTCTGCTATATGTTATAACACTACCCAGATAATATGTTTCTTTGTACACAACTAAACGAATGTATTGTACCTAATATACAATGTGCACATTGTATTGTTATATACTCTTTGCAAAAATCAATAAAAATCCAATGATGAAAAAAAAAACCATTCACCAATGATGTGCCCTAAAAAAAAAAAAAAAAAAAAATCTACCCCATTTAATCCTTTCCCTTATTAGTGTTGAACATTCTTTATCTGAACCATTTGTTATGCTAATGTTAAAGTAGTAAGTCAAATCTAGCTATTGCAAAAAATAAATAAATAAATAAATAATTATATAAATAAAAATACATAATAATAATGATAATAATAAATAAGCAGCCCCCTCTTCCCCTTGCTTCACAATCTCTATCTACCCACTATCTTAATCACACCGAGTTAATTAAGTCCTCCTCCCGTGAATAACGTCATATTATATACTAAAAATACCTCCCCCAGCCCCAGTCCATCTACAAGTGACTTATCAGGGCTTTCTGAATCCTTTCATGAGCAGAATAGGCCAGTCTGGTAATTCTACTATTGGTAACTTAAGAATTGCCAGAAACTGCGGTAGATCTTCCAGATCACTAAATACAGCCGTTAGTCCTTCTTTCTGTGCCTGTAATTGAAATGGAAATTTCCATCTATACTGTAAGTTATTTCTTCTTAGTTGTTCCACTAAGGGCTTTAATGCTCTTCTTCGGTCCAACGTAAACTTTGATAGATCTTGAAATAGCAGCAGTGGATCTCCCTCATGCTGGATATTTTTATTTTGACGTGCTGCAAACATGATTCTATCCTTTATATGAGCATAGTGCATTTTGCAAATGACATCCCGTGGTTTACTCAGATCTATTCTCCTTTTCCCCGCTACTCTATGAGCACGGTCAATTATTAGGTCTTTTATTTCTATGTCCTGGATTAATTCCTGAAAAATTTTCTGGAGTGTTGTTGTCGGTTCTTTTACGCTCACATCTTCTTTTAACCCTCTAATTCTGATATTAGATCTTCTATTTCTATTTTCTTGCTCATCCAGGCAGTTAATTAGTTGGTTTATTTGCTTTTCTTGATCTTGAGCACTATCCTTTATGTTAATTAGCTCTTGTTCTATTTTTGAGATTCTGGTATCTAATATAGCTGTTTTTTCTTGTGTGTTTTTTATGGATATCTTCAAATCTTGTATCTCTACTTTATATGAATTTTCCAATCTTTGCACATATTGGTCCATATCTGTCCTAGTTGGGAGAGATTGAATGTATTGTCTCAAATCCCAATTTTCTTTACCCCCTTCTCCCGGGTCGCTCAGTGAGCCTGTTGTGTCTATTGGTGAGCTGTTTCTAGGGTGATCCATCTGCTCCTCCTCTGATGATCTAAATGCCCCCGAGACTTCCGCAATGTTTGAAATTTCTTGTGATGTATGTAGAGCTTGAGTTATTCGGGAGGATTGCAGCTGTAGTTGTTGAAAAATCTCTTTTATATCAGATGTTTGTGTAGTTGGTGCCCCTGTAGGGTTTTTATCTTTGATTTTTGTTTTATCTTTCTTTTCCTTTTGAGATTGTGGTGTTTTGTTTCCTTTCTTGGGTGCCATGTTTCTAATAGACCTTGTTTCTTCTCTCAACCCTTCTCCGCCCCTCTCCTTCTTTACTCCCTCCTCTCCTTCCCTCTTTATCCACTTATTAACCTTTTAGAGTCCTTTTTAGATGACCACACTATATAGGGTAGTGTCTATCACCTTTTAACATCCTAGATTTGAAATTAGAGATGCTTAACACTTCTATTGGATGGACTCTATTATTAATAGTCACACTATAGAATATTATTTGTCCAGGTCTTATTCCAGCACTATAATCTCTTGCACCAATCCCTTTACTTCATACAGCATCCCTCTTTCAAAAAGCAACTAGTAGTGTTATCTCAGTCCACAGTATTTGTGATTTTTATGCAGTCTCTATGCCACTTTCAACATTTCTTTATAAGACCATGTGCATCTTTAATCATACCTAGATTCTGGCATCTTTGGTCTCCTTACTTTATCTCTGTAGCCCAGCAACTGTGAGTTATAGGAAGGTAGATCTCCCGGTCCTCCTGATCACTGCTGTTTGGGACCCTCGCACTGCCGCCGGAGTGTGCGTCTCACGAGCGAGCCGCCCCTGCCGCCTGTATGAGCAGACACGCCGAGGCACTCGCCTGTCTCCGCGCTATCTCCTGGCTTCGTCTTCGGTCCCGCTCCCAGCACTCCACAGGTGACGTTTCTTCCCGGGGTTCATGATCTCCACCACCTCCTGCTTCAGCTACTTTGCTACGGCTTGATAAGTCACTCCAATGACGGGGATAGCATTCGGCTGTTTAACTTAGGTGTCTAGGCATTTGCATCAGCCGCCCAGACCATCCTGAACTCCAGCGTCTTCCGTCAGTGTAGCGTGTCAGTCACTCGACCTCCCTAAGCAGCCATCTTGGGCGTCAGTTCCACCCCCCGCCTCCGTACTTACCAATACATTTTTTGAAAGTAAAAATTACAAATTTCTTTAACCTTTTTGCTGCCAGGTCCTATGCTACACTATTAAACTAAGCTGACCAGACCATTTTTACAATTTTTTCCATTGCTTTTTTATTTTTCTCATACAGCTTTTAGAGTATGTAAAAGACTCCCCCAAGCCATATATTTTCTGAAAGCATATGACCAGTAGAATAAAAATAAGGTGCTACTGATTTTTAGGGCTACAGCGCGGCTCGATAACTATGGGAGGGTGTATATTGACGTCCTCCCTGAATCTTGCTCCCGCGCACCCAGGAATATCCATGATCATGGATCACGGTAAATACCACGTGATCACTCTGTCAAATGATGGAGCGATCACTTGTAAACAAACCGGCGTCATGTCCAGTTCCTCTATTCCCTCGCACTGTACCAATCGGTACAGAGAGGGGAGAGAGGAGAGATCGAGTGCTGCAGCGCTGTGGGCTGGATGTCTAGTGCCCACAGCACTGATATGTGCCCATTCCTGCACTCAGCCATCCCTACCCAGCCATCCATACCCAGCCATCCATGCCCAGCCATCCATGTGTAGCCCCCCATGCTCAGCCATCCATCCCTAATCAGCAATACTCATCCATGCCAATCCATCCATCCATACTCAGCAATACTCATCGATCCATCCATGCTCAGCCACCCCATCCACCCCCATCCATACTAAGCCATACCCATTCATACTCAGCAATACCCAGCCATACCCAGCAATACCCATCCATACTCAGCCATGCCCATCCATACTCAGCAATACCCAGCCATACCCAGCTATACTCAGCCATACTCAGCCATACCCAGCAATACCCAACCGTACCCAGCCATACTCAGCCATACCCAGCCATACTCAGTCATACCCAGCAATACCCAGCCATACTCAGTCATACTCAGCAATACCCAACCATACTCAGCCATACCTAGTCATACCCAGCAATACCCAGCCATACCCAGCCATCCCATCCATCCCATCCATACTCAGCCATACTCAGCCGTACCCAGCAGTACTCAGCCATACTCATTCATCCCATCCATACTCAGCCATCCCCATTCATGCTCATCCATGCCACTAGAGTGCCTCACAAAAGTGTAATAGGTAGTCAAATTAGATTTGAAACTTATGCCCCTAGAACACCTGACGGTGCTCCTTGCATGTTGGGCCTCTCTATGTGGCCAGACTGTGTAAAAGTCTCCCACATGTGGTATCGCCATACTCAGGAGCAGTAGGAGAATATATTTTAGGGTGTAATTTTTGGTATGTACATGCTATGTGTTAGAAATATTGTATAAATTGACAACTTTGTGTAAAAAAAAATGCGTTTTCATTTTCTTTACACAATTTCCAAAAACTTGTAGAAAAAAATGACATGTTCAAAAGACTCATTATGCCTCATAGATTATACTTTGGGTTGTTTTCTTTCCAAAATGGGGTCATTTTTGGGGCGTTTCCATTGTCCTGGTGCTCCAGGGCCTTCAAAAGTGTAATGCCGCGTACACACGATCGCACATTCCGACAACAAAATCCATGTTTTTTTTCCGACGGATGATGGCTCAAATTCGTCTTGCATACACACGGTCACACAAATCTTGTCAGAAATTCCGAACGGCAAGAATGCGGTGACGTACAACACGTATGACGGCACTAGAAAAGGGGAGTTCAATAGCCAGTGCGCCACCCTTTTCGGCTCCTTCTGCTAATCTCGTGTTAGTAGAGGTTTGGTGAGAGACGATTCGCGCTTTTCAGCCTCGTGCTTTTCCGATCGTTACTGCTCTTCAGTTTGTGCTTGTGGGTTCGTAACTGATTTTCAGTGCATGTAGTCAGTTCGCATTTGTTTTTCAGTGCGTATTTTATAGCACGTACTTGATTCCCAGTGCGTTCTTGTCCGCTCATTTCTGATTTTCAGATCGCTCTTCTCAGGCCTTTCTGATTTTCAGTGCGTTCTGTTAGTTCGTTCGGACCAGCCGACCGTTTTGAAGCCATGTTGGGGTACGTACTCTTTGTAGAGTTCGTGCTGTGCAGGGGCTTGGTGTTGGGGTTCTTACTTTAACCTAAGCCCAGTCCATGAACATGGCAGGGAGGAGTTCATGGAGGAAGAATTAGTTACTCCAGTGTGACCAATTCTCTCATATGCCTTTGTTGTGTGAGATCCGTGAGAATACTCCTGATGATTTCAGGAATTATCTCCGGATGACGGACCTCGGTTTTCACCGTTTGTTGGCTTTGCTGTCCCCTTATATTAGCAGGCAGGACACCTGCATGCAGCAAGCCATCACTCCCGAGCAGAGGCTAGTCGCCACGTTGTGGTACTTAGCGACAGGGAGAAGTCTGCAGGGCATCAAGTTCTCGACAGGCATCTCCCCCAGGCTCTGGGGATCATTATTCCAGAGACCTGTTCTGCCATCATTCAGGTCCTGCAGAAGGACTATATTAGGGTAAGTTTTCTCCTTTAACATCACATTCTATGTCTTTAATGTTTGCTAATGTATTGCATTTCTTTCATCATTCCCTAATTACCATGATTGTAATATGCTGTGAATGTCCTCTTGGTTCTCATGCATGCTTGAATTTTTTAAACTTCCTTTTTTTGTCCTTCATGCATATTTGCCTTCACTAACCTCCCCAGCATGCTATCCTGGGCCCATACACACCCAGTCTAGTCACTTAACAATGTATTTTGTCAGCTCCATAGTAGTGTTTTACCCTAAACACCCCCTAAAATGTACAAATGTTATTTGTGTGCTTAAATTCATGTAGAGTGCCAGAGGCTTTTTTTTTGGGTCCCAAAATCATTTGGAACCCTCTCTCCCCCCCAACCGCTAAGTCAATCGGTACCAATCCTCTATCTGCTGACTTTGCCAAACCCATACACACTATACCTACCTCTTTTGTGGCCAGATTTCTGTATGAATTCCTCAAAGCATGTAGTGAAAGGGCCTGCCAGAATACTTTCAAATGGTACTGTTTTAAAGTTTTGTTCTCCTATTATCTAGATAAGTAATTATAGAATGTAAAAGAGTGCTTCAATTTGTACAGTGTGTATTTATATTTTTGTATTATAACACTTCTCACCTGTCCAGTGGGCTGCCAATAGTGTAAGTAAGAAGGGGCTGGCCAAAGTAACAAACATTATTTATGCATTCAGCTCTCAATGAAGTGGAGAGGGTTACCTGTCCAAAACATACCCCCCTCAATTTTTTACAATGGTCCATCAGAGAGGGTGAGGAATCTGATAAGTGAACTTTATATTTTTGTCTTTAAATACTCCTTAAAATAAATGTTATACTGATGTTGGCCATGAATGTTTGTGTCTAATCTGCTTGCAATGTTTATGTGCAAAATTACTAAGTTATTTTTTCTTTTTTGACTCCATAGTTTCCTTCAACGCCACAGGAATGGCAGACTGTGGCTTCCCAATTTGCCCAGTGGTGGGATTTTCCCAACTGCGGAGGGGCAATTGATGGGAAACATGTCCACATCGTGCCACCCCCCAACTCAGGGTCATAATATTATAATTACAAGAGGTTTAATAGTACTGTGATGTTGGTCGTGGTGTCGGCGACATATGAGTTTCTCTATGTGGACGTGGGAAAGAATGGCCAGATGTCGGATGGTGGAGTCATCGCCCAGACAGAGTTCTACACATGGCTCCAGAATGGTGGCTTGGGATTTCCACCTGCTGAAGAGAGCGTGGAAGGACTCCCGTTTGTCTTTGTAGTTGATGAAGCGTTTGGGCTGGATGATCACCTGATGTGGCCGTTCCTGATGAGGACCCTCACCCTGGACCAGAGGGTTTTTAACTACCGGCTGGCCAGAGCCAGAAGAGTGGTGAAGAATGCTTTCGGGATAATGGCCAGCCGGTTCCGCCTATTCCTTACGGCAATCAACATGGTGGAATATAAACTTAACCATATAATCCTTGCATGAGGCATTCTCCACAACTATTTAAGAAGAAATTCAATTAACTATGCTGCCTCAGTTGGGCCTGAGGTCAGACTTAACGAACAAACCCTGATGGCGCTTGAAGCTGGCCGTCCTGGCTTGCCCCCCCAAAGCGCCCGTGAGGTCCGTATCAAATATATGGAGTACTTTGCGTGTAGGGGGGCCATTAATATGCCATAAAATCTTTCATAAACATTTTAAAAATACATTTTTTTTAGTTAATCAAATAAGATTTCCTTTGATTTACTGCTTGTGTTTCTTTTACTCCAAGTGCACTGCAAAAGTGCACTGAAAGTGCACTTGTAGTGCAAAGTGGATTTGCCTTTAGTAAATAACCCCCATTTCAGTGTAAACACCAACTTAGTCCAAAAAAATTATATTGAGCATTGAAAGAAGAAGCCACACATTGTTGAGTATAAAACTTTTTACTCTGTGCACATTCATATGTGCGTTAGAAAAGGGTTTTTGAACAAACCAACATATTTTAGTAATAACATTTTTGTTTTTGACAGTACAAATAGCCTTTTTTGTGTTAAAACAGGCATGTTTAAAACCATGAAACAATACACAACTCAGGAACTTACAAAGTTCAACTTTGACAAAGTGAAGGCAATATCAGACATTAGTATGTCCAAACTGTGTTGATATTGCCTTTATCAGATGGGGTGATGTCACCCCTGTGAAAGCCAAATTTTGAAAATGCGCACAAATTGAGAGTCAAAATGGGGATTCCCTCCTGATCCGATGCCTAATGTCAACATGTGCTAGCTCCCATCATGGGGGATCAATGGACATGTTTCAGGGGTGTAACCCCTTCCTCTCATCTACTTTAGTTGCGAGGAAGAGGTTGCACCATCAAAACACTAACCTTGATATCCCGTGATGGCAGATAGCACATGTTGACACACTGGGGTTGATTTACTAAAGGCAACTCCACTTTGCACTGCAAGTGCAATTGGAAGTGCACTTGGAAGTGCTGTCATTTTAGATCTGAGGGGAAGATCTGAAATGAAGGGAAGCTCTGCTGATTTTATCATCCAATCATGTACAAGCAAAAATGCTGTTTTTTTATTTTCCTTTATGCCCCCCTCAGATCTACAGCAACTGCACTTCCAAGTGCACTTGCAGGGCAATTGTAGTGCAAAGTGGATTTACCTTTAGTAAATAAACCCCACTGTGGGCATCTTCAAAATTTGGCTTTCTAAAAAATATTTAAAACGTGTGAAAATAATAAAAGTACAAACAAACTAGAAGAATTTTGGGGTGTTTTAGATTCTGCCTAAAACATCAATGATATTTTTGAGTCTTTTTTCCACATCATTGATGTCTTCCTTGATTTTCTGTAAATCACGATTGCCTTGATGGGAGGCCTCCCGGGGACTGCTGTCTCTTGGCTTTGACAGCTGTTATATAGGCAAGGGTGGGGGCCACCCGGTGATGTAACAAAGTGACCCTGCCCCCTTCTGACATCATGTTATGTCATGTGACATCAGAGAGGTGGGGTCACCCGGTCACATCAGCGGGTGGCCCCGCCCTTGCCTATATAAGAGCTGTCAAAGCAAAAAAAGACAGCAGTCGCCAGGGGGCCTCCTATCAAGGCAGAGTTTTTTTCTTTTTTTTTTTTTTTTTTCGTGTCCGTCGGGCGGTGTGATTGACAATGGATATACAATGCGGGACACTTTTTTTCTTTTTTAATAAAATAAAACTTTTTGACACTTTTTTGGTGAATGGGTAGGGGTATAATGTACCCGATGCCCATTCATATTGGAGGCCCAGGATCTGGGGGCCCCTTTGTTAATGGGGGCTTCCAGATTCCGATAAGCCCCCCACCCACAGATCCCAACAACCACCAGCCAGGGTTGTCAGGAAGTATCAGAAAAAGGAATTGTCCCCCATGAGTGGTTTTCTAGGCAGCAAAAGGTAATAAAAAATGTATCAAAAAAATGTCATATTAAGACATTTTATTTATAACAAAGTATCAAAATTGTCCACTTTAGACATGAGACAGGACAACATCACTGATATGACAATATATAATAATAATACATCATGATCAAATGAAAAACTGGTATGTAAATCTTATGAATGAAAGCTGACGCGTTTTGACCCCCACGGGTCTTCTTCAGAGGATTTGATGAACTGTAAAAATGTTAACATGTATTGAAATTCTCCATTTGTAAGTGGAAAAGAAAAACAGTAATACATATTTATTTTCATATATTTACCAATCACAATGTATTGAGCCACATTAGTGGCCTATGTGTGGGAAGGGCCCCCTTGCTCAGTCCCAGCGTCTCTAAGTGGTCAGCACAGTCAACGAGAGAGCCCGCTGTTCATGCACACCTTACGAGGAGTCACGCAGCGGATAATCCCGAAAAAAAATTCCAGGGAGGTTGAGGAGAGGGACAAGCAGCACCTATAGTGGAGGTATTGTATATAATGAGTGAACAGCTCAAGAGGATAATTAAAAGGTGTTCATGTGCATTAATGTATTGTAAATACACTATAGGTGTATCGAATATCACGTATTGCAACTGAATGGTCTGAATGAGAAACACAAGAAGAGTGGGGTAGAGTGGTGGAGTGATAGGAAAGAGAGGAAGGAAAGGCCTGGTGGGGGAAGACTGGGGGGGGGGAGAAAAAAAAAGGGAGGGGGAAAGGGAAGGAAAAATGGGGGTGAGAGTGAGGAAAGGATGAGAGGAAGACGGGAAGAAGAGTACAGACCAATTCAAATGGCTGTTGGTTGGGTATAGATGTGAATACAGATTAAAATCAATGCGACTGGTTATAAAGGCAAGTGACTGTGTGTTGAGTGAATGAGAGTGTGAAAAAAGCGAATAGGGATGTGTGTATGGGTGGGACTGTGAGAATGATGTGAGGGTTGTCAGGAAGAAGCCCTTGTTCCCATCAACATGCGCTCACTCGTCCTCCCTATCCTGACCTCCAGGCTGCATGCTCAGATAAGGGTCTGGTATGGATTTTGGGGGGGAACCCACGCTAATTTCTATTTAACAATTTTGGCGTGGAGTTCCCCTTAAAACCCATACTAGACCCGAGGGGCCTTGTATGGACTGGGGGGGTGGAAAACCCCATGTCGTTTTTTTTTTTATTGATTTTTCATCTATATTACCGGGAGGCGGCAATGCATTACAGCCGTAAGCAAGTTTGAATCCCATTTTTTCCTTTAGAAATGTCATTATTGTTGCGGTATGTTCTACACATCGCACATATGTGCCACTTTACAGGCAGACTAAGGGGACCCCCCAGGCATGAAATTTAAAGGAATATTTCATTTTTATTGCTTCACTTTAAGCATCATTAAAATCACTGCTTCTAAAAAAACAATTGTTTTAAAAACTTTTTGCATTGATGCATGTCCCCTAGGGCAGTACCCAGGTCCCCATACACTTATGGCAATAACTTGCATATAAGCCTTTAAATTAGGACTTTTAATTTTTCATGTTCGTGTCCCATAGACTTTAACCGGTTCCTGGCCAGCCACCGCAGTTTTATGGCGCAGGTGGGCGAAACGACGTTACCTTTGTTTCAGAACCGATCAGTCTCCAGGCCAATGATTTCTGGCCTGGACCTGCTGATTGGTTCTGACGAATGAAAATGCTGTAAGTGTAAACAGAGGCAGGGGAAGTGATGTCATCTCACTCTCTGAAATTCTTTTCTACTCCAGAGAAAGGAGAGAGTACATCAAAACGTGAGTTGCACCAACACTACACTGATACATTACACGTAGGCACACACTTCACACCCTGATCGTGCCCCCCCCCCGTTAACCCCTTCACTCCCTGTCACCCAGTGCAGTGTTCATATTTTTCTTTGATCACTGTACTGGTGTCATTTGTAACACTAATCAGCCTTAGGGTACTTAGTAGTAGGCCCCCTAAATTCCCTTAATAAAGGTTTAACCCTTTGATCACCCCCTGTCACAAGTGATCACCGTATTAGTGTCACAGATGACACTGGTTAGATAGTTATTTTTTTATAGCGTCAGGGCACCCGCCGTACATTGACTAATAAAAGATTTGCAAAAAGGGGACACTAGACAGAAGGTAAGAGGGTTGCTGCTCACCCCTGAAAGACTGGAGACAGAAGGAACGGATTCCCCCAAAGTGGGGTTTTTAGGCAGCACAATGACAAATGAAGTAAAAAAAAATTGTATGAAAAGTGTAACAAATTTATTTATACAAAAATAGCATGATATGAAAAATTTAAAACAATGAGCTCCAGTGGGAAGTATCTTACCACTAAAATTGGCTAAACATACATTGGCAGACACATATTCAAAACAAAACTAGATGTCAAGAACATTAAACCTGACACGTTTCAACCCATACACTAAGGGTCTTCTTCAGAGGGTCTGTCTGCTGGAAAACATATACAAATAAGGTTGGCATACATCTATGAATCCCATTACATATGGCAAAAAATTGTATTTACTGTACAGTATACAATATGGTATAATTACCCAACAATGTATGTCCAGCGGGAAAGAAGAAAAGCCTCCCACATGGAGATCCCTTAAAAAGCTATCTTCCTCTCCTCCCCAAGGCAGAGTCCCATGCACCTCCACCGCCACAGCAACTCAGACCAGGGCAGCGAAAACACTGATGCAACTTGCGAGAGATCACACTACACCACCCACCAGGCAGAACGGCAGAAGGAAAGACACACCTGCGATGGAATAAGAGAACAAACTAAATCAACGCCCATTACCTATATAACAGATTAACCAAATTTGTTGTGGGCCATACGGGGCCACTGGGGGACTAAAGCCTCCAAATATATCATGTGTACAAAGCAAACAAGGAATTTTGCCATGTTAATGTATAAGATTAATTGGTAAGGAGAATTGTGAGAGTTGTGTCATAGGTATTACAGAACACTCAGTCTCTGCCATATGTGATGGTAGTGAGGTAAAGGAAGAAAGGGGGGAGGGGGGAAAAGGGGGGGGGGTGAGGGAGTGACGGGAAGAGGGGGAAGTGAATGGTAAACAAACCAACCGTGGATATGTGTAGGAGTGAAAAAATAGGTCAAAAATTGTGTCTCCAGTCTTTCAGGGGTGAGCAGCAACCCTCTTTCCTTCTCTCTAGTGTCCCCTCTTTGCAATATATTTGGGTGGTTAAACACCCCTTTCCCCCTCTTTTTGACACATGAGAGTGGAAGCATGAGCTTCAGTATATAGGATCAATTGTTCATCTGTTTTTGATACCTGCACAAAAGAAACAGGAATTAATGTCAAAATGAGTAATTTTCAGGGAGCCGAGTGGGTGAGCTTGATGTCAGGTTATGAAACAGATTTTGAGCAAGGGGATCGAGCTAAAACCCAGATCTCATCTCTTTTTCATAAATTGAATAGAACACTTGAGAAAAAATCTGCACCGTTTTGGCACATTAAAACCTTGAATAGATACAACAAAGAAAAAATTAACCCTCTAGGTTTACGGATTCAAATATTCCCCAATTTGGATCAAATCAGTAATGAATGTAAACGTGAGTGGGAGGCTAATTTGAATGCTTGTTCTCAAGAAATGATGGCTATTCTTATCAAGGAATATGATAAACAAATGGTGCTGTTGGATACAGAAATTGATAACATAGAGGCCTCCTTAAGACCCTTTGTGCAGCACGCCCTCTATTCGGAACTACAGGCAAACCTGCGGAATGACCCGTCGACCTATAATAGGAGCGTGCTGCAGAAAAAAAGAGTCAAAGTTTTGGAGAGATCATACCGCCTTCTCGGAAGGACGAGCATATAAATGGAATACCAACGCTCAAATACACCACCAAAAGAACAAGCAGCACACATTGCAACAGCAATCTAAACATATGATAAGCACATTGAACCCCAAAAAGTACCTGACTCTAGTCAAAACCCAAAAACACCCAAGGGACGTGGCAAATTCAAGAGGAGCCGTAATAACAAGGGCTCCCCAGAACAAGACAGGAAAAAGTGCACTATGGAGACCACCTCAGAGAATGATCCTAGTGGCCACACCAATGAGGTGAGGCCTGTAGGACCCAAACCTGATATATCAAATACAGTCACGAACGAAACAGATGCATCATTTAGTATCCCAACAAGCAAAATACACACAAACTCACCGATAGGATGTTTAAAATCTGGATCACAAAGTCCTTTAAACCAGGTAGGGGGATCCTCCCCATCCCAAACGAACAGGGGAGTAGGGAATCTAGATGCATTTGTCACGCGGATTCAAGAGAATCCCTTAGCGTAATCAATTTGTCATCTTATTCCCTATCCTCAGCAGAAATTGACGTCTTATCACGGGGATTGACCTTTTGCCCACAGGAGAACTTCGATTTATTCGAAGTTATCACTGACATACAGTTGTTTGCACGTCGGCTATTATTGAAGAGCCTCCATGCAAAAGCTGACATCAACATGGATATGACCGAATGGGCCACTTTCAGTATGAAAGAATTTAGAGCCCTGCGTGATCTGACACTTTTATTCCAAGAAAATAACACCTTAGATCTCATTGATTAAATTGACTTGGAAACCTTACTTGAAAGTGCTAATGAGCCCACACAAAATCCTACAACAAGTTTCAAAAAACCCTCTGGGAAATTCCTGTCGCTTGGCCTGAATCCAAGCCTAGAGATCTTTGTCAAACTAGCACTCAGGGACATTTCAAAGCTCCGACGTAAGAAAACACGTCCCCAAAATCTAACGGCTGAGGAATCAGAGGCTATTGACTCCCTGTGTAACAATGTTGAAATTACAATAAAACCATCGGACAAGGGAGGAAATGTGGTCCTGATGGACAATCAGGACTACGTACGTATGTGTCAAGACATCTTGGATAATGACGAGTGGTACAAAACCATCTCTACCAAATTCATACAAATGTCATACACTAAATTTTATGACCTAATTCAATCTGCCCTCGACAAAGGAGTTATTATGAAAGATCAGTATGAATTTATCCGAATAAAATATCCACGTATGGCTACATTTTACAGCCTGCCCAAAATCCATAAGAGCCAGACAAAACCTCCCGGACGACCAATTGTCTCAATGGAGGAATATCAGAAAATCTAAGTAAGGTGATCAACTCTTTTTTACAACCATTTGTTGTGTGTATGCCCTCTTATTTGAAGGATACAATGCACCTACTCCAATTGATCCAGGGGATAACACTCCCAGTGAATGCATTTTTGGTGGCTATTGATGTTGAGGCCCTGTACAGCTCGATCCCCCATAACAAGGGGATCG
The DNA here is from genome assembly GCA_037952835.1 of Lithobates septentrionalis. Lineage (NCBI taxonomy): Eukaryota > Metazoa > Chordata > Amphibia > Anura > Ranidae > Lithobates > Lithobates septentrionalis. Next base: position 1,207,908 of record JBBDGP010001290.1, on the reverse strand, counting down.
AAGCTGTACGGGTGCTCCTTCTAAGAAGTCAGAAGTAGGATGAAGCATTGAACGAGTTCATCATTGACGGACTTGAATATATTTTGAATCACAATTTCTTCATTTTTGACAACTCCCACTACCTCCAGGTGCAGGGCGTGGCCATGGGCACATGCTGTGCCCCGGCCTACGCCAATCTGTACCTGGGGGAGTGGGAGAAGACACTCAGGGATGATGAGGACCTTGCCATGTATATGAGCCACACACGTATGTGGCTACGATACATTGATGATGTCCTCCTCATCTGGGAGGGCCCTGAGGAAATGCTGCTAAAGTTCTTTGATCACATCAACACAAACAGACATAATTTAAAATGTACTATGACGTATGACCGCGATCAAATGCCCTTCTTGGATGTACAACTGAAGCATACTCCTGAAGGCAAAATCTCCAGTACCTTGTTTCGCAAAAGCACTGCAGGAAATACAATCCTGCATGCGGACAGCTTCCATCCTACCACTTTAAAGAACTCTATTGCATATGGGCAGTACCTGCGGTTGCACAGGAACTGTTCCGATGAGGTTCTTTTTAAGCAAGAAGCACAGAATTTGCAAACTAGACTGTTAGCACGGGGCTATAGCCGTTCCTGCTTATGCAGGGCTTACAACCGAGCAGCCGCACAATCCCGACATGATTTGTTGTTCAACAAGAAGGTCACGAATGACCCTGGTATGTGTCCTACCAGGGTCATTCTACGTTTTTCCAAACAACACAATGCGATTAGAAATATTATCCGAAAACATTGGCCCATACTTTTGCATGATCCAAAAGGCAGCAGATTTATTTCGGATACTCCTTCGATTACCTACAGACGAGCGACTTTGCTAAGGGACAAATTTGTTCAAAGTGAGTTCAAAAGCGCACAAAAAAGACGAAAGCACTGTTCCATCTTGGGATCGTTTCCCTGTGGACACTGTTCTTTTTGTCAATTTATAAGATGCGAAAAAATCTTTAATCTTCCAAATGGGACAACCTTTAGGCCGGCACACTTTACCAACTGCCAGACACGAGGAGTTGTATACCTTATGTCATGTGAATGTGGGGCATATTACGTCGGTAAGACGAAACAAGAATTTCATCGACGAATATCCAAACATGTCTATCACATGCAAATTGGTAACCCGTACCTACCACTTGGACGGCATGTGATTGAAACTCACAACTACAAAATGCCCAAAGTTTCCTTTGCCGCACTCGATCAAATTCATATACCAGAACGAGGCGGCGATTGGAACAAAATTTTGTTGCAACACGAACAGAGATGGATATTTAAACTAAATTCCACCTCTTTTCCAGGATTAAATGAGGCAATTTCGTTTACCCCATTCTTAAAGGGCTTTGTCTCTGGAAAAACCCAATAATAATATTTCTTCTCCAGAGTAGTCACAACAAAAGTGAAACATATAAATTTCTCCTACCATGTCCCCTGCCTTTGTTTTCTCCTCTCTCCCTGTTACTCTCTCCCTGTGCAATTGATTCTTTCTTTTTTCTTTGCCTGTTTCATATTTTATTTTCTATTCATCTTTATTATTTTTTGTTTTTCATGTATTTCTGTTTGTAAGTTGAAATCCGATATTGCAGAGTTACCAATGTATGTGATTCAGTTTTTCCATATTTGCTGTTGCTTTATATACATATAATGTGTGTGCTTACTTTCTTTAAATATGGATAACATATATATGCAGGCTATTGTAGGGGTGTGGGGAGTGGTGTCCGTTGTAATTGCATGGACGGCACCTCCGGTCCCCTCCCCCTTACAAATTCTCCTTGCCGACACTGTCTCTGTATTCCCTTCCTGATCATTCCTCCCTTCCCCATCGGGGCCCTGGCGCCTCGATCGCCGCTGCTTCCGGGCCGGGGGTGATCTCTTCTTGATGTAACTTCCCGGCAAGGGGGGGGAGGGGCCGGCCTATCCAGGCGGCTCCTCCCCCCTATCCCCCATTGGACGTTCGGGCGGGTACCGAGCGCCATGTCGGGGATCCTTCCCCTCTTGCCGGCGGCGTTCCGGAACGCTCTCGGATGCCCCTCGTCATTGCGCATGCGCGGGGCCCCGTGCGTGTGACGTGACGTGTGCGCATCGCGAGATTTCAGCGAGAGCGACGTCCGTTCGGAGCCTTTGGCTTTTCCGGAACGCCGGGGAGGCCACACTCGGCTGCTTGGATGGCGGCCATTCCTCCTGCCACGGACCGATCGGGGATCGCACACACCTGTAGTGAATCAAAGTAAGACATACACGCCCCCAATTAGCAACATATATAGAGCGGTAGTAATAACACACATCCAGTCTCTCCCTGCCTGGTGGATCTGAAGCACCTGTCACTATGTAAGTACAATTCCTAGCCATGGGTCATTGCACCATTCTTTTGCCCAATATAACTATTTATGTGGAAATTACTTTATTTCCACATTGTTTTTCAATTACTAATCATTATTATTCTTTACGATGACATTATCCTTATTTTTATACTTTAGACTGGTCGACTCGCATTGGATATTAACCCTGCTGAGTTTGACTAAGCTTGCGACCAATTCCGGGTTGGCTGACAGGCAACAGTCCAATTACATGAGGCAATATGGTGCAGTCACATGTGCTACCTAACACTTTTTGAGGTACAGAGTTTGGGTATCAGTTTGTTTCTTTTCACCCCAACCCCCCCTCCCTTTTTCTGGGTCTATTTGACTCTTCTTTGGGCACTTCCTATCCTTCACAGTGTCATCCCTCACACAATTTTTGACCTATTTTTTCACTCCTACACATATCCACGGTTGCTTTGTTTACCATTCACTTCCCCCCTCTTCCCGTCACTCCCTCACTCCCCCCCCCCCTTTACCTCACTACCATCACATATGGCAGAGACTGAGTGTTCTGTAATACCTATGACACAACTCTCACAATTCTCCTTACCAATTTATCTTATACATTAACATGGCAAAATTCCTTGTTTGCTTTGTACACGATATATTTGGAGGCTTTAGTCCCCCAGTGGCCCCGTATGGCCCACAACAAATTTGGTTAATCTGTTATATAGGTAATGGGCATTGATTTAGTTTGTTTTCTGATTCTATCGCATGTGTGTCTTTCCTTCTGCCGTTCTGCCTGGTGGGTGGTGTATGAGAGTGTGATCTCTCGCAAGTTGCATCAGTGTTTTCGCTGCCCTGGTCTGAGTTGCTGTGGCGGTGGAGGTGCATGGGACTCTGCCTTGGGGAGGAGAGGAAGATAGCTTTTTAAGGGATCTCTATGTGGGAGGCTTTTCTTCTTTCCCTCTGGACATACATTGTTGGGTAATTATACCATATTGCATACTGTACGGTAAATACAATTTTTTGCCATATGTAATGGGATTCATAGATGTATGCCAACCTTATTTGTATATGTTTTCCAGCAGACAGACCCTCTGAAGAAGACCCTTAGTGTATGGGTTGAAACGTGTCAGGTTTAATGTTCTTGACATCTAGTTTTGTTTTGAATATGTGTCTGCCAATGCATGTTTAGCCAATTTTAGTGGTAAGATACTTCCCACTGGAGCTCATTGTTTTAAATTTTTCATATCATGCTATTTTTGTATAAATAAATTTGTTACACTTTTCATACAATTTTTTTTTACTTCATTTGTCATTGTGCTGCCTAAAAACCCTAAGAAAAGTTTTAACCCCCTGATCACCCGGTGGCTGATATCAGGTTTTAGCATCAGTTAGGGTCTGCGCCACCCCAGGCGGCTTCAGATTAGTGTGGTATAGAGAGCTTTATACCTACCTCACTTACACGCTTTTTGATACATCAAATAAGTGAAAACAACCTTGTCTATATAATAACTGACCCATGCGGTTGCAGCTATAACCAATGTAATTAAGAACAAATATTAACTGTGCAAAAAGGGATAACAATCTAATTTATTCAAACTTACTATTGTACAGAAAATAAACTAGTAATATTGTTATAAAGGACATTCAAGTGCTATCAGTACATCAGGACAAATTGTAGGATAGGAAAAGTTATAGAAAAGATGAAGTCACACACTAATGCCCCGTACACACGGTCGGATTTTGTTCGGACATTCCGACAACAAAATCCTAGGATTTTTTCCGACGGATGTTGGCTCAAACTTGTTTTGCCTACACACGGTCGCACAAAGTTGTCGGAATTTCTGATCGACAACCACGCGGTCACGTACACCACGTGCGACGAGACTAGAAAAGGCCGGTTCAGAACCAAGCGCGGCACCCTTTGGGCTCCTTTTGCTAATCTCGTGTTAGTAAAAGTTTGGTGAGAGACGATTCGCGCTTTTTCAGACTCGTGGCTTTCAGACCGTTTTCTGCCGTTCAGTTTGTGCTTGTGGGTTTGTATCTGCTCTTCAGTGCATGCAAGCAAGTTCCGCGTGACTTTAAGGAGTCATTGTATTCTTGTTCGTTCGTTACTGGTTTTCAGGTCGCTCTTCACAGGCCTTGCTGTTCTTCAGTGCGTTCTGTTACTTCGTTCTGAGCAGCCGACCGTTTTCTAGCCATGTTTCGTATGCGTACTCCTCGTAGAGTTCGTGCTGTGCGGGGGCTTGGTGTTGGGGTCCTGACCTTGACACAAGTCCAGTCCATGAACAGGGTGGGGAGGAGTTCATGGACCAAGAATTGGTTGCTTCAGCGTGACCAGTTCTGTCATATGCCTTTGCTCCTTGAGATCCGTGAGAATAATCCTGATGATTTCAGGAACTTTCTCAGGATGACGGACCCCGTGTTTCACTGTTTGTTGGCTTCGCTGACCCCCTATATCAGCAGGCAGGATACCTGCATGAGGCAAGCCATCACTCCGGAGCAGAGGTTGGTCGCTACCTTGCGGTATTTGGCCACAGGGAGAAGTCTGCAGGACTTGAAGTTCTCGACAGGCATCTCCCCCCAGGCTCTGGGGATCATTATCCCAGAGACCTGTTCTGCCATCATCCAGGTCCTGCAGAAGGAGTATATGAAGGTAAGATTTTTATCCTTTAATATCACATTTTATTGTATTGAATGTTTGATAATATATTGTATTTCTTTCCTCATTCCCTAATTACCATGATTGTAATATGCTGTGTGTCCCCTTTGTCCTCATGCATGCTGGATTTTTATGTAATTATTATTTTAGGTCCTTCATACATATTTGCCCTTCAATAACCTCCCCAGCATGGTGTCTCCTACCCTATATTCACCTCATGTAGTCACTTAACAAAGTATTTTATCAGCTCCATAGTAGTGCTTTACCCCAAACACCCCCTAAAATGTTTGGAAATGTTATTTTAGCTTTAAATTCAGGCAGAGTGGCAGAGGCTTTTTTTGTGTTGTCCCCAAATTTTTTGGAACCCTCCCTCCCCCAACTGCTAAGTCAGCTGATCCCAATTCTCTATCCTCAATCATCTATCTGCTGACTTTGCCAAACCCATACACACTATACCCATCTCTTTACTGGTCAGATTTATGGATGAATTCCCCAAAGCATGTAGTGCAAGGGAATGCCTGAATACTTTACAATGGTACTGTTTAAATTTTTGGTATCCTATTATTATCTGGATAGGTAATAGCAGAATGTCCAAATGTCCTCAAATGTGTACAGTGTGTATTTATATCTTTGTATTATGACACTTCTTACCTGTCCAGTGGTCTGCCAATAGTGTAACTAAGGAGGGTCTGTTCCAAGTAATACCCTGTATTTAGGCCTACATCTCTAAATGAAGTGAAGAGGGTTACCTGTCCAAGAGTTCCCCCCCTATAATGTTAGAAATGGCCCATGAGAGGGGGGGGGAGGGGGAATATGATAGGTGTACCTTATACTTTGTTGTTGTTAAATTCCCCGTAGTAAATGCTATTTGGAGGTTGACCCAGAATGTTTGTGTGTAATCTGCTTGCCATGTTTCTGTGAAAAAATAGTAATGTTTATTGTTTTTTCCTCAACAGTTTCCTTCAACGCCACAGGAATGGCAGACTGTGGCCTCCCACTTTGCCCAGCGGTGGGACTTTCCTAACTGCGGAGGGGCAATTGATGGGAAACACGTCCACATCGTCCCACCACCCAACTCGGGGTCGTACTATTATAATTACAAGGGGTTTAATAGTATAGTGATGTTGGCGGTGGTATCGGCTAATTACGAGTTTCTGTATGTGGACGTGGGGAAGAATGGCCAGATGTCCGATGGTGGAGTGATCGCCCAGACGGAGTTCTACAGGCATCTCCAGAATGGCAGCTTGGACTTGCAACCTCCAGAGGACAATGTTGAAGGTCTCCCATTTGTGTTCGTGGCTAATGAAGCATTTGCGCTGGGGGACCACCTGATGCGGCCATTCCCGATGAGGACCCTCACCCCGGAACAGAGGGTTTTTAATTACCGGCTGGCCAGACCCCGAAGAGTGGTGGAGAACACATTTGGAATCCTGGCCAGCCGGTTCCGATTATTTCTGACACCCATCCATATGGCGGAGTATAAACTGAACCATATAATACTTGCCTGCTGTGTTCTCCATAATTTTTTAAGAAAACATTCAGCAAACTATGCTGGCTCAGTTGGGCCTGAGGCCGGAAATCCAAATCCATCAACACTGATGGCGCTTGAAAGTGGCCGTCCTGGCTTGCCCTCCCTGAGTGCCCGTGATGTCCGGTTACGCTACCTGTTCTTTGCGCTACCCAGTTCTTTGCGGGTAGGGGGGCTATCAATATGCCAGACAATCTGTGAAAACTTTTTAAAATAAAATCCTACCAAAAAAAATTCTATGTGGACATTTACTGCTTGTGTTTGTTTTAGCTGACCCTGACAGAAATGTGTTGAGTGCAGAAAATGTCGTGATTGGGTAACCTTATAATAAACTGTGTTGGCTGGTACTTCCTAAATGCAAAAACACATTTCACTACAAGTGCACTTGCAACTGCACTGAACCTGCACTTGTAGTGCAAAGTGTATTTGCCCTTAGGAAATAACCCCCATTTTTGCATAAAACAGCAATTACATCACCCCAAAAGTGTTGTAGTGTTGAGACAATAATCCACACATTCTTGAGTAAGCCACTTTTTTATAGCTGCACAATCACATGTGCATTTACGAAAGGTTTTTAAAACAAACCAACATGTTTGTTGTATAACAATTTTTGCAGTAGCATTATCAAAATTCGAAATATCCATTTCGGATACAACAGGCCTGTGTAAAACCAACAAGAAAGCCAAAAAACTTGAACTTACAAAGTTCACATATGGTAAAACCTGAAGGCTATATCAGACATCAGTATTTAGGAACTGTGTTTGATATAGCGTTCAGATGGGGGGAACTCACCCCTGGAAAAGCCAAATTTGGAAGATGCACACAAATTTACGAATGTCAACATGTGCTATCTGCCATCAGGGGGGATCAAGGGACGTGTTTTGGGGGAGCAAGCCCTTCCTCAACGAGACTTTAGAATTGAGGAAGGGTTTGCACCCCCAAAACGCGTCCATTGATCTCCCGTGATGGCAGATAGCACATGTTGGCACACTGTGTGCATCCTCCAAATTTGGCTTTTCTAAACATTGTCAAAATTTTTGTAAGATTGGACCACAATAAAACAGGTGATTTTGTGGGTTTTAAATTCGCCCCAAAACATCAATGATGTTATTATTTTTTTTAATAACATCACTGATTTGTTGCTGTATGTTGTGTAATTCGAGATTACACCCCATGATCTCCCCGATCAGTATCTGGGCACTTTCAGATGTGAAACGTTCTCTCTCCCTCACATCACGATCACCTAAAAAGAGATAAAGAACAAAAAAAAAGGTCTCAAAAATCTGCCACCATCCATCTCTTTTACCTGAGCCTGTGGTCGCAGACACTCACCTGTTGTGGTGCCAATCTCCACCACATCTTCTTCTTCCTCCTGTTC